>CM024795.1:3769411-4969411 GCA_014281875.1 Nibea albiflora | reverse complement strand
AGTTTACCGTTCATCGAGTCACTTTTAAAATCACAGAGGGCTGAGGCATATAAAGTATGATTCACCAAAATCATTGAAATACTGCTGTGTGATAAAATGCTGGAACGTGTTAAATACTTTTCCCAGTTGATTGTTCCCAAAGCACAAAAGTACGGGTTGCAGTTTTGGGACCTATTACAAATCAGTGTAGCATCAAAATGATTTAAAATGTTATTTTATGGTAGCACACAATTTCCTTCAGAGCAAAACAAAAGCTACAAGCGACTGATCGCCTTGATGAACAGACATTAATGATTCTAAGATATTTCTCCACTGGACTTAAACGTCATTAGCATTTTGACTCGGTGTATGATCTCATAATCTTCTGTCTCTCTGTGTGTTGATTACAACATTAGTGAAGGGGCGGGGTTTAGCTACAGTAGAGCGGCCGTCCCATATGCAAAGGCTCGCTGCAGCTGGCACGGGTTCTAGTCCCGACCTGTGGCCCTTCCTTGCATGTCATTCCCCATCTCTCTCCCCACATTTCCTGTCACTCTTCCGCTGTCTCCATCAATAAAAAGCCAAAAAAATAATAATCTTTGAGAACATTAGTGAAACACAGGTCACTTTAGAAACGTTGAAACGATTCTTAATCATAGTTCCTGATGATGACTGTACAGCTCTCCACTACACAACTGTCTCCATTTTCAGTCAGAAAAAAGCCGCAGCCCATTAGCAATCACAGTCAGATGCATAATGATGATGATGATGATGATGATTCAAATGATTTAAACACTATTAAAACATTTAATCAAATAACCAATGGTCTGCAGTGGTCTTTCTTGGGAGAGCAAGCTTTCAATCACACACACACACACACATACAGACACACACACACACACACACTGTCCTGCTGGCAGATGGACACTATGCCCCTGTAAGCAGGTATGGTTCCACAAAAGGTCTGTGTACAAAACATCCCAGCAAAGTACCACATGGAGGGGAAGATATGCCTGAGCCGCCTGAATACCGACCACTAATGGTCCCCCTGTATGAATACCTGCTCTCACAGAGAGGAATGTGAGATATATACGACGGCTCTTGTGGTGTTTCTCTATTCAACTTTTCAAAAGAGGAGACAGGGGATTTTTATTTTTATTTTATTATGATTATTATCTAAAATCCTTTCAGAATGAAAAATAAATAAGCACAATCTCTGGTGTTCTTTTCTCTGGAACAGAAAAGAAGTCCAAGTTGAGTGTCAGTATATTTATTGGTGAACACATTCACACGCAGCCTGTCAGTGATTTCTAATCATTTTTGTATAAATTTAAATTGTGTCACATTATAAAAAAAAGATTTTTTTTTTTTTTTCTAAAATTCATTTTCATATTTTCTTTTTTCATAGTCTAAGTGCTAAAAAATCCATCACTCGGAGGCCCCGGTTTGGACTAGCTCCCTCATTAGAGCCAGAAATGGAAAGTAGCCAGTATACTGTTGTCAAGAAACCAAGCTCTGACAAGAATACTGAGATGATATGTAAAAAAGAGACACGGTGATATGATTTTACTGCTCCATTATAGAACCAGTCCTTCCATCAAACTTTCCATATTAAATGACAAAATGCCCTTTAGCAATTTTTGATGTGATGCTTCGGTCGGTAGGACGAGCATTTGTCTGTCTTCCGACACTGTCATGGAAGCATTTTTAATGTGACACTGCTATTGTTAAGGTTCGTTCTATTTGTGCACAAAAAATATATTTCGGGAAATCATGGTTTGGTTCACAGTGACTACTTCATTAAGGTTACAGGAAACGGTTGTCTCCTTTGATAAAATCACATGGACAACATCCATCTTGGCAAACCCAGACGAACCTATTGATTGTAATTATCCATTCCTGCAATACAATATCTATAGTGACTAAAGTAGGGTTATTCTTGTCTTTGGAAATGTTTAGGCATTCACAGAAGGCTAGGACATGATAATGCTTCTAATCCAGAAAAGTCAGTACTTGAAGTTGAAGTACAAGAAAGGAATAGTTAGTCTATAACCTCAACAAAGAGCTTTTGTTTGCTGAATCTAACCACACGTGGGAGTCAGGATCCAAACCCGGTCCCCTGTGTCCAGATTACGGCTTGCAGTGTAATTCTTACCGTTTTACAATGCAGTTTTGTGTCCTGTACATAAATGTTGGTACAAAGGAACAAGATGACACTTTGATGATTTATTTCAAAATTACCATATACTACTCACCAAAGCTGGAGAGCAGAACCACACTGGGATGTATGAAATGCATCTGCAAAAAGGTAATGTTGAAAATCTGTGTAAAATGTATGCTGAAATATTGAATTGTGACGTATTTCCAGACTTCAGTAAAGTAGCCGTTCTTCTTTAAACATTGAAGTGAATTGTTAAAGAAAACACTCATACATCAACAAATCACCTGGAAAGCTTGTACTGCTGGACATAATTTGTAAGGCAATATGGTCTACGGGGACAAGGTGCAGTGATATGTCCAGATTTGTTTCTGGCAGAAAAAGGCTGGCAGGGTATTGAGATATATTCTGCCAGGAGAGGAAAAAACACAAAAATAAAAAAAACAAAAGCAATATGGACACAAGGCATCAGGCTACTGTTTGAAAATCAAAGCATACAATTAATGATCAGAGCAAAATATTCCAAATCAGTGGGGGGAGGTGCATAAAAACAGCTGTTTGCAGCTCTTTCTCATTCTTTCTCTCATACAAACAAGTTTGCACAAATATTGATAGGAACAATTCTTCCCTATTTGCAGGCACACGTCCTTACCATCCATGTATGAACTTTGATGTAGAGCTAGGATAGCAGGGGGTACTTAATAAATAACTACAAGGTACATTTGAGTTTTTACCTCGGAACAAACAGCGGTCCAGGCCTCGCAGTATTGCTATGTTACAGGTACACCACGGTACTTTCAGGGGACTTCAGAAGCCTGAGGTGGTGCAGGTTTATGTGGATTGAAACATGTTACACACATAGCTGTTCACTGTTGTTATGGAAGTATGATTAAGAATTACACTGTACGCTGCAGGCCATTACATAAGTCATGGACTGCTGCCAAGTCTCGCACCTTTGTACCCCCGCCGTCCACCACGACCACCTCTATACAAGCTGCGTCCTGTAAAATTAATTAGCACACTTCCTTCACTCAAAAAAAAAAAAAACATTGCTCGTGAATGTAATCCAGGTAACAATTGCATTTCCCGTCACAACGTTATCTGCAAAACAAATAAGTATCATGTGTTCTAGGAGAACGAGCAGGGGTTGTTCAGCTGTAATACCCAGGAGAAAAAAAGAAGAGGAAATTTAATTCTAATGAAACAAAGTCTGCATGAAATCTCTGTGAATATTAATAGAGGGGGATGATAATTGTCATAATAAAGGGGCTAAATTACAGAAACAGCCATGCACACGATGATAAATCGGGCTCTCTTGCTATTGGATAAGAAAAATTTGAGACCATCCTGAAATTTTTTCATTAACATAGAATGTAATATGGACGCCCTCTGTGTCTGGTTGATGATGGTACTTGATTCATCAGTTTTTAATCAGGATTGTTTGGGAGACAATCACTTCAGTGGCTCAATCACAACCCCCTCACCCCCCCACCCTCTCTCAAGGACTGCTGTCCTTTCTCTCTTTCTCTGTAAGCTACCACATCAACACTGACCGGCATTGTGTGTCTCTTTATATCAGATAACAGTGTAAGGTAATGTGGGCAGATTGAACAAGAGTAAGATTTCTCTCTCAGAAGAGGAGGCTTTTTGTCTTCTTTCTTAATCTTTCTCCGCAAGTCGTGCCCCAGCCTTCTTGGCTTACTTCATTAGTCATGCAGACGTACGGTGGAGGAGAATGGTGGAGTCTCTCATTGACTTTCCCTGCAGTCCAACACACAGAGGTCGTATGAGTGTGTGGAAACTATTGAACCTGCCGTACGAACCTATACTTGATTCCTGCTTGCACTCCACTGATGATATCCTGTCCATCGATGAAGTTTCAGGAAACTCGCTCATGGCAACAAACTCCACGAGATACTCCACGGGGGAATATCCTTTGCTTAAAACATGTGTGTTATGTTTCTATCGGCACTTTTAAAGATTAAATCAAGTTCTCAACAAAAAGGTATTCTTTCTTCTTTCCCTGTGCCAGGAAAGTTGAAGCTACCTGAGGGGAAGAAAATACTCCTACGTCCACCTTTCTCCTTCACCAAACTGCCTTTTATTTCTCTTGAACTACACCCCCTTCCATTGAACATAAATCCAAATTTTTACCCAACTGAGCGTAGAAACACATTTGGGACTCGCAATGCTGTAACACAAATCTAGGCCCTTTGGTCATGGATATCATGCTTATCTTTGGTATTGACTGAGTTGACTTGCACTTGAGTTGAAAGTCACAAAGTTTTAAATATCCTTTGATTTGACTAAAAAGGCACAGTGTGGAATATTTTCTTTCAGGCATTTCATTGTTGCTGTTATCTTTCAAAGCTTTAGGTGTTGAATTTTAATGAATAATCCTATTACAAACCCCTAACAACCGATTGTTCAACACAGATGGTTCTTTTCTCTCCTATTTTATATACTGTACTTCACACTTCTGTATGTTCGCATTAGTGTAAAAGCCACCCTGAATGGCCAGAGCCCGGGAGTGACAGGAGTGACCTTTTCAGTCCTGTTCCAACCTGCCATTCTCTTTGCTGAAGAGGGCACAGAAGGTCAAACTGCCACTACTGTTAAATTCAAAGTGTCACTATGGAGTAGAAAATACCTGCTACATGCTGTGTCACTGGTACAAGGCAGTATATGGGAGTGGCTTCATATTGTACTTTTCCCTAGGGAAAGAATTAACTTGGTGAGCCAGATGATCACTCAAGCTTTTCTGCATCCTTGGAGAGCCAACGCCTGGAATCAGATTAGACCTTGAAACAGGCAGGCGTGAAGACAGCTTCTCCTATCAGCAGGATTACTTTCAGGGTTTGTTTTCTCTTAGTGTTGCAAAGAAAGCATATTACAACCTTTAACACCAGGGACCCGGGGCAACCCCAAGACATCATAGACCTCAAGCTAAGATGCTTTTGCTGTGCCAACACGGGTATCCTATTTGTTGAATGGCCCCCCAGTAGTAGCCCAAGAGTTGTGACACGGTTTGGGAAAGAAACAGCGATATGCCTGTTGGCAGTTGTTGCTTTCGGAGCAGGATGTCCTCGGTTTCCACATGACCCCTGCTGGATATTACACTAATGTGAGAAGATAAAGGCCAATGAAGAAGTTAAGAAGTGTGTGAACAAAGAGGAAGTAAATGGAGGATACCATTGCTAAGCATGGGATGCATTATCCTATTTAGAGTCTTATTTAGGATGGTGAAGTGACATTGGAAATGCTCCACCGGCGTTGCAATGGTGACGTGTCTGCTTAAGGGCCATGAGCTAATGGATAATGGGCGTTTGAGCTAATGGGTTTATACCTTGGGACTGCTTAGTGTCACAGTACATTGCTGAACACGTTGTGGTTGAAGTTACAAGTTGAAGAGTTGATGGTTGTCAGGAAAGTGACTATAAGTGCGATCATGAATGAATGAATGCCAGATAAACACAAGAATATAATCATTTGATCAAAATGCCAGCTGGTCCAGGACATGCCCTTCAATCTAAGTGGAGCCATCGGAGGCCGGCAATTTCTGTTTTATAATAATAGCAGCAATGCAGACCTGTATTTTACCAATTTGGCATGTTTGGCAAGATAGATTTGTGAACAAAAAAAGCCCTTTGTGTTTGACTCTGGGGTAATGCTTTCATGCAGTTCGTCCAAATTGTATTTAATTAGTTATTTGTTTTGCAGCATGCATTTTTTTTTTTTTTTGGTTCAATGGATTCATGTTTGTCGCTGAATGCCAAAATACATTAGAGACCCCACTGGTCGGAAAGAAAATCAGAAATATCTGAAAAGTTGAGCAGTGGTTATTGTTTACCAACTCGGGGCATTCTGCTACCTAGGAACATCATATCTGCAATCAATCATACAGCTGATAAATAATCATAGGCAGGTTTCCATGACTACAATAATGTAGGTATCTACACTGACTGCTGAACACTGCCAACTGACTGGGTAAAAAAAAAAAAAAGATTGACTGTAAGAGAGAGGCGGGAAGGTTATGTGGGGAAAAGAAAAAGAAACTGAAAGCATTAAAAGTTAGTGACTGTAACTTCATTTCAACTTCTATGTCCCATAACTATGACCCTGCTCTATGTAAGTTGTTATATTAAAATTGACGTTATTTTCCCATAACGATAAACAAGACTTGATAGATTTTAAGTCACCTTATATAAAGTTGCAGAGACTTGGACCGCTCCATAGAAAATCAATTGATAAAGACAGAAAAAAAAGAGAGAGTAACCATTTTCTGGGTATTAGAGCACATTTTCTACTTCAAAACTTACATTGTTGGATCCAAATCTATCTCCCAGGCAGCACGGAGATTACATTCTGTCTTGTTTGTGTACTTAAAGGGATAAAAAAAAAAAAAATGTAGAGTAGGATAGGGATATCGCTGTAAATGAATCATGAAATTGGGTAGTCTTCCTGTTAAAGTGAAATGTAAAATTGATAAGATAGACATCTGTGCAGACCCTGAATATAAAATTAAATGTATTTCCTACCAGCCAGGTTACAAACTATTCTGAATGCATATTAAACAGACATTGTCCATCGTGTTTGAAGACCTTGAGGTGTTGAATATGTACAGCACAATATAAAACTACATTTGTTATTGCTGGTGTTTCAAATGAAAAAAATAAAAAATGGGCCGACTGCACTCTCTGCATTTTTACATAATTCACAGTGCGATCTTGATACGAGTCCATAAATGAAGATTCATTTCTTTCTTGTACTTACACACAATGCTCCAGGCTACAGCGTACTGTCAGCACTCGGGGTATCATGAGCCGAGTACTTTCATCACAGTCTCATTCAAAGCCTACAACAACAATGAGCACTTGATGAACCATTGATGATGGTGATGATGGCAAAACGTGTAGATGAACTTCACAAAAGCCTCATTTGAAAATCATCTCGTTGCATTATTTCGTCTCACTTCTGCAAGTGACAGTTGTGGAACAGAAAAAGACACTACACAATGTCAGACTTGGTCATATTACACCGCCGGGTTGTTACTGTAGTGTGACTCTCCATGAAGGACATTGTGAGCATGACATGTGTGTCAAGTTTCACATTTTTCCTGGTGAAAAAGAAAGAGAATTAGCCCAAGCAGCGGTGAGTCTAAAATAAAAGTTAGTTTTTATCAGCCCTCGCTCCCTTTGACTACTCTACCTAAATCTAATAAACATTAGCATTCCTTCGCTGTCTGCACTCTATTCTGAAAAATAATCAACTGAGCAGGATACATAAGCTCGCAGTAACAAAAAATAAACATTTACTCTCAGTTGAGTGATTTCATGCGGGGTTTAGTTAAGCACTTGGGTAATCCGAGTAAGGTCACTTTATCACCTTTTCCCACTCACCCACCCACATTTTCCAGGCCCGGTGCAAACACAAGCTCATTGGACTGCATACTGCTGGATGTGTCAAGTCTGCATGGAAAACAGTGAACTGCAGAGCACTATATTTAAGGAGAAGAGGTAACAACAGACAAATTCACTTTTAAAGGAATAATTTGACATTTTGGGGAAAATGCTTCTTGGTTTCTTGGCAGAGAGTCAGATGAGAAAACGCCTATGTCTGTCTGCAGCCAACAACCAGTTAGCTACAGCCAATGGAAACTAAATCCACCAACTAAATCTCATTAATTTACACTTTATATCTCATTTATTTAACTTACTGAATCCCTACAAAGTTTGTTTTTTGTACCACAAACAAGACGGAAGATATAAGACGTAAAAGTTTAACAGGTTGGTTGATCTTCTCACCTGACTCTCTGCCATGAAGTGAAAAAGGTTTTATTAAAAATGTCAAACTTTTCTTATTTAAGAAGTATAAAATGATATGCAATGAAACTTATAAATGAGTTTTGGAATCAGCAGCCAATCCGAGCTTTCTGGCATGAGGCTGCCAGTTTACTTCATGTCTGCTTGTGTGTGAAAATAATAATAAAGTAATAAATAATCAGCCCTGTTTGGAGCCTGGTTTCCACTTCAAATATGCCAACTAGAATCTGGATCAGATCAGTAACCCTAAACCAAACTCTAATTTATACCCTTCCCCAAGTTTGTTGACAGATTTTTATTTATTTATTTATTTTTTCGAATTTGCATATTCTCACCATTTTTTTCCTCGCTTGGTCTCACCTACAGTATGTGCCAGATGTGAGAATGCATTTCACACAGCTTTGTTTAAATGTGAGCAGTGCTTTGATCGCACCCACTGATGACTATTCATACTGAATGGGTCGAGGTACAATCAAGGACACAGCTGCAGCAATTCTTTTTATATGCTCAATACAGAATAACATCCTTTATTATTCAATTTTATATTCACTAAGGGTCTTGATGACTGTAGGCATAACAATAATCATCCATTGTTTTTTCGCTGAGGATGATAAATGATCCACGTCACGCTTGCCAGACGAATATCTCTCTCATGGATAAATGCTTAGCGGTTCTCACCTCGCTATAAATGATAATAAATCTTGAACGTATTCTGTTTCAAAATTGAATTCAGTGTTTGAAACTCAAGGGTGACATTCGATAGGGCTGGGATTTGGTTTGTGAATGCACTGAAAGCTTTTCACTTCTATGCAGCCTTTACTCTTTGTTACCGTGTGGCTGAAGGGGAGAGAGGAGTGGGAAGCTGTCATGTCCACTGCTGCATGCTGTTTGTTATAAAACAGCACTATTTTAGGAGCCGCTCTCTTCTCTTCTGTCGGTGCATCTTTCGTAGGAGATAAGTCGAAGGAGAAACCCAGACAGTATCAATCAAGCTGTATCTGTCAAACGGAGAAACTGTGCTCTCTAAATTCTGCGTTACTAAAATAAAGATATATATTAGCGGATATCTGCAGTGGATTAAAGAATAACACTTTCCTCACAGCAGATCAAACAGTTTTATACCGCTATTGCCATTTAAACCAGGATAAAGACTGTGTGAATCACTGCTCTCAATGCCAAAAAAAGACACTGCATTTATAGGAGCATGATCACTGCATGAAAGACAACACAAAGCAATCATTTTTTCATGGATATGCCCTGTGGCTACTATGAAAATTCAGATTTCATCATTGTGTGTGTGTTTTCACTTGAATTTCAAACAGCACCTTTAGCATCTCGGCTTGTAAACCGGTGCAGAGGCCACTCACTGCGATGGCAACATCAAGCCGGAGAAAGCAATTGCTGGCAGTGTTGAGGTCGTCAGATGAAATGCAAAGCACAGAAAACCAATCTGCTACTTAACAGATTTTTGTCTTCTACCGATCATTTCTCTGACGCTTTGCAAACATCCTTCTCACATCCTCATGACACCTTTCTACAGAATCATGTTTTATCTCCAAGTAACAGAAACAATTCTACTCGACACCGTCATGTGAACCGGCCTTTTTTTTCATTTTACAATGAAGAGCTTGCGTTTTGTCACCACTAGAAGATCTTCTAAAGTTCTTCTAGATCCCAACGTCAACACGTCCTCAACACGTCACTCCATTCTGAAAAATAGTCAACTGAGTGTGCTCCTGCGAGACATTTATGAATTCCTAGAAACAAAATAAACATTTACAAGTGATTTCATGTGGTGTTTAGTTACGTATTTGGGAAATCCGAGTAAGGTCACCGCGAGCTCAGAAGCAGTCAAATTACGTATTTGTTGCATAATCTATTATCCACTGTACTACATACTGGATGATTCAGGGCCACGTGGACAACTGAAAACTCATCAGTCACCTGGTGTGCCAGTACAATACAATGCAAGTTCCAAGAAGCACGCTTAGTAAGTCACGTAAGTGATCTGGTGAAACTAGAGCGTCATCAGATATGGAACATGGTTTAATGTAAAGATCCCTTCCAGGTTTTGCTCAACAAAGATAACACAGTAAACCTGCTTGTTGGTCATTTTCCCAGATTAATTTGTTGATAATTAATCGATCAGTAGATCAAGATGTCTATCAGAACTTCATCAATACCAACTGAGAGGTTTGAGGTCAAACTGTCAGAAGTGGCTGTAGACTCTAAGCAAATCAATCCGTTTGGTGAATTTGTGACCAAAAGTTAATAATGCATCCAGCATTGATCTCCAATGTGGTAGCTTGTGCCTTACAGCTAATCAACAATAGTTTTCTTGTGTGTGTGTGTGTGTGAGTGTGTGTGTTTGCAGTACACATTTTTGTTTTAAATTGGCCCGGAGCCAGCTGGAGCCTAGCTTTGTCTCCCACCTTTTTTTTTTAGAAACTGACACAGCAACGTGACAAATGAGACAATTACCTGCGGTCAAGGATGGTCTCATCTCTGCTCTCCTTTATGCGATGGCGCTCCTTCTGCCCCTGACTCACTGCAATGTCGGCCCGGGGCATATAAAATATCGCCCGACAATGTCGGGCTTCCACTTTTGGCTCTTTCTCCAGCCCCCGTCTGATAATGCTGACCCGGACGTGGGAAGTAAGGCACTTTCTGCTCTCCCACCTGTGCCCCATTTCTTGCTCGAAGAACTGTTCGGTGGTCATTAGACAGCAGCAGATGTCATTGGCCTCCAGTGACGTGCACAGACTCTCTAAGGACCAAAGACGAGAAGTAAAAAAGGAGCTCCTTTACTTCACTTATGCTTAGGGTAACACTAAGGGTTCCCACATGTGCATCTGCCTGACCAAGAGGCACTTGGGCCAATGAGAGGCATGCAGGGGATGAGTACATCTCTTTGATATGAAATTAGGGAAACAATGAAGCATGGAAGTGTCTCATTGGGCCCAGACATATACTAATCATAGGGCACTCAGGGCAGCAAAGAGACTGCTAAAATAAAGAATTTAAAAAGGTCCACTTCTTATTAATCTACCTTTGCACATTGTTGCACTTTTACATTCATCACATTTATTGTAACAATGTCTTTCCATTAACATTTGAGGTAGGCGTGTATCCTCTGGCCTGAGGTCTTTCCATGAGGAGTTTGGCCTGTTCTCTTGTGTTTGTACTACAGTCTAATGGAGACAGTCCGCCAAGAACCTTAACCCGGCAACATCAGTCAACAAATTTCAACAAATGCCCAACAACAACGAAGCTCATCGTGTATTAAAACTCCTGTCAGTTAAGGTGGAGGTAGTGTGATGTTGTGCCACGAAAGGAGGTCGGGGGGTTGGATGGGTCAAACAAGGTTGACTTTGACAGTGGAGACTATTAACGCAACGTCATCGCCTCACTGCTAACATATTATAGCATCTTAGGCCTTGTTAGTGTTTCTTACTTTGTCAAACAGGCCATGTTGCTTCGTTGGTAGTTTTATGTGCAGACACAAGACTTAGTGTCATGGCATCGAAGGTGCATTTGAAAAGAACAGCCCAAACAAAACCTTTGAACGGTGATGACGTAATACAGCTCTGAATTCAGATCACTTCACTGGTTTTCATACATTTTGCCAATTTCTCTCTCACATTCTGTAACAGGCCACATACTGGCTGTCAAGGCCAGTCACACTGAAGTGGTGCTCAACAGAGGATATCATCCTGTCTCTTAACCAGCATGCCGGTGTTAGTGGGGGTAAAGACAGTCGAAGCAGGTCATTAAAATGGGAAAGTAAAAAAAAAAAAGGAAATGTTCTTGAAGCTAAGAGCTGAGAGGGAGGGAGAGGATAGATTGCAAAGACCAGAGCCATGATTCTTCTTACACTGAAGCAGGTCTGCTGGAAATGAAAGGGAGAAAAAGAAGGAGTAAATACGAAGAGGAAAAAAAAATGAGACGCTGAGGAGGAGAGAAAGGGAAAAAGGTGGCAGAGGGAGATTGAAGGCCAAGGGGATGAATGGCTGCAAGAATGAATAAAGAGCAAGGTGGCATAGCCTAGAGGGTTTTGCTGAATTAGTAATTAAAGAGAAATGTGGGAGACTGACTAAGATTTGTGAGAAGAAAGACGGATGTGATTAAGGATTAACATTTTACAGCGGAGGCAGTGAACCTTTTAACCTTTGAAGTCAAGATATTTTTTGACCCCTTGTCCTTTTTATAGATATTTTAACTGTGTCTGATGCCGTTCTGTTCCTCATTTCAGATAACATCTGTACTTGGTCTTATCTGCGTTTCCACACATGCTCTGGAAATTATAAGACACATGCACTGAAATACTATTTCAGCCTGACACGACCAAGAAAAACATTATGACAAAGGAAAGAAAGGACCCTACCTAAAAATATACCCAGACGAGTATGCTGGAGGTCTGTGTATTAGTCATGGAGATGAGTTACTGATTAAACTTCTCAGATGATTCACGTAATTGCCTCGTTCTGACTTTGGCGGAGCTAATTTGCCAGATAATTTGAGGAGCGCAGAATGGATTGCGTGCTCTCGACTGGGTCAACAGTTCAGTGGGTTAATGACGGCGATGACTGTGACCTTGTGAGGAAAACAAAGTGAGCAAACGAGATGCCATATATAAACTGCATTTGCACTTGGCTCGCTGTCAAATGTTTGTCCATTACGTGGTCACTGGCTCCTTAAAACGCAGTTTAATGTGCAAATTGCGTGAGGAAAACCTTTTCTCAGTTTTATGTCCTGTTTATAACATGCTATATATCCAGGGGATTTGTATGTATTTATGTATATCCTCTTGAGGCTTTGACTGAACCTTACTGTGCTGCAAATTGAAGGCAGAGACGCACCTGTTCTGTCTTTTGAAATCCCAAAGCGAAGGTCCCCCAATTTAAAGATTTACCTAAATGAAATTCAGGTGCTGAGCATGGACGCAGTGGTCACGGTCTAATGCTCTCTCCACACAGGAAGTGATTAATTGGTGTGGAAGATTTTAAATAACCTCCTGTAACCTCCTGTGGCTCCCCGCTCTCCCCTCTCTGTTGCTCTCTCCGCAACTTGATGTAAATTGTGTTAGAATCGAATGTCTGGATCTCGTATTAATCTCATATTACAGCCAATTACCGCGTAGAATCTTTAATTTGACCTTATTTGATAACCGTGATGCGCAATGGCAGACCGGACTCTTTTAGGCTGAGATAAACAGCGAGATATCTGAGGACATTCTTTGGTCCGGATTTCTCCTCACTAAATCTCCCAGTGATCGTATTAGAAACTCATGCACTTTGTCATTTTTAATTAGATTAGAACAAATTCTAAACAGAATGACATCATGACTTGCAGCCTGATTTTTTTTTTTTTCCACAGAGAACATGTTCCTCTTATCTTTCGACATTAGTCAAAGCTTCCTAGGATTGCTATGAAACAGGATTAATTCTAAAATATTAATGATCCCTTTTAAGGCCAGTGCAGGCCTCGCCCCGGACTAGATATGTAATCTTTTAACCCCCTTTGTGCCGTGCAGCAGCCTGAGGTTGTAGGAATGGGGTCTTTTTTTTTTTTGCTTAGCTTCAGCTCAGCTATCGAATGGACCGTCAGAGTACCAAGCCTTTAGTCTAGCCTGCCATTAAATCTCATACTTGCCCTTTTCAATTGTCTTCTGCAAGATTTCTTTAAACCATTTCCAATCTGGAAGATGAGAGAAAACTCTCTCTCCGTTTTACAGTTACTGTGTGATAGATGTAGTTTAGAGATTTGTCTGACGTGACCCCAATACCAGTGAAGCTAAATAGCATAAAACATTTTTTTCTTTCTGTTTTTGTTATCAATTATGAGTCTGCATTATTATTTCTGTGCTCGTGCTGCTGCATCACCTGAGTTTTTCCTCTGTGGATCAATAAAAGTTTATCTTTTTTTTATCTTAAGACCAAGCCGGGTTGTCACAGCATCGGGTTATTTTTGTCTGATTGGGTGTAAGAAACTGTCCAATCACAGAAGTTTCGAGCGACTGAAAACGTGTGTTCTCCAAATTACGTAAAATATTGAAAAACTATTACTGCACATTTCAAAAACTAACACAAAAAGAGGTTTGTTATACATAATGCACCCTCATGAAAAATCATCCATTAGACAGTTCAGCCAGTCGTTCGTTGTGCAATTTCATTGCAGAATGTATCAACTAGAAAATCCATTACACTTTAATAAATGGCCTATTGTAACCTTGAGCAACTCTGTGAAAAAAAAAAAAAAAAACTGAAGACATAACATAATAAAAAGGTACTCTGGTCTCATTTGAGCGAGCGCACTCAGACTTCCAGTAAGGGTGTATATTTAAATTAAAATTTGCTGGTGTGGGAGATTGGGGCACAATGCATATTCAGATGCTAATTCTAGGCATTTGTCTGTGAAGCAGTGGCCCATATAATTTGACTTTGTGTGGGACCGTCCTGAGTGCCAGCTCAGGCTGAGGAGGCGGAAATTAAATGTTTATGAGATAATGTGAGAGAAATACAAAGAGAGAATACAGTAAAAGAAAAAAAAAAATACCCTCCATTTTTCTTTTGCAGTTTACTTTAAGTCCCTCACTGAAAGTACCAGTGCTACAGGGAGAAAATAGTTTTTTGTTCTTTTTGTTTCTTCCTAAACTGAATCAGGAGTCTGAGGACAGAGGGATGTTTTACAGATTATAAAGCCCCCTTAGGCAAATTAAGATTAGTGATATTGGGCTATATATATATAGAAATATATTACTTTGATTTACTTTAAAGTACTTGAAATGTTAAAGTAAACTCATTCTAGTCCCTGTGCATTCATGTGTAAGCAGCATTTTAGTTCTAGGTTCTATAGTTTAGTCTCTTGGTTCCCAGCCTAGTGGTAAAGTCTGACTGAATAAAAGACATTACATTACAACAAAGGTTTGAACACACTTCAGCTCAGTTTGATGCTGCATCTACAACTTTAAGTTGAAACTCTACGATGCAAAGACAAAGCCACATATCAACAACATCCAGAAAAGATGCTGACATCTTTGGGCCTGAACACATCTGAGATGGACCGAACAGAGCGGAAGTAACAGTGTGAAGTAAAAATTGTGCTGAGGTCTGATTAGTCTACATAATAAATTGATTTTGGGCTACAGGACCAGCCGGACTGTTACCAGTACAACGTTTAAAAGCCAGCTTCTGTGCTGGGACGGGGTAGATGTTATGGCACAATGGGCAATAACATCTACGGACTGCTGAGCAAATAAAGCGGCATGTCAAGCATAATGGATTT
Source organism: Nibea albiflora (assembly GCA_014281875.1). Taxonomy (NCBI): domain Eukaryota; kingdom Metazoa; phylum Chordata; class Actinopteri; family Sciaenidae; genus Nibea; species Nibea albiflora. The sequence continues at coordinate 4,954,168 of CM024795.1, read as the reverse complement.
CACTTTCAACACTTCAGCAATTAGTTTGCTGTGTTCTCGAACAAGTTGTCAGGATGTAACATGATCCTGTCACAACTTTTGTGGAGTGTATATTTAGTTAGTCTGTCTTTGTACTCTATACAACTGAATATTGTACTGAGTATTTATGTTTTACACAGCGATCCAACTTTTTATAAATCAGGGTTGTATATCCAGCCAGCACACACACACACACACACCACAACAACAACACCATCACACGGCAACATTACGGTTGCTGTTTAAAGTAATTACAAACTCCCTCCCTGATGTGCTTTAAGCTATAATGTATGTGTGGGCGGTGTGTACATTGTGTGTAACAGAATATGTAATTATCTGTGGTAATTGCACATGAAGTATGTGCATGTAAAAGCATGTGTAGCCCTTCTTTGTGCGCCGTTCTGAGCACGTTTAGGTGCATCTATGTGTGTCTCTGTGGTGGCACGTCCTGATAAATAGGCCTGCAGATGTGTGTGAAGCCTATCTCTGGCAGTGAGGAATATTGGCTCTCCCTGCTACTTTATCATAGAAAGGCAGCTCTGACAGAAACCCTGACACAGAAACCTCTCCTAGAAGGGAAGTGGGGACAGCTTGGGCGTAATTAGAATTAATGCCGAGATGTGGAATAAGGAAATGAGCCATCACAATAAAGATCAGCTCTTCATTTCAATTTTACGCTTCACTCGTTGAATTTCATGGGTAATAATGGATAGGCAAGGCTGCCGATCACTACTGCTTGTGATGACAGATATGTATGCACTGTTTCTTTATGCTCCCATAAGCAGAACAATGAGAGGAGGAGGAAATGCAAAGACAAAGAACAGGGAAGGAATGCAAAGTGTTTATTAGGGCCACATTTAACCATTTGTTGCAAATATTTCAGTGATTTATGCAAGAACAAATCTTATTTGCATGGCCCCCATTGTTTTTTTTAACATATTGTGTAATGTTAGACCGCCACCAGTTTACATACCCGTGTTACATACAAAGTGGATGTGCTACTGTGTGGTGTGTCACAGCCGTCTGTTAATGCTTAGTATTGCAGGACGTGGTAATCTTCATGACGGTGTGTGATGATTACCCCGCTGACAGCGTGCGACTCTGTTCAGCCCTCGCCTTCCAGTGTAAAAGCCAACTGGAAAACAAATCTCAGTATCCTTTTACATAACAGCTGGGAAATAATAGCCAAGTAACATATTGAGGGCTTAGAGCCAACAGGGTGCAAGTGCCACGTTGGGTGAATAGGAGCATTACACAATGTCAAATGAAAGCTTCCAGTGCGATCTTTTCAGAGCCAAAAGGACACGACTGAAGTGACGAGGCTTCAGGCATAACGGCAAAAGTGGAGTTTTGTTCAGTGCCAAAAGGGCAAAAGTGAGCTTCCACTCTTTGTTATGAGGAGCTGCGTGGCCCTTTGAATGTGTCAAATGAATAGAATGAATGAATCTGAGTCACAGGACACATCAATAAATGATAATGTCACTTTAAAAATGTAGACATCTAGCATTAAAACATCTTTAGCTTTATTATTGTGGGTTGAAATGAATGTGGTTTGCAGTCGCTTACTTTCACATGCCCACTGTTATGACTGTGGTCATACTTTGTGTGTGCTGTGTCTGCTTGTGTTCCCTGTCTCGTATGCAAATAGGGATGTGCCATTGCCGGGATTCGATTGGCGAAGCAATTTTCCTGGCCTAGCCCGTGATTGGCTGCAGCTGAACACCACCCACTATATAAGGAACCAAGATGGCGACCGTGAGGCACACAACCGGCATTTTCCTCATCCTCCTCTTCTGCCAACCAGCCACATGTTTGCTAGAGTTAAAAGTGTTTAGTAGGGATGGACTGCCATTTGATTTGCCCTTGTTTTCTCCTGTTTTTGTTAAGTTAGGAAGTCTATTGTGATTTTGTTTTCTGAGATAGGTGATTTATTTTCTGTTTTAGTTAACAGTTATAGTTGTTTGATCCTTTTTGTAAATAGAGTTTTGTAAATATTTTTTTTTTTTGTTTCATTCACTACTACCTTGGTGTACGTGGCTATTTGGGACTCGGGGGAAGATGACACCTTTTCTAGTTATGCTCTAGGCAACCCTAGGCCGGGGCATAACACCACGTTTTGCATTAGTCTACTGGGAAAACACCTGTGCCAAAAAAAAAAGTGTGTGCATGGCAAAAATAGCTGATTCAAGTTTGATCAACATTTGTTCTGGCTGTCCTGTAAGGCTGAAGGAGGTTTAAAGGGGTTAAACACAGACCACAGTGTCTCAAGTTGAAGTTCATCGTTGCATATCATTGCTTATCTCTTTCACTCCATTTCCTGTCAAGACGCAAACTGTCCTGAAATACGAGAAAACACTTCTGTTTTCCTCTCTGTCTTTGTCACTTCTGTTTTTTCTGCATGCACGGACGTTCCAAACACTATTTTTAGTATGATTAAATACACAACCCCCATTCCTCATCTGCACTGCCGTCTGTTTATGCTTGTCAATGAAAAGTGTATTATGTGATAGTGCTGAAGTTGACACACGCCTCTCTGCATTGATTGACATGGTTTAGATGATGATTAATATTGGTCTCTGTGTCACCAATCATCCATGATTTTCGAGGTTTAATATTCTCACCCTCATCACGGTGATGACCCATCTGTAGTTGGTGAAAATGTCATGTGTGAGTAAAGAGGCCTTAGAGAGGCTCGAGAGGCGGAGCGGGATGTCCACTAATGTGTGGGTTAGTGTGAATGTGTGCTGGATAAACGGGCTGCTTAAATGAAGTCTATTCCATTCGAAGAACTGATCAGTGCAGCACGAGGTGGTAATTTAAAGTTCTGTGTTTGTCACAGTTGGATAAGTCGCATCTTCAATCTTTCTCACTTGCTTGAACTTAAAAAAACATTTCCACTGTCCTAAAACATTTAAAAACACAGCGGTGACAAATTTGAACCAACTCTAATCCATCATGCCGTGTTACTTTTCGCTTCTCTTGTGCCCTACACCACACTTAACAATGCAAACTGTATTATTATAAGGCCCAGGTGAGAAATGGTCCAGCACCAACTCCTTTACATGGTATTTTTAAATGGTGCAGCACAGCAATGCTATTAAAGATAATTGAGAGGGTAATCCCTGTTGGGTGCTTCCTCTCTCTGCTGACAATGATTGTGGGTTTTGACAACCACAGTTCATTAGTGGGTATTAGGACAAAGCTCACACAGGAGACCACACTGTCAAAGACGTGTAATATCTTCCTCATTACAGAAGGTATCAAATGCACTGGCACACCACCCATAGGTCTTCATTTCATTACACCGTTCTTATTGTCTGGAGTGCAAATCTTAATGAATGCATACGTATAATGCATCTATATTGACGTCCACTTGACAGGAGGGATTATTCTCTATAGCTTTTACGAGGCTGATGTGTCGTAATTGGAGCAGGAACAATTATGAATATGTAGCTTACCCCTCCCTGTCAGGGAGGAAGAAAATAAATTGCAGATTTCATCACTGCATATGTATTGTATTCTTGCTAAATGATTAGCAATTATGATTAATCATGCAAAATGCAACGTCATCTTTTTTTGAATGCTATTTCAAACGGCCCTGCTTGCTTTCCCTTTCAAAATAATCAACGCAACCCATTTATATTTCTCACAAGTAAATACATCAGTAAATTATTTTGAAAGTTTTAATCATACATTCAATCAAATGAATGTACTGACCAATATCCGAGCACGGTGGTGCTGTAATTTGCATACACTTCATAAGTGGAAAAAAAGAGAAGCTTTTAGCAACAGTAATAGTCAAGGGTGACTTTTAAAATTACAACAGATAATCATACATGCAGCTTTGTGGTATGTGACGGCCCATGAAGTGAGATCCCATTTGTTTTTGATAGCTATGACCCTGATAGATGTAGAGTGCCAAATTCGAGTGTCGCGATTGTCACATTTCACTGCATTACTGTACTGCTCAATGATTTGGAGTTTTCTTTTTTTTTTATTCTGAGAGTCAAGAGAGACAGGGTGGAGACTGAGTGGATTGAGATGGAGACAGAACTGGGAGCTTTGACTAGATAACACAGTAATTTAATTTTCTGTCCTCTAGCGTGCTGCACGACTGAATATTATTCATCTAAATGGAGTGAGCAGCATTCACACTCAAAGAGGAGTGAGAATACTGGTATTTCTAAAGAGAGGCTTTGTCTGTACAGCACAGTGCTGCACCGGGGTGACATAGGTGGTACGGATGCTTATGAGATATGGAAGAATTCATCATCATAGGCCTCGTCTACCATTAAACTACTGTATCTTTGTCTGTATTTTTACCAGGTTCAAGCATGTGATTTAGTTTTCCTACCCATAGTAGCCATAAGATGTTTCTAATTTCGCCTTTATCAGGTGTATAGTACTGACTGCACTCAAACACAGGTGTAGCTAATGAATGAATAATGGCTGCATAGTGTTACCTGTCCCGGTTCCAGGTCCTTGAACATGCTGACTCTTTGTCATGACTCGCTGGGACACCTGGACGGAACAGATCCAGCATGAGTGTTATAAGTTTCCCCCGATATAACAAGATGTCTGCAGTGACAAACTGTGGGATAGTTGTAACCCAACATACTTAAGATTTTCTGTGACTTCAACATGAGAAGAGGCCTAAAAAAAAACCCTAAAAACACTGCTGTGTGTGCAGGATGAGACAGTCATACACATAAAATATAAGGATTTAAGATGTGGATGTCTATGCTAACGTACTAAAACTACAAATGTGAGCTCTACAGGGGTGGTATGCTGTAAAAATAGCAAAGAACTTTATCAAACACACTGGTAGCAAAAAAATATCTGCGATTTTTTTCAACTTGCAAGCACAATTTTCAGCAAACTTCCACTGTGATTCCACTGGGCATAGATATGTAATGTTGCGTCCGCACAGCTTCGAGTCCCACCAGGTGCGTTTCAGAGGGTTTTGTTAGCTTAAACAACTTTAACTTAACAGATTTCAGATTGTTCCCTGATTTATCTGCTTCTGCCAAGGGTAAGTAGGCTACATTTTTTTGTCTTTTTTTTTGTTATGATCACGTCTCTGCATTGGATGTTATATTTAAAAAATTCAGAGGATTCTCTACTGTATGCCATTTCTGTTTTTTTTTTAACTTCCATTCAGCTCGATCTGCTCTGTGCTGCTTGAGGCGTTTGGTCGTGGGTTCCATCAAAAATAGACCAGCCACATATTCTCCATGGAGAAGAGTGGAGAGCTGCTTCTGGGACAGTTTTTGAAACCCAGCGCCGCAGTGCTTCTGGTGAAAGTACAAACACGAGACTCGAATGGTCGCTATCAGCTCTGGTGGAATCCATGAAGAGGTCAGGCAGATAATGTAGCATCTAGCGAAACAGAATTGACATGAACCATAAAAAATATGCTTCAGGTAGCTGTCCTGCAATATATATATATATATATATATATATATATATATATATATATATATATATATATATATATATATATATATATATATAAATAAATGGAAGTATATCTGAAACATAGCTGGTCTTGACAGAATGTATATTTTTCATTAAAAAAAAAAGTTGCATTTACTTCATGCAGGGTCACCACAAAAGAGGCGTATACTTCAAAGCCCAGCTCTACCGCCTCAAGCTGTATGGCCTCTCCTCCGCCACTCACATACAGTAGCTCCCGCTGCTGCTTCAGCCCTCACAGGCTGCTTTAAACTCACCACAAGAATGCCTAATTCACCCAGTACTGTTACACTGCCAATGGTACAAATCCTCAGCATCCATCTTCCACGGGAGGTGCAGACGCTACGCTTCCAGCTCCGCTTGGTCTGCCTCTGTTCGGAGACATGGGGTTGGGAACGATTTTTCATTGACATGCTTCATCTACCACATCCTCCCATAGCACCGTGAGCTCCACAAAATCCACGATTTGCTGCACCCCTGACCATAAGTTTACCTTTAAACTGTATTGTTTTTTCCCCATCTTTTATTGCAAGATACCTTGTACTGCATATAATGCCTTCCTCTCAGGGGTCTATTTGTGGAGTCAGACCAGCTTTACCTAGATGCATCCTATGTTTATTGTACATTTGTTCCCGCTCTATGTATCTTTTTGAAATGGTTATCTAAACCGGAGCGGTTACTTGAGTGTGCACTGAGGTTTACATACCCAAAAGGGTTGTGTGAAGTTGGTGAGATCATTTTGGGTAGGAAGCAGAGAGGAACAAATGGTTTGGTGGCAGCAAGTCATGAAATGGTACAACATAGTTTTAATACATCAAAACAAGGACTGGCTAATGTATAATACAGCTTATTTTTTTCCCCATTTTTGGATCCTGACACCACTGAAAAAATGTTTAAACAAATATTTTGCCACAGTTTTCTTGTTTTTTTGATATTTAAACCAAATTCTTACTTTACTTGTGTTGGATTACACAATTTCTTGTGACCTGAAAAAGGTTCTTACATGCAGCTTTTAATTATCTTTGCCATTTCGTGTTGATTTCCTGGTCTGCTGTCCCAATGGGCAGTTACAATACTCTCAGCTCGCAAGACATTATTATTTGGATGTGAAGGTGTTCTGCACTCCAGCGGAAAGGGGGAGGGAAGCATTTGCACCGCTGGAAGACAAGTACATTTATAGTTATTGTTCAGAGTTCTTTCATAGTCTCACTCATAGCAGTCAAGAAAGGTGACTGTGCAGTATCTATCTATCTATCTTTTAAACTGCTCCAGTGAGTCAGTGCTGCACCCCGTCTCTGCATCTGACCTTGTCGCAAGCCCTTAATGGAGGTCAACCAACAGTTAATCCCAAGTTAAGCCTCTTGCCAAAACAGAGTGAGGTGGAATAGATCTGGTTAGGGGACTGGGACAGCACTCCGCTGAGGCTGCTGCACAAATGTAACAGGCACGGTGTAAAAATAGCAAGATTTTTTTTTGGTTGTTTGTGTTTCTCAGATTCTGGAGGCTTTTTATAGAAGGACCATGGAGATTTTAGTTTGTGGCCAAATAAGTGAGGGCTGAAAGAAATTATGAGGCACTCGCTGAACCCTTCTTTCTTTTTCATTCTCTTTAATGAACATCCACAATTTTCAAATATATTCTCACAGATGTGGGTACTAATAAAAAAGCAGTCATTCAATTAAGATGTGGACGTCATCATCTATAGCAGACAGGACAATAAATAGGCTACAGTAGAACCTACATGCTGCTGCTGTTGAAGACAGTGACTCAGATTTTAACCTACCTGGACAAATACCGCTACAGCAGTACGTAGCCTCCATGCATCACTGTGCAGGGAGCATCTGTGAACAGAATTTAACATTTGTTATGGGCCCATTAAAACTATTATTACTCTTGTCCAAAAGGGACAAAGGAGAAAACTGTCTGACGTTGTTACAGAGCCACAGAGGGAGGAGGTTGAGGAGTCAATGTTGGTTTCTTTTAAGCATGACCAAAGAAGTAATTATTTCAACCACGATGTCCAAGGTTCCCTAACTTTAATCAATTTGTTATTTAATGCGAGACAACATTGTTCTCTTAACCTTGACCACGCAGTTATGTAAGCCCAAACCATTCACCCGATCAAGTCATTTTTGTGCCTCAGCTTAATCAAACCTCAACCACGGCAGCGTCAGATCAGAAAACACTTTGAGTTTTGCAACAGTGCTTTCTAATGGAAGGCGTTGACAAATGATGTTTTTGCTGAAAGGGACATCACATTAAACGAATCCAATTAATTTAGAGTACTTCAGCCTAACTACATAAACAACACCTGCACTGCCATCGAATGATGGTACAGGATATAAAAACATGTGTTACTAAACTGTTCAAGATGAACATCACTACTCAAGAGACTGAGCTGCTCATATTGCTGCCGCTCGTGATCTTTTGTTACTCGTTTGTTCTGGAGCATTTAATGTTTGAAAAGAACACTTCAGATGTAAGAACGTGAAGATGTAAGAATATGAGAGAATATAATAATAGAAGAACGAGAAGGTCAGTCATTTTACCATCTTACTCTCGTCTGTTTGTCTTGTGTCACTATGGTAGGTTAATAAAAGCACTTTGCTCACCAAATCATCTAAATTTTTAAATGAATAATATTGAGATATTGTAGATTATACAGATAAATTACCTTAACCTTCCAAACCCCAATAGCATTGTAAAACGTTGCTGTGGTTCCCTGAGAAAATCACTGAAATGAGCATTTATTCGTACTCAAAAATGGAAAGTTCACATTATACTTATTATACTCATTCCAGTGCCGCAAAGAGAGGTTGGTACGGTCATTATTTTTACAGTCATAGTGCCAAGATGTTTGTTATTTGACGGGGACTGAAGACACATTGTCTTGATCTCCTCAGCAGCATTGACTCCTTGGTTTCTGCTCTTGCCTGTTTCCTCTTACATTGCTTCCGAGGTGCACCACATCATCGCGATCTGGCCAGTCCTCTTCGGCGAACCGTCTCCAGGAAAACAGCATCTGTCTCTACAGTGATTATGTGAAGATATTCATCATCATCCATCAACTTATGTTGTTGTAAGAAACAGGTCTTGTGGTAGCAGGTCGGGATTTTTGGCAACTTACGAGGAAAGAACTTTTCTGTGGAAAAGTTGGCGTAACCCAGGCAGTCCTTTCTGCCGACTCTGGTGAACTGCCCTTGAGAAAACACCCTTCTCCAAGCAACACTTTCAAAATATTAGATGTGTATTGATGAATATTTTGGTTCCAGTTATTGATGGCAACTTAAACTATCTGCAATACAAAGCTCAGCTCAATATTTTCCATGATTTGCATGATTTCTTTCAAATGGCATTTTAAAACTATACACACTGTCTAGTTAATAACCAACTAGACTAGTTTACCTCTAATAAAAGTGTTCATGTTGTGACATGTTCAGTACAAAAAGGACATGTTTATTATACACTCTGGATATGTGCTTGTTGTCTGTCTGCATCAATAGACTCACACCGTCTATTGACACCATTACCGACTAGTATCTGTGAGCAGTAACGGCGGCAGATCTTTTAGTATTCCAAACATGCGGGTGGTGACTGGTCTTATTAACAATGAAGCCCACAGGGTTTCCGCTACCAGGCTTCCTCCACAAGTCCTTTATCACCTGTTGAGAGCTAGTGAGCGTGGGCGATGCGAAATAAACAGAGGTATATGCCTACCTGCTGCTAAGCCCCGGTGGCCATCATCTTACTGACAGAATAAGATATCACAGCAGCCATCTGAGAGCAGAGCAGCAGACCTTCTGGGACCTTCATAAACCACATCGAAACCATGTGATCTGCAAACCATACTTAGAGGAGTTTCATAATATATTATCAAGCAATCAATCACCTGACTGTGCAGAGGACACCTTCGGTGCTGGGAGGACGGATGAACATAATGAAGGTCTCAGCAGTGCTGTTTGTCAAGGCCAATCAGTATCTCAGCCGTAGCACAGTTTCCTGGTATTGCTAGTATACAACGTGTGATGTGGCTGCTGCGTTTTCCCAACGTCCAGTGTTATATCTGACAATTCATTCACTTAACATGTATTACACAGATGTTAGACACCAAACAACTTCACTCAGCTACCAGGAAAAATTCATTGAGATCACCGTCTGCTCAAGTGTCTACTAGTCTGCCCTTTTAGAGTAACTCAGAATAAAAAGCACAAGTGGTTATAGTTTATTAAATGTAAGAGTGATGTAGCTTGTGAAGAACAACTGTGTAAGACTGACGTACAATCACAATGAAGGTGATATAAGAAACTGACAAACTCACAGAAATATCAAAAAGAACAGATAAAACAGAATAGAACAAAAAAAAAAACAGTGGAAAAGTTCTTAATTGGGCCGGTTTTAGCTGACAGTGGAGGTACGAGCAGCCGCAGTAATTATGAACAAAGGACTGCCGTGAGCCTGCCTCTTCAGCAGGCAACTTCACTTTGCTGATTGTGCAGAAAAATGAAGGTGGACTGAAAGCTGCAAACTGGATGTCATAGCAGGTGACCGTAGTAATTACACATCTTTTGCAGTATCAACAAAAGCTGCTAAAATTCCCGTGTTGAGAGGAATGATGCTGTAGAGCTACAGTAGCACACTGCCATTTAACCAAACATGCTTTTTTTTGTTTGTTTTTAGTATGTGTGCTCTCAGGCTTTCTTCACATCTTGGAGCAGCTCCTACGATTTCAAACTGAGGTATTCTTTCGAACGCAGTGGATCATTGATACCAAAGCTTTTCACTTCATAACTCTAGATGTTGGATTCCCAAAAGAGTAAAACTTGGACATTTAACTTTAAACACGTGTGTTTGTGGCCGTCCTACATCATGTGTTCATGATCTGGGCCTGATTTTGACCCGGGGTGGCAGGTGAATGCAATTAACCACCTGGTGAAGTAGAAAACCAGCCCTGCTCTGGACCCCGATGACTAAATTTGAGGAGCACAACTCTACACCATATGCACACCGCATTTGTTGTGAACTGGGTTGAACTGTGGGTCATGGAGACGCTGGACAGATGTGCCACTGATATGCAATACTTCTATCTCCCTTTAATGATGATTTATATTGGTTTATGTTTTTAAATAAGCACTATTTTATGAGGAGTTTGCAGCCTTCTTAAAAACCAGTGTGTAGGATTTAGTGGCATCTGTCACGGTTTAGTAAGGCTGAACCCAAACGCAGACACAGGACAGGCGGGGAAGGTGAAAACAGGTCTTTTATTAAGTATACTGGCAGCAATGGAGCGACGTGCCTGGCTGCTGAGAGGCAGAAGAAATCCGGGCGGAGGCTCGGCAGATGGAATGTGTCAGGCTTGGTGGATGGTGAGATGGGAGGCAGGCAGGTGATCCTGAGACAGAAGGGAAAAAAAAAAAAACAGGCGTAAGTCTCAGACAGGCAGGCAAACTAACTAACTCAATGCAAAAGTAAACTAACCTCATGTGTGTGCTGCATAGACTAACCACGAGCAGAACCATGATCCGGGGAGGACTGGCAGTTTGTCCAGAGCTCTTGGGGTGATGACTAGATGGCAGGCAGGTGTGCTTATTGCTGAAGACAGACAGGTGTGTGTAGAGAGAGTGAGGAGTGGAGACCACACCCACACAAACACTGACAGAGAGACAGGGGAAGAGGGAAACAGGGAAAAGACACCGAGGCACAGCTGTGGCCATGACAGTATCTAGTAGTGTAGTTGCCAGTTGGAACCCTGTACCTCAATTCCACCTCCCTATTGGGAAGGAGCAACTATGGTGGCTGTGTAATATGTGAAAAACATGATCGATGAAAGGCCCCATCTAGATCCAGGGTTTGGTTTGTTTTCTGGGCTACTGTAGAAACAGAGATCCAACATGGAGGACTTTGCTGCAGTGTGTGTAGATTAAAAAAAGGCTCCTTCTAAGGTAACAAAACCATAATGATTCTTATTTTCAGCTGATTACACAATAATAAAATCATAATTAAGCATATTATACTCCATTTATGGATCATCTTACACACTGGACATTTAAGTACCAAGTAAAATGCTGTAATTTCATGATGATATTATTATTTTCAATTGTTTGATTTATAGATGAGGAATAAGAAGTGCGTATGTGTGTGTCTGTGTGTGTGTGTGTGTGCCGTGATTGAAACGTTATTTAAGAGGCCGTCCACCAATTTTGCACGTTACATAAAGCCTTTTGTGGCTCTGAAGAAGGCTGCCCGAGCGTCTGCTGAAAACACAATTACAGCAAAACCATTTCACCACAATGAATTTTCATTTTCAGCAGAAATAAAACTCTGTCATTAGAGAACATTATGTCTGTTATGTCCAGCTCGGGCACTGCTGAAACAAAAAAGGCACCTTAAGCGAGAAACGTTTATTGAAAAAGGTCATGCAGCAGTGCGTCTGTTCGCACGATGGAATACAGTGAAATCAAAGCGTTAGAGCGTTTCCCAAAGACACTGTCGAGGTTTAAACTGCAGATTTGAACCACCTATCTGACGCTCACAGACTGGCTAATCAGAGGTCTTGGCCGTGTATAGCTCGATTTGTCTCTAATGCCAATACCAATGGCACCAATTATTCAACCTTAGAGTGGCCTCATCCAAAATAATGAACTTCACTGTCAGTGAGTTTGCAGTTGTTGCTCAGCTTTTGTTGGAGCAAATTGGTTGGATTAGTGACGTTTCAATGGATGGTCTCATTTTATTTTATTAGCCCAGTACTGATAGAGCAGTTCCTTTCCAAGTGGCTATAATCTATCACGTATTACTCTACGCTATAATAAAGAAAATAGTAGGTAACTGTCTAAGATGTGGTTAGAGTCATTATTTCCTATACTCTGAATACCTTCCATTATTATTGGAGATTTCTCGCCGTTTCTCAACATTGCCATGTACGAGTGTGCACCTCACCAGCTCGTCATACATTCTCTCCATTACACTTCAACACACCTATATTACTTCATACTCAGTTCACACGAAAACACATTTTGGAAGAACTCCATTAAACTCCCTCTCATTAATTACCATTTCACCAGAGTGGGTTCACGAGTTGAGTTCATTTCTGCTTAAGAGGATTCTGAAGTACACTATAATTAAAATGCACTCTGCCTCATTCTTTATAAATGGTTTGAATGGTGCATACAAAGTGGCCAGATGTGTAGCATACTATACTTTATGTGGAAAAGACAGACAAACAATGTGATAAATATTCTACGTGCTCGTAAGAGTTTGGGTCGTTTTGGTGACAAGTTTTAAAGTGCGAACCTTAAATGTTTATTGGAGCATTAAATTCTAAAAGCTAATGTACAGTGAAACAGTTATAAAAGTAAAGTCCCCAGCAGCATCAACACTAAAGCTTCTGGAGCAAAGTCATTTAAAGTAAACTTACACTATTTGACGATAATTAAAAAGGTATTCTGAAGTAATAAAAAAATATACTGATTCTTATTTTCGGGTTAAAATACACAAATAAAAACATAGTTATGGTTGTCATGTTCATGTACTATACCTTCATTTGCCATTTACTGTATTTGTGTAGGCGGGGCACTTACTGTTGTTACAGTGTTACACATGTACAAACAAACAGTATTTTAAAGACTCATTTTAAACCCCTTGATAATGACCTCCTCCCTCTACAAAGGAACGCACCAACAGCGCTACATTAATTAACACAAAGTATTGACTTAACCCTTGAGGCTGCTACGTAAAAAAATGTGTAGTAAGTAAACACTAGCCGAACTCTAACCACATAAATGTATGCAGTTGCCGTAGCAACGTCAGTTACCTCAAGGCTAATGCTCCGTTATCCCATGCAGCGTCGAACCAGAAAATGCCTCACCACCGGTGGCTCCGTAATACGTTTTCAAATAATATGTAACCTTTATGTCAGAACAATTTCAGTACTTTGGATCAGACGCCAGTGGTCTTGACAGGCATTCACATAAGATATATTTTGTCATCTGAAATCATGTGGACGTAAAATGTTATGTACTGTGCAATAGTGGATTATATCTGATTGAAACTGGGCAACTTTGACAAGCACCGAAACTCTATTAATGCATATAATCAACAGTTTGATTAACACAGGACACAAGTAAATTCTTGCAGTATAAAAGGGTTGCAGGAAGGAAGCTAGTACTGCCAATCCCGCTGGAAATTAACATGCACAAACAAACAAACAAACACTGATTCATTACAACTGCGGGCAGCAACTCTGAACCCATAAGCTCATAGGCTCAGTGTCTGCAACATGCAAAGCAGAGCCAGCAGGGTGCAAAACTACACAGGAGCTCTTAATAAGACATGAGCTCCCCTGAAAGCATGATTTATGACATTTTGTGGAGCCTCTAAAATATTGACAGCATGCTATTTTTGCCATGCATTTCTAATGTTCTGTGTCTTGATCATCGTGGATCATGCGTAACATTAATAATGACATCATAATCTCCACTCAAAGGGTTAGGCAGGATTAGTTAGATACCTACATTACACTTTGAATATCTTCAGTAGTGTGTACATATACTGAAACATTTGCAGGACGCTGACGTGAGTTTAAAGTTACAAATCACAATACATTAAGGCCTTGTTAGATAGTAAGGATAAAATAGAAAATGAAAGCAAAAGGTCACTAAGAAGAGTACATGCTGAGAGTGGGCTTTAGATCACATAATCCAGTCTGAATCTACTTTAATCCTGTCTTTCTGTCATTATATTTAGCAGCCCAGTGGGTCATAAGAGACTGTATGGAAGGAAAAAAAAACACTGACACACATATATACACAGCAACAGTTAATGAAATAATTCCTTCACACGTGTAATTAATCTTTACCTTGCATTTCTTTATGTATCCTCATCACAAGACAAAGCAGTCATCATATGAAATATATGCAGGGCTGCATTCTTTTGGATTTGATATGCCTGAATCAAATTATGGCAGGCTAATGCCATTCCCTGTAACAATTGGACCGAGCTCATTACAATCTGAGTAGGTCTTTTCTTGGCCTGAGCCTTTGGCAGCGACAAAACTACGCCATGAATTGCAACACATAAGTCACAAAAGAAGTAAGGAAATTAACGTCATTGAATTTTTCACATCAAATTAAATTAGGAAAGGCAGACATCAATATGTTAGACTATGTTAGTATTGGCTCCGGTGAACTGTATGAAAAACAAATCAATCCGAGCTTTGTTCAACCAAATCGTGTTTTTATGACACCTGTGAGATTCAGTTGAAGGTTTTTGTGTGTGTGTGTGTGTGTTTTCCTGCAGCTGTCTTGTCAGATTCATTTATACCAGTGGTATTTGGCATTGTATTGACTCCAAGTGAAGCATAAGGGCTTCTATTCAGTGAGATTAAAGGGCATCAGTTCAGGAAGGATGAAAAATTAAAAGCACAATGCTGCATTCGGTGGTTATTGTTGTGACTATTCTCCCTCTCTTCCAATGAGTAATCCACAGAGCTTTTAATAAGTGTAAATACTAATAAATACTGCACACGCAAAGACCTCGGTTTGCAGTGTGGGTTAGACTCCTCCGCGACTTGTTTTGTTCTCTCCTTACCCGCGGATCACAGCAAACACACATCCCAAGCAGCAAACAACACAAATGAAATTGTTGCAGCAAGGCGACAAAAAAGAAATATTATCTGCATCCGTGTGACACAATTAGAACCCTCTCCTCCTCCTCCGTAACGACGAGCCTTATCAGAACAGTTTTAACTTTAACGTGAAGGTAAAAGCTTTTTAACAGCGGGATGGATGGCGTTCATCCCTCTTGTAAAAACAACGCCACAGTGAAGTTGTTCTTGCACATTGAGGTGGCCCAACACCTTACCAAGACACTTTGCTGCTTTTTTCCTTCACGCCTGAGTATTCTGCTGCTGTTCCCACTATTTGGGTTGTAAAAGAAAAAGACTGAGAGACTAAAAATGACTAGATGCATATTAAAGTGAAAGCCTCGCATTCATCCACGAACATTTATACAGCAGAGCTTCCACAGAAAGTGGCTGACCTGCATATCCAGACAGGATCTAGAGTACAGTATCTCAAGGATACACGTAGGAATATAGCTTTAGTATTTTTAGTGTGGAAAGTACCGCAATATGGCTCAGTGTCATGAAGTGTGCGTGTGCATTTGTGTCTCATACATTTCCACCTGTTAAGACACTTGATGTGATTCAATGTGCTGACAATGTACTTGGAAAGCTTCAAAAGCATTATGATGCTACACTGGCTTTTAATGGGATGAAGGGCACCGCCATTTCATTGATTTCAGTGAAACTGGTTCATACTTAATGGAGAAAGTGTTTTCTGTTTTTTTTCTTTTGATGTTCTTCAGCTGCTCCGCCTCATCTGGCTGATTTACATGGTTCCTTGACAGACAGAGAGTTTTACTTGTTACTAAAGTAATTTAGTTCCTTCTGTCCGTGACACCTTGACTGGGAGCTCAAAGCACTGCTACCAAAGAGGATCGGAGAGAGGTAAAGGTGAGCCAGTGGTGAATGGTGAGCAGGGAGCATAGCCGATGTCATGTCAAATCCGGAGCTGGGCAAACAGCCAATGTAATGGGCCTCAGCAGCTTCTGCGAACATGGCAAAGATGAAGAGAGCCATTGATGGAGGAAGCTGAGAAGGGAAAAATAGAGTGATTGAGAGGCTGTTGAACCAAAGTAAATCAGGCTGGTCTTTAGTTATTGACAAGAGCTTCATGAAATAAAAGGTTGAAAGACTGATGTGAAGGTCGGTGTCTTGCTAAGGAATGTAACCATAATAAATGCATGTTTACAAGTTAAAAACTGCATCGACATGAGAGACTAAACATCTCAAAGATGAGGACATATACGGATGTTCTGACGGAGCGGTGTTTATTCCTCTAGTAGAGCTCCAAAGACTAAAAACTGAAGCTGTTCTTGCACAGTGAGGTGATCCTGTAAGTCAGCCAACGCAAGGACAGTAATAAGGCCAATCGTAACAGGAACACTCAACCAGCAGAAATTAGTCCTTCAACTGTAGAACGTCACTGCACGTCATTAACAGCCTTGAACAATACTGCTGCATCTTACATGCGTTTTGATAACAGAGAGCAAATTTATTGCGCATGATGTGTTCTGACTTTCAGCAAAGTCAAGGGAACTATGTGCACACACCAGCCTTTTAACCGCCGAGTTCTGCTTGTAGATGTGTATTAGCTACACATTAGAGTTTCCCTCGCTCGGTGCCAGGAACACACGACTGTCAAAACACAAAGGTTTAAGTAGGCCATCTTATTGATGCAGTTGGTTGCATCCACCACTGCAGTTATTCTGCTGCGAGGCATTTCCTGTCAGTTATGCAGTTGCACCACTGAGGCTGTTCATTGACTGAGAGCCCAGGAGAAGCTTCATTGACATCCAACACATCAAACATGCCTGGAAGGCATTTCTTCACCTTCTCCAAGAGCCGGCCCTTTTGCTGAGAGGAAAGACACACGCCTTCACTGAAAAAGCTGAAAAAAAGTATTCCGTGTTCAGTGGAAATAATGATAAACACAGAAAATGTCTTTCTTCATTCATGCAAACTATTCTCTTTCGTGTTTCCATCACTCAGTTACCTTCCTCACACTACCACACTAACTGGTTTTGATGAAAGACCAAAGACACACACAAGTAAACACAAACATTTTGCTGTTGTGATAGTCCGCAACATTTGGATGAGCCACATGTCAAAAATACTAGAATTTGATGCTGTTTGATTTAAGAATAAAACAGTGTTTTTAACTTAAATATAACCTAAGTGTTATTCAAGCTCTCAGTATTATATAAAGTCCTTTGTTAAAGTTGTTTTCTGCGGTGTGGCGCTTCTGCTGAGCTCGTGTTTACCGAGAATCAGCATCTAATTGGAAACCTTTCCATACAGCCCTATATATAAAGTTAAACTAAGATGGTTTTATCATCTGACTCAGTGCACCATGCTCTAATAAATATATACATTCCAGCTTTCAACAAGACTGGGTCAGGCTTTAAAGTTTAAAAAAGTTTCATTTCATTTCTATCATCAGCAGAAAACACATCAGCATATTTCACATGCAGCTGCTGGTTCTTCCTCCTGTATACATTACATGAATCTGGCACTTTTGTCATAAGTGACATTTGTTTTTCACAGACGCATTTGGAGTCCTTTGGGATTCATAGTGTTGACTTTGAAATGTGGAATGCGGGAATTGAACCAGCACTTTATAAAATCCACTCAGCCTTAGATACAAATTAATTGTCTAAAATTATCTGAAAGAAAAAGCCACCAAAACAAGAAATTCAAAACCAGTAAGAACAAAGAAGCCATTTTATTTTCATTACCATACAAGGGTACAGGTTGATGCCATTCCTACCATTTCACTCAGCAGCAGTACTGCAGATACCACAAAAACCTACACACACATGCGCGCGCGTGCACACATACATTACTTTGAAAGTCAATTTCAAACTGAATTATAAATATACCTTCCTTTGGCTGCATTCCTGGCTGCTCAGTAATGGAAGTCGGGTACAGATGGACAATGAAATATACAGCATGTAAGCAGTATATTCATTCCAGCCCATGTCTTAGTAAAGTTTGAATGTGTTTCTTTGACCACAGATATTTGTAAATGTGGCGCCCCCCCCCAGTACTCGGCTCACCACCCCACAAATCATTAGCAAATCTGGAAGCAAACTGATGCATCGGCAAAACCAGTGTATAAGAAAATGAAATGGTTTTATCAGGCTAATTTATTTGAGATCTCTTTGAAATATTTTTATTCAGTTTAAGAAATTAGTTATTTTGTGCATATTTGGCCTTCCCTTATGAATGTAAGGGATGCGCTTTTCATCATTCACTGTGAATGATGAAAAGTGCAGACCTAATTTGTTAAATGTTTTTTAGTACATCAGTTACTGCTGCTACAAAACCTTTAATAATAGGTAATATCGCCTGCCTGCACCAAAGCACAAAAAAAAAAAAAATCTTAAATAAACACTGAGCATACACAGATCAGGGGATATACATCAGGGAACAATAAATTATGAACCGAGGCTCAAGCCCCAAATTAATTATGCACTGTTTTATTCCACTCAGTAAGAGCTTCTTGTGTGATGTCCTTTGTGCAGTCCGACACGAGGTAGTTAATTTTAAAAGCGTTGTATAAGCAGAACTGGCCTGTACGGTATCTGAAGTGGACTTAATACTGCTCTTCAACAGCATTCATTCCCACTCTATTGTCTAACCATCTTGCTGTGACCCAATTTCATCACTATTCCACTGGATTAACGACGGCCAAACAAAAGATGAACAGCAAGAAAATAAAGACAGAGCTGTGCAGCAGCTTCATCTAGTTTTGCTTTTCTAAGCAAACTGTGCCCTGCGTGTACAAATAATCTATTTCTTAACATTTCATGATACGATCTTGTTTCCCAGTCTTTATCTTTTCAGTCTTATCTGCCTCTGCAGTGGACTGCAGCTCTGCAATAAGGTGAACTAAAATGACAAAACCCGAATGAACATTTTCTTTTCGTACAGCTTTGCTACCAGGTGTTTTTCTGCTCTTTTTGTTCATGCATAACACACGACGCAGTATTTAGAAGAGCAGCTTTTCTCAGAATATACAGCAGCATGTATATTATACATGTTATTAAAAATCTGGCATTTTGTTTCCTATATTAAATTATCACTTCTTTGCAGAGGAAGAAGCTGTTGTGACATGTCACGGCTCATCAATGAACCTACATGCACACATCTGTGCTGTACATGGTCAATCTGGTAGTTATGATGAAGTATAATGAAGAAATCTCCATGCTGATGATGCAATAGACATTCTGAATGACCTGCCTGAATCTGATTGGTTGGGAGGTGCGGATGAACTTTTAGTAACTGGATATCTATGACACAGGTATTTGTTTTGAGAAGATTGAATTCATGAATCCCTGATGAAGAATTTTATTTATTTATTTTCACACACACACACACACACACACACACAATAAAACTTGTGTGTGTGTGTGTTTCACATTTGCATCTGCATCTTTACTCATAATAACTTTCATTACAAAATAGTGCTACAGCAAAGTGAAGGCACTTGCTCAGTTTACTGCAATTGAACATGATGTGTCTTTTTTCTGGAAGAGTAGTACATATTTCTTCATCTAAACTGCTGACTGTTGTATGTTGTATGTATGTTTTATAGAAGGATAACTACATATGTGGATGTGGATGTTAGTTGACCAGTGAGAAAGATGCACCAAACAGATTAAAGTAGGTCTCCTTAAAAAAGAGGCGCATCGAATTGTGCCCACAGAACATGCATTGATGCAAATTTAATATGTACACTTCTGCTTCATGCGTGTAGACTCCACCTCAACACTAGACGCTGGCCGAGGGGAAAACATATGTGCATATTAAATGTGGAACACAAATATTCCATTTCTGTCCATAATTTTCTCCAGATGAATTAATGATATGTTTTTCATGGCTGTCCAGGCTATCATACTCAAAAGAAAAAATTCTATATGCTTTCTGTAAAGATAGCATGAGACCTATTGAAGGCTGAATACAAATCTAAATGTCCTCCAGTACTGAATAACTGTCCAGCATCCAAAGCTTAGCTGTGTATTGTGCAGGTTTTTGAGTCTGTATATCCAAGGAAAAGGCAATACCACGAAAAAGGTCTCACGCCACACATAGGCATTGAGCCATCATACTGGAAATGATTAATCTGAGAAATATTTTCATTTAATGTAAGCTTTAAAGAAACCCTTTTTCTTTTAACTTTTAAAGTATTTACTTTAACACTTGTCAATCTTATTTGGAGCAGAGGAGGCAATGTGACACAATCCATTATAAAGTCAATTATGTAACCAAGTTCATGTGTGAAATCCCCTTTGTGAAGCCAAAGCCTCCACTGTGGCACTTTCTGTGCTCTCTGGGCAGGCCCAGACAATTTGTCTTTGTTACTACTAATACTACTACCCTTTCGGTACAGGCACAGATACTTTGCTTTTGCCCACCGCCTCTACATACTGTAACTGAAAATGCAAGCAGCAATGTGGCAATAGGGCAATAAAGTAGCATCACAAGTTAGACATTACCAAACCATCTAGAAAAAAAAAAAAAGTTTCTACTAGACTGTCATTCACGGTCAAGAATGAACGTCACACTCCAATTTCTTGCACAAATTCCAAACAAATTCTTCCTTTGTCTTGGTTAAATTAAAAACTTACAAACCATTACCCAGTTATTGCCTAAACGTAATATTTTTTTTCCCAGGTCAGCTAACCGCAGCAGTTGATCCTTTTCAGGCATTGAGTGAAACTATTCCCAGTACAATTGTGTTACACTGAAAAACAGGCATAGTAATTGCACTGCTCTGCAGGTCCTCATGAAAATTCAATATCAATGTATTTTCACCCGTCAGTATATTCCTCTAGAGCACCTGTCAAAAATTGCTTTGCAGCACTGGCAATGCAACTCAGTATCAACTCAAATCTCCTCTGAGTCCCTCTTAATCCATTGCTATTACCTCTTTGCACCCCTTTAAGTCCCCTTGGATTGATTCAGTTTTCAAAAACCTGCATTCACTGTTGTGAAATGTTGCTTGAAGAGGGGAGTCCAGAAAGGTGGGGTGAAAACTAAAGTATAATAAGCAGTAGGTTCAAACATTGCATACAGCACCTACTGTACATCATTTGTTATACTTCTAAAATTGTTTTTATCTATTATTATTGTTGAGTTTTAATGATAATGTCAATGATATGCAAATTTAATTCCTGGTTGAATTAGTGTAGTTGAACTAAGAATGGAATTTGAGGTCATTAAAGGTTGGCCACCAATTTACAGTAAGGCCATTTGCAGCCATGAAATTTGATATAAATTGATTCCTTGGCTCACAGCTGATACGAATGGTTAAATATAGCTTGTTAACTAACTTTGTTCCTCTGGCAATCCTGCCAGCCACATTCCCACTTCCTGAAACCCATTCATTGTCATTTTCTTATCCACTAAATTAACTTTTTTTTCTCTCCCATCCTGGTCACCTCGCTCCCACATTCAGCCATTCCTAGGTGTCTTGCAATTGCTGCTTCTTCCCCAGTTCCAGTCATCTGACAGCAACCGTGGGGTTATAGTCAGCCTGTAGACCAGGAAATGGGAGATACTACTTAAGACCTTTACTCAAGCAGTAAAGACATCAAGATAAAAAGTATTACAGTGATCTCATGAATAAACATGGTACCAACCCCAGAATCCTCCTCGGCACCATAAGTCATACAAGTTGACCCCCTGCTGTTACTGAACCATCCATTAACAAACGTGAACACTTTTGATCTTCTTTCACTTTGATCTTCATTTGGTAGCTGACTGCGGTTAACACGTTGTTTTAATCCTGTTGGATCTGTCTGTGGCCTTTGACACTGTTTTGACACTGACACTGCCTTTCAGGTTTGGTTTTAAATTGGTTTCATCCTTATCTTTTGGGAGGTCATTCCGTATGGAAATGGGTAATTATCAATCGACTCCATGACCACTAAAATATGGAGCTCCACAGGGTTCTGCCCTGCTGGCCCCTACCGTTTTTCCATTTACATGCTCCAACGTGTTCATATTATTAAAATAACACCATCGGTTATCATACTATGCCGACGATAAACACTTATATCTGTCTTTTGACCCTAATGATACTAATACCCTAATACTGTTTATTTTATATTATTGTTTTCATATTGTTTTTTATGTTTTATGTCTTTTATTTTATGTTTTATTTCATGTACAGCACTTTGTGTCAGCTGTAGCTGTCTTTAAAGGGCTTACAAATAAAGCTGAGTTGAGTTGAGTTAATGATACCAATCACATCTCTTTAATTTAATAACAGTAATTCATACATCACTTTAATCCTGGTTAGATTATCACAACGCTCTTTCTTCTTCTTCACTTCCCTTGCCTCAAAATAAAACACAGCAGCCAGACTCATGACCAACATGAGAGAATACATCTCACCTGTTTAAAACTTGCTTAATTGGCTCCCAGGCCATTTTAGGATTGATATTAATTTTAATGATCACTTTTATGTATACTATATCCCATAGAGGATTATATAGCTGACCTCCTGACCCCCTTTGACATCCAAACTGAGATCCTCATTTCCTGGTTAAACCTTAAACTTTAAGGTGGCTGGGCCTTTTCTGTTCAAGCCCTTCAGTTGTGGAATGACCTGTTGGGTGAGATAAGTCAAGCTAATAAATTGTTCCTAAACATTTAAGTCATTTTTAAAAACTCACTATTTTAGACTTGATTTTTATTGATTTTTGTTTGTTTTACCTTCATTGTATTTTGTTACGTTGTTGCTCATTAGATATTAACTGAATGGAAAGTGTTTCCAACTTTTTGAATAGCTCTATATAATGTATTATGATACATTATATAGTCCCACCTGCTTGGCCCTAACCTTTATTCTTAAATTTATGACTCTGCCTTTTTTAGATATGTTTGCCTGTTGTAGTTTAGATCCTTGCCTGGCTTGTAACTCAAACTTTTTGCAACTTCTCCAGTAAATAATTGAAGAGACCCTGTTTGCCTGCATATTCGCTGGCCGCGATGTGGCCTTTACCAAAGGATGAACACAAATGGTTCATGATATGCCTCAGTAGTTGCAGGTCTAGCTAGAAAGACAGGAACCCATGCCAGATTCCCAATTGCAAACACTGCCAGCTTTGTTAAATTGAGTGCTGAACCAGCCAGGGATTTAAGGCCCTGAACACTTATAATTCACCCACACAGGTGTCTTCACTTGAAAACTGATTAGACCTCCTGCCAGAACTGTGTAGACATTTACTTACGTACCTACTTAATGGACATCACCATCACCTGATAATAAAGGTGGACAACATTATTTATTCACAGACTTTCTTTGGATTCATCTGCGCTGAAACAAACATAACAGGTATTGTTTCATGGTGGTTTCAAAAACACGTAGGACAATGATGTATTTTCCTTTTTCTGTGCAGCACATACAGGGGTTGTGAAAACATGGTGGGATTTAAGTGATCAGTGCAAAAAGAAATAAAAAGAAACCTGGGATCTTGGTAGTCCAGCTGTGAATATTATTCTTTGATCCCCATGTTCAGAGGAAGACAACAAAAGCCTCATGTATGAACACTGAGCCCGTTCATGTGTCCTCCAGTGTGTGAAGACAGCAATCCTACAGGTTCAATGCCTGTCATGAGTCTTTATCTTCACTGATGGTACATATAATGAAAAGAAACTTTGACATCGAAAGAGAGCACTATAAAAAAACATGTGTTATATTCCTGGCCTGAAATATATAAAGAAATATGGAACTCAGTTAATTGGATATGATTCAGAACCAAGCAGAGAAGAGAGGAGCAGCTGGCCTAACATTTGTTTGTTTGTGTGTCACTTGATACTGGCCAGAGTACAACTTGAGCCAATGAAATTTGTCACAGCAAACATGACCATGGGAATTTGATGCTCTTTTAGTTGGATGCCAACACTTGTTGTGTAGGGTATCCAGATAGTGTTTGGTTGCCAGGCTAAAGGTAATGTATATGTGCCTGGCTCTAATCCATCACTCCAGCTCACCTTTATGTGGTTCTGCATTGGTGCTTCAGTTCATTTGTTAGACATTTAACACGTAACCACTAACAGTCTTTATCTCGATGGCGATAACTAGGTGGATTTAGCCCATGCACCTACCATGACAGCATTGCAGGACAGGCAATTTACTTCTCCTATCGATAGGTGACAAGTTGACATTGAGAACTCATTGTTCAGGTTGACTTGCATGCTACATAATGTCATTCATCAAACACTTCCTGGTTCTTCTTTTCCTTAATTTGCACAACGGCGCTACAAACATAGGTTGAATTAACTTGTGTATTGCAAGATTAAGTATGATTTATTTGCTTACTACAAAAGGTGTTCCGCAAGGTTCAACTTTAGGTCCTGCTCTCTTCCTCATTTATATGGCTTTGTCTCTTTGCATCTAAGCAGGCCCCACCCTCCAGGAGCCTCTGTGGTCGGTCAGCCAGCCCCTCATTTTCTGGCTTCCACCCTGTTTAATGTTGTTGCATTTTGTTTGTCTTTTTCTTAATTTCCCGTTTTGCTATGTGAAGTAAACTGAGCCAGGTGGTGATGAAGTACGGCTTGTCCTTGATCAAATTAGCCATTTCGGTAAGATGAAGTCTTTGGTAATTTGGCCTAGTTTGGTTTGTGTTGTTGCTACCTCCTGTGACAATGGATGTTTGACTCATAGGAAGACATCTGCTGCTTTGGTATGTTTTCAAAACTGACTTAAATCAGTGCACTGTGGGCTCTACATAGCAGGGACCTACTGGAAACATTTGTTTCCAGTGTATAAGTACTCTGCGCTGCACTAGTGCCTGAAATCTAGTCTAGGTTGAGGAATACTCGTTGTTCCTGCAGGCTACCATTTGATTTTCTTAATGCACACTGAGCTTTAGGACTTTGCATCTGTGTTTTGAAGAAGAAGTTTGTTTAATGGTATGGGTGGATTACCTTCCTCTTTGTCATGCAGTCAAGGATTAGGATCTTTTCTTTATTCTCATTTGTTTTGTCTTATTTAAATTTAACATCAGCGTCATTGTAAATGAGGAAAGGTTCTTCAGTTTAAATAAAGGTTTGAAATTAAAATTTTCATAAGTGATAAAAGTGGAACAAAATGTAGCGGCATCAATCATCACGCACATGCTTTGTCCATCAGTAACCATGTGCATCGCTTGCTCTGTGCAAGGGAAATGCTAAAGGCTGTGGACAAAGACAAGATTCCATCTTCACAGGCCACATTAACAGATCACAGTAAGAACTCTTGAAAGGGTCTGGCTGTGAGACAAATAGGACTTGGTATCACCATTTATTTAACTCAGGCTTCCACGTCTCACTCAAACAGTCTCCCCGCTGTGTTCCTTACCAACACATCCATCTTATAAAAGAGAACGCTAACACTTCATATAAAAAGATATTCATATCCTCAACAAAATACCTGATTCGCTGGCTTGGAAAATGGTAACAGACTGGTTTGGTAATAGATGAATAACCAGCAACCAAAATTACAAATATGAATATATGACCGATGGAGGTTAGCCTTGTTTTAAGCCCAAAACACATTAGAGTAGTAGATTAGCTACAGACAGAAACACAAAGAAGACCACATGGATGATCTCCTCGAGGATTACGACTGGCCGAGTTAATGATGACATATGAACCAGAATAAGGAAGACGTTTGTGATAATATTTCCTTTTGAAAAGTTTAATTGAATTGCAGAAAGCAACTTGTTATTTTAGAGCTGGGAAGAGTTCCGACCGATCAAAGGACATTTATCTCTCGCCTCTGCTCTGCAGAGAAGTTGGTTTATGGTAAAATATCAACTGACCACATACTTATTCTATATGGCTCTAGTGAAGCATGACTACAAACTGACTACTGCACTGATGTTATGAGAATGATTTATAAGATAAATGAAACCAAGATATCAACTTTAAGGTCAGACCTTTGAATATTTTATGTCCACCGTTATAAGACTGGGTGCTTGAATTGGTTTATGATCCTAAGAAATCCAGTCATAATCACCACAGCATGCTGAGAAACAACAACAATCCCACCTCCTGTGATCAAAGGATCTAAGCACAATTTCGGACTTCTGATTAATCAGGATTATCTGAAATGCCTCTGAGCTGGTAAGAATGTCTCAGTGATATAACACCGGCTACAAGCTTGAGGTCTCCTCAATCTGAATTCATGCAAGCTCAATCTCAGCTCCCTTTGACTCACCTCAGTAATTGGTTTCACTGTGATCTACAGTGGCTGTTAAGCTATTCATAAAGGGGAGCCGACATCGCCGCAGGGAAACCTGACTGAGCAGCAAACCGCAGTGTACAGCCCGGCAGTATGATGCGCTCACTTAGAAACAATAAAGAGAGGGAGCTCCGCTGCTTTAATTGCAACTCATGATTAAACTGAAAACTATTTAATTCAATGGACACAGTGCTAACCGTTATCAGAGAGGTATTCCCAAATAACCTGATCTCAGCATAAGCAGCCAGTTGCACGCTAAACCATTAGCAGCTCAGTTAGGGAGCAAATGCATCAGCCTTATTCGTACCTCGATGGTATTATAATTTCACGTGATGCAAAAAGTAGAATAATAGTCTTCATAAAAAATACACAGTTCCCTCAGCCATTTGTTTTTGCTAAGAATATGCAGAGCGTGCAGAAAATAACGCAAGCATCAGCTGAAATTCTTCAGTAATGGTGAAGGCTGTGGTGCTTATCAGTACTCAGGTTTGTCTCTGATCATTTCAGACTTCTATTTCTATTATCAACATTAAAGCTATTTAAAATATCATTGCAGAAATGTTGAATTTCACATCGAGGTATATACAATTTGATTATATAGTTAATCACTTAGAGGTGGTTGACTGACATTTTCATTAGTCGGAGGCATCCTTTTCTTAAATATCCGTTGATGTTTTGTTATCTGCAGTATATCAATGCAAAACTGCTAACCCCTCTGAACCAATAAGCTTTAATCCAATCAGCGACGCTTCAAAGAGGGATGTTGCTCTGCAGTGGCTCATTATCAGCACCTGTGGGGAATCACGCAAACTCAATTCAAGAGGACAATCGTTTGCTCTCGTGTTATTGGTGTTACAGTTATTTTGATGGGAAGACAGTGTTCGGTAACACAAATGAGTTTTAAGGTTAGTAAGGCAGTTGTTTACGCCGCTTCCATCTGTTATAGCTGGAAACCTGCAGATCCTTAACCTTGACCAAAGTGATTTTATAGCCTAAATCTAACCACCCTGAGAGTTACGGCTGATATACATGGGACACAGACTCGTGGATGCAGGGCGAAGCAAGATTTTTTTACAGACTTACACTGTGTGCATTTGCTAACAATAATGCAGTTTGTTATGCAGCATTCATAGGCCGCATTTAGAGGTTATAAATTAATTAACTGGATCATTTTAATAGCATGATTATGAATACGCATTGATTTATTTTAATGTAAAATATAAAAACATCCACAAGGTTGCTCAGCTGCATCGCATCGCCTCTATTTCTTTTAATCATTTTTTTCTGCATACATTTACATTACATTTCATCTAGTTTTTTTAGCTGGAATTCCACATAGTCAGAGAAAAATGGAGCAGCCACACACAGTTGATCATAAAGGACACGCTCTGCTGCAGGCATCGCTCAGCTGCTGCATCTGTGTCCCATGTATTTCAGCCGTTAGGACATAAATTTGGACCTCCCACCCAAACCGCTTCATTAAAACTCACGTGCGGTACAAGAGCATGGCATTTACTTGTGAGTGAAAAAAAAAGAAAGAAGCCTAATGAACAAACTCCAAGCAGCAATTCAATCTCCCTCAAATTGTTGGCAAAACAAATTAGGTGCACAAAGTGTGGCTACATAAATTAGAAGATGGGTTGCGCTTGGACTTAACACATTGTGACAAAGACAGACATGTCCTCCGTTCGTATTTAATTTGGAGAACACCGATTTATCTAACGACAACGTCTGATGCCTGCAATCTCTCAGCAACTCAAATCACTGTCTCTAACTCAAAATGATTTCTAACCCAGAAATCATGTGCTTCATATTTAATTTGAGAGTCTTTTGCTTCAGTTTACAGTTGCACAGACGTATCAAAGGAGCTTTTCACGTACTTTTGGTGTCATGAATGTATAATAAACTAGGCCTCAGTTGTCACTGACAACTCAGCCTGTATTTCTTAGACAATTAGCATCTTGGAAATCATTGCTACCTTGAGGCAATAATTTCATCATAGGATGAAAGTGATCTTTAGCAGTCACTGTTTTTTTCTCCAACTAGAAACATAAAAGAACGAAACACAAACTGATGAGAAGCTCTTGTACTCATTTGTGTGTTTCCACATGTTTTGGTCATACACTGAATTTCTCCATCTCTTCCTTTGGTAAGTTTCTAAATTCGCAGAGCTCATGAGTTTTCACATCATCCCATTAAAGACAGGGACTTGGACAAAGCACAATGAATGAACAGTCAAAGAGTTGCAGCACAGTAATGAGAGGGGGATGTCAGGAGAGAGAGAGGCTAGTCCTGATGTGCTGTCACAGAGGATATTCTCAAGGCCTGATCAGCCTCCTCTGCAGGCTAGATGCTCGAGCACAAAGGCACACACACACACACACACACACACACACACACACACACACACACACACACACACACACATTTCAAGCCAAATAACAACCCACGAGGTACATTGGGCTGTGTGCAAAACAAGGGCACGCACACCATTTCTGAATCAGTAGCGACTTGACTTGAGCTGTGAGGATCCTGAGGGCCTCACGTCACCGCAGTCCATCATCCCTCGCTTGCCACTGCTGCTGACAAGGTCACACTCTTCAAAGGATCTACTTGGCTTGTGCCGAATACACTTTTCCCTAAAAGGAGCTGTCTCATCCAATTAACCTGTCACAACGGCATTTGACTGACAACTGGAAACAATAAAGATTGCTAAACTGCCACTTCCTTCAACGACAATGTCAAAATCTAACTGTAAGTACTGAAGTGACATCTCCTGGGAAACATTTGAGGTTTTGTGTGGGAAGTTGGAAAAATAGTTCACATGTTTTTTTTTGTTTTCACTGTTGAGGGAGTTGCAGTCAATTTCTGTCTCACCATCTCAACTTTTCAAATTCACGTGCACAGTCGCACATTTAAAAATAAGGAATCTCAATAAAGTGTCACGATACCTTCAACAAGCCTTGTTTTTGCAGTTGGAAGAAAGATTGGATGTGAAAGCGGGTTAAAGACCAATCCAGAAAACTCGACTGCTTGTAGAGGTGTCATTCTGGTTACAACTGGACTCTGGTGCACTGAAAGGGAAAGGATACCAACTAGTATATATGTGATTTAATGAATTAAAGATTAAGTATGAATATTTATATCTGGTGGTCATGGGAACTGTTAAAGAAATCCCTATAAGCAATTTATATTGCATAATTATGCAATAATTGCCTGGTAACAATGGTAATGTATATGCACAAGACGATCGTGAGATATTCCCTCATCAAAAGTGATATGATGAGTTAAATCAGAGGTGTGTTGGGTTTGTGTTCTCCCGGTTAGAGAGTCAAACAAGCGAAACATCAGTTGTTTAGGAGGCAGAGCGGACCGTCCACTGATCATGAACTCTTTGGCAGGACACTAACAACAGCATGGTCAGAGCAACACTCCTCAGGTAGCTTGCCACGGTTGGTGTGTAAATGTGTGCGTGATTGGGTTATTAAGTGGCAAAAAAATCGAATAGACGAGAGCCCTTTGATTCTGCCTCCATCAAAGCGGACAAGCATTATAACTAACTACCTCATTGAACCTCCAGGTATATTTCCAACGCCGTCTGTCCGATGTGAACTCACACTGCCGTGTCTGCTGTATCTATTTTGACAGAGCGAAGAGAGGAAAACACATCAGCTTCCTACGTTACTATGTGCTGTTTACAAGCTTCGTTCTTGGAAAGTATAGTAGTTCTGTGAATTATGGGTAATATACCCTCTGCCCCTCTATCGAGTACAAAGACTATCAAGCGTACTCCATTCTAAGAGAATGCATTTCACGGCGAGGCTATATTCTTTTTCACAGTAAAAACATTATTAACACCATCAGGACTCTGGAGTCCGACTCACTTCGATCTACAAGCACACGCTCAGTATCATATTACCTAACCTGTGATGAAGATGTGCATATATTGACTTGCCAGGTCGCGCACTTTACCGCTTTCATTCTCTCTGCGGATGACCTGAAACCATAGATCTTCTCGGACTGTCTTTCACTCTTGGGGGAAGAAGAAATTGTGAACAGAATTTTTTTTATTTATTATTGTTGTTGGTGCAGCTCTTAGGCATGGTGCTACTAGAGGCACTTTTATGCTTGTTGCTTCTAAAAGGGGTTGTGGTCACTCTGAAGACAGAAGATTGATGTGTGCCAGCTCTTGTGTACGGCACTAAATAAATGCAGCGATTTGCCATTTAGACATCCCGCTGGCGGTGTGGTACAAGCCTCGTATTCGTCCTGTTTTATTACGCTTTCACCATTATTTGTGATGAGGTATATGCGGCCCATTTGCAGACTTAATCGATGATGAGAAGGTGCAGTAGTTCTGAAATTTGGCATCATATAGTGGCATTATATTTGAAATCTTTCGAAACTGAAGTTTAGTTTCAGATCTCACGAAGGTTTGGACCCAAACAGCTAAACAGTAGGACAGTGTATGGCATAACTGGGAGTTATTATTGATGTCAAGGTAATACACCGACTTTAAGTACCCTATACAACATACCTGAATTATCCATTTACGCCTCTGACTAAATTTTTAGTGTTTGAATCATTCCTGTTTTTATCCAGCTCAAAAACATTGAAAAAATTCAGGCCCATAGTGCCTCAAGAGTGGATAATGACAGTTCTTGCACTTATCTTGTCCGGTGTGGAATATTGGAACTCCCTTTTCATCCATCATGCAAAGTGTCTCTGGATTGTTTGTGAGTGCTGGTGCTTTGCTTTCGACCATGTCCAGGATATGGGTTTTGTTTTAAATCCACTGGCTTCCCATCAAATTCAAAATGTTCAACCAAGTCCGAGTTCTGACTTCCAGAGCTCACGTTAGAGATCCACTGCAGCCTTAGCAGCAGGTCTTTGATCAGGGTTTGTTAGTTGCATTGACCACTAAAATTAGGAACTTGTTTTGGGAAGTTCACTGTGATGCTATGCTATATAAATAAAGTTGCTTACTTCAGCTTTGCATTCATATATTCTGATCTGATAATGCTGACAACTGAGGTGCTTACTATTCCACAAGTACATTGCAGCTCACCTCTCCATGCACAGATATCTTGTCAGTGTTATTTGTCTGCTGCCTGGTTGTATGCTCAAACACAATGTGGCTTGTAGCTGCTTCTCTTAGTTGAAGTTCTTTTTAGATTCACACATTGTTAATGTGCCCACGCTTGGAGCTGGTGACGTCCGTGGATTCCAACTGCTCAGGCCTCAGATTCCACATTTTTCCGTATTCATCAACTCATGTGGAATAACTGGAATCCTCAGTTTTATTCACATCCATCCTCCTTCATGGAGCACAAATTTATGTATGGACATTTCTGTACATCTCTCAATATTTCATTTCAATCTTGTCACCCTCAACATGACCATTTAATGAGTAATGCCATACTGTCAACCGCTCAAGCCTCAGGTTTTGTCAAAGCAAGTTAGCGCAACAAAAAATTAACCAAATAAGAGAAATAATATATCCTATTCCTTATCACCAAAAGCCAGAAGTGGAGAGAAGACCTTCCTTCTCAAGTGCAGATCGATATCAACAGGTTTGCCCAGTAGGAATTGTATGGCCAGCTGCTTTTTCCGGGCTCTCTGTATTCCAACAGTGTACATGCCCCGAAGCCTTCAGTGACCCCTGAGTCCATATCTGACAGTACTGCTTTCAGAGATGCCTGAGATGGTAGTCGTGATGAAGAGTAGGAGGGAGAGAGGGCATCTGTGAGGAGTTGGCACCATATTTAAGAAGTTCCTCCCACAGGGAGTGGAAACCTCTCCCACACACTCCTATAGCTTACGAGACTACAAGCCAGAAAGTAGAGATCTCACTCAAAGTGGGAGGAGAACGCGGTGTGTTGAAGATACAGCTGAATCCAATGTGCTATTGTGCTAAATGTGTGCACATACTGAACTTCGAGTCACGATAGAAAGAGTTTCTATACATTTATACCTGTATATGAATGTGTTATCTTTAGGCAAGGGACCAAGATGTTGGAGATGGAAGCATGTGGTTTGTAGTCCAAGTATTGACCAGTCACATTTGTGTGGGCTATAGTTGCATGCAGGCTAAAGGTGCATTGGCCAAAGTGCAAACTTGCTGAGCTTTTTAAAAATTATATCTGCATTCAACTACAGCAGATGTAAGAGAATTTATAGATTTGCCAACATGTATCTTTCTCATCATTCTTGTTCATGTTGCGTTGTCGAAGTCCTGTTATATATTTTCCAGATATCTGTCTGCTGCACTAGGAGCCCAGAAACATTGGTCGTTGCCCGCCCATCCATCCATCCATCCATCCATCCATCCATCCATCCATCCATCCATCCATCCATCCATCCATCCATCCATCCATCCTGGGTTGGTTGACTGTGGCAGCAGGTTTAGCAGCACATTCCAAACATCCACTCTCCCCAGCAGCTGCATTCCACCTCTTCCTCCTGGGGGATCCCGAGGCGTCCAGATGGGCTGTACCTTAGCTGGCGCCTTCTGACACGAAGAAGCAGCAGTTCTATTCTGAGCTCCTTCCAGATTTGCAAGCTATTACCCCAGAGGCTAAACCATTGTCAGATAATAGCCTGATGATTGTGCAAGAAAACTTTAAACATTAAAATGAACACCTAGTATCTTTATTTTAGCATCTGTGGTCTGTGGCATCATGTTTAAAATCCTCCTTCAGTGACGTGTTTTGATGAATGTCACATTATCTTAAATTACGAATATAGCAGCTTATGTGCTCTGTTCGAACTAACTGCTGCTAACTCATGTAAACCATTTTCAGTCCTTCCCGGAGTTTCTGTAAAACTGACCTCTCTTTCAGTTTGATGATTTGACTTCATCGTTTAAAAGTTCTTTACAGATAATGATGCTCCATCACAGAGCCACCCACGGCAATGCACAAACATTAACCTGTCTTTAAAACATCTCGAAAACTGACACTTGCAAATATAAATATCCCCACACTTCACCGATGTCAAAGACGAAATGTTTGGCTTGGCAGCATAACAGCTAAGCAGCTATTTGGCAGCGGTGAGAGGTATTCACAAATTAGCAATATATATACGATACACATACGCCAAAGTTTCATTTCATTCTGCAGCATTTGAAACTATAAATCGTGACCTTTTGACACCACGGTTCATTTCTTTCATCACTGTTTTTTTTAACTTAGAGTTCAGACCACTCCCGTCAATGCTGCAGGTAGCTGACAGCACCGAACAGAGGGTTGTCACATCAGACATCCACATACCTCGCCCTTTTGTACTTAAAAAGAAGACACAGAAACGTGTTGTAGAGTTTATTGTTCATCATATATTATATATTAATTTTGCTCTAAGGCGCTGTGTAATTTCCTGCAGCACTAACAAGTTCTTTATCTGTCTATCTATTTATCTATATCTGTCACATAATCTTGTACAGACTGTTATAGCTGATGTTATATAACTCTGAGATTTGCTGACTTTACTTGAGACAGCAGTTTTGGATACTGTGTGTATATGCCTGTTGTCTAAATCGATCTTTAAATTGTGAGTGGCTCTCTGCCATTATTGTCTTATTCAATTTTAATTATTTATCACTCACTTCACTCAACACCTGAAGTTCCCCTCTGACCATCAATTGATGATTTTCTTTTCTTTTCTTTTCTTTTCTGTAAAAAGACAGATGTTTGAGAGAAACAACGCGTCAGGTAGCTAGAAAGGTAAGTGCACGGTGTCTGCTAGATGTGTACAATGCTACATTTATAAGGTTGTTCTGCTGTTTGAAAAAAAGACCTATCACAGTATAACTAGTGATTGTTAATAAATGACTTTTTCCAGCCACCATGTGAAGTGTATTTAGACTAAACTCTATCTAAGTTTGGAGACTCGCAAGCCTGTGATTAAATGTAGGATTGATTTCAATGTCTGTCTGTTTGCTGAGCTCTCAGTGGCTTCCTTCCATGTGGAGCCAGCTGTTCCACTCCCCGCTGTGGTTACGGGTTTGGTGCAGTACTCTTCAGAGACTCTTGAACCATCCATCTTCTAAATAAGCCACATGTCATCAACTATTGTCTCTAGGACAATAGAAGATTTGTATTTTTAGTCATACATGCAGTATATGTGGTCACACTGTATCTAGGAATTGATTAGAAAAATTCAACTTTTACTCCAATCCTTCACCTTCCAGTCCACTTTCGCTGACTTTGGGCAGGGCAAATTTAAAAAAAAAAAAAAAAAAGCTACAGTCAAATGTTATTTGTTGCTATTTTTATCAAGATCATTTTACCAGGATACTGCTGTACCTGCTGAGGGGAAGATCAATGTGGCGGTGAATGATGAGTTAGAAGATATTACAGAGGAACAAAAGGGAGGACGGGGGACAGAAAAACGAGGAGGAAAATGAGCCATCAGTCAGCAGAAGGTCAACCAAAACGGAACGAGACAAAGTGACCCTGAAAAGCTCCATGACTACTTTTTGTGTGGTTGGATACTTTGCTTTAATGAGCTCCAACAACATGACCTGTTGTTTCATCTTGAAACTTGACGTTTCGGTTGTCATCTTTAGAAATGAAAATTTGTCGAAAAAAATGAATAGGAGAAAAAAGGTCTCACGCGGTTTCATCCTTTGCCGCCGAACCTGAAGAAATGACAGAGCAACACACGCACGATATCTGATACAGTATTAAGTATTGATCTCATCTGTTTGCACACAGTTATCACTCTCTCAGTGAGACGCTGTCTTGAAA
Organism: Nibea albiflora; assembly: GCA_014281875.1. Lineage (NCBI taxonomy): Eukaryota > Metazoa > Chordata > Actinopteri > Sciaenidae > Nibea > Nibea albiflora. Next base: position 4,919,073 of record CM024795.1, on the reverse strand, counting down.
GTTAGTGTCTTTGCTGCATATCAAAGGTGACACGCACTCTCCTAGACAGCATCTGGTAGAAATTAATAAAAGATGCTCCATCTCCAGTTTTCAGGTGTGTTTTCACCTGTAACTATCTCCAAGTCATTGACCTCAATGGCTTTCTGCTGCCGTGGCATTTCAGCAGCAATCAACGAGCTACCACTGCCATGAATATTTGTGTTTTACAGATAAATACTTCATGATAGGAAGACCAAGGCAATTCGTCAAATATAACCCTATTTTTACTGAATGTATTTTGTATGTATGAACCCGCCTTTTTGGTATCCTAATTATAAATTGTCAAACCACAATTACAGTATGTTGCTTCACTGTAAGCGTCCTAGTCAGAAAAAGTTGCAGATCAGATGAAGTAAGGTCTTTAAAATGCTTCTTCTCTTTTTGCAAAGTTGTGAATGTTTAATGTAAACCTGTCCTGAAGGTACAGAACACGATGCACAAAGTAGCCGGAACTGAGAGCAGGTGGAAAAATTAAAGTGACACAGCGAGTACGTGCGTGTGTGCATGTGGGTGTTGATAAAGCTGCCGTGCAAGTGCAGCCGAGAGATTCCAAAGTTGCTTAGAAAAGAGCTGAGGCAGTTTTTTTTTTTCTTTTCTTTACCCGTCAAAGCGAGCAGACATATGCTGAGGATCAAGTGCAACTGCCACGAGGAAGAAAAGGAACAAAACGACCTACCAGATCACCGCGGTTCACCGTGAGAAGTCTGCGCTTAGCCTATATTTTTATCAGTTCAACCAACGGAGATCCTGAAAAGAACATGTTCGACAGATGTCTTTCAACCCCTGAGCCTAGCTAGAGCGGAGCATGTACAGTACTGTATACTGTCCGCATAGGAAATGCTGAGGAAGGTCTCAGAGGATTTTGCACTTATAGAAAACCAGCAAACCACATCTGGTTTAACAAGACTGAAACCTGCTGCTTTCCTGCTATATCCCCAAATTAACCATCAAAAAACATCAATACATAAACATACTATATATATGTGTATATATATATATATATATACAGCCATAACTTGGGAGATAAATGTAGAATTCCTTTAAATATCAACTAACCGTTGCATTAAAAACCAACGATGCAAAGCAACCTTCAGCAAGCAGAAGTTACAGGAGCACTTTATACTTAAATTAAACTTGTATACAAAGTAAACTCACAGTGTCACAGTGAGTACTTGTGTATTTGTGTACACACACACACAGCCTCTCATAAGCACACATAATATGCAGACACTCACTAGCATAAAAAAAAAATAACTGCGTCTCTCCCCTCATGTACCCACTTAGCACTGAGTCAAATGACAAAATAATGATCAGGCAGCAGCACTTAGTACATAATAAACTTCACTTATTTCCACATTTTTGCTGAGTTGTTTTTGTTACACGGTGTCTACCTTCAGTTTAGAGTTTGAATAACTCTAAGATGGAGAAAATTAATTTCTAAAGGTGCTGCTGAAGTGCAGAACTCTCAAGAGAATTTGGTGACGGGGTTCAGGAAACCAGCTTGAAAAGTATATACAGTATTTCACTGGCAGACTAACACCGTCTACACGTACTACACCTACTGCTCAGTTCTAATCATTATTAATACAAAATATATGAACTGCCAGTTTGTCTGTTCCAGCCTGATCAGTTTCACTTCATTTTAAAAGGTCAAGCATTCCAGCCATTCTTTGTGTTTTCTTTTCCAGTCAGGTTTAAAGTGCTACCATGTTTTCTTGAACTTTGGATGTACCCTGCTCTTTTAGGGATTAGTTTGCTTGTTTGGACTGTGTTTCACAGTTTCTTACTGTGCTTCTTCACTTCCATGATAACAAACCATTAACCTGCACCTGTCCTTCCACTGAGTCTGTATTTGGGTCCTCTGCCTCATGCTCCTGGTTATCCTGCCTGAACCATGACAGCTATACACTGCACGATGCCACCAACTCCTACACAGCGGTCCTTTGAATGAATAATAAAATTTGTTAATAATTAACTGAGAATTAAGAAAAATGTCAAATTCATGTTGAAGGATTTCAATTATTTCAACACATCTCTTGGAATCTTTAAAACTTTGACCACAGCCGTCAAGTGTAACATCCAAACTTTGTGTTTGGTGTCACGAGGTTCACTTCAACTGTCCTATCCAAACCAGCACTGGGCAATTCTGCCAATTCAGCCATGGGAGTAATGATGGAGACAAAAAAAGAATTCAACAGTCTACAGCCATGCAAGCAGCTCTGTGAGCTCGCACTCATCCATGATCCTGTCACATACTGGATGCATTCAAAATTTATACTGTAAACACGATGAGCTGTTCAGGTAGGCCTCTGAGTTGGAGATACCAAGAACTTTTGAAACAGACTATATTTCCCACTTTGTGAAAAGAGCTACCGACTAGTCAACAAACAATTGGTAGGCAAGCTGCAAATGCAATGCCACAAGCAGTTACGTCAAAATAAAACCAATATTAGCAAATACAAATACAATCAATGAAGACTCCAAAGGCGGATATACATATGTAACACAACCAACGAGGCAACAGGGTGAACCACCTTGGAATAATGTGTGAACAAATATGTTATATTATTGTTGTTGTCTTGCTGGACATCACAAGACTGCACATTAGGCACAAGGAAGTGACGCATGAATGAAAATAACCTGCAGATTTAATATCAGCAGTGACTAAATTCGAATGTATTTCTTTTCTGAAGGTTGTTTATGAAATAAACTATTCATTTTAATCTGTATGCATCATACTCGTATAGAGCATGTATAGAAACAGCAGCAATGTGTACAAGGTGAATGAAAGACCTTTGTAAGCTACAATAGGTGTACTAGGCATTGTTGTGATGCGATTGATGCGGTTCGGCAATGTTGCCATAGCAGCAAATGGAAATATAACACAATGACAATGACAAGGGATGATATATATGGAAAGGAAATGTTATTTGCAAGCCAGTCAACAATGGATGAGCGCTCAGAACATTCAGTAAAAGTATAATAAGCCGCTGGAGAAACTGAAACTAGTTCTATGAAAATGTTGAAAACAGTGGATGTTTGTAACATCAGCAGCCCAACTGTATTTACATTTAACAAAATAAAAAACATTTAAATGTACACATCCCAGTTGGCAGTTTACTAGGAACAGCTACAAGTAACGAAGTCAATGCAGTAGCCGTGCCGTAAATACTAGCGTAAATACTAGCTTCAAAAAAATGCAAGCTGTTATGTCATAGAATAAAAGTTAAAAAATGTCATTTGTTTCTGTCAGGCCTTTCCTTGACGTGTGAGCATTTGTTTAAACACGTTAAGGGGCAAGCCTCTTTTTTTTTATCACCAACTACTATAAACACACATGGATTATTCATATAAAGAGATGCCCAAGGATCTCTTTTCAGCATTACAGAGTTTGAAATACGCCCTTTCAGTCCGTGCAAGGCTGCAATGAGGCATGAAAGATGGGACAGCCGCACTGAAAACCCTGACACCGAACCAAGTGGAAAAGGAAACATAAAGGCCCTATAGGCTGAATCTTGTGGATGGGTGCTCCCTACACATGTAAATGATATACTCTGAGTGGCCACCGCCAGCACATCCTCGCATTCATGCCGCTGCCGCTGAGCTGAATGGATTTCCCAGAGGAAGGAAGGAGGGGTTAAGGACAGCAAATGGGGTGGGCATAGTGGGGGGAGGGCTGGAAGCTTTACAGAAGGAGGTTGTTGGGTGAAAGGGGACCTTGCTCTGGGCAAGGATTGGGTAAAAAGCAGTCTGCGTCTTGGGTTTATGTCTCCCTGCGCTCCCTCCCTCCCTCCCTCCTCTTAACCCCCCTTCTCCAACCGACCTTGTTCTTTTTCACCCTTGTTCCAGCTTTTCAATAAAAGGAGTTTTTTTGGGGGGAAGAGGAGGGGGGCACATATTTTTGTGAAACGGAGAAGAACACAAAACTGGTGGCGGCTATCAGACACCTGAATCGGTCCACTCAACCCTGAGTGCAGCTGATACAAATCGCTTTTAATTGCGTCCATGTGCGCTCGCCTTCTGCCCATCCTCTGTTTAGACTCTCATTCCTCTCAGCCCACGAGTATGAAGGCCGATCAGCCTTAATATCAAATGTACACACAAGAATTTGCAGGTATATTTAGGGGTTTATAAGACACAAATCCACATATATGTGTGCATACTGAACACCTCAAACCGTGCCACTTCCGGCATTCCTATAAATACCCTCCTAACCCTCTACTCCTCTTTCACTCTCGTGTTCTGCACCCCTCCCGCCCACCTTGTTTCTTTCTCCTATTTCCTCCTCTCCATAGGGTCCTGAGGGGGGGTCCACCGTGCCCCGGCTGCTACACTACACTATCCTCCACTAAAGCTTCCCCTCAACGCGGCAGCAGACCGAAGAAGTGCAGGAGTTCATGCTCCACTCACACTCACAAGTTTTGTTAATAAATCAGCTGTTGAACCTGTGTCCCTATGTCTCGACTCAGATACTTATGTTAATATGTAGTGAAGCGCCAGTTTCCACACAGTAGTGTGCACTTACAGGGAATTACACAGTATTTCACCACCTTTCCTCCTTTGCTAAACTGCAACCAGGTGGAGCATTAGCGCCAACATTTGTCTGCCAAAATATAAACATTAAATATATGTACTCCTGTGTATATTGTTAGTTCCAGCAGCTTCCCCTGTCACCATTTATCACAATGTTGGTGGTCCCATCTCTCTGCTACGTAGCTAGAAAGGTGACCAATGAGTCCAACGTTCCACATTCAACTCTTTGACCGTTATGAGTGAACCATCTGGATACTCGCAGTACGCTGCAGATTTCACTTATGTACTAGCAAGTATGGAAATAAGTGAATCGAGGCACTGTGGTCTAGATCACAGGTGTCAAACTGTTCCACAAAGGGCCGGTGTGGCTGCAGGTTTTTGTTCCAACCAACCAAGAGCACACAGTTTGACCAATCAACTCTCTGAAGACTGAGATCAGTTGATTAAATGAGTCAAGTCTGGTGTGCAGCTGCTTGGTTGGAAAGAAAACCTGCAGCCACGCCAGCCCTTTGTGGAACAGTTTGACACCCCTGGTCTAGATTATCTGTCAGCATTATACAGCTAACTATTTAGCAAATACTAGTCTAAAACAGCCTATCACTAACTTAGCAACTAACAGACAGTTGGTCCACCTTTTTAGAGAGGTTCTGTGGTTGTGTTTGTGTGTGTGTTCCTGTGTGAAAAGCAAAGTAAAGTAATTTTCCTTTTGAAAAAGCAATCCTTGATCCACAGTCCTCTGATTTATGCCTTTATTCCTGCACAGAGAGCTAGCATGATGCTGCAGTTGAAGCTGACAGTAGAGTTGACGAGCTCACAATGGCAGAATGACTAATGCAAGTTAGATTTCCTTTTTTTAGACTTCATGGTGACGAATTTAAAAGCGGTTCTCTAAAGCACTCTGGGCTGTGTGTTTATGCAGAAGATCCTATATAAAGAAAGTATTAAAATGTCTTCTTGGAGAATATTTCAAAATTAAATAGAAAAGTTTTTCGTAAAAAAGTAAAATGAAATCAAATTGAGGCCTCAACCTGCCTTTTCTCTGCCTTTTTTTCTCCTGTTTTTGTGTAAGCTCATACAAAGTGGATATTGGGTTACACACTAGACTCAAAAGACATGTGTAAACCTTAAAATTAACGTCTTTGTCTGTGTGTCTGAAGAGCTTCAGTTTCACAGAAGCCAGCGTTATGTTGAAAATCCTACAGAAATCACAGCCACCAAAGTTATGGTATTCATTTTGAACCCTTTTAATGGACACGCTTATTAAACGTTATGAGAACAAGTTGTCTTAGTGTGTTAACATCCGTGAACTTGGAAAGAAATGTCTCGTGGCATATCTGGGTCAAATAGTGGTCAGCATGAAACATTCTTAACTAGCTGTAGCAGCGGTGCGAAAACACCTAACACAGCAAACGCTTAGAGGAAAGTGTGATTTCCTGTGAAGCTTTTTGCAACAAGATCAGGGCTTTGAATTTATTTTGCTTTGCATTAGGACAGAACCTCAAATTAAGGCTGCGTGGAGTCATCCAAACAAATCATCTTTAAGTGATAAACCTGTGTTCTGTACTGAACACTCTGAAGCCATTCTCAAGGACAATATCAGTCAGTAGATCAAGCGCAGCTGAGTTTTTAAATAACTAATACAAGTTTGTACAAAATGTATATACAAGATTATAAAATTATGTACGCACAAGGACATATTCAACTGAAACACACAGGTTTGGCTGTAATGGCTTCTATAACGCAGCCACAATCTTAAGAGAACTGAAGCAGTTGTAGTTTTTCACGTCACGGTTTCGGGTTTCTTGTTTAGCATTTCCTGTTTTATGTTGAATGAGTGTTTCCGAGGGTGTTACTTTACTTTGCACCTTTGTGCTTTGCGTTTCCCGCCACTCCTGATTATCTGTTTCCCCCCCTGATCGGTTTCACCTGTGTCTCGTTGTCCTGTCTTGACTTTGTGTGTTCAGTCCCTGTGCTACTTGGCATCAGTCAGGTCACTATCTGCGTCAGTTCCCTCAGGTCCAGTGTTCTCTTTCTGTGCTCCTCCTTGTGTTCCTCCTCCTTCTTGCTTTCTCTGTTCTGGATTTTTGTTGGTTTGGACTTCTGTTGATTGTTGTACTTTATGTTTTTCTACCTGTTTCTACCTAATATTTCTACTTCATCCAACAAAGTGAAGTCCTCTGACAAGATAGTGGTGCCACTTCTTTCTGCTACTGCAGGCATTTATCTCTTCAAGTAGCCGATAGCTGCAAATCCAAAGATCCTATCTAAAGTTAATTGAAGGGTCAAATGGAAAACATCTAAGTCGAACACATTAAAATTGTCATCTGTGTGTAATTCTTTCACTTCTGATAGTCACTGTCTGTCATTCTCATTAAGATAATTTTAAACAGGTTTGATAATTACAGCTGGTATCAGGATTATTGATGTCACATGTGTGAGCTAGAGAAATTAAAAATAAACCAAAGTGGTTGTCGTCAAATGGCTAACTGTGAGGTACAGAGTGAGGCCCAGTGTGTGAAGCTTCATTTGCCATCCGAAATCTCCTTCTGTGTGATATTTTTTTTTTTTGCATTAATGATATAAATAAAAAGTCTGTGGATGTTTATTGAGAGAGGCATGGGCTCTTTGAGCAGAGCAGCAGGGCCTTTCTCTGCCAAACCTAACTGTGAAACCATTGAATGGTCAATTCCTTGATGTAAGTGTCTCTGACTGAAGTGGCCATTATTTAACAAGCCACTTCATTCAGCGCCGAGCCGCAGCACCTGGAGTTCACCTCTGTCTGAAGTTCTATTTTCTCCAGTGAGTCTCTGCAGAGTTTAAAATCTGTGTTGACGCCATCTCTCCATCCACCGTGTCACCCAAATTGAGCATTTTATGTCTGAATCTTCTTCTTTTTTTTGGCAGAGATTGCAGTACAAATAAGCAAGGCGTCCTCTTTGTCGTGAATGCTTTGGTTGGCGCGGGAACACACAAGGATTTTAGAGGGCATAATGACATCAGTTGAAGTCTTACATCAGGCCACATTGATGACAATGTGAGTGGCACAGATTAGTCTGAAGCATTTCATGTGTGTTCAGACAAAGAGGCAGACCTTAGAGTTTGTCTGGATTGGCGTCAGTGCATTTACAGATTTATCCAGAGTCCAGCTTTAAAAAAATCAAATCTTGGACTTGCACCGTCACCTTGCACTCCTGCTGCATTCTTCAGTACAAAGCTAAGTGTTTTCTGTGGAACAGAGGAGTGTGTTGCCCTCCCTCATTTTCCCCAGTGAGAATATTCAAATACTGATTTTTGGCGTTTATTACCATAGCAACACAAAGAAAAATTTGGGTCAGCCCAGACAATAGCATGAGATGATCCTACTGACAATTGTTTTCATCTCAGACTAGCAATTGTTTTGAGAAAACAGAGCCTCCGTCGGTGTGGTGAAAGAGCTTCTGCACGTGCTTTGCAGAAACATAAAATAAATACTTCATGCAGTATATTACGCACACACATATACATCATAGAGCCTTTATCCAGGCTGCCTGTGAGATAAAATACTGATGTATGTGAATACCAGGAAGCAAAATAAATGACTTTGCCCTGCAAATGTGGAGTGCCTTTATGTCCACGTACTGTATTATCCAATCTCCTCCAGACAGAAGGGCTGGAATTATTGCTGACAAATTTAAATATATGGCCAATGTATACCTGCAGTATTTTGGAGAAAATTACAGAGCCAGAATTGATGTGTCATCATGCCTTCACCATCCAGTTTTGTCCTTAAGCCATTTATTTGCTTGAACGACCAATCGGATTAGAGATTGTATAGCTACATCGACCCCTTTAAAAAAATCTGAAAAATCTTACATCACTTTATGGTTTCCATGCTCTCTGTTTCATGTTCCAGATGAGGTGTTTTGCTTGTTTCTCATTTCATGATGCTGGAAAAAAAAAGATGCTGATCACAATATGTCACGATAATGCACAGCCACCACTCGAAAACAGGCTTTCAGTCCACGGCATTAGACGGGTCAATAAGAACAGAGCCCTTTAATTTCTCTTATCTCCATAATTACACATAATCTCCTAGTCTGTCAGTATATTGGATAAAAATAACAGGGTTTGATGGGTATCCCCTGCAGGGGGAGAGAATGATTTAACTGGAAGGCTTTTCATTCCATTTTAGTTCTTTTAGATAAGGCACGCTTCTCTAATCTAGCGTTTAGGACGTCTGTCACAGGAAAATGAGTCATCCCGCGAGCACATTACATGCCAGTCATGAGAGCAGAACAATTCAGGGAGGCGCAGGTGGTTCCTGATAACTTGCTTCCTGCAAGAAAAGTTTAAATGATTTCAGAAAAGTTCTACACGCTAAGCAGTGTTAAATGTTTCTGAGCAAGCCTCCTCGGTATGTGTGAATGAATGCTTACATTTACATAATCTTCCAACATCATGAATTGTGTGATTATGGATTCAATTTTGCTGCAGTTTGAGAGAAAGAGTATCTAATCTAGAAGTGAGGTCTTTCAAAGTTTATATAGAGGCTCCCTCCGAGCAAACAAGGTGACTCACCTCTATTGTAATAGTTAAAAGTCACCACTACCCGAGGACTACCCATCAATCCTCCCTGCCGACTCTTCGGTAAACTGCCCCTGGAAAACAGCCTCTGTCCTCTGTTTATCTACAGTGATGATGTGATGAAATTTCGGGCGACCCGCATTGTTATAACAAACGGCAATAAAGTGGTAGGAGGTATAGTATCTATTGGCAGCTTGAGAACGTAAGAAAAGATCTTTGAATTTATGTGGAGACCCAGTCACAGTCCTCCCTGCCGACTCACTGCTGAACTGCGAGAGCCGACTAAGTCCTGCTGATTCCTAATGGTGATTATGTGATGTGGTGTGAGCAATACACTTAAACTTGCAACGTCCCGGGTTCTTCTCCACTATGCACACCGTTTTTTCAGTGTTTTACTATGACTTGGAGTCTAAGAGGGTTAATGATAATATTCTGTTTGGTATTCCAATAGAAAAGGGACGTTTTGTATTTAAAATATTAGAACAATACTAATACTTTGCACTTGAAAGGTTCAGTACTAGCCTAGTTTACACTCTGCCCCTCAGCTAGCCATTCAGTCAACAGCTGTAGTCACCCGGCCAGCCAGCTATCCAATATCCACCACACCACGTGATTAAGGGCACAGGATGAAGATAAAGACGTGGCAGACTCATCTGAGGCCCCCGTTAATCTGCTGTTGGCAGTGGAGTTTCTATTGCATTAGCATTATTACAGTGTGTGTCAGCTGGTTACAGTAGTTGGAGGTCTCCACATTTGTTGCAGCAGCAGTAGTGCTGTTGAGAGATGGAGTGGAGTAAGACTGGCTCATACATAGCAGACAGTGTGGGACTGTAGAGGATATTTAAATGAAGTAAGTGCGTTGTTATGGAAGTATCCAGGATTTCTGACTTCCATAACTGAAGTTCGTGGCACGTGGCCAGGATGCTGCTTTTGATACAGTCGATTCATGCTAAAATGAGTACAGTTAACGTTGAGTTGTTAGTGCATAGACAGCAGATTCTTCATTAATCTGTGTCTGGTCTCTATGGCTTCTCTGACTATATCCACTTTACATATTGTAAGTCTAAAAACCTTCATTTTTTGTGATGAATTTAACTATTTATGGAGGGATGGGTAGGTCTCTGATGGCCAGATGTCCTGCTGATTCTTCCAGACGTTTCCATAGCCTCAGTGTAGAGTGTATATCAGCTCTGCTTTCCTAAAACAGTAAGAGGGAGAATTGTCCTGGAGATGTAATGGTTGCATGTCAAACCCCGACCCTTAACCTAAATTTTAGAACCCTAGCCCTAAAACCAAGCTTCAATCCTAAAATAAAACGTTTTTTCCTCAAGTGTCCCCAGATGGCATGCGAGTCCCCGCAATTTGATGATTTGCGTTCGTGTTATGCGATTATACATGGTCGCATAAAGCTCTATCTTTTGGCCCAATGAGAAGTACATTTCTTTTACCATTTAAAAAAAATGGATGGATCATCAAACCTTAATTAAATAGAAAGTTATGGGCCCGCAGCATCATCAGTTATGCATCTGTCACAGCTGAAAAAGTGGCTGGACCTCATTGTTATTATTTTTTTTTGTTCTGTTTGACTTTATTTTCTTCACAGCGCTTCACTAACACATTTGTTGTAAAAAAGGAAAGAGCAGCAGTATTTTATAATTAGAATTTATTATCCCTACCGAGCAGAAATTAATTATCCAAAATAGGTAGAAAGTGACTTCCAAATGTGCTTCTGTGACATATTGACTTAATATTTTCATTGGGACTGAATGTGCTTTATGTGTGTGTGTGTGTGTGTGTGCGTTTCAAATGCAATGTTGTTATTTTACCAAGGCGGTGAAGTCATTTATCAAATCTGGAACCCCCCATACATATGGATGCATGGAGAGACGGGATATATAGTGTCTATTTGATTAAGGAGACCTTTGACAAAGAAGCCAGTACAGCAGAATGACAGCGAAAGCTCTCTGGGTTTACGCTGCATAAAGCTCATCCTGAGGGAACCAACGTCTAGTTGGAATTTCAAGCAGTCTGGAGCACATGCAGCGGTACCGTTGCTGCTGGAGGACTGACGAGATGGGAGCTTTTTCAGGTCACTTACATATTCAGTGTAGGGGATGCAGATTGGGCAGGTCTTGTTTGTGGTGAATACCAAACAGTACCCACCAAAATCTACTCTCTTCAACTGATCAAAATAAAGAAGCATGACAAACTCCGGCGACTGGCAAGGTGCTGTGCCGGGAAAGAAAAGAAAAATATCTACCAAACCTGAGTTCAGTTCTTTGGGGAATGGACGTAATTGCAAACTAGGCACTCAGAGCTACTTGGCGCAAACTCTTTGCATTGAGTAACATACAGTAATTACAATAAATCCACAATTACAAATGTTAAAAAAGAAAAGAATATCTTTATCTATATATTTAAATCATCTTGGCCACATTTGGTAGAATGAGTGAGCAGTTGCAGTTCAGTGCTCTGTAGAGGCCATTTGTACCTAACACAATGAAAAACCTTCAGTACGTCTGAAGTAATCATAATCCTTGCTATTTACCATAAAATGCATCTATTATCTCATCATTTGACGAGATACAGTCCTATGACGTTACTCATAACTGCATTAATGTCGAGTATGCAGTTGACAAAGCGCCCCAGGTGTGCGCTGAATGCAGATACAGTGGAGTGAGAACACCTGAAAAGATGCTGAGAGTACAGATGAGCATGTTTGTCACACAGAGAGCCGACAGGTCAGAGACAACAAAAGAGTGTGGCTGCACACAGGAATGAAATGCACCCCCGGTCACAGAAAGCTGGCCTGTGCACAGCGATCAAAGCCTGCTGGACCTCGCTCGACTTGCTTTCTGCTCTCTCTCAAAACTTTATTGATGAGAACGACCGAGGGGCTTTTTAACGAATCGATAATCTGCTTTTTGCTACGATACCGTTGACTGGCTTGTTTGATCAAATTTGAGAGGAACCGGCCTCATAACCTCTCTGACACCCTGCAGAGCTGCTGCTGCTGGTGCTGCTGCTGGTGGTTTCCTACAGCTGGCTAACAGTTAACAACGATTGTGTCAGACATTTAAATGCTGTATCTCACGTGGCCTTTTTAGGGCTAACACCAGGCTCAGCATCCCCCTGTGTACATGTGAGTTTGTCAATACAATCAATCAAGTTTTTTTTGCCTGGTTCCTGTTGTTTAGTTTCAAGAATAAGATGATTTTGTATCAAAGTTTCCAAAGTGGTTACTTATGTTTGCTGTCTGTGAGTTTCACAGTGTAACACAATTCAAATGTGACAGTTTACTGTAACAGGAGGGACAACATGACAGAGATAATTGATGGTATTTGACTTCTGGGTCCAGTTTCTTTTCTGCAAAAGCCAAGAATGTTAATTTCTATAGATTATGTACAGCTCAATTAACAACCGCGTTCCCCTGTGAGCGGCTGTCTGAGAAAATTATTCTGGCACTGCCTGGTGTAAAGCTTGCATCTCCACAATGTAAACTGTGTAATGCAAAAGTGAATCGTTCGGGATCAAACATACATATGAGGTACCTCTATTTACAGTCCACTCTTTTTCAGTGCGTTTACAAGTAAATACATCGACTACAGTTGCACCATAAAGAGTGTTATATTGAATAAAAAATGGTTGTCAGATGCGAGACCGATATCAGCAGTACACAGATTTTTCATACTTGGACATTCCCTGTGTTCTGCCTCCTCCTATTTTGTCAATAAGAACAAGGCAATCGCTTCAAACCCTGGTGTGTGCACAGACTTCCAGGTTGTGAATGAAAAATGTCAGACACAAAAACCCAGCTACTGTCACCATGTGTATACTGGCATAAAGATGACGGAGCGAGGAACAAAGCCAGCACCCAGCTACACACGCATTATTTAGCCTGGTGTGTTATGAATCTATTACAAATCCTTTTATAGCGTGCAGAAGAAGAATAGCCGCACGTGATAATGCGCTGAAAGGCTATCGCGCTGCAGCAGATGCCCAGCTTCAGTGTGGCAGTGCGTCCCTCGACAAGGCTTCCACAAGCCGGGTTCATTGACATCAACGGTCTGGGGACAGCCGTGGAATCAGATCTGTATAGCTGCAGCTTCACTGGCCTCCCTGTGGCACTGCTGTGAGGACATTCAGGGGCCTTTCATCTGCAAGGTTAAGACAAGCAACTTCATGGGGCAGCCAGGAAAAAGGGCAAATAAATGTGACTGTAAACATGAACAAAGAGAGATGCAATCAGAAATTGCCTTTGATCGCGTATGTGATCTCGACACGTGCCGTATGTACATGTCACCCAGGTGTGACATGATGAGAGATAACAAGTGCTAACTGCCACAGGTGGAAAACAATCGAGCACATGTACACGAGTGCTAGTTTGAGTTTTTCCATCTTATTATTACTTTTTTTCCTCATTTACTCAGTTAAAGTTTTACAATCAAAAAAGATCATGACTTCAACAACTATCTACTGTATTCCTTCAGTTAATCTAAAATTTGGAGCTAGCCGTGGTTTTCAGCGACGGTACCTGAATAAAATTTCCTTTCCGTCTTTATAATTTGATCATCTGGGGAAGTTGCAAAACAACCAAAGTTTAATCTTTTACATGACCTAACATTTGTTTCCTTTTCACTGTTTGGCAGCTTCAATAATAATAATAATAAAAACAGCCACCGCTCTTTTTCATTAACATTGCACATATTTTATTTAATATCTACAATAATTACTTTAACCCTATGTCTCAAGAGGTGGTGAGTCAAAGTCATCATCTCTGAAACACTCAACATGGTTTATTGATTGGCCCGGCTTGCTATAACCAGGCTCGGGGAGCTTTTATTGGAAGCTTTCCAGACTAAAATCCAGTTATGAAAACTGAGATCTCTAAAACGTAGAGACGGTTCGCATCCGTCTTCTTACATCTATGTGAAATGGAATTGGTGTCATGCCTCCGACAGCTCGTCAGCATCCAGACTCTTAAGCATCTCAGGGTGAATCTCAGAATCTCTGGAAACATGCCCCTTCAGAGCGTTTTAACTACCTCACTGACCTCTGCCAGCAAAATAGGGAATCAATTCCCCATGGTCTTCCATAATGATAGGCTGTCTCTTGGATTCACAAGTTTCTTAAAATGGCCCAGTTCCCCAAACTCACAAAGGTAGACTACATCTCATGGGCTCGGGTATTGTTTGGAGAAATTTTAGGCTGCAAAAAATCCACTTGAGAATTGAAAGGCAAAAAAAAGAGAGACTCTGTTGTAAAAGAGTTAATATATAACCATGAGAAAAAGGCATGTTCAGATCGATGCAGGACGTTTCACTATTCACCATCACGGTTGCTTCATTTCATGGTCAGTTTAACATTGTGGGACTCTTTTGGTCGATGAAACTGTTAGAAAACTAACGTGTATGTTGATATTTGAGATAGTATCTGTCACTGAACAGATCTATTCTGATGGACCCGGGACAAATCGAATGTTCTATAAATAACAAAACCACAATAGAGAATGATGTCTATCACACTGACACTCAATTTCCACCAAACCAACAGCAAAACTTAGTCAGTCATTTGTGATTATTAAACATTAATAATACAACAATCAATTCCTAAAGTTATTAATTATAAATGTATAATCTGGTAATTCAGTGTTTGGTCCAGATGCTCTGCACCGACATGGTCATTGGTCAAAGTATATTTATCATTCTAAAAACCTCCTAATGAGCCATAAAGCTGTTGATCTGATTGTCTTCACATCGTGGTTACATTGTCCGCTCGCCTAGCTCCAGTTCTAGCACGACACTGCCTTCGTTCCATCTCCTCATGGTGGTCTAACACACCTGTGGTACAAACACTAAAACTCCCCCGGTGCTCTGAGCTCACAGTCTCGGCAGCCTGGCTAACAAACTGGACTCGCATGAACTAACAGCAGCTGTAGGTTCACGTCAGTTTACGTTACCTGTTCATCAGGGAAACTGTATATCACAGAGTTACTGCAGAGAAAAGTACATTTTCTCCATATAATATGATTCAGTGTCACCAAAATCGGTGGTGGTTTGTGATTTAGTACCATAAAGCATTACATGCATTTTGCAGGTGACCACACCTGGAGCACAAAGTAGTGTAAGGACATTTAAATGATTTAACATCTGTTATTTTAGGGTAGAAAAGGTTCCCCTACACGCTTTTGGAAAGAAAAAGTGAGACGGGCGGTAATCAGTTAGTTGCAAACTGCAACCTCATGGTTAGCCAGCACTGAACTCCCAACACAGTGGATCTTTTAAAATGGGAAGTTACTTATCTGTGCATCCTTTTCGCTCATTTTCCTGAAGCTTTTTGTGTATTGATTAGGAGTCCAGCTTCTTTCACACAGCATGCACTTTGCACACTCATATCATGTTCATTATCAGCCCACCCATTCCTGTATCAATAACTGGATTGCAGATGCCCCGGAGAAAAGGCTTTGCAAAATCTCTAGCCCGAGGCTGTAAACGCTGATGTGACGAGTTCACGTCAAAGTCAAGAAGGAGAAATTCTCCACCATGAAAATCCCTCAAACCGGCACGCAGAGTCAGGCAGACATGTAAAATCAGTGAGCTCAGATAAGCTGCAGAGAATGCTGCTAAGCCATTCTATTCATTAAGAAAAAAAAACGGCATTAGTTTAATGCAAAATAAATAAATAAATCTAAATCAAACATTTGCATGCAGTTCAGATTGAAAGAGAAAGGTTCATGGAAACACTGTGAAGTCGCTGCCACATTGGCTGGGTTGGAAAGAGCTGATTTGCTTGTGCGTGTGTGAAGGAGGTGGGGGGGGGTCTGTGAGTGTGTGATGTGGCAGGCAAGAGACTGAGGATGATGATGGCGTGTGTGTGTGTGTGTGTGTGTGTGTGTGTGTGTGTGTGTGTGTGTGTGTGTTAGAGAGAGAGAGAGAGAGAGAGAGAGAGAGGCAGGTGGAAAGGGGGAGGGGTTTGGGGTGGTCCAGACAGTCGCTCCTTGTGTACCTCACACACTCAGCCTCTGCGCATCATTTAAAGGGGAGCCCGGCTGTCGCTTCCCCCGGTCAGACTCACCGCCTGGCTGCTTTATTTAAAAAAACCCAACACAATAGCTCCAACGTTACTCCACCACTTTATCTCTCCTCTTTTTTCTCTCTTATTTTATTTCATTCTTTTCGTCTGAAGCCAACCGGTCAACTTAAAACCAGCATTATATGGAAAATACGGGACTGCCGGGCGCGTTCATTCTCTCCTGCCCGGGAGGAAGCGCACGGCGGAGAACGTTTGAGGAGAGGAAAGCAGGCGTGATTCTTGGACGTACGGCGCATCATGAGAATACAACAACTACCAACAAGGTATAACGAAAACAAGTGTGCGTTTACTCCACGGTACTGTTGTGCTTTATCCAGTCGTTTCATCCGGTGCTTTCTGTTTTGGTGGGCTTTGAACACTTGCGGCTGGGTGGGATGCGTTCATTGGTGCTATGTTGTCTTATCGCAGCATTTGGTGAGGATGTCTGCATCGCGGAAAATCTCTCTTAGGAAGCCTGACCTGTTCCCTCCGCAGCTACACTGTGCTTTATTTTCATTCTAAATGTCCGTGAGAGGTGAAGCACTGATGCTCCCCGTGAGGATAAGTCGTCCCGAGTTCCTTTCTGTGCTCACAGAAGTCAGTATTTTGTGTTTTTGGAGTATGCATCAACACTGACAGCTCCTTCGCACAAACACAAGGCAGTACTCTCTCTATGCAGTGCGGAGGGAAACCGATTTTTATCCGCTTTAATCAAACAGTTTTATTTTTTAAAAAGTAGCCTTCCTTCACATAGTGCTCTAGAATCAGGGGAGATATCCTGATGCATCATTCGTGTTCTTTTGGACCGTACAAGTCTCATGAATGGCTTCTGAAGTGATGATGGTCTTTATTTTACTCACACCATCAAAGCTCCCTGCGTCAAGCCCCTGCCCCCCCCCCAGTATGTGATACTACAGTATAATTCTTTTAAGAATGGGACAGATTTCCTCCGTGACTATCTAATTCGTCTCTTGCAGCATCATTTCCCCTTGACGTGACATTGGCAGTGAAGCTTTAAACTATTGTTTACCTCTCTGGGTTGGCTCAGACTTTCTGTTTTCCTTGATGAACAAGTAGAGTACGGCACGATGCTCAGATGGCCACAGTAGATGCAGACAAGTTTGTGTTTGTGCAAGGGTGGATGTACGGGGGTGTACTGCAGTATAGTTTGTACAGTAGTAGTTGGTGAAGTATTCTGACCACCTAGCAATGCATATATGTTAAGTTATAGCATATTTAAGTGTGTTGCAGACAGACATAACTAGAATCATAATTCAGGTGAGAGCTATTTTAAAAACATCAGTACAAAGAAAAATGAACGTCTTGCCCTTTTAAGATGCTGTATACAGTCTGATTTGTGCATCTACTTCACTGTGGCCTGGCTCGCAGACTGTACATGGTTTTTGGCAGTCAGTTCATTGGATAGGAATCAGAAGTTGGAGACTCAGACGTCTCCGCTTTATCTATTTTAATTTTCAAAAATGAGGCTGTAGCACCGGAAGGAAAGAAGACGGTAGACAAATTAAAAGATTAAGTTACGGGATTTTGTCTCATGGCTACACTTATCTGAATTAAAGGCTGCTTTTGTTCTTTTCATATTCTGTGTATAGCGTATTGTTCAACCCAAGAACATAAATAGCAAAGTCAATGACAATAGGCCCTGGATTCATGAATAAATAAAATATGGCCTGCATAGTGCTGATATTAAACCCACCCGCCCTCAGTTTTAAAATCAGTCACATTGCATCTTGTCCCACTGTTAATTGGAATATTCAAATATGATTTTATTGTAATGTTCTCCTTCTTATAGCACCAAATATATAATGCCAGTTGGAATGTTAGGGCAGTGAGTGATCTACACGGTAGAAAAACATAATCTGTCACACCCAAAAAAAACAAACAAACAATATAATTTCTAAGAATAAAAAGACAATTAATTCTTTCTCCACAGGGAGGACCTGGCATGGACCGCTGTGTCTAAATGAAGTGGTTCAGCCATGCAATGTTCCTGGAAGGCAGTGATTCTGCTGGCCTTGGCCTCCATTGCCATCCAGTACACGGCCATCCGGACACTCACCTCCAAGCCTTTCCAGCTGTGCCCATTGCCCAGCCCCCAGAACTGTGGTCTGGGGGGCCAGGAGACAGAACCTCCCTTTGAGCGCGGAGCAGCAGGCGGTGGAGGCTGCGATGACTACCCTTACTTTTCCATCAATGCCACGCGTAAAACACACATCCTGGTCCTGGCCACCACTCGTAGCGGTTCCTCCTTTGTTGGCCAGCTGCTCAACCAGCACCAGGATGTATTCTACTTGTTTGAGCCACTTTATCATGTTCAGACTACACTAATCCCACGCCTGTCACACAGTCGCAATGCTGCAGACCGGCGTGTCATGCTGGGCGCCAGTCGGGACCTCCTACGTAGCCTATACGGTTGCGACCTCTATTTCCTGGAGAGCTACATCAAGCCGACACCCACAAACCACACCACAGATAAACTGTTCCGCCGTGGCGCTAGCCGAGCGTTGTGCCAGCAACCTGTCTGTGATGCCTTTGGACCTGCTGATGTTAACGTGGAGGAAGGGGACTGTGTCAAGAAATGTGCGTCTCTAAACATGACCTTAGCAACGGAAGCGTGCCGCGAGAAGAGGCACGTGGCGATCAAAATTGTCCGGGTGCCGGAGATTGGAGATCTACGCGCTTTGGTGGAAGACCCACGGCTGAATATTAAAGTGATTCAACTCGTCAGAGACCCGCGCGGTATCCTGTCATCACGGATCGAGACTTTCAGGGATACATATCGTCTGTGGCGTATTTGGAGGGCCACGGGGCGAAGACCCTATAATCTAGACTTGAGTCAGCTCACTGTTGTGTGTGAAGACTTTCTCAATTCTGTTTCAACCGGTCTGAGCCATCCCTATTGGCTGAAAGGGAAGTACATGTTGGTTCGCTACGAGGATTTGGCTAAAAATCCGCTTCTCAAGACGAAGGAAATGTATGACTACCTGGGGCTGCCTATGGATAAAAATGTGGAAGACTGGATACATGCAAACACTCGGGGCAGCAATGAGCCCTCAGCCAAACACAAGTTTGGTACAGTGAGGGACTCGGCAGCCAATGCAGAGAGTTGGCGTTTGAAACTGTCTTACGACATGGTAGAATACACACAGACTGTGTGTCAAAAAGTACTCCACCAGCTGGGATACAAGGCTGTGAAATCAGTAGAGGAACTGAAAAATATGTCCCTCTCACTGGTACAGGACAAAACTTTTGTACCTTTTTTGTAACAAAGATAGTTCTCTAATGACTATTTTTGATATATTTATAATTGTTGCCTTATAATTTCTTTAGTTTGTCGGTTTTGTTTTTCTGTAATTCTGTTTCTTCAAATTTGCACTAAACTTTAAATATTTTGAATGCACCGTGGGAACTTATGGATGATTCCCCCAAATGTTGCATAACAGCACACGTTAAACACAAAGTAATCAAATGAGCTAGTTTTTCAAATGTGTCATTTAGTTGGTTTTTTTTCCATGAATAGAACGTAGACAAGGCACTGTCTTCATTAATGACCTGTATGCAAGCTGTTCCAACAAAAGTCAAATGTCGCCCTTCAGAAACATGCAATGGAGTCTTTGTTTTTGTTTTTTTTAGACCTGTGATGGCAAATTTGGACTGTACAAGCCCTACTGTGCAATAAATAGTGAATGTCGCAGTCAACCTTTACCACTATGGCATTTCTATCCATGTGGGAAGAGAAGAGATACTTTGACAGATGCCACGCTTGCAAAGGATAATTACAGACAATTAATAGGCTCTCAAGTTAAAGGGACAGAATCCCACTGGAGGTCACGAGTGTTTCATCAGAAGATTTACAACCATCTGTGATAGACAAACAGACACTAATGAGAAGTAATGCTAAAACCTTAATTACTGTAGCTATTTAGAGAACACATGACGTCTTTAAGATGATTGCAGCATCAAAAACACACGCTGTAGAGTAGACACTGAAGCATTCTGATGAAAAACTGTATTTCTCACTTTTATTTATTACTTTATTTATTTTGTGTTCATTTATTCGAAATCATCGTGTGAAATTTGCTCTGCCTTTTCTGTCTCTGATTAAAAATGTCTATGCCATTGTCATCCTTTGATAGTGAGACATTAATTCATCACCTTATTTTGTGTCACCTGATGATTAAGATGATATCCCAGAATAAAAATAGCGTATGTACTCGCTCTCAAGTTAAAAAAAAACAAAAATACACTTCAGCAGGAAAGATGTCTCATTTTCCCAGCGCGCGTTGACAGTTTATACTGTACAACACAACCACATCCGCAAAGGACATCTCTGAGATCACAGTAATGACTGTCCACAATCTGGAACAAATCCTCTGATCATCAGAGTAGCAGTTTGCGTGTTGTTTCAACCAGGAGATGTTCAAGGATAGAAGATCAAGGCTGAAATACTGTACACCGCAGTCATGTGTCCTTCTTTTGTCCTTAGACACAACACTCCTTCAACACACTGGACCGCACTGAACGGAATAACATGATGTTACTTCTTTTTTTATTATTATTATTTCTGAACAGAAACAGGCATTTTTTGGTTTTCTCAACATTCCTGAACTTAAGCACAAAATAAAATCCAAATAATCATTTGCTGTAAAATGAATCGTATCATTAGCTTGTTTGTTGGTGGACTCTTGAAGCATTATTGCAAAAATAAACAAAACAAAAAAAACACACACACAGCTGGCACAAAACTCAGTGTTCTGGTAAACACTCCCGGCAGTTGGTTTAAATTTGACGCAGTGTTTACCAGATTATGCAGCGGTTAGTTTGGCAAACTGCCTTTCCCGGTTAGTGTGCAGAAGACAGTGAACATTTCATGCTGTGCACTGTATGTAGCAGCTTAAATTGAATGTCGGTTTGCATTATGTAGCACAGAAACTGTCTGGGATGTGTGCACAAAACACAGCTGCACCCGTAAAACGCTGAGCAAACTCTTTTTGGAGTGATATTGGGAAACACTCAGCACCGGGTGGCGCATTTAAGATTTCGACCACGAAAACGGGACATATTCCTAAAGATGGATGGACGAAGGATGGATGGTTGGTGCCAGTTTTTCTCACAGAAAATATGAAATTATTGTGTAATTAGACCCAAAAAAATTAGATTTAAGATCACATGAAGAGACTAGCCGTGTTAAAATGAATTTAGGGAAACTGTAGCAACACTGTAGATCTGATAAATGTGCAGGTGTACCCTGAGTACTGATCAAAGTCATGCCTGTCCTTAACACTGATAAAAATGTCAGTACATTTGTATATAAATATATATAGATATAGATTTTTTGTTCTACATCTTTGGATTCTTGTCAACCTTGACTTTGAATTTCGATTTGTCAAATGGCGTCACTGCAGATCACTGTGGGTTCAAATAACTTGAGGCAAAGACTTCCATTGATTTCCATGCAATGACCACTTGTTTACCCATAAGATATCAGCTCTGTGAATGGAGCATCACACACCCGGGCTCATCAGTATTGGTGACCGGATGTCCATTGTGATGCAGAGCACAAACCTTTGATCCTCCTCTGTGCCAAAGGCTTGGAGGCAAACTCCCTCTCTCCTTCTCCCCCTCTCTCTCCTTTTGCCTGCGCTTTCTCCATCATCCACCTCTTTCTTTCTTACAGAGATCTCAGGGGGATTGTTCCTTTGCTTCACTGCTCACTCTCTGTTTTTCACTTTACCTCTGAATCTTCGAGATGTGCTCGGCATACTTTTAATTTGAAAATCGAAAAACGCCGCAAAGCTGGGCTCGGGCACACGCACGCGAGCTCTTACAGCAATTAAAAGAATAATTTGATGTTTCGTGAATCATGTTTAATGCTTTCCTGTGTGAGAGTTAGGAGATCGATGCCGCTGTCATGTCTGTATGTTAAATATGAGGCTGCAACTAGCAGCTGGCTGGCTGCACAAAGGCTGCAAAAGAATTAACCGCTATCTCGACTCCGTCTGGCTCCATCAAAATGCACCTATGAGCACCTCTGAAGCTCAATATTTAAGACATTACAACTCATCTGCTTAATCTCTGCAAAAACTGAAGCGTAGAAACATTAATTCACCATTTTCCCAGGGGTATTTTCTTGGCTAGCCTCCCCTGTTTCCAGTCTTTGTGCTACCTCTAAGCCAATTGGCTGCTGGTTGTACCTTCATATTTAATAAACAGTCAGTGGGTGGTGTCAATCGAAATACTGCTATTTGCTTTTGGGCAAACTATTCTTTGAACAAAAAAAAGCAAACAGGACTCGGTCGCAGAGGCTGTTCTATGTCTTTCAGCCTTTAACCTGTCCACAGAACCAGTAAATCTCTCTTTATGGGCTTTAATGCATTCAAGTATGCATCAGCACCTCCAGCTCCAGCTCAAAACTGAAACTGGATTGTGTTTTTGCTGTGTCATTTATACCTCATTTGCTTATTGTAAAATAATGGGAGCGAACATAATTGGACAGCTCATCAATAGTGCCGCGTCTGAGTGATGTCCCGAACACGCTCACCTTCTTAGTTAAACTTCATTTGGCTTCTTATGCTGGACAGTTTGCTCGTAACGGTGCACGTCCTCCACGCCTCTGCCCCCTCCTTCCCCCCGCACACACACACACTTTGCAGCCTGCTTCCCATGTGTCGGTGTGTCTCTGGGCCCTCGCTGAGCCTCTCTCGTGTCCCAGGGCTGAACATATGGTTCACAAGCCCCTGAAAGAAAGTACAGAAAATCCCACTCTCTCTCCCGCTCCCTCCCTCCCTTTCTATTCTCATCCCCTCATAATGTGACCTTAATAGTCTGACCCTGTGTAACTGCATGACGGAGAAGAAAGATATTTGCTTCAATGTGCCCACTGTTTACTGAGCTGAGCTGACAGGACACGTCGTGCTCACTGAGACTACTCGTTAGTGAGCAGAAGCTGCTGGAAGAGAATATTCTTGAAGAGCGCGCAGGAATAAAGTGATCACACGAACAAAAGAAAGTCAGGGGATGAATATCTGCTGTTAGCACTTCACACGTTTTTTTGTTTTCATGTCTGCGCATATGTGTGCGTGCGTGTGTGTTTGCATCTGGTCTAGCTACTCGATGGGATGCAGTCTAGTTGTGATATGAAAGGCTCACGGATCTGAACACATCCTGTGAGTTATGACACTTAAACATGTCAGTCATGTCTGTAGCCAGGCGAACAGAGTGTATGTAATGTAACACGCGCATTCCCACGCCCTGAAAAATCGCATATTGTCTTTGACCCCTCAACGCGTCACCTCTGCGGATGATTTGCGATGGCGTCTGCCTCCGAGGAGCCCGGATGATTCAATCGGTTGTTGCTCAGGTGACCCGCTGATGTTTTTTTCTTTCACCCTTTTCACCGAGCTGTGAATGAGAGATGAGCGACACAATCAAAACTATTCATGTGGAAATCACGAGATTATTTTGTTCTGCTTTTTTTTTTTCTGCACAGTTTGTCCAAGTTGTTATTTGATTGCTGCTAAAATGGCAGGCAGGAAGAAGGCGGGGGGAGAGTTTGGGCTTTTTGCTTTAGAGGCGATACGGGCAGCTTAATTGAAGCTGTCAGCAGGTCAGCATAAGAGAGGCGTAGCAGCCAGGTCGTTATGTAGTTAGAGCGCCATGATAGTTTTAATAGGCAGAACAGCTTTGAAATGAAATGTTCAAACATGAGATATTCTCTGGAATACGCAAACAGGAACAGTTCTCCTTGTGGGCGATTGAATTCAAATCCCAATTTCAATTCACGTGACGTTAAATCGCTCGACGCACACAAAGATTAGTCGCTATCTGTCACTGCATCGTTGCTGGATACATTCAGTGTTGCACGAAGCATGCTCCTGACACATCTCTGCTAACTTGTAATATGGTTGTGATAAATTATTTTTTCATATCTAACGTTTAATACATTAAAGCATTAAATCTTACAAGCGTGTATGAAGTTATTTTTAAATAAGCACGGGGTGGAAATGACAGCGCGTCCCTTAAAAGCGAGGAGCTACAGCTGCAACTGGCAAGCATAGGTTACTCTGGCTCTGTTGCTCACACACACACAACACACACACACATTCAAACTGAGGAGCCATTGATGGGTAATTCCCCCGTGGAAATGTGGGTATAGGTGAGTGAGAGGATGTGTGTGTGCACGCAGTGTGTAGCCGGGCCAGTCGGTGCGGCTTACGTCACTGTGGTCAGCTGTGGCTCTCTCTCTCTCTCTCTCTCTCTCTCTCTCTCACTCTCTCTCTCCTACTCTCCCTCTCTTCGGCATCTCTTTCCCCTCTCTCTCCTCTCTCTGATCCCCTCATCTCTCTCTCCCTCTCCTTCCATCTCTCGTCTCCTCACGTGTCCTGCGTTTGCTCAAATTCTCCCTTCGGCTGGCCTGAAAAGCTGAAATGAGATTAGCACACAAGCAAACAAGTGTGAGCAGTCATGAGCTAAAAACGAAAGCACGGGGAGGAGAGGAAGCATGGAAATATCTCAATTTTGACGCTGTGTGACATTTCTTGTTTTTGATTCACTAATATATGACTCGCCGTGGATACCTTGGGCAGTACTACCAGCACAACATGACTAAGCCTGGGCGGCGTGGTGTGTGTATGTCTGACCATGGCTATAAATCCTGATCAAACTGCAGACTACCAAGCACACATTTGTTTTCTCAGACACTGAGGCTGTAAATCAGAGCTCTGAGGGTGCAGTGATGGAGCGGTGAATGAAGGCAGTGAAGTAGGTCTGAATACATAAATATTATTCCATCTGATACTGAATTACTGTATGTAATGGAACAGTCTTCCATTTAATCTATTTTTGATCGTACATCTCATCTACATATGGGGAGAGAGCACGCGAGCATCTCTCATAAATCCTGACTGAGCCTGAGTCCTCGTCGTGGGGATTTATCTGCAAGCCCGCGCAGCCCGGCATGTATATTTCAGCCTTGTCTTTGCATCAAAGCTTTTTGTCTGGCGTGTGCGTCAGCTTCTCCCAAAGAGAAAAAAAGGTCGGGACGTCCCCTGGCATGTCTAGAATCCTGACTGGTTCTTCTCTGCTGTGTCACTTCTGGAGGAAACAGCCGGCACAAACGGTGTCCACTCCACTGTCTTTGAGTGTCGTGGTTAGTATGAGGCCTTCAGTTTATTCAGACTTGATATTTTATTCATCAAAGTGGTAGCTGGTCAAAATATTTAAAAAAACTAATTATAACATCACAGATTAGTCTATTATAAGATGCAGTTCTGCTAGTTCATACTGTATAATTTACTAATAGGTCAAATAAAATATATCTTTAGTTTCTTTAGGATTTTCATCTTGCTGGACGTGAAAGGATTTGTTTGTTTTTTGTTGATAGGATATTGTCCAACTGACCCATAGAGAAAACTATTTTTATTAATCTACATAAAATGTTTCTTTCTTTTCACCTCTGCACTTTCACTCTTTTTTTTTTTTTCTCTCAAATATCTGTACTGGTTCCCCACTTAGACCACTTAAACCTTCTTAGTTTAATATTCAGAGCAGCTATCTTCTTCAACTCTTTCCACCAAGAGAAATGATTAAAAGCGAAAGATTAATATTTCTAGATGGATAACAACAGTTTTGTAAGAGAATGCTATTATGTTTTCTTCCCACGACCTGAGTTTACATACTCCAGAGAGCTCCTAAACACACTTTCCTGTCCAATGATTTTAGCGCCCCCCTCATTAATTTGTTCTCGTGGTGTAATCTGCTGTCTCGTTGAAATGTCTGTTAAAGAGCTGAAGGGAAATCAAGGACCTCACAGGCTTCTTATTACATGAACACCTTAGTAAGATTATCAGTTAAGACCTGATTAAAACACCTCGTTTCTCTTCCTAAAGAGACACCGATGAAACGCTATGACAAAAAAATCATACATTTATAGAAGATCTTCAAAACTGTACACAAAACTGAGACAAAATACAGTCATCCCTTCATAACTATCACGTCGTTTTACAGCATTTTTCCACTTTCTTAATCAAAACTTAAAATGTATGCAAAATGACATTAATTTTCTGTAATTTATGTGTGACATTATATAAATGTCAGTGTCCCTCCCTATGGTGTCCTTGAGCCACGATGCTGCAGTGAAGAGAGAATTTCTTTTGTAAAATCCCAGCGTCGATAGATAATAACTCAGGAAATATCTATGAAATAATAGCGTCTCCCTGCAAAATCTTGAGTGAAAGTTATTTGAATTCTGGTAATTTACTTTACAGTTTTCTTTTACTTATCTTTACAGTGGAGTTGAGATAGTGTGCTACTGGCATTGAGCCTCATTCTATAATGCACTGGATGGTTATCTCTGCCTTGTCTTTGCTTTTAATCATAGATTATGTTATTATGTTCAGAAGTGTCCACATCCATCCAGCGATATAGCACTATATTATCTTTTCAGTAAATAGTACCCGTATCATTGTTTCTCTTTCTTTTTTCCCCCCACAGTTTCAGGCTAAACTCTGTTACTGGCTATCTGGCAGTTTGTGTGTGTACATATATAAGATGTCTGATTTTCTGACTCCTTGCCCCCGTCAGATTTATTTTGTACTATGTCAGCACTTTCCGAAATGTCAGCAATTAAGTTGAGTGTGATTTTGATTTTATTACAGATATAAACGATGACCAGAATTTCCCGTAATGGTTCAGAAAAAGCTTGCTGCTGCAGCTTTCTGCGATTACATGAACATAAAGAGCAGCCGGTATCCTAATTTCATTTTTAGTCATCAAAAGACCTTTACATGAGTGACGTCAATACCCTGATTTGATTATAAGTCAATCACACATCCAGCCAAAGAGGTTGAATCGAGCAAACATGGGCTGAAAAGAGCTGCAGGTTGATGGAAATATTACTCTAATTACACCGGCAGCAGCTTGACACCAGGTAGAGAAGACCAATGGATTCATTTGATTTGCACTTAATTTGCACCCTGCCTATATTAGCAGCATCTTTCTTCCCATTAAAAGCAGCTTCCTCTGTGATACAGAGCTTTAGACAGTGTTGTAATGATACAAACCCTTTCCAGTTCCAGTCTGACACTAAAAGCTCCCCCTCAAGAGGAAACTGGTGCCCTCGTGCAGTAGGTGCAGTTTGCCGTGAGCGAATATTATGCCACCTTAAGTAAGCCAACAGGAGCAAATGATGGTAAACCTCAAGAGGAAATAACACATCTGCTTAACATATGTGC
Source organism: Nibea albiflora (assembly GCA_014281875.1). Taxonomy (NCBI): domain Eukaryota; kingdom Metazoa; phylum Chordata; class Actinopteri; family Sciaenidae; genus Nibea; species Nibea albiflora. Next base: position 4,891,618 of record CM024795.1, on the reverse strand, counting down.
TTCTGGTCCAGGGAGGACTGTTGGGCAATGTAGGAAATGGTTTAAGCCAAACAGAAAATACCTCATGGTGCACGGGAGAGTTTATGCTGTGTCTTAATTAGTTACGCTACATCCTCATCCTCAGTATATTTGATATAGTTTTAGTGAATTATGTCACTGCCTACATATCTTTGACAAAACTGGGGTTTGTGATGCTTGACATGAGCCCTAATGTTGTCAATTCTTCTTTATTCAATCTCAGCAAACACAATCACTGGATATCTGATTAACTTTACTCATCCCTCAACGTGAAAATTCTACATGTTTACACGTAGACATGATGTGGTGAGATGTTGGAGTGATGGGGAGCCATGTAGCGGCGCCCTGGGAACAGTCATGGGTTTTTGAGGTGGATGCATGAGGAGGCTTCGATGCATGAGGCTGCATGACGTTGAGTCAATGATCTTCATGAAGTGCTGCGTTTGTACTGTAATACATACAGAAACTAAAGATTTTGAATTAATACAAATGAAAGTCAAAGACAGGAAGAAAATGCTAAAACTAAACTGAATTGAAAAGAAATATTAAAAATTAAACAAAAATAAAAAATCTAGTAAAAAATGCAAAAGTATAATAACTGCCTGCAAGGCACAAAAAAACTCAAGAGAGCCGAGGAGGAGCTGCATCAGTAGTCCAATAAATAAGAGCATGTTGCGTTTTGTCTCGGATTCGTTAGCCTAATACGGACTCCTTGACCTTTTCCCAGTCACCAGTGCTTTGTTACATTAGAGGTCCTGGCCTGCAAGAAAAACAAAAGCATTTTTTTCCCCTCCCTTTTACATTATTCAGTACCCAGAATACACCTCTCCATCCTCCTCTCCCGTGTCCTGGATATTTTGTTGGAGTGGAGCTGTGACTCAACCCTGACCGGGCAGTAAAGCAGAGGTGTCGAGTCCTTGAAATGCAACGATTGTGTATGCCCGCTGGCAGTGTGTGCAGGAGCCTACGCACAACTGTGGCACTCTGTAGTAACAGTGTACATATACTGTAAAGTAACATACATTCAGGCTTGTGCACGTCACACACACACACACACACACACACATATGGCTCGAGGCAGACTGTGTCAGACCCGTTTTTTTGGAGTCAAACCTTGATTGCCTCACTCACTGGGATTTTCAGCACCAATTGATGATTTGTTGTGAAATATGTGAAGGGTGCGTTTGATTTCGTCCATCTCTGCCTCCGCATATGATTTAAAAATGGGCCTAACCGCCGTCCAACATCTCTCGACGACTGCAAAAATGCATAGCTACACAAAAGCTAGCCTTATTATAGTCTAAGTTGAATATTTAATGTCTTTGTCAGAATTTGTCAGAGGGGAAAAAATAGTATTGTTCCCGTATTTAACGAGAATTGCCCTTGTACTTCTAAATTATTGAATTGTGCAGTCACTCGTACCTTACCAGTTATGAGGATTCTACACAAGGAATCCAGAGCACTTTTTCCCCCATGACATGCTCGATAAAATGGCATGAGGAAATCTGCTCTGCAATTACTGCTCACATACTCAAATGTCACAGGCCAGCGGATGAATTAAGGTTGAATTTCAGTGATATTCTGCTTTAATACCCCAGCCGCCAATGCCGTCCTCCCGAGTTTCTCCTTCTCGGATCAATTTGTCGTGGCTGCTTTATTGGCAAACACGGAGACGGATTTGGCAGGGAAAGCCTGTTACATATATACCACGTGTCAAACCTCCATTTTTGGCTGTTTTCAGGTCATTCCTGACAGCAACAGCTGTAGAGGGTGATATATTTAGAAGCTTGAGACAAGAGGAAAGGAAGCTCCTCTACTGACGTGGGTTGCTCTGAATAAAGAGAAAAATTAAATGTGCACGCTAGTCAGATGTTCATAGAGGAAACGTTAGGGAAACATTGAGGCCTTGTGGTTAAACTCTGTGGGCTCTTAATGCCAATTAATCTGCCATCAATTACTTAATAATATCCTGATCTGTAAACCACAGTATTGTGACTAATCCTGCTAAATATAATCAGATAGGCACAGGACCGGTAAGATTTATTTTAGCTTTTCTGTGCCGCAGCTGAGCTCACATGTGCTCGAGTACTATTCTGCAGTGCGATTTTGAGGTACTTGTACTCTAATATTATTTCTGCTATTTCTAGTACACCACATTTATTTATAGGAAAATATTCTAGTTTTCACTCTCTGTCTCACAGCTGCTTTTCAGATGAAGATTTGTACAGTCAAACCAAGCGGAAACCTACTAATGAAGCCGATATGGAAGTGACAAAAACTGCAGTTCCTCAAATGGCCACTTGAAGTTGGCTACAAAATGAGTCAGTCTCCATAAGTCCCCATGTTCAAATGTCCAACTTCACAGCAGAAATAAACACGTTCACAGCCTGTTACAAAAGCTGTTTTTTCTCGATAGCTAATCTGACTGACAGGTGCGTGCCGATACAGGTGAGTTGTCTGTGCAGTCAGGCTTCGTTCAGCCTTCCTCACATCCGTCCTTGCTCCACATCTTTGCCCATTTCTGGATTAGTGGTGCGTGGGCAGAGGCAGGACTGCCAAGATGGAGGAGGCCAAAGCCACCACACTGTTCAGTTCACAACAACTCCTCAGGAACCTGTGGGTGACCGCACAGACACTACATCCACCTTTCATACTGTCTATGATTCAAACATGTGACCACATACATCATACATCATCAATTAATATATAAATGTAATTGCTGAAAAGAAATCATGCTGCTGCATAGAGATCTGCATTGATATTTTCCTGAGCTTGACTCTTCCTCTGAGCCGGAGCTTCCTCAGTTTTAATGAAAAAGAAAAAAAAAACAGTGCAAGTTTGAGTTGAGGTTTTTGTCCAGGTCAAGTATGAACTGCCAAAATCAACTACTGTATACGGAGGACGCTTTCATAACCCGGGGCGTCAATCACCATTTGACTTTAACCGTGGAACGGATAAGAGATTTTGATCAATAGACAGACGGGATGAGAATAATGGGTGAGGGATTTTAGAGATATAAAAAGAAGCGAAACCACGATTTGGATTTGTGAACAAACACCGAGGATTTGTCAGTTCTATAGCTGTCAATGCCAGTTATGCCTGTGTAATATGGCCCATTTATGGGATCCTGGCTGCAGTATTCTGGACAATCTGGATTGGAGCAGAGAAGCATGACTAATACCATAACACAGTGAGATACAGTAATCTAGAAATAGAGTAGTTAATGCATGAATGGTTCATGCATTAATTCGGACTCAGAAAAAGCTGAGTTTTTTGGCGCTTCTCACAAAATATACATTTTATATATCTTTCAGCTGAGGCTCAGGAGGTAGAGCAGGTTGTCTATTAATCCCAGGACTGGCAGTTCAATCCCCAGCTTCTCCTTTCCATGTTAAACAAAATACTGTTGTATGGGCCGACCAATGGCTTGCATGGCAGCTCATCAGTGCATATGAGAAACAATATTGTAAAAACATTTTGTCTGTTCCAGCTTCATAAATGCACTCCATAAAGCATGTTAAACAATCTTCATATTAAATCAGACCCTGTGCATCACCTGAAGCAAGTCGAGGTTCAGTGCAATTACAGACAGATGGACAATGTTTTGCTGACCCGTTCTATTCACAGTTGCTTTCCTTTACAGCCTCTGTTTCCTCCATTTCCTCCTTCGATCCAGAAGATTCAAACACCCGAATAATCAGCGGAGGAAAGTACTCTCCTGGGGAAATTGTTATTAATCCCATGGTTAACAGTCAAAGAGGCATTACTGTCTGGGGATGAAGCTATGGACTGGGCCTCTAGCTGTGCATAGCTGAACAGCAAATCTTGTGTTATGCCTTTTTTTGCTGTAAAATAATTGAAAATCCATATCTATAGCTACATAGAAGATTGTACTTCACAGTTTTGACAGGAGGACCACGCAATCGAGAGCCATTTGTGCTGTCGAAACAGCAAAGCGCTCTTTAGAGTCATTCTGGAATGCACTGAGAAGAAACATATTTTTTACAGATACAAAGAGGTAGAACAGACGTACTTTTAAATCACAATTTAATCTTCCCGTTGAAGGCAATACAAATGTACCAGTATCTGTTTCCTTGAATGACTGCGGTCGCAATGAACTGCTCATAATCAGTCCTTTACAATTTGAGTTCATGGCTCCTGAGACCTTGTGGGTCATCTTCCAAACTTGAAGTCTGTTTTTCTCGTTTTCCTTCCAGTGTAAAAAACAACCTACTGTAACTGTCCACAGTCCACAGCTCAGAGATGTGATGATGTGATGGCTTCCACACTTCCATCTGCTCCATGGCTATCATTACATCTGTGAAGTCCACAGCTAGCGCTGTTACATTATCACCCAGCCAGCAAAAAATGGTGATACCTCTTACAACATGTCTACACAGGAGGTTTTTCAGCGAGGAGTTTTTCCTTCCAGTGTTTTTCGTGCACATCTGACAGAACAGATACTCTCCTATTTTAATCAATACAGCTGTCTACACAAGTCCCACAACTGCTCCAGTGTCTATGTTTCTCCGTTTTGTAAATGGTAACTACAGTGATTGTGTGAGGGTGCCTGTGAGCGTTGCCAAAATGCAGATGTCCTGCATTCGATACTGTGCCTGAATGCATCCTGTGTGGGGGAGAGAAACCGACTATCTGTCTGTCGATGTGCACGGCCTTCAAGCTGCTAAGATGTTTTGCTTGTTGATGCTTCTTGTGCATGCTGAGATTTGACTTGACAAATTTGACTTGACTTTAGCAAATTAGTGTTGTTAAACCGTGTTTGGACAGGTAGTGCTAACGATCAGAGGGAATACTGGAGAAGACTGAACCAGAGAGTGAAGTAAAACCAAAACAATTAGCTAAAAGGAGCTAAAAGGCTCCGAGGGGCTGCAGACCTGGGTGATAATAACACAAGCAGCACCTTTAAAATCACAGGAAATCATTTGATTCACTGTAAACAGCTTTCAAGATGTTTTGACTGCAAGGAGACAGAAATCGCTGTGGTAATTTAGAGCCGACTTCAAATTCGGATTGCATTGCCTCTTTGTATTTTCCCGTAAAGCAAAGCGTGCAAACCTGACAGGGCCAGAAAGTGTTTCACTTTGGGCTTTTTTAATGGTAGTTTCCTATCTGTGCGGCCAAATGCAGCGAGTACTCTAAGATATTTCTGTCAGTACCCCCAGCATCTCAGTATACCTATGCAAGCTATAATTATCGTGATTAAAATTACAGCATAGGCTTAGATTTCAGATGCACTTGTACAATCAATAAACAAAGTATACAGAACAGCGAGTCTACCACAATCATTATCATCACTCTGTTTCTTGTGCAGTCGCAGGCTGGTAGTTGTAATTTAAGTATTCACCACTCCTGAAAAAGGGAACATCAAATAGCACAATTAAATGAATGCTGCAGGGACGCAAATTCATTGTGAATAATGCCATGTACTTATCATTTCAGGCTCTGATTGCACATGGTGAGCATTATAGTTAATTTAATTGTTTACTTTTATAGTGAAATGCAGGAAAGGGTTGTTTCAGACCAAACCAGATAGAAACCACTAAAACTACTCCTTCACTGCTGTTTATTTATTTATTTTTTTCTCGGCTGGTTGTCCGTAGTAGGCCAGTGACCACAGTGGAGTCACGATGACAGCAGGAAAATGAATGGTGCATCACATGACCTTCATAATACAGTAACCCTCGCAACATTTGTTTCTCAGCTTGAAATGACCGTTTGCAGCGACCATCAGGGCACGGGAGGCATCTGCGGTTTTCATCCCGTTGAGGGCACTAAGAAACATATTTTGTGAGTATTGTGTGTGTCTGTGTGTGTGTGCGCATGTGTGTTTTTGTATGTGTGTGTGTGGGTGGAGGGGGAGAGCTTCGAGTGGTATTGCCAGTGCTCTGCATGCGAGCCTTTCTCCCTCTAGCCACCTTCTGCTCTCTAATTGCAGCATGTCCACGATTTGACTGCATTCACAGTTGGGTGAATGTGTGTTTTTGTTTCACATCTCCTGACTAAAAATCGTCATCTAATCGGAAACTTAACTTCAAACGGCATGCTTTAACTTTCAGCAGAGACATGAGCGTTGTCTGATTGCCACTTTGGTCTGCAGTGTGTTGGCCTCTGGAGATCAGTGTGTGTATATGTGTCTTTTCTGATGATCTCCCCAGGCACCACCTGCCACATTGACTTAATGGATCAATCCACACCTCGCAGGTGCACCAGATGGGTATCGCTTCGACTTTAAGATTCTAGGCTGTCTCTGCCACGATTGGTTTTGTATGTGACAAGCTGAAAAAAAAACAAAGCAATAAATAAATAAATATGCACCTATTCAGAAATAACCAAAGGGTGACTCAGAGAGAGAGTGGCCCAGAAAGTCTGCCTTCATTTCAGGAGACATTCTATTTTACTTTTTACCTGACTGAACGAGATAGTGCCGCGCTGCAACTCCAAAGCCTACGTTCAACTCAAATGTCGCTTCCCGTACACGCACTGCCATATTTAATTAACTCTGTTAAAAGTATCTGCATCCAATATGTTCACATTGTAACAAAGTCAATTGAATGCACCAGACATGGGAAGAATACAATTTTAAAAAAACACATATTTTGAATAAATAAATGATGAGTTAACCACTGAATGTAACAAGGGATGGACTGTGCAGAAATTGCATTTGTCTAGTGCCTATAGTACCCGTCTGCATCTTGAATAATATGATATGTTGTGAAATATAATCCAAGGAAAGTGACAAGTGACAAAGCCTCCCATGAGCTGTAATTATCAGTTATGTCCATCGGGAGCAAAAAAAAAAAAAAGAAATAGTGTGAAGTTATTAAAGAGCCACAAAGTCTGCCGAGACGAGGTCAGGATGTTTGAATGGGTCAACAAAACATCAGGCTTCGATGCCAGAGTCAAAGTCTTTTATTTTGTTGATCCATCCAACCAGTTTCCAGTTTCATACTGACAGTCAACACTGGTTTCTTGCAAGTATGGCCACAGCTGTTCCACAATCTTTTATAGTGTAACCATGGCAACGAAAAATAAATCTTAACAAATGTCATTTTCAACCAAACCACATCTAATCTTCCACTAAACTTTAAAACGACCGTGAGGTCAGAAGCTGACAGTTTTGCAAAATACTGATGGATGACATCTTTATGCTGATGAAGTTGAAAACTCACTCCTCACATCCTGTTGACCTTTCCACCCCTCCCCAGCAAACTGACTTCTGCATTCATAAGTAAGTTATAAGAACAGACTTCTAATTGGATCTCATATAGTTATAGCTTATCAGGACATAGCAGGAATAATAATAAGACAGAAAATATGAAATGTGTTCATGTTCCCATTGGTATAGATGCACATACATCTGTACATACGCATGCATAATTCTCCCGCTCGTCATATACAAATATACAGTATATGGATATAGTCGTGATTTTATTTTTTTCCAGTACTAGAGCAATAAGCAGTTATTCAATTCACTTCTGAAGAAGAAGCCTCAGAAAACAATAAAAGCAAAAGTGTATATTTAAATCTTCATCTCATCATTACCATTTCTTCTGCTGCTGTTATTAAATAACACACACACACTACTTGTATCCACAGTATTAACCATTGGACGTTTCCTTTTATGAATGTAATAAACATAAAGGGGTCAATTTAAATTTTCTTTTTTGTTTTTTTAATTTCTTATTTTCTAATTATAACACATGAATAACTAGTATAATTTAGAACCTGGTGGCGTGCATCATTGTTCCAAACTAGATTTCACACTCTATGTTCAATGCTGCACGATGACCAAAGAGCAACTCAGCTGTTGTTGGATCTCTTTGTTTTTTTTAATTTGGAAGACCTTGCTTTGATTAAAAACAGTTTTTCTACAAGTGGATGAGGAGATAATGACGAATCCTATGGAACTGTGCACATGTCGCTGTTCAGCTCAGCTGAACACAAAAGGAAGATGACCCCGGTAAATTAAATGTACCTGATAAAATAATTACCGTCCCCCCCAAAAAAACTTTCAGAACGCTTTTGACAGTCAGCCCGGGAATCACTGCCCTACAGCTTTATTCATGCATTCTACCGTATGATACCGGTGATGAATGTGTCCTCTTGAAGTATTCCAAGGTCCTCCTGCAGCCGAGTTTGGAAGAGGTTTTCTTTTTTCACCTGTTTCTAAACAAACTATTGAGTTTTTCCAGAGATGAATCGTGCATACACAGAAAGAGGCGTGAGTTCTTGCGCTGTCCTTGAACCCCGCACAACATTGGTTTATTTACTTTGGTGAAAACAAGTCTCTGTTTGGACCGGAACACACAATGTACGGACGGTGCCATGGTTTGTCCTAGCATCAAAGACAGATTTAGAAACTCAGTGTACACTCCCTGTGTTCAGGACACCTTGGGTGAACGCTGAGAGTGAATGGTGATCTTTTCAGATGATATGCAAGGCACATCTTGCCACTGACACACAGGGAATTGGATGTCCCAGCAGAGCCAGGGGCTGCATGTGCATGACTGCGCCCTTCTGACATCACCCATCACTCTTTTGTAGCTGGAGACCTCCTCTGCCCATCATATTCTCCTTCTCCCCAATGTATCTGGCAGAGGTTTGAAAGATGAGGTCCACCCTGGGGACAGCTCACCCTGCTGGGCAGGAACACCTCCCTATGAGTCTGCAAGGAACCACAGCTCGGCCAAACCTTTTTCTGATTTTCCTGAGAGAAGTGGAGCAGCAGCACGGATTGCCATAAACTTGTAATATGTGGATTTATATAGATAATTGTGGGGAGTAACAAAAAAAAAGAAAGCCGGACAAAGACGTGAGCCATTTAAAATGGAACTGTCATTTGATTGCTTCTAATTTGTTCCCGCTTCCTCATTTTTCCACTTGTCATTTCTTTTTTCTTTCATATTGACATCTCATCATACATATTCCTTTTTTTTTTTTAAATTCCAACTGTCTTCTCACTTCTTGCCTCACTCTCTCAATTTTTGTGGTAATAATTCTTTTTTTTTTTTTACGCTTTTTAGATGGTGAATTGTAAAGCTCACGCTGTGCCGAACAGCAGTGCAATTGGAGAGGGAAATAAAAATAGCTTGGCATGTCAGCAGGGGTTTATGATGGCCTCTTTTCCTCAGAGAACTCATATTAAGTCCTACCCACATCTTATACAATAGACTAATGGAGCAAAGCCTGCAAAGCTAGTTCTAGATGACAACTCCAAGTGGAGGTTACAGCATATTTCTCTCACTGACTGTCTCTACCTTCTTGGCACAACTTGCTTCATTCAAAAACCACAAGAGCATCCAGCAGTGCAGTATGCAGGCATGGGCACACACACCTATACACACTGCATGGTTGTACACGAGTCCCTTGGATTTCTTTATCGTGTCATTTTTACCTACCGATAACAGAAAATCATCCATCTGAACAAAGATAAATGTAGTTTAATTATCAGAGTTTAGCAAGCTTGCTAATTTGCTCGCACTCAGACATGTAACGTTTTGTGTGAGCTTCAGTTTTTAAGTCTGCATTTGTTGAGTATATATTTAGTCTGCACGATGCTGACACTGCTAGCTGTCTGCTAAATCGCGTGAAATCTCATAACAACAACATTCTTCTTGATGTATAAAATGTATCTTGAGGCAATTAGCAACATTTTTCACTCCCTTAATTCTCCCCTGTCAACAAATAGCAGTCAAAACTGTTCTGAGGTGGCACCAGAACCTTACCCACCCTGAATAAATTCATCTCTCTACCTTCTCGAGTTGATGTCCTGAGTCTTTGGCTACTTTACACTTGTCATTTCATAGATTTTCCTATCTGCTCAAAATGATTGCACCACTGTTTACATGCACTCACAAGCATATATTTATCTCCATAAACAAGATCAGAGTCATCTCCGATTTCCTGATCTACATGCAAATAATCCCCTATCCGGCACAGACACTTGTGGTAATGCACCCGGAGCTGCTTCATAACTGCCAAAAGCAGCAGAAGAAGAATACCAACATGTGTAGTGCATTTACAACAGTTCAGCTAGCTAGCTCACAATCCATAAAACGACATAAACACATCAGCCGCTTGCAGTGTAGGACCCGGGCAGCTGCCAATGCCGCTTTCTCTTTGTTTCCTTCATGTGTTGCTGTAATTATGTGGCGCTATCATGTGCAGATCTTGTGAGCGGCCACCTTGAATCCAAATGTTTGCCTCACATTCACTTGGGCAAACCATTGGTGGGTTAAAAGTTGAGGTAGATGGCATCTCTAATTGGAGCTGTGTCTGACAAAATGTAATGAAGAGGAGGTGTCCGGAGGTTTCTCCATCACCTGTTTCATGCTCATGTATTCGGATTTTGAGATATCTTTTAATTTATCCGACATAAGTCTTGATGCAGGAACAGATTTAAATGTAAATTACATTCTTGATGGAAAAAAGTGCCTTCAGTAAGACAAATACTTTAATCATGGCATCTTGCCACACTGTAAGTGGCTGTCTTGTATGTTTTAAATACAGGACAACAAATTGGATTTAAAAATGATTTTTCATACCAGTTGGCTGCTCCAACATGCGCACGTTATTTTTTCCTTTGGTTTAATCTCGTGATGGGCTCCCTCAAGCTTAACTTGCACTCTGGATATGGTTATTGTTTGGCCTTTTCTGAATAGGACATTAAACTTTGCTCAGGTTGTACACTTCCGTTTGAACTTTGTATGCAGGACTGGTTTTAAAGGGAGATTTGATGTTACGGTCCGACCCTTTCCTGCATTCTTTGGATGAAAAGTATCTGCGGTATATTATTGTTCATTGTCGTGACAGAAGTTAGTGCCTCTCCTCCACACCTGGGGATGATTGCTTATTCTCCTGGAGGAGGCTGGCACTCTTGTGCACTTTGACAAGGCTTGTTTTGTCGAAAGCACATCAGTGTGAGAAAATAAAACGGTAAACCGAGGCTCTAGTATTGAGATTATTCCGTGTGTTTTTAGAGTGCATCTATCTCACTTCATAAGTTGCTGTCACTTTAGCGGAGCATCACATTCACTCAAAGGAAGTGCACCTGTCTCACACTGAATGTAATCACTTTATCAGTTGCTGTTCTCGACAAGCAGAAGGCAGGAAAAAGACAATATGGCTCAGCACATTTTTTTTCTACAGGTTTCTCTGACCAACTTCAAGACATTTTCTTTCTAACCTCCGCCTATGAGGACGTGTTTGTGGTGTACCTTGCCTTTCAGATCTGATCAGGTCTTCTATTGATCATCTATTTCTTTAATTTTAATATCAGAGAAACTTTAAAAGACAAAGGATTGTCTTGACTTCCTTTGTTCAGTTCACAGTTCAGTTCTGTGTGCCTGGCATTGTCTAACTCCCACCCCCACCCCAGTCATCCTCAGCTTGTCCGCTCACATCCATCATGTAATTTTGTGCTGAGACAGGACAAAGAGGGTGGTGAGTGGTGAGTCATTCAAGGCAGGCACAACACTGAAAAGACTAAAATCCATTCAGTAACTTAACAGCAGATACATGAGCGAGTAAGTTTACTGTTGACAGTATAATGCATCGTATCTAACCCGCAGTGTTTGGGACTCTGTGTTCCAGGTCCGACCCCAGAGAACTTCTGTCCCCAGTGCTAAACTTTAAGACACGGCGTAGTACAGTAAGAAAGGACATTGCATTGTTTAAGTTCTGTAGTCCAAGACAGAAAAAAATGGTGGTCCAAAATGCCTGTGGTACAAACGCTAACACTGATCTGAGCTCACAGTCCGGTAAGCCCAGCTAATAAACTGAGCTTACATTAGCTAGCCTCTTCCACTTAAGTCACAGTCCCAAGTGCTGAGATTTTGGTTTGTTGTTGAAACTGAACTGGATGGAGGTGAAACACACTGAACAAGCTAAATAACTCCAAATAAGGCAAAAGTGAGCAGAGTGGATGGAGCTCGGCATCTCAAAGACTCAACCAGCATCTGGAAAATCAAGATGTGTGGTGAGGAAAATGAGCCTGTAAACATCCAAGATTCAGTCCGCTAGACGACAGTCATGGCAAAAATGAAATGCAAGTAAAACATACAATATTTTAGTGGTTATTAAGACCCTTTGTGAAATAAGCCCACTTAGCTGCCATCCCACTAGGGCCCATTATTATTATAATTCATGTAAATTGTTAACCTTGCTGTCACTTTTTGTTTTTACTTTGAGCGTAACCTCTTTGGCCTCATTTACACTTGTCATTTCAAGTACCTCGTATCCAGATAAAGTCCAGACGTGATTTAACACATTGTTTTTTTTATATATATATAAAAAAGATAGAGACAAATTTGTTTGTAGCTTGTCTTGGTTTTTGCTGGGCGACAGTATATGTAAATCAGGGTTGGCCCTATTCCAGACCAGAGGGAGATGGTAAGCAGCTGAAGCTGTAACGATATTGTTCAATTATTGAACCGATCGGGGATCATACGAATGCTACAACAGCTCGGCGTGTCTGCTGTTCAATCATATGTGTTGACGGATAATTTCACCGTAATGGGAGTCTAAGTGCAACTGCCTTTATCACATACTGAGGAGTAGACCGTGCTGCCGACAGTTTCCTTGAAAATGAAGTGTTTTTCACCAAAGTGTCACCCCCCACCCAGCAGTTCATCTTTGCTGTGTGGGGGAAAAAAAATGCATCTTGGCAAAAAGGTGTGTGTGCACCAAAAAAACAAATCTGATCACTCAAATTGCCCCTAAATTGACCTTAGCTTGTACTGTTAGATTAAACCTGCTACAGTCCTGCTGCTTTCACACAACACCAGCTGATCCACCACTAACTAACACAAGCAGCTAATACTCCTTTGGCCTGCTAACGAGCACCCCTATCACTCTTTCCTCATAAACCCATGAAGGCCCCACCCCATTAGTGGTGACCCTGCCGACAGAGCTCCCCGTGTTTTGAAGGACAGGAGGCAGAGGCCAGAGCCTCCCAGACCAAAGCCTGGATTAGTTACTAATCCTTGGAGGTATTTCTCGCTCTCTCTCCCTCTGCCACCCCCGTGCTTTTCAGGAATCCGCTTGCTTGCTGCATGACTTCAATTTTCAAGGGAAGGGAGTTGAGCAGAGTGATGTGGGAGTCTGCACAGGAAAGGATGGGAGTCAGGACCAGTTAATGAAAACATTAGAGAAGCAGAGAGGGAGAGTGTATGGTGTAAAATCTGACACGTGGCATTCTTTTTAAGATGACTGTAATAATTTCTCTGTCCTGACATTTCCTAGATGCGCATCAGGATTATGAGCTAACTGCGGCGTGCGATTGTATAAACCGCTTCTATTTTAAACAGAGAATGCGAGTGTTCTGAACAAAGCTCGGGCGATGAAGTGGTTCTGACTTACTGTGGTGCAATCAGTGATTCATCACACCGCAGTCAGCATCCACCGTCGTCCACACTCTATGCGTGTTTATGTTTAATCGCCTACCTTAGCTTGACTATGATTAACCTTCCTACTCATCAGGAATTAGAATTTGCTTAAATAATTGCGTGCCCGTCATTAGCTGTGTACATGTTAATGTTCCGTGTGCTGTATGTGAACACGGTCAAAGTCACGCCTTCATGTAAAAAATAACCGCAATCCTTTTATCTTCAATTTGGCCTCCAGACACATCAGACTGACGGATATGCCTCATTATGCTCGCGTGTCGGCGCTTTATACATCCTGAAAGACAACCTCTCGCTTTCTCCCCATCGCGCTGTTTATTAGCTCCGCATGAGCGTTGATTGACAGCCTTTGATGAGGTCACAATAATGACAATCATCATCACCGCACAACCATCTCGCTAATTACCATGTCGTAATCACCGCCATCAAGGAATTCGCGGCTGAGTCCTCATTTGCAGAGGGTGAAATATTCATGCTCTTCTGGTGGAAGTTGAGCAGCCTGAATTTTAAAATGATTACACTCTAAAAATCTCTGGAGGGACGTGCAGAGAGGAGCAGTTCCAATCAGCGATTCTGTTTTCTGCTTCATCTAAGTATAGTGTTAGGTAAAAAGGGTGCACAGACCCGTAGTATACGTGCAGGTAAACAATGCGGTGGCACAGTGCGCATCCTCACATACACGTTTGGTCATATTTAGTAAAAAGGAATACGCGTGGAAGGGAATTTTCAAATTGTGCACTTGTCAGAAAGACTAGAGTTGTTTATTTGTTTGTGGGGCCTCCTTTCTTTTTTAGTCCATACCTCTGTTTCCCCAGCAGAGCAGATTGGATTATACTGAGCAGAGGCAGTGGAATTAGTGTTGGATCGCTGCGTCGCATATGCTCCCCAAGGAGAGATGGTCTTGAAGAAAAGGGTGCGTGAGTGAGAGAGAGAGGGAGAGAGAGCGAGCAGATGCTTGAGTTACTCAGTGTTCAAACATCCCTGGGCAGTAGCGGGGTGCACATTGTTGACTCTTAGCTTGTAATAACTGCAGTCACATTTCTCACAGACACATTTCATGCTTTAGTGGGTGGATGATGCACAATAGGCTTGTGTGTAACTTCATAGCTGCGGTGATGGTGTAGATCCAGCAGAGGATCATGCAAATCTCATGCTACGGAGGGAATCTTTCCTGTGCTAAATTTTTAAAACAAGCATGAACCAGAGGCGAGACAAGTGCCTCGCATGCAAAGGAAGAAGTTTGGCGGAGAAAACTAGCAAAGCAGCTGTTTTGCCGCTGTTTGCTACAGCGTGTGGAAATCAACGTCCAGTGCTGAAGGAAGTACTCGGGTCCTCACAGTCACAAAGACCTTACCGCAAGCATGTCTTCCATTTTATCATCTTTAGAGATTTCACTCTGCTGATGGGTTGGTGCTGGCTTTTTTTTTTTTGGGGGGTAAACATAATAAGTGAAAATGGCAAAAAAAAAAAAAAAGGAAAGGCAGGAGATGAAAACGAAGTGGATGGTGCAGAAAATTACAAGCTAAAAAGAGAAAAATGTGAGTGCAAGATGCATCCAAATGCTCGCCATTAACAACTGAGGAGGTGCGTTGCTGTGTACTCTGGAGCTTGGCTTTTTCTGTCTCCAAAATGTTGTCCTTTGATTCTGATCAAGGCTGAAACTGTTTTTATTTTCTATTATTACAGACAGACACACACACACGCCGTGCATATCCTCTCTTTTTATGAGATTGCACTGCACTGTAGTATCTGGTTATATATTTGAAACCATCATTGTGTGGGCGTTCAAGTAACTATTTTACTATCCCAACATCCCTTTATTTAGCTTTATAAAGGCTAACTGATAGCTTTATCCTGTAACTTTGCAACATTTTGATGAGCTCATATGTGTTATAGCAGCGTATGATCATTTTTCATTGAAAAATACAGCTGAATAACTGAGCAAATTCCTGCTGCCAGGCAGAAGTAGCTGCAAATGAATATTCATGATATGATATCAAGAATCATATTTGGATATCCACATACTCACATACTGTGTACATTCTGCTGCTGCATCGTAGTTGCTTTTTCCTTTTCATGCCTGATAACACCTAGTGACCAGCACTTTTCTGGCTCACGGCCCTCACCACATCTGATTAATGTCTTCCCACTTAGACCTCTCCTCTCCCTCCACTTGCTCTCTGCTTCCACTGCTGTTATTAATAGTGGGAGCATAAAGGAGACTTGTTGTGGCGCAGAGATTAGGTGGCTTGCAGTGGCCCACCTGCTGACCCGAGCTGCTATCTAAACATAGTTGCGATTGCATGGTCTCGTAACGACCAATGCGAGACCTTGTGTTGATTATAGCGTGTGATAGTGTGAAGTGGATGTGTACCAAAGGTATAGCTGAAGAAAAGGCAAGATATCCTTGCCTCTTAAAAGCCTGCTGTATAAAATGTGCACGGTTTGTCAGACTATGGCAGAAATCAAATATATATGATACTTTCATTATAATCACCTGAAAATAAGAACTGGTATGTTTTTGTTACCTCAGAATGAGCCTTTCATATCACAATGTGAGTCCACCATGTTCATTTTATTTTTACTGTAGCCCAGAATGGACAAATTAAACACTGGATAAGGCCTTTCACATATTTTTTGCATCCATGTTTTCGTCTCCAATCAGACGCAGATGGCGAGATGAAGGGCTGCAGTCACTAACGACACCACTAGTTGTCCGCCAAATCCCAAACTGGCACTTGAAATGATAGTTTAAGGCAATTTCAATGTCAACATCTCAACTTTCATTACAAGAGTTGGCAATTATCAGTCATCGTAAACAGAGTCATATACCTACTATTATCAGGTATGACCAAGCAGCTGGCAGTTGGAAACATGGCTACCACAGATATAGGAAAAAGGTGAGCGGACATGGATGGTGCTTATTCTGTATATTATCTGTGATTCTAAGAACACAGCATTATTTGTCAATACAGCATTTCATCCTGTATTATCTTGCCTAGCTTTGTCTACTTCGGTAAGTGACTCCGTGCATTTTTTCAGAGAGCTCACCTGGACTTCTGGCTGCAGTCGGGTTATGTATGTGTGTGTAGGTGGAGACAGTGACAGAGGCATAGATAAAATTGGCGAGAGTTTCCAGCTGAGAAAAAGTGAGTCACACCTGTACTGAAAACACATCTCGTGGCAGCTGCGATGCAGTCTGGTCTATTGAGGTTATTGTTAGCGAAGGAGCTGGCATCTCACTTCTAAAGTGGATTTCTGCCTTTATGGTTGTTCATCGTGGGTGCAAAATGGCTTTTCTGGAGAGCAGCGCATGGTCTGAAGGACTGACACCGAAACCTGGCATTTATTTAATGTGCTCTATTAAATGTTTGAAAATGTTCCTTCTTTGAAAGAAAGAAAAATAACTCTGCAAAACGTAATGACAAAAAATGAGCACAATTTTAAATGAGTGACAGATCCTCACATTTTTTTTTAATAAGCGGCTGACAAAATCACGGCAGCTTCATTCACATTAAGTGTGTTTTGGGCCGGCTTCACACTCCTGAATGTTTACTGCCTTCGTTCAGTTTTGTTTCAGCGGGTGGGAGGAAGAATGTGGTTTAAGTTGGAGTGACTGTCCTCTTCCCACTAGTGCAGTTTGTCAGAAAGACAACATAATCATACCGACTGTGGGAAATGGACCAAAAATGTTCTGGATACACTAATGTTGACAGCCGTCCCTCGTGCTTTGTGAAAAAAAATAAAAAATGTTTTTGAGTATCATCTAAAAAACTGACTCCAAAGAATAACATTTGGATTCCACTCATAACTATTTACCCCTTTCAAATTCTTGCATGATCATGTATGCAATAATGTGTGCACATGATGTGGCATTTCACACAGAACTTCAGCCAATCAACAACACGGTGTGCAGATTTCTCTCTGTTTCTGCTCTGTAAAGGTCAGACGGAAACGAGTTAATTATCTCTTGTTTTACGTGCCTGTCATGACTGGAATCTCTGACGCTGTAAAGGAAAGTAAAGAAAGAACACAAACACATGTGCTTTGACGAAGAAGAAAATTATCACGAGGACTGTCGTCAGGATGTCAAAATTCGAGACAAGGAAGCTGGACCGAAGATCTTCAGGTGTAATTATCCTTACAGCACAAATTTGTCAACATGGAGCACCGCAATGTGAAGTTCTCTTGGGTGATTAGAATTCCTTTTAACATGAATATAATTAAATTTTACTCCACCGGATGATGAAACAACCAAATTGGCATTTGGCATTGCTAAAAATGTTCAATACCTTTCACTAATGTAAAATAATAATTGTGTTCATCTATAACATTAGTAATTAGTTGCATTAATCATCACATTCTGTTCCATAACTCCCAGCTCTATCGCATATATCTTCCTCCACCCCCACATGTCCTATTGTCTGTTTAACACATGCAGAATTGCAAAATGAGACCAT
Source organism: Nibea albiflora (assembly GCA_014281875.1). NCBI lineage: Eukaryota > Metazoa > Chordata > Actinopteri > Sciaenidae > Nibea > Nibea albiflora. Next base: position 4,873,716 of record CM024795.1, on the reverse strand, counting down.
AATGGTTTAACACGCTGACAGCCACAGTTTGAAGGTATTTTCTTATAATCAGCAGCTAGATTATCCCCCAGTGAATGCAAAGCAGCACTCGGAGAATCAAGCTGCAGGGTTCATCCTCCCAGCCCCGAGCAGAACCGAGAGTGATTCCTGAATGTAGGACTACCAGTGTGCTAGCTGTCCTCCTAAAAGCAAACAAGCAAGACCATACAGCGTATTCCTCCTCCAGCCCATGCTACAAGCTAACACGTGCACGAAACTGTCAACACACGGACACAAAATGGACGTCCTGTGGTAGAGCAGCAGACAAGATGATCTCTAAAACGTTAAAGTATGCAATGACAAACAAGCTGTTTTTCCATGTTCGGTATAAATACTTGTGATGGCGTGTGTGTGTGTAGATGTTTTTATATTCTTGTTCAGTAAGCATGAATCTTTTCCCTTGTGTGTTTTGTTGCCACCAGCGTACACGGGCAGTGTTAAACTCATTGCCTGGCCTTGCGGCTGTTGTGTTCTGATGAGACTTCTTCAAAGCGAGTGATTCTGATTTAGTGGTTATCTGCAGAATGCATCACTCCCCTCCTCTCATTTAATATCCTAAACCACAACCTGGGTCAGCCTTCAGACTCTGCAGAGCATTTTGTGTTTTTATTTGCCCTGCCTCCTGGGCTGCCTTATAGGCACCCAGCTACAACTCCCATCCAGCAAACAGAGCAAAGATAGACGGGAATGCATTTTTCATTTTCTTTATTTTTATTTTATTTTTTGATATCAACAAACACTCAAATATCCGAGCCTTTGTGGTAATTTATAGGTATTGCCTCCCACTGAAAGATGCATTTGGACATAACTGCATGTTGTTTGTAACGTGGAGAAAAGAATGTCCTTTGAAATAATGCTAAGGATACATTGTTGATAAATGTTTTCAGAAAATATATGAAAAGGTAAAGCAGTCAGGATATATTCATTTGGATCTTTTGAAATGTCAGGCAATGCACAAACCTGAAAGACGACAGTAATAATGTCACACCAGTATGTCAAGTTTGAGTTTTTGTCCTGTCTCCATGTTTGTTTTGTGACTTCCTGTTTTATTTTGGAAATTAACTCTCCTCGTTTCAGGTCACTTGCCCTTCCTCATGTGTCACCAGTCTGATTGTCTGCCCTGATTCCTGATTGTGTCCACCTGTTCCCCATTACCTCCATGTGTTCATATAGTCTGCGTTTCCCTTTGTCCTGTTCCAGTGTGTCATGTCGTGTGTGGTGTTCCTTCAGTCCAGTTATTGTAAAGCCTCAGTCGCAGTTTCTGTTTTCGCCCTAAGAGAGTTTTTTTGTTGACCTTTTGTCATTTAATTTTTCATAGCCTTAGATTAGTTTAGACTTCTTCCCCTTTTGTGTTTTTTTTCCCCTCCTCTGAGGTGTTTTTTGTTCTCTTTGTTTTGTTGTTAATCTTATGCTAGAAGATTAACAAGATTCACAATTTTCCTAGTCATCCCTCCTGTGCGAGGCGTTTTCTGCTCACGTCATCTGGTTCTTTAATTCTGAATAAAGAATCATCGTCAGCTCTGCATCCGAGTCCGATCTCTGTGTCCCGGTCCTTGTCAAATAATTCATATTGTGGTAAAAGCTGCTCGACTAAGTAAACAGGAACGATCTGCATGTGTGGTTCCCAGCATCACACATGGAGGATGTGATAGTATGGGGGTGCTCTATAGCCACTGATCGTTAGGTATCCTTAACTGACTGCTGACCTGACGACTGGTGTACAACAGGGTCCACTTCTTGGACCTATTCTTCTTTCACTGTACATGATCCTCCTCCTTAATACGGCAGTTTAAGTATATTTTTTATCCCTGTAATGCAGACAGTTCCCAGCTATTCTTACCCTTTTAAATCAGATGGCGACAGTAAACTCTCTACCCTGCAAGACTGCCTAACAGCTTGAATCACAGATTGAATGTCAGACAACTTCCTCCAACTTAACTCTGACAAAACGCAAGTCCTCACCACAGGCCCTGAGAGTATTTCACAAGAAATACAGCAGTGTGTTTGTCCCCTAGCAGCAAATGTGAAGCAAGCCTCAAAAATGGAGTTCTTTTTGACCAACCTATGAACCTTGAGTGGCACACAAAGAAAGTCGACTATTGTAATTCACTGTTCACCAATCTGAGTTGCTCTTTTGCGTCTCAGCTCCTGTTGGTCCAAAATATAGCTGCTAGATTTTTAACCAACACGTCATAGGTGCCATCAAACTCAAATCTCAGTGGTCTACAGACCAAGGCCTCCTGACGGTCCTGGAATCTAAGCTTATAAGCAGCGGTGGACCGAGCCTTTGTGGTTGTGGCTCTGACCACGTGGAACTCAAATCTAAATTAAAAAAACGCAGAGTCAGTCCATAACTTTAAAAAGCTGCTAAAAACTCACCTGTTCTGTGAGCACTTTGTCCTGTATACTGTGTGTTTTGCTTGCTGTGTTGTTTTTACTGTTTATATTGTTTGTTTTAATATATTGTTACTTCCTGTTTTAACTTATATAATGCTCACACTGTGCAGCGCCTCGTAACTCTGGTGTATAAATAAGGTTTATGTACTTACTTACTAATGATTGCATTCGTTGCACTATATATTTTAGATGTGGCCTACTATACTATGCTACATATGCTTTGTCATACGTGCTTGCTCAGCTCTCATGTGCCCTGCCTATGTTTACAGCCACAGACAGAACCTTTAACTCCCAGAAGTTACAGTACACAGACTCCCATTGTTTTCAAGTATACATAAAAAATTGTTGCTAAGGGCATTGCTCAGGTCTCGGCAAGCAGTTCCTATTGCCGGTAATATAACAGAGCACCTTTTTGTGCTACCTTTCTTTATTGGAAAGGTAAAAAGGAGGCTGCTGTCTGCAGACCTATTATACAAAAGAGTTCCAGTTGATTCATAAGCCACATTTTCAGCTTATGCCCCAATAAATTCAAGATTTTTGCTTTCATACAAATGTGGAAAAAAACACTTCTTTGAAACAATGCTATTTGTGTGTCTCGAGAGGAGATCCTGGTTATATATGTCGGTTCTAGAGTAGACTTCTTCTTTTACTTTGTAAAAACAACTAAAATAACGACGTGAGTCAGAGCACAAAAGATATCGACTGAAGAAAACGACTTAAAAATCCAAAAACTCGTTTTCATTTGAACATACACTTAGAGATGAACTTTCATATACACCAGGACAACATTTCCAGTCTGTATCTCTCAAAAATATATTACATTAATGTAACACTGTCATTTTATTACACACAGGGCCACAAGCTTCGCATTACCACCTTGTTTCGTGTGCCTACCTGATATTTTGCTGATCCTGTGTTCTGCTTGTGGCTCAGGATCACCTTGCTTGACACTTATTTGCCAGTTTGGACTTGTTAAACGACGCCTCTGCTCCCACAGTTTACCACGTTCCGTCCACCCACACCGCTGGAAGAGAACCTACAGCTAAGCCATCAAAACCATTGACTGATTGATTCTGTGACCATAAACCACCTTAACGGGTTACAGTCCCCTTGTCTGTGTTTGCATTGGGGCTTGTAAACTGAACTGTTCCAACAAAAAGTGGCAAAGTCAGGCTGTAATCTGAAAGGAAAACGTCTAACATTGGGCTCATTAGGAAATATTGATGTGATGTTGCATCATAAATTGCCTATAAAATACAGATGTGCTCAGTTCAACATGAGGAAGACCGTGTGTGTGAAATGTTGTGTCACTCATGTCTACATAAAATAGGTCTTTTTTGTTCTCATCAGTACAAATAACTAGTTAAATCAGTTGCACGCAAGTTGCTCATATATTTACATTAGAAATCATAGAAATAGTAGATGTTCTTAACCATAGTGTGTGTGTGTGTGTGTGTGTGTGGTGTGTGTGTGTGTGTGATATAACCCGAACATTTAACAGCACAGTCACATCTTCTGCTCGCTCTTTAAGTACGGTGTCAGCACGTACTGACCTCAGGCCTGCACTCTGCACTTTGAGCTGTTTAATATTAGCTACAGCTGTCCGAAGGCCGCGCTGCATACAGTGGAAAGAGACAGAAGGTGAGGCCAGAGAAATTCCTGCTGCAGCTAAAACCATTACTCTGCTATGAACAGAGTCCTGGGAGGGGGCGGCTGTGGTGGGAGGGCAGAGCACCAGCAGACCTGGGATCAGAACACCACCAGCCTCTTGATGGAAAGCTGCCTCCGTGCTTTCAAATATAAATAATAGCACCTGTAATTTAAACCCACCTCCCCAGCTGCCGAGGTGTTTTTCCAACAGTCACAATACAAAAACATACAGGTACATGGTCCTGAATGTAGACTCTGGCTGATCTGGTGTGTGTGTGTGTGTGTGTGTGTGTGTGTGTGTGATGCTATGCCACTGTACTGAATTTAATAGTCTGTAATTTGTGTTGTCCTGCAACATTACCTGCTTGATTAAGCCCTGCTGTATCCTCTTTGGCAGTTTAAAGGAAATCTTAGGCCGTCCACACGTCTGTGCTGTCAATTCATTCGGCCTGTGTGACCTGCACAGACAGAAAGTGCCAGATGCTGCTGTCAAAACACTCACCTGTTGTTGGCAATGGCTACAGGCAAGCTTAGGGCATTAAGTTGCACATCAAACTGTTTTGACACCACTGACCATCTCCCAGCTTCAGCTCAAATTGTGCTGGTTGTACGCATTATTTTCCAACTGTGGCAGATAGAAAATTGGTATATAAATGTCAGGGCTTATTTAAAGACACACAATGAACCCGCATCTTCCATTAACTGTAGCTTCCTAGGCTGCATTTATCTACTGAATACTAATCCGTAATATACAGAAGAAGCAGACAGACATTTAATCATACAGAAATAACACACACAAACTAACAATAACCGTGATCATTTTGATGTATTTGTTCATAAAGTATTTTCTTTCCTCTTCTCCCTCGTCCCTCCTGATATTTTCTTGCTCTCTGGGCTGGAACAGAAACTGACCAATGACTCATAGAGCAGGGAGGCACAGTGCATGCCAGACTTCAGTCCATCGCAAATATCTCTTCTATTTGTCCAGACAAACCAATAATGAAATATACCACTGTGCAAATGGTATCATTTCCACAGCCTCCAGATATTATTGAGAGCATGTATTATATTGGCAGATGCTGATAAAAGGAACTGTTTTGTGATCTGACGCTTTGTAGCCGTGCCGAACAATATTCCATATTATACGTTACATATTTTATTTTTTCCTTATGCTCCCTACATGTTTGTTTTTTCACATTAAACCATTTTCATAGCAGGCATTTCATCTTTCATTGGGTATCTGCTTTGATGTTGTAGTTTCCATGAATAAATAAAGCAAATCAGTCATATACACATACTGTACGCTCCCTCTCCGAGCGTCATATTGTGTCTTCTTTCAGCATCATTCATCAGTAGATGAGGGGAGAAAAATGAAAAAAGAGAGACATAAAAGAGCAGGGAGACATAAAGGCCTAGCTAACATTATGAGACTGCAGTGTGTGTGTGTGTGTTTGTGCCACAGTTGAGTAGGCTAAGAGTTTGGACATAGTGTATTTATGTCCAGGAAAAAAGGCTGCATGAAAGATAGAAAACTGAAATGGCTCCTCTGTAGATTCATCCAAGCTTGAGTCTGTCTGACTGGGCTGCTTATTCATACACAGAACTAGCTTAACCTCCTCATATGAACCTTGAAATAAAGTGCTCCTCCATGTGTAACCAATGTGCTCTCAACTTTCAGAATGGTCATGACTGTTCTGGAAAAAAAGGGTACAGCAAAAGAGGCGCGCGTTGCTCATCTGCACAGACACAGGGAGCCTCTTTGCCTTAAAATAAAAGCTTAAAAGGCAATATTCTCGAAGGATTATGAAGCCATACGTACAGTGTGCATTCTCTTCAATGTTAAGTATCTGACCTTGTATGCTATGCTCTACTGCGTTCAGCCATATTACAGCTATATAATGTGGCTTGAGGTTCTCAAAGGTTCCTCTCTACTGAGACTATCCGAGGCTAAGGCTATTCACTTTGCCCTTGACTATCTGATGTGAAATATTTTTTTTATTCTTTTCTTTGAGCTTACTTCTTATTATTGATAGCGATTACATTATAATATATTACCATCTACTTACACTTTCACTGTGTCTGCTTCTTCGGTTGAATGAGGCCATCCACAGTCAGATGCTCTGAAGGAGTGCTCAGATGTTTGATGTCTGGGAGGGAAAAGCTCAGGGTTTCTCTTAAAGTTCTATGTTGAGTTCTGTTCTGCTATGTTAAGATTTGACACATCGTCCAATCGAATATTCAGATTTTTTATTTACCAAGAGCCATGGCGGAGAAAAATACAATAAAGAAGACCACAGAAAGAAATTCAACATAATTTTACTATATTTCTTGGAAAATGCTCTTTGAAACTTTTATTGTGAAAAAAAAAGTGACTTTGCCCTGTAACAGTCCTTGCATCGTTCTATAGAGGTCAGAAAGTCACCATTCTCTCAGCTATCTGGCTAATGATGTGTCAATCACACATCAAAGGCAACACGGAGAGCGGGGCAGTATTTCATATTTGGACATTTTCTGTCTGCGACTGAACGCTGCACCACTTTAAATTAAAAAAAAAAAAAACAGCACCTGAACCAGGAAATTAAAATGATGAAACCGAAGCAATTAGCAGTTATCGAATGGCTGTCACAGGCTGTCATTTGTCATCGATTGGTGAATAAATCATAAACCTTCAGCAGGGAAGTATTTTTGTTAAAGGGCCAGTGTGTTGGATTTAGTGGCGTCTAGTGTTGTAGGTGATTGCAACCCCCTTACCTCACCCTCTCCTGTCCAGTGTGAAGGAGAAACAATCGTGGCTGCGACATGCGGAAAAAGCATGAAAGGTCCTGATCTGGAGCCAGAGTTTAACATCCCACTGCATTTGTTTATTAAAGGTTAATTTAATGGTGATGAATAAAAACATGTGTGTGCATATTTCATTCCATTTCTTCTATATCCTGTAAATGGGGCCCACTTAATGATCTGAAACCAACACCAAGTTCAATACACAGTTTGGGATCCGAGAAGAGAGGCCCTAGAAAGGGTTCAGGTTAGTCTGCACCCTATCTTGTTGTTGGTTCTGCCTTCAGCGGTGGTACAGCCTGGGCTTAGTGGTCAGTAAATCCCCTAGGCCTAACAACAAATCATTTTGGGACAATGCCGTTTCTAAAATCTGATGACAAGACCATCAGCAGAGCTCCTGTGGTTTCTGTACTATGCACAACTTTTGCAGAGTAATAACTACAAATGAAATTACTGTTAACAAACATCCTCACTGAACGTTATCCAGGGATTTGGCACAACTTCTTTAAACTGGTTGTGAAAGTGGAAATATCGACTCCTTATTTCTCCGCGGACTGGTCGTCGAGTCATGTTCCACATCCACCAGCATCCTGCTGCTCTTTTACACTTTCACGTCACATTGTTGTTGGTGTGATTAATTGGTGTAATGATGGATGGAGTAAAGGTGGGGAGAACAATCATGACGGGAGCCTCACCAGGCGGTGCTCACCAGATGACAATCTAGAAAAAGTGCTCATTATCTGGGCAATCATGTTCACGGTTCTGCAACAGCACCTTCACATCAGTGAAACTCGCTGGTAGTAAACACTTGGAACAGTGTGGAGAAATGAAGGTGGGATCTTTTTGTTCTTTTCACTTAATATTTACAAAGAGTTCTCCTCTTTGTTTGACGTACCTTTCTACAGTACTCCAATCAAAAAGCCTCGCAATAAATAAAACCTTTTGTGAAACTCACACTGTTCCATTTCTCTTGACATTGCGTCGGGGAAACGTTGATGAAACTCTGTGGGTTTATTTTCTGGTATGGCTGTAATGGACTACAGAAGGAAGAGAGAGAGACGAACAGACTTCATGTTGACATAATATATACTGAATAATCCATTTCTTGTTAATGTAATTGTTTTATTACCCAATGCGTGCTATCTATCTTCTAATGATTAGATGAGATGATTGTTTAATAAAGCAGAGTGTGTCATTAGGAGGAAAGCAGTCGCATGCAAGATTAAGAAGGAAAGATTAGGTCAGTTAAAATATAAATAAATAAAACAAGAAACCACTAATGTTAATGGAGAAAAGACGCTATATTCATATTCATTGCTGATGAAATAAACGAGTGTGTAAATGAGGCTTGACAAAATGAGGAATGCATCTCAGTATAATTATGTGACAAAATAAAACTGAATAATGTTTACGGTGTCGTCTTACACTGCGCATGATAATAAATATTGAGTACAGCTTTAATAAAGTCAATATGAGTGCGGTATGTCAGGATACGGCATCACAACTCATGACTTAAATGCAGCACAGGTCTCTCAAAAGAGTCTATTGTTGTTGAGTTCACATCTCTGTTTGCACCCAGAGCTCCGTCTCTGAGAGAGTTTGTACACTCAAAGACTCGAGTCGCAGGGAGGACGCTGAGGCGGATGGTGGCCATGCAAAGCGCTTCCTCGGTTAGGGCAACAAAAGCCCTTCAAGGCCGGTGAAGATGACATCATCATGACCTCTTCCCAAGGCAAATGTACTCCTAATGGCGTTACATTCTTTATCTATATGTTTGCTTGCAAATTAGCATTAGAGAAAAATTGTTTCAGGGTTTAGAAGAATGTGTAGGAAAACAGTTTTTGTAAAATAATAAATTATTATTGTTAATAAACTGTCAGTGTGGTGATCTGAGGACAATGTAATCTCTGTACTCTGCTATTCAAAAATGTTAATAAAGTTTGACATCAATACTGATGTCAAACTTCAAAATCAAGAGCAAACATGACATTTTCTTTGCATTCCAGTAATTAATTACTGCTATATTGTTATTGGTATAGAATTTATTTCAATAGCGTCATCCACAGTTTCTTATTCTCTCAAAGCACAAAGTCACCGCTCACAGAAACTCCCTGCTTCCTTATGTAATCGATGTACCATGATACAGGCATAAAGAATGTATGTATTGAATGAGTCATTTGTGCTGAAATTTCATTTTTCCCCCTCGATGGATCACAGAGACTCTGGCCATAGCCAGCGAATTCTTAAATGCTCAGCAAGTACTTCCAGCAAACGCACGTTTCATACTTTCTTCTACAAGTCTCCTTTGTGCCACTCTTTTAAAAAAACAATATTTTGCTCCTCTTTATTCTTTGTGTTTCTAATCCCACGCTTTGTAGCCTCATGATTGCTCACTTATTCTTCTGATCAGCCCTCCCCTCGTAGTCTCTCCGCCTGTGTTCACCGAGCTTTTAGAATGAGGGGGCGAGAAACCCCAAAACATGAATCATTAAAAGATGTGAAGAGAAAAATAGATCACTGCAGATGCACCTGCAAAAAATAACAGCGTGCAATGAAGGGAGAGGGAGATGGGGACGGAGGAAGAGGGGGATGGTAGCATTTGGCTTCTATTCTCCTCATAAGACAAAGGATCCGTCCTGTGCTGGAGCTGGAGCGACTGTGTCTGTCACAAGTACAGAAAGGCTTTTCCAAGCAAGCCAGCCAAGAAATAAGCTTCACTTACATTATCGCATCATTTTTTAACACCTTTTGTGGGTTTTCAGAATCCCTGCTGGATACATCATGCTGGTTTTAAACATGCCGTACAGTAGATCTGTATGCACAAGGAAGTAAAGGACAAACAGAAATCGATATAAATGAAGTTGAACCAACTCAAGAGGCGTTTGGCACTTATCCATTATTTAGTGAGCCGGCACATTGTTTGACGCTGCTTCAAGCATCATTTTATGCAATGTTTGATTTCAAAATGAAAAGATAAAGAGACACGACACCAACAAAAGTGAAGTATGTGCCAAAAACACTTTACGGGCTTAGTGTGCAAATGCCACAAGTTCCTCAACAGCTGTGAGATTTTAAGTGCTGCTGTTTGCTCTTCTGACAGTCACTTACGGTCGAGTTTTGTCGTTTTCATTGAGGCTTGTGATGATTGAAATGAAACAGCAAATAATACACATAATTATGTTGGGCAAAAATTTGAATCTGGACGATTATTAAATCATCTGAAATGTGTCCTCGGTCCTCTTCCATTAATGATATTATGTCTGTGCTTTAAAAGAGTACTTATGGTTCACACTATCTGTAATACATGCAAAAGTACTTCTCTCTTTTTCCCACACACTAAAGCTGAACAGTTTGAGAACCAATTAGATCAAACTGCCACATGCTGCTCTTGATGCCTGCTGTCAACTACCCATCACTACCAGTTACCCAGTGTGTTATATTCTATACAGACAAACGGAGCCTTTCCAGTGAGCCGTAATGCACCACAGCAGCACCCTGACTCTCTTTGACCTGAATGGATTGCAGTCTTAACCCTTGGGGTGTTGGGGAGTTTCATTCTGACCCCAGACAACACAAGTCCATCCCCAGGTTACATGCAGAAGCAAACCGCACTCTGCTTTTTGTGTCATGGGGACTTCAATGGTGTGAGTGAGTGTCAGGAAACACGTCTCAAAGACAGTGGCATTAAATACCAACATTTTGGATATAGTTGATCGATTGAGTCTCAGCAAGAATGTCCTCCTATTGTGTCACTTTTTTCCCCATTTCATCGATCGATCAATCAGCAATCTTTCTCGAGTATGACTGTCCCAGCCTTAACTGGAAGGATATGGGAGGGGGTAAAGGTCATATCCCTCCCATGCATTATTTATAGCCAAGATAACTTTCACCTTTCACGTTCAGTTTTCAGTCACTCAGCTGACAGTTTATGTCACAGTGTAACAGCAAACAAACATACTGTAGCAGGATGGGACTGCAACACACCCACACATGAACAACATTCAGAAATATCCCCGTGACAATGAAGCCAGGGACGAATTCAACAAAAGATTCCATCTGCAGTGATGCTGCATCCTACACACAGTGCAGAGATGGCTAAATATATTCACTCAAGTCTTTAGTTGCACTTGCTGCATGTGCCAGTGTCAGTTAGCACACCACTCTATTTCAGACTAAAATATCTCAATAACTTGTGTGGATTGGCATGGATTTTTGTAAAGATACCCACAGTGCAGAACTCTATGGTGAGCCCCTGATTTATTCTGCAGCACCACCGTGAGGTTGACATTTACGGCTCTGAGTTATGTCTCTGTTGGAAGGATTGCCTTTAAATTTGACACAGACATGCATGTCCCCTTCAGGATGAACAGTTTTTCATCCAACATATTTGTAATTGTATCACTGTAAGAGTGGATGGAAGGACAAATGAGACAAAAACATTGGTGGGATCAGAGAAAACAACAGTTCTAGTGAAAGGAAGTGGGCAGCAGAACGTGAGTTAACTTAAAGCCAGCAGTGTTGAGGTACATGGAGGATTAAAGCCGCCTCAACTGCAGCCATAGGAAGAAACAAGAAACTTGATTGATTGATTTAAATGGACAATCAGGCCATTGTGTTCAAATGCATCTGCAGAGATCTATTTTTCTCTTCACATCAATTGTTATTCAAAACACATGCTAGCAACGAATCACTGTAGGAGGGACATTTGTAGCATTTTGCACCAAACTTTGTGATTCCAAAACTAGCGTTTTGTCAAAAACACACATTACACCCGCAAAAACACTGCCGTGAGCTTAGATCCGTGTTAGCGTTGCTGTTTTTCTCACCGCTTAGACACAAAACAGTAACACCTGTTCAGTGGGCATTGTCAAAAGACAAAAACAAAAGCAGATTACAAGCTGAGGTAAAAGTCAAGGAGGCAGTCAGAGAGAAAGCAGGCTGGGTACACAAACAAACATGAAGCCCTCCATTAATAATGTTGTTGTTTTTTATGGAACATCTGTGTGAGAGAATTTTTGTGTCTCTCAGATTTCAGCTCTAACGCGGATAGGCTAAATTACCTGTCATTAGACCACCTCTATTTCCAACTGTGAAGGAGAGACCTCTGGGTAATTATTCTCTCGGCTCCTGCAGTGCATCAGACAACCATTTATAGCTTCATGTGGATGGTGTGCTTCTGGGTACGCCTTCATTAGATTTAGCTGTGATTAGAACTGTGTTAAGAGCAGTTGAACTGATTAGGACTGTGTTAAGAACACATCACCCCCATTTGTTATGAAGTTTAAAGAACATTTTCACGCAGCCGGTGCATCTTTCATAACTCTTACGGACACACAATCATGTCACAACTTTATATTTTTTTTCATTTGGATGTTGATGTTTCCTAACTTTGCTTATTTATTAGCAGTTTCAGTAGGTACAGACTCAATTCTACACGTAGCAAAAGTTACGTGCACTCAGCTATGCTGCTTGTTGTCTTTCTCTTTGTCATCCTCTATGCTCTTTGTCTATTTTTCTGTAGCTGTAGTCAGCAGCATCTATTGTGTTGCCACTCTCCAACACGACTAAAAATATTTAGTTTGAGAAAAAGCCTCAGCTATTTGCCAAACAGTGTTTTCGCTGTAACTGGAACCCAATCAATGCTGGATATTTGAGGCTGAAAGTGAGAGGAGCTGTACGCTGGCCTACATTTGTACGGATATATTGCTATTGTAGCTGTGCCGTGACTATAGTCTAGTAAAATTAGCCAAGAAAGCATTGTTAAGTTACACAAGGTTTGTTTGTTTCTATCGTACATGACAGATGTGTTCCCAGTGTTGTGGAAGCTACTTTGCAAGCTACCAATTACTTCACACAGGGGGAAGAAAAAGCTGAGCTACAGAAAAGCTATCCTATGGAGAGAAACACACTTTGCTTAACTAAAGCCATGTAGAAAAAGTTGTTAAAAAAATGATTCTAACAAGGCATAATACAAAACAGTGACATGGCGTGACAGCAAGAGAGTCACTTAACTGGGTTTAATGCAAAATGAACTAAAATGTAAAAAATAAAACTAAAAAATCACGAGAATGTGGATAAAAGTGTCAGCTTTGGTTTTGTTTACAATGTCCAACATCATTCACACGTCTGCCATTCAGAAGGTGGCAGGATGACTCAATTAGGACTCATTTAGACAAGACATGACTAATTGATTCAGTTTTACTCAGACATTTAGAGTCAAAACATTTCTCCAACTTAAGCAATGGTAAAATAAAACATCCTCTCTGTCACACCGCGGTGAAGTCAAGTTGGGTTTTTGTCTTGTCTTGTCACTTCCTGTTTTATTTTGAAAGATAACGCTCCTCTCGTTTCAGGTCCCTTCCTCATGTGTCACCGGTCTGATTGTCTTCCCCGCCCTGATTGTTTCCACCTGTTCCCTATTACCTGGTGTATATATTGTCTGCGTCTCCCTTTGTCTCGAGCCAAAGTGTTTCGTCTTATGTCTGAGCACCCAAGCCAGTTCCAAGCCTCGTTCATAGCCACAGTATCTGTTCATGAGTTGTTGTTTTTTCCTTCCTCGAAAGAGTGATTTTTTTGTTGTAACTTTTTAGTCAAAGTTTTCGTTTCTTCATGTGTAGGTTAGTGTTTTTTCACCCTTGTTGGAGCTAAGTTTAAGTTTAGAACAGCTCTCTGCCACTCTGCATCTGAGTCCTCTTTTGAGTCCGGGCCTGACACTCTCCTTTTATGGCCCAAACTATCTGTGGATCCGGTAGTTAAAATGGCCAGAAACGGGCACATTAAATACTTAAATTACTCTGCAAATATGAACGTAGCACTAGAAAATATTAGTTTAATGTCATTTAGTTCAAACCTCCACAACACTGCGTGCTATCAGACCGCACGGCACAACTGTGTCAGCTCACAGCACACCACACACGCACACAGCCCCTGCATGCAGTTACAGTTACACCCATTATGAACTCATGTGTCACAGCCGTAATCATAACAACCAAAGCACCTACTCAGGCTGTCATCACCAACCGGTGGTAGCCTGCTACATAATATATGATACTATATCATAATACTCATATCATCTCGGTGGATCAGAGGGAATGCAAAACTTAATACGAGGTAATATACATGAATTTCAGGGGGGGAGGAATCCATTGTGTCCCTCAAGGATGTGTATTTTTGAACATGAAATGCCAAAACCAAAATATCGACAGTCCATTGAACTGGCAATAAATAATAATAAATAAAGACTGTCAAAGTCTTTTTTTAACACGATACACACTCAGTTGTTCCTCCTGTCCATACTGGCCAAGATAAGGTCCACATCTAAAGGTGATTTCAATGCGAGGCACTTCAGGTAACATCCTTGTTTTGATTAAAAATATGTTCTTAAGTTCAACCGAAACTTATACGAGGCAGTCTCAGACCAGCCTTATTATTATATTTCAAAGTTACACATTTTATAGTCACAAATTTGCTCAGTGTCTCCAAAGAAAGTGTTGTCTTGCTGAGCTGTGGTGGAGGGAGAGTAACAAAAGGAGAGCACCACTTGATTTGTCTAAATCACACCACTGAAGACTGCCGTTGGTTTTGTTGCCAAGCACTTCCACTGAAATTGCTTCGTAGACATTATGAAAAATGAACACGAGCGACTGTGCCTTCAACGTTCACGGAAATGGTAATATTATTCTGAAAACGGACTTGTAAAAATGTGAACCTATCTCTTAAAGTGGTCCTTGAGGTGCGGCCGCTTTGTCACATGGCTTTGTATCCTTATTGTGAGCAACGGGTGTGGAATCCTCTTGGTATTATTATTTAATTGCATCGCGGTATGCACGGTGCGCTATAGTGGCTGAATTGGCAGAAAAGTTGAATTTATGAATATTAAGCATCCGCTCTCATACTAGGAGGTTATATATGATGTTTTTTAGAACTTTAACCATCATTTCCTGCGTTACACAGTACAAAAATAAGCGCTGCCTTGTTAATCTCATCCTCATCAGGCTGCCACACTCCTACCAACACACGGTGGCCTGTTTACTCAGTGTCAGTTTGAGAAATCCTCCCCTCCCTTGCACATTTCGGCCTTGTTGACTGCTAATGCTCCCAGCAGTGTGTGTGTGTGTGTGTGTGTGTCCATTAGAGTGGCCATTCACCACCCCCGCAGTTTGACAAGGCAATATGAAGGGGGCTGCGTCCACCCCCTCAGCATCATCGCCGCATTTTAGCCGGCAGCCTGCTGTATATAGTGAAAAGCAAAGGAAGGAGCCCCTCCCTCGACACAAAGTCATTACGTGTGAGGAAGTTTCCGTAACAGCCGGTCGGTTTGAAGTTTTTAAAAGGACCAGGCAGCACGAAATGCCTTATGTGATAAACCTCAGGACTGCATTTGAACAGGGACATCGAATCATGAATATACATTAAGTATCCTGGACTCCCTTCTGTATAAGCCTGTGACAAGAGTGTTTTAGCACTCATACACTTCAAAAGGTTTATGTCCTGCATATTTGGGCTCTATTTCCCGCGTGTTTCATCAGATAAAGTCTGCAGGTTTCTTTTCATTAAGTGCGGGGCATGCTGCCTCGCTGCATACTGTATGTCAGCATGTTTCAGATGGTCTTCAGATTGTCTCCTTTGAACCAGCGCGGAGGGAAAAAACAAAAAAAAAACATTCACGACACACTCATCATATTTAGCTCGAGAGGGCTACAAAACACTGCGGCTGGCTGTGTTACTGCTATTGCATCACCTTGACTTTCCCACTTTAGACTGCTTAATTGCTGCTCGTGCCTCGGCTATGAATAAATGTGTGCATCCATCATCAGCTGCAACATTTTACTCCTCATGCATGACTATCAGAGAGAGATGAAGTCTTTTATGTACAAGTGTTATATATTTAACTCTCACGTTACATGACCACCGCTGCTTTTGGGGGGCTGGTAAGCAAAGCTGAATGAAAGTTGTCATTTCGATCATCTCCCCTGTCTCCCAGTTAGCTCTCACTGTAAGTGTGCCATGCAACTATCAATTCTCGCGAAATGCCCTTTGAGTAGAAGGTGGCGCTGAACCAGCAGCACATACCGCTGCTCCGTATTGATTGGAATTCCTGCTCTACAGAACCGTTCCATGTTTGTTTATTTCTATAGCCTCTGGTGTGTTGACAGAGCAAGGCAATAACCGGCCGGGCACACAGGACGAGCATGTCAAACCAGGTGAAGAAAGCCCAGAACCCCAAGAGTGATTAAATGTGTTACTGTCGTCGGTTATCGATTGCTCATGAGGGCAGATAAATACATATCCAACAGCGAAAAAAAAGAGAGATATTAAGAGAGATTCTTTGTTAAAACACCGCTGATTAAATTTCAATGGAGGGGAATTAATCAATTAAGCATGCTGATAATAGCAGATGTGTATCTTGGAGTCTTGCGGAGTCTGAGTCTACTCAGAACTGCTGCATCAGTGATCGTCTCACAGCTCACAGCTTGCCTTCACTCATTAATGTATTATAATAACTTAACCTGGGTAATCCACCATTAACCATACTGTCCAAGTACCTGCGCTCAAGATAGTCCTTGGCACGATACATTATAATGTGATGTCTTTGTGCTCCACGTTTGATGAATGATAGATGTTCTGAAGTATAAATTATTCAGCCTGCTTTTATCATATCACCGTACAACCTTTGGATTTATGTATTTTGATGTATATTTTACTCAACGCGCGGTTTTGATTTCCCATTCCACCTCAGAAAAAGGACAAGGCTGCGCGTATTTTGACACGGGTTTTAGCACCTAACGCCACAACCTGACAAGGATTGTGTGATTTCGTTCTGAACACTCCGCAAGCTCCTTTCACTCTCAGAAAATCTTCATTTCAAGACATGTCCCCCCAGCAGGTGCTTCCAAGTTGTCACAGGGGCTGTCAACTATTGTGACATTCAATTACTCTTTCAGTGCCTGCCATCACAAAAAGTGCCTCGCCGGGGCATGGGAGGTCACTCCACACCTCCTCTGATTGGATGATTTGGCCTGGTCAAGAAAGGAAGTTTCGCAGGCTGAAATGAGACGCTGAGCGCATCTGACAGGGATCACGGCTGTGGTGCAGCAGGACTTGCTCTTTCTGATATTTTCCACTTTGGCAGTTATAGGAAAAAGCTCTGTGTACGTGCCAGAGCACCTCTGTGTGTGTTGTATGGTTTTCTAAGAAACCTTAAGGGACCGTGCCAAAGTTGGTCATTGATATGAAGGTAAACAGCTCGACAGCATGTATCCTTCTACATACGTATCTCAGTTATGTTCAGTTGTGATGTTACAGGTGTTTCAAAGTTTGTTTCAGGCCAATATGAACTGCAAATCTGCAGCATATCAGTCTTGGAGTTGTAATTGTAGATTTGAAACCAGTTCTTGTGCACCGATTATAGTTTAGTTTACTGGTAAACTCTGCTTCTCAAGCTCAATTGTAATAATTTTGGTTTGTGCCAACTGGTCAATGTTAGCATGCTACCACACTAAACTGTATCTGTATAATCTGCTTAGCCTCAGCATGACACTGTCATTGTAAACACGTTAGCTTGCTCTCAGGTTAGCGTCTAACTCAAAGCACTGATGTGCCTATAAGTAGAGACATAAGAGGCACTTTGCCAGTAGGCATATACCCATGAGACGCAAATGAAGCGGAGGGTCAGGGGGTCGTATCCCATGAGATTCTGAGCGTCAGACAACTCATTCTGGTGAATTGTTAAGCGAAGAATTTCTGCTTTTTATGCAACATTTTCAAAGTCCTCTGCGACTCTCAGCATGAATGTAAAGAAAATAAAGAGTCAATGAGAGAAAAGAATAGTTGCAGAAATAAAAAAAATTAAAAAATATCAGATGATGGACACAGGGAAAATGTTTGATCTGTCAAAATAACTCACTGCACGCTACATCCTCTGCCTTCGTGCTGATCAAACGTGGTAGTCCCCCAGGCTTGTACATATTCCTACTGACACACTGATCCACTCGTGGCCCGGTCAGACCTGTGTTTGGACATCCTCTATCTTTTTACAGGCAGATTTCAGCTGACATTTAAATAAAACACGTCGATGTGTCCGTGACCATAAATTCTGATTTAACACCATGTCTTGTGAAGCTCTTTGTTTTATTATTTCTCGTGTCAGTTCAAGCATTTGAAAACTTGGTACCATCGTCACCCCGTCCTGATACATTTTATTTCTTCTGTAGTGTTCTCTACGTTGAGCTGGTATATTCTGATAATTTGAGTTTTCAGAAAGACGGCAGGATCATGAAGTGTGATTGTGACCCACTGCTGCCGTCTGATCAGACAGCATCGATCATTTATATAGTAGCATGTCATCTGCCAAAAGGTTGATAGCAGATGAACATATAAAAGTCTCAAGAACTCAAGAACTAAAAAAACGGAGCTGCAAGAGGATTTAGGTTAGTTCAGTAAGCCCCCTAAGTCACAGGACAGCGCTGTTGAATAACAGTCAGGCTGCTAATAGAGTAGTAATTTACTGTGATTTCATAAATGTCAACTTGAGGTGCTTTCACACCAGTAGTTAAGTTCATTTGAACCAAATAAAGGGGCATTATTAGTAGTATTTTCGTTATCGTCCGGTTCTTGTTCACAATGATTTTTTTACAGGAGTAAATAAGAAAATATCTTGCATCACTGCATTCACAGGGAAATCAAATGTTGGTGATTTAGTGCTTCAGTTTTTGACATTAAAAAAATGTTCTTAACTTTTAGCGATTGTGCTAAAATCATGGTCCGTTTGCTCACACACCACAAACACAGCACACAGGAAACTGCTCGGAAGGTTATTAGGTTCTTCAGTGCACGACAGGCTTTGATTGACAGCTTTCGCACCAGCCCACATAAACTGCACCGAACCGCATGGATCGCTTCGAGTTATGCCTTTCGCATTTCTCCTTGGGGGGATTTTTCATTTTTTGATGGAACAATTATTTGGACATCCATTGCCTCTGCACCATTGCACCAACCATGAAATTCAGCAGCAGTCAGATTTGCAATCGTCAGACGAAGTCAGATTAGTTTTAACATCATGAGTAAACGTAAGCTTCATAGTCTGACGTTTCATGAATATGGGCGGACAAGATGCAGCTATCTGTGTTTGTGTGTGGGCCCATTGATGCATGATGGACAAGGAACACACTTTGTACTCTGGTGTGAAAATCACAGCTCACTATGTTCTCTTTTGTGGCAAATTTAGCTTGTAATGCGGATGTAGAGCCAAGTAATGTGTGAAAATGTGGCTTTGTAATGACGAAACTCAAAGTGACCTTTGCAAATGTCCCTGTGTCTCTCTGTGGTGGTGGCTGTGGTGGCTGTGGGTGTGGGTGCAGACCTGATCTACGATGTTGGCATCTCATACACACAGACATTATTTTTCAAGAGTTATGTCATATAAACTCACATAGTTTGATTTTTAGTGTGTTTTATTAATACACCACAGTGTAAGATGTTCAATTTGTCAGTCACTTCAAGCTGGATTCAAGCATGACATGATAATGATATGGCAATGTCCTACGTTGCGTTTTCTCCAAAGCAGAGCTTGATGTGGCAGCGTGACGCGCTGCGTCCAGTTACAAAAGACAAATTTGATACCAGTATCAGAATTCATTAGCCGTGACTGGATGTGTGAGCTGAGCTGTGTCACGATTTGTCTTCGATCAAACCGAAAATAGAGTTACAGCCGCTGTCACATGGCATGCAATGCTTGCCAACACTTGTCATTCAGAGGGACCTCGGTGTTCTGATGAGTTAGCATGTAAAGCTGCTCTTAGTCACCTCAGGCACGCAGTTGTCATTCAGTGTTCTCATTTTGCTCCGAGTACTTCATATCAGAGGAAGTTGTCCTTCTATGTGAAATAAAGGTGTTGAAAGGCCAGTTCCTGAATTAAATCACCAGTGTGGCAATTTATCTATTAGTTGTTGAGAGAGTTCACGGTCACAGGTGGTTTTTCCAGGAGTCCAAGTAGTTAGTGAGATATTTCAATGAATATGTGAAAACCTTGACCTGATGGTGGCAGAAAGTCAGAAGATCCCTGAAGTCATTAGCATTAGTTCTCTTGCCACCGTGCACATATGTACCAACACTCACGGAAACCCATCTAAAAGTTCAGGTTCATGTTTTGTGCGATGGGCGACAAAAGGAGTTTAGCAGGAAGAGAATCAAAGGATACCTTGGAGTCTTCTTAATGTCCGTGCCAGCCTTTGAGATGATACAACTGATTTCAAATCTGCTATAACAGGTGAATGTTAACAAATACTTGCTAGAATTAGCGCTACCACTCTGGTTCTGCATAGAGAGCCGAGGTAATCTCATATTTTTTCTCTGATGTACAGTTAGTCTATAAAATCACACACAGCGAAAGAGTTCTTCACTAAGCTTTGCTCTGGGAACAAGAGCAGAATTACAAGGACCTCATCCGGGGCCAGCTGCATCATTTCTTCAAGATACATGGAATTTGCATACTCGGCTTTTTCTATTAACCCTCTCGACCCCAGTGCTCCCCTCAGCGCCTGTTCTATATTTCATTATAGCGCCCAGCACTCATTATAAAATTATTCCCATGGTATGAAAACATTTTTTAAAAAGTCCTGAAAATATACGCTGTGCATGGCGTCACATCACCATCACTAACCAGCAGGACTTACCTGGCTCTATCTGGCTGGAGATGGATGCTGTTGGACTGGTTCATATAAATTCAAAGTTATTTTTCTCTTACAAGTTGCCAAAGTCACTTCCTGTGACCATGTTATTCTTGTTTGTTATAACAATGTGGATTGCTGGGAATTTCATCACATAATCGGCATAGAGACCGGGACAGTTCTACTGGGATGTTGAGGGTTGAAGCCACAAAAAATGAACTCCCTTCCATCCCGTATCAAAACCTCTCCAGAATTTGTTCCTTTCCAATTGTTGGCAAGAAGGTGCTTAAAGGAGAACGTGATCATGACAACAGTATTAATCAATCAGTTTTAAGTATATGACTGTTTATTGTACATGATACTCAAATAAACTTAAGAAATAAAATAAGCAGTAAAGTACCATGGTTGCCAAATATTTAATATAGTCTTCACTGTCAGTTCAACAAAACTGCACAGCTGAGTGTAGCATCCTAATAGGACTTAATCTTCTCAATGCTGAAATAGTTTTCTTTAAAAAATTTGCACCAAACTCATTTTGGACTCATGATTAGCTGTCATACAGCCCTACCGTCACAGTTTAATTATGTCAATTTAATTGCTTTTTCTGTGGCACGGTTACCTCTTATGTTTGAATAAAAGATTGATTCCTTAAGCTGTTATTACAGCAATGGCTGAAAAAACCATAATCCCCCCTGTAAAGTTGCAGACACTTTGCCACAGTCTGCTGTATCTCATAAACCCAGACAGTCAAGCATGAGCAAATTAAATGCATCTATTGCAAATTTGTGCATTAAATGTCTCTCGACATCATGAGGTTTAAAGCAGTCATCTCAGCCTTCCTAGCCCATAAAGAGACTCTCCAGCCTGCGCAGTATTACACTAACAAGCAGCTGTGTATAACACAGCCTCTCAGCCAAATAACACAATGTTACACTTCGATTTTTGCATGTAGATGAGTTTTCCTGTTAACACCTTTTGTGTTGGGAGCTTTGTTGTTTGTGAGGTTTGGATCATCCAAGAATTTGTGAAGTATTTTAACAAGTAAAACCTGTGAAAGGTTGATTTGCTTATTAGTATTTCATTTCATTAGTTACTTGTTGTTTAGGACTTAGTTTAAAAGTTGTTTATGTTGAAAGAGTCCTTTCTCATGAGTCTTGGTTGAACTTATTTCCTGCTTTTGTGTGTTTCCCGCCAGTTTTGATTGACTCGTTTGCCCTGATTCGTTTCTAATGGACTGAATCTTGACTTGCTGTAGCTGTCTCATTTAGACTGGCTCACCTTCTCCAGCTCGACTGCTCAGAAATATGCTGAAACACTTCGATATGCTAACCTAGGTCAACACGATGATGCTATATGTGAGAAATTTGCAGTCCAAAAATGTACACCAGTCACGTGAGTTCAACGTTAATGAGAAGTTAGTCGGTTCCAGAAACGTCCTTTCATAGCGCTCTAAAAGTAGATGATCTCCTTTTTGCATGTAATAGCTGCACGCTGAAAACAGAACAGCAAAGACAAATAGTGTTTAATTACGGTGAACCAGTGTCTATTTGTCTGGGACAAAATAAAGCCCAGGAAGTGTTTAGGTCAGTGAATCCCCATAAAACATAAAAACGCTGTTTTTAATGCAAGTTTTTTGGGAAGAGAACAATCAAGTGCACACCTGTGTCCAATTACCTGTCAAAATATGTGCAATGGTAAAAATATTACAGAAAGTATTACCCTATACTCTTTAGGTGTGGTAGACGTGCAAACACTTGACCTGATGAAGAGACATGCACAAGAATTTTGCAAGACAATGAAGACAACCTTGGAGGCTAAGTGCAGTACTTCGCTGAAATACTGTGACATTGACAGAGGCTGACTGTCTGTCCAGGGCTACCACTTGCAGATCAGAGTTTTGCATTTTCAGTACCTTGAGGATAATTTGACCTATAGTAGAGAACTCTGATTTCTTATTCATTGACCTATTTTCCAGTCAGCTTGGGCTGCCGTGATTGGCTTGAAGGGCATTTCCCATGATCGCTTATATATCTACGTTCTGACCGTAAATGTACTTGCCTTGAAATGAACCAAAGGATCTAGGTAATGGTGCCAATGACTTGGGAGTGATGGAATCAACAGAGAACAATGAAAGGTGTAAGAGGATTTAGCTGACTTATATTCTTTTGAACCACGCAAGCTACTGGAAACATTTATTTTAATATAAATATGCATCTCGGTATTATACAGAGATCTCTTGATCACTAATGCATGTTATGCAGTTTGTTTTTTTTCATAACTTGCCAGGCCCCTGGCAGTTATCAACCACCGGCTTCCTCCTGTCTCTTCAGTACATGTCTGCTTTCAACAGATCTTCAAGGTGCTGTGGCACATCATACCTGTGGAATTTTTCCTTCAATCAAAACAGGCCTCTGTTGGCAGATGAGATAAGAAAACAGGAGCTAAACCCCGTGAGCTCGCATCGTGTGTTCTGTGCCAGCACCCAACGTGAATTGTTGATATGTATGCAAAGTTTTGGAGATGGTTATACTTCACACTTTATTCAGGTCATAAGCAGAACTATAGAGAACAATGTAAATGAGGAGGTGGACAAAAGAAAGGGCCTTACTGATACACACGGCTACGCTACATTAGCCTTCTGTCATGTCATGGCTCGTCCAGGTCTCTGCTGATTGCATCTGTGATTTCCACACACTAAGTTAGCAGTTATCTAACATTATTTCCTTGTCCATAGTAACTGGCTAATTATTAAGTCAGATTTTGAGCATTCACTATCTGCTAAAGTTTCCATGTTGTTTTAAGCTTGATCCCCTTTTTTAATTGGGACCTCCAGGATTGCAGGGTCGTCTTTCCGTGAAGCTAACAGCTTCAGAGCAGAGTTTGAAATGGTATTATTAAGGGGTTAGTCAGACATAATCAAGCTAATCCATGACAATTATTATTTTTTTAATCTTGTTCAGAATAACACTGTCTGAACAAATGTCAGCTGCATTGGTTTATTTATTTTGTTTTATAGATAAAATACCCAAAATTATTCTTCAAGTGGTTTGAGAGACGAGCAGGAAGCTTTTTCTTCCACTTCCTTTCATGTTCAGTCCCATGTACAGAAAAGTATCTCTACAGAAAATCAGACATTTTCCTCCCCAAATCACTATGTGGAGAATGTCATCATGGGAATAGTCTGGTACTCAGAAATTCACAGACTGCTGACTCAACACCTGCTTTCTCCAAAGCCGCATGTCAACAAAACTGTCATTTTAGAGCTGAGAACTTGGCTTGTATTCAAATGCAGCCTCATGATTAATGAATGCTTTCTCGTGCTTGAGTCACAAATGCCTGTAATGCAATCACAGCATTTGGCAGAATAAATCATCTTAGTATGTGTGTAAATTTCAATTAACAGTTCAAATAACTGAAGAATCTACAGAACGTTTACGTAACATCTCTGAATACTTTCTGTTATTTTAGCTGCAAGGCTCCACGTGACATGAATTATGTCATGTGTGTTCACATGTGGTCATTACTTTATAATATCTCCATTCAACCATCTGGATTCAACCCTGAAATTGCAAGCATCGTGCAGGTACATCAATTTCAGACTCCAGGTGTGCAGATCTATGTAGACACACAGTGTAGAGTGCACCCATCACAGGATTTGGTGTGCCACAAAGGAAGTGCTCGTTGGCTTGGAGACCAGCATCTGAAGCCCTCCTACCTTGACATCTTTTCAGTCCACAGGTTTTGTAACCTTCCGAAACTATTCGATAAGAATGCCCACCATTCGCCAGGTGTGCGGACACGGGGAAGCATGCAGGCTTTAAATTTCTCTTTCAAGTGCTCGTTTTTCATCCTTCACATAACTACTTCTGTCATCTATTGTGTGTATAAGCAAAAGCAGCAGCATTGAATGCCTTTGGGAAGAGACTGTCCAAACGCTTGCAGTTATCCCTATTTTGTATGATTCATTGCATTTGCCCCTGTTTATGACAACAGGCTTTTCACTGCAGCCCTTCAGAAAGGGTAAACACTCTTCCCTTCAGATGCGTCCAGAGGACAATTCATGCACAGTAATTTGTCTGAAGCACAGTCAAGCCTTCTTAGGCAGGTATGTAAACAAGGACTGACCTTGGCCAATGCTGGAATCCACTGTAATTAAAAAGGGTCATGTGTGAGGACGGAGGCAGAATCATCTGCAGCAATAACTTCCGTACTTTTTCTAGTTTTAGCCAGCCTTTTTTTTAGCCACAGTCTTTGAATCCTGAGATGGACACCGGAGTGCCGCAGGACTTCTTTGATAAGTTTCTGTGAAAACTACCTTGAAGACTCTTTTATAACTGACAGGAACTCGAGTATAAAGCTTGCTCCTAGGGGCAACAACAAACAGGAAACATTTCACAGCCACCTTTCTTGACACTCAAGAGCATGGCTGGAGGATCGCTTCAAGGACTGTATTGGCATAATAATTAGTAGCGTGACTAAGAGGGAAAGAAACAGAATGCCTTATGGCTAATAAAAAATTTATTTCAAACTCTAAAATCATAAATGTAACTTGTTTTTGCTCCCATTTCTCATGAGTTGACGTAAAAGATCTCAAAGACTTATTTCTCTTTAATTTTCTTCACAAATTTGTTGAAGTCCGTGTCGGTGAGCACATTGTCAAGATAATTAATCTACCCAGCTGGTGTGGCATATCTTGGACTGACACAGGTATGACACAGAGAGCATGTTGGGGAAAAAAAGGCACTGAACTCTGGCTGTTTCACATACAGATACCCTGATATTGCACAAACTTACACTACTGTGGTGTAAATTACTTAAGTGCACACTACCTGATAAAAGCACGCAATATTGGTTTTCACATTGCCTTTCCATGAAACTACAATTCCTAAAAAATGCAGGTTTAAATGCATCCAGAATACGTTGAAGTTAGCAGATAAAAAGAAAGCAGGTGTAAGGCTCCTACCAGCATGTTCGGAGAGTTGCAAATAGAAACTCATGAAATATGGATAGTCTGGATTGTAGATGAGGAACAAGCAACACCAGATGCCATTAATTTGCTGTGACGAAACTATCAATAGTAATAACGGCAACTGCATAAATTATTCCCCGGCTTTCCACGGTATCGCTGGTATCTCAGGACTGCCTCCTCTGTTTGAAGAAGTAGGACAGGAAACACGGACGCGTGATTACGCAATATAAAAGACACGAGGTGACATAGATACATCTGTGTCTCACACTCTCTATTTTAGGATGTCCTGCATCACATTATATCAGAAATAAAAATACTCTTGGAAATATGACTTTATGAAAAAGTTGTTTACTGGCCTTGGGGAAGTAGTTTTTTTTTCTTATCCACATGAATAAATTACTTTATTACCATAATTAAACTATATATAAACTATTATCTAAATGATGTTGTCGAGCCACCTGTTAGCATCTCTTACTTCAGACTTTGCCATTCCTGTCCTGCCCAGCCCAGTGCCAATCACCTGATCCTCCACCTGGCTGCACACCTATCCCCACAGTACAGTATACATACCAGTGACCCAGTAGCTGTAGTTATTTGGCTGTAGTCATTCTTTCTGTTTGTCTGCTGATTGACTTTGGATGTGTTTTGACTCTGTTGACCTCTGTAATGCCGAACTGGGTTCTGAGTTGAAGAATTAAGCTCACTTTGGAGCTTTTTTTAGCTGTTTGTAGATTTCAGTCCAGATGTTCCAGATGACATGTTCTGATAAATTGCCCCACGCCTGAGCACACACAATAAAATACACTGAAAACTGGCGTGGCATGTGATTAAATATGAAATCTCTTAAATATTTAAAACAGGTGCATGCTCTGACACTTCTGGTTATGACTGTTTCTAATATTTTCCTTTTAAGGAGAGGAGAAGTTGCACTCTCTCTCTTGTTAAGCCTTCCAGTACGAGACTTTGGGGCTTCTTTCTTTTCCCCATTGCGCTCTGCACTGATGAATAGATATTGGCTTTTAGAAGAGGTCAAACTAAATCTCAAACCTAAATTAAATAAATCAACCAGTTAAACACAATATATTTTCCTCACACACACATTGAAGCTACTGGAATCACAGCCCAGCTTTCCGACACACTGTAGTATCTGCAATCAAAAGATAATTGGGAGCCTCTGGTGCTAACAAATCAAATCCACCATCAATTTCCATATTTCCCTCCCTTACTTTTACGCTTCATCTTTGGCACCCTGATAAATTTATACACAATGCTACAACTTGGACGCAGTAACAAAGGCGTGACACCCTCCCAGCACATTTTTTTTTTTGTCTTTTTCTCCAATGTTTCCTCAACAAGATCAGAGAGTATTTTGGAAGTGCTGTTATTATTCATCAATTTATGTTTTCTTTACGATTATAGAAATCCATATTCCAGTTTGAATTACACACAAGAAATAGCAATAAGATGTCCAGTACGCCTGCTGTTGACGCAAACCTTTAATGAATAGAAGAGAAGCATATGTTTCACACCAGCAATTTGACATGAAAAGCATCTTTCTTCTGCAGATCTCATTAACACCTTCTCAGAAATGCGCTTCTCAGCGCCCAGCGTACATTGCACATGAGGGTTAAGGGTTATGAAGCTATCCTGTGCATGTACTGTCTCTCAGCTCAGTTACTGTGGCTCTGTACAAATCTTGTGACCGCCTGTCTATAGTCTGCACACACTCCAGTACAATCCATCTTTGTGTTTGTCACATGTACCGACGAGGCAAACAGCGTGCCTTGTTTTGAATTCTAATGTGTCCTTTACCATCTCTGCACAAATCCATACAACCTCTTGAAAGACTCTTGAAGACGCCTGACTCTGTATCCAATAACAGCCAATTCCAATATCCAAAGGTAATCAATACGAGGAGCTTGAGATGGCTGAGGGAGCTTGACATTACGCAGAAGATACAGAGGTCCAATAACAAATCAAATGTCATTTCTACCTGATGTTATGGGTTAGAATATTTCTTCATTTTCCTGATTTGAAATTCCAAACTTTGGATTTTCGAAGGAGAAAATGTGCCTGTTTGAGTGTGGTCACGCTCAGCACGCACTAGACGGCGAGAAAGATGATATTGCAACTGGAAATCAAACTCAATTACAGTGTTAGGGTATTGGTTTGGGGGTTTTTACAGGTGGCAGCAGCGAGCGGGGAAAAGGTGGCAAAAAAAAAAAAAAAGCGGCCGGATGGAGGGAGCGGCCGATGATGTAGATGGCGGAGGAGGAAGAGGAGGAGGGAGTGAGCTCCTAGAAGCGTCTGTGAAAATCAGTGGCCCCCTGGGAGACCAGCTGAGCTCAATTACCAGGAGAATACAGTTGCAAAGGGAAGCCGAAAGGATACAGCATCGATCTGTCACACAATGACAGCGGGGAAGAGAGTGCAGGCGGCGAGGGAGGGGTGGGCGGCAGACTAGAAACACAGCGAGGAAAAAGAGATGAAATTGGAAAGGGAGCGAGCCAGAACAAATAGTGAGGTAAAGGAAGGTAGGCGTAAGTGAGAAAAACAAATTCTGCTGTTTGAAGGCAGATTATGCTACCTTAAGTATGTGCCACTGAATTTATGGTCTAAGACGGCGCAGTTTGTCCTGTCAACAGCGCTCGCTAACATAAATGAACCGCCATCAAATCCGACTTCAGGTTCCATACTCCCTGCAAAGAATGTACATATGAGAGTAGGTGAGAAATCTTTACCTGATTCCTGTGTGACAGATAAAAAAGCATTTTTGTTTGTTGCTCAGTCCCAGATTTTTTTTCCATCTCTTTTATTTACTCATACAGCACACAGGTGCAGGGTGTGAACAGCAGTCCATAAAAGCACACTGTGTGGAAACTCATAGGACAGCACGGACAAGCCCATCATCATGTCAAACCGTAGGTGCTGTTAGCTGATATGAGCTCACTTTGTTAGCTGCACTGCTCTGGACTGTGACCTCATAGAACAAGGGGAGTATTAATGTTTGTACCAGATGTGTTTTGGACCATCGGGAAGAGGAGGGAATGCAGAAAAGGGAGAGTGGAGCCAGTGTCGTGCCAGAACTGGAGCTGAGCAAGCGGGCAATGTAACCAGACTTGCAAGCAGCCTCTATGGAGAGAGTGACAGAGCAAGCGGCGTCTGGACAAGAGTAAATCTGTCAAACTTTTAGTTGTTGGCGTGAGCTGAAAGACAGATGCCAAATACTTCCCAGCAGCCTAAACTAGAA
This sequence comes from Nibea albiflora, assembly GCA_014281875.1. NCBI lineage: Eukaryota > Metazoa > Chordata > Actinopteri > Sciaenidae > Nibea > Nibea albiflora. The sequence goes on along the minus strand of CM024795.1, from coordinate 4,844,965 downwards.
TTTGCCCAGTGCTATTTAGAAAAGTTTAGATTTATAACAAACTAAACTATGGTTACCATGCATATTACCAATAACCAATATTTGCGAGTTAGCATTGTAAGCATGTAGCTCAAAGTGCCACTGTGTTCAGTCCGCCGCGGTCTTATCAATCATCAATCATCAATCAATCAATAGTTTTCAATTGTGGGAGCGATTGCTCGGACCTCAGAGTGTTACGTACAGCCTCACAGAGCTGCAAGCGTAAACTGCGGACTGTGAGCTTTTTACTAAAAACATCCTGAAGATGAAGCCTCACTAAGTGAAGACAGAATACCTTCTTTCACAGCAGAGCCGAGCAAAATGGATTTTACACCGGAGTGATGAAATTATCACAACTCCTGTGATCTAAGCAAAGATTTTAATGTTGCATAATCAGTCTATTACTGCGGCTTGTTTCTGCTCGATATCGCACGGATTCCAGCAGTGCAAAGTCACGACCAACAGGCTTGAATATAATTGATGTTCGTTCTAATGTTTTTTTTTACTCCTTACCTGGATTTGTGTTTTCAGACGTGTAGCCTGCGGTGTCTTCCTCTTTGCAGTCTTGTATTTTGATGGATTTTTCTTAACTCTAGCTTCTCTTTTATATAATTCATATTGCATACATCTTTGCCAATGTTCTCCTCCATTCATTTCTACAGATCAGATACTACAAATGTACAACACAAAGGTCATGTATAGCCGCTACAGTAGATTTATCTTACTCAGGCTAGATAGGCCTATAAACCTTTATTATGCTTGCATCTATTGCACCTGAGGCAGTTTTCGGCAGAGCTCTCTCTCGTCAAACTACTTTATTTGGCTATCTTACTATTATTCTGTGCAAGCACAGCAGATGGTTTCATTATCTCGAATGTCTTTATGTCTACAGTGAATCAACTGACACAGAATTATTTTATTTTTACCTTATAGTAGTCAGTAATTCAGTAACAGAGAGGGTCGCATGTCCGTGCTGTCCTATGAGTTTCCACACAGCACGAAACAGAACAATCAACTGTTTTAGATTGAAATCAGCATCATCCTGATGTGTGTGCATCGGCCTGACTCAGTTCAGAGATCAGAGCTTGTTGTCCATCCAAACTCAAACGATCTCTATCTAAAGCGCTCCTAGGTGATGTAACAAAACCTCTTTTCATTGATCAATAAGAATCTAAACACTCACCATAGAAAGAAGAAAACATGCACAAAAAAGCGTCTCTTTTGATGATATATGTGGTTTTCCTCTGACTGCGATAATATAATATGTAAGGATGTTATTGCTGTGCTGTAAGGAACTGAAATTCTGTATCCACCCAGCATCATGTCAATTCAGCCATGAGAAGTGTCTATTCTTATAGACGTGTTGTTAAATCCAATCATCAAATATCGTAAACAAATCTTTCGTCTGATTTTATGAATATCATGGAGACCTTTATAATTTTCAGTCTGTGCCGCAGTAACCGGGCTTTTCTAGATGAATCTGAATGTCATCATCTGCTGTAGGCCCCAAGGTGAACGTACGTCTCCTGCCCGCTGCTATGTGCCTACTCACTGACCTCCACGAGCTGCGGGAGCCTCGAAAGCAACGATTCTTACAATAACAGCACCTTAAATTGATCTCTCAACTAGTTCACCTGTCTTCTTCTTTGTTCATGAGCATTAAAAAAGGCCATAGAAATTGCACAATGTGCAAGAGAAATTAATTTTACTCATTTAAAATGAATGGAGGCGCGTTGCAGCCGCAGGTGTTGGCTCGGGCTCATTTTCAGATGCAATTATTAGATTGGATCGGGAGGATACGTGAGTAATCATTTGTGGAAAATCAGTTTTCATAGGTTTTTTTTTTTGATGGCACCCACTGTCTCAGCGGGCTAAAGCAGCAGCTATTCAGATGTTGAGTCGTGTGTTTGAGGAGGAGACAGTCACACTCGATTGGTGACTGATCCCCTGCAGCATGTTTTTCTGGCTCTAATGATGTTGGGAAAATGTCAAAACTGTCTCTGTTACATGAGGTTTTTTTTTTTTTTTTGTTTTTTTTAAGTAATAGAAATGCAGGCATGCAGTCAAAGGACCAGTACTAAAATATCATATTAAATATAGAAGTTGAAATTGCCCACACAGTGAACATTTGGAAGTGAAACATGGATGTAATGTTCTTTTGACCCTGGAGGGTCCAGAAAATTCAAACGTCATAGAGTGTTGCTGCTAATGAAACTCAGGAAGACGCGCTCTCACTCGTACTCACGCATTTCCTCACTGTCACTCATGATATCAACTGTTCTCATCTAACCGATAGCACAGTCACACCTGCACTGTTATCACTTTGCCGCTGTCTTTTTTTTTTTTTCAAATATGATTCGGATTCTTTCGCTCTGCTCCAGCTGCCGTTATGTGCACCGATTCATCAGCTCCATCATTTCATCCGCCAACAACAACCCTCAGCAAAGTCATCACCTCCACCGTCACCGGCGTCTGGACTCCATGGAGGGATTTATCTGGCTGCTGTTCGGGGCCGACGCCTCTCTATCACAAAAAAATCTCCCTGTAGAGTCTGAGCGCCAAAGACCAGACAGGACATAATCATCACATATCATCTGTTATAATACGCAGTCATCTTCACTTCATTCGCTTGTCTCTCCTGATTGAACTGCTTTCACCATACACTGGAAAAATGCAGTTTTCATCTTGGCCCCTACCGACGGGCAGCGGCGGTTCCTTTGAACCATTTCTCAAACCACAACCTCGTTTTTTTTTCTCACCTTGATCAAATAGTCTGATTTGCCAGAGGGACCCTGAAACAGTACCGTAATCTTTAAAGCATTTTAAACATCAGAATCCTGTGTACAGGCCTTGGGGAGTACTGCTTATGTGTTTTGTAGTTATTCTTGTGTTTTTCAGATGTTGTTCTTGGAAGTAGTGCAGCTATTGTAAAGACTCTAAGACGTTTAGGCTGCAAAACCGAAAACCCCGGGTAATAATCCACTTGAAAGAGACAAAAACAATATTTGGACTTCTGATGGGAATAAAACAGCAGCTTTGAAGGTGCTGGAGTCACCCTGAGCACAGCCAATCCGTGAACAACGGCTGACCTGTTTGCTATGCAGAAAGGTTAATGAGGTTACAATAGCACATCAGAAAATTTAAATAATTGATGAAGTTAGCGCCGCCGTGCCACATGCGGAAATCGTGCCCTTCTCTTATTTTTGAGACACGTATCGATCCTGCCGCCGTGTGCTATAAATGAAGTCACAGACAAGAACGTGAGGCTGTCTGAAAGCGCTTCGCCTCCTCAGTTCCCAGAGTTCCCCCCCGTCTTTTCCCCTCCTCGTATGTTTCTGTCTGTCTTTGTCTGCTGTGCATGTTGCTGGGCGTGACCTCAGGTTCCCGCTCACCTGCCTGTTCTCTTCACCACCTGCTGCTCATCATTAAATCAAGCCTTGCAGTATTTAACGCTGCTCAGCCTGCAGACTCCTCCACATGGTTCAGTCTGCACGGTGGCAGCTACGCTTTGGTCAGCTCATTGTACTTTTTTTTTTTTTTTTTTTGGAAAACTTATTTTTTTGTGACTTCTGCTGACCTTGATCTCAGGATGTCTGCCAGCCACTTAAAAGCCACGTCTAGCTCTGTCTCGTCCTCGGGCCTGTTTTTGGATTCTCGCCACTGTCGGCCTTGCACTGTTTTGGATTTCCTTCACCACCTGCAGCTCCACCTGTCCCTGCACCTTTCCCACTGGCTTTGTCAATAAACTGCTTCGACTGTTACGACCCTTATGTTCAACACAGAAGTTGCTCTGTAACTTTCAGGTTGTTGTGTTTGTGCATGAACTTGGTCCTCCTAATGCGGAAACAACACAACAAATGATGCACAACTTCTAGAAGTGTTTATTAAGCCTAGAAGCAAAGCAGCTGATGCAAATGTGTAATTTCATGTAGGATATAATACAATATCTTTGCAATATGTGAAACTGATGATTAGGCCGGCATTAAATCAGAGGGGTTCCCCTTGTTCATTTCATCAGCCTTATTAAAAACTTTATTACTTTCATATGTAATATTTTTCTCTCCATGCTCTGACTTAATTCTTTATTTTAATCAGGAAAAGTAGAATTGAAGGCCGTTGAAATTGTCTTTTAGATTTGGGAGCAGAAGCACCATCCACGCAGGTTAAGATTCTCCCAGGTGTATAAATTTATTAGCTCCTGTTGTGGTTTTATTTTGGAGCGCTGTCCTGCTCATCAGAGGCTCCTCGGCGCCCTGCAGTGAGTCAGATTACCCGGCCTCTCGGGGAAGTGATGTGGACATTCAGTGGCACTGTGGTATTCATTTGTCTTCCTTGTGCTGGCGAGCCTCTAGCTTAAAATATTGATGATATGCCTTGAGGGGAACTGTGGACTTTACTTTTGTTATTTGTTCTGTATTCAGTCCGGCGCCTCGTTAGATTTGAAATGTGCTTGTTTTTGTTGATTTATTTTTTATCCTGCGGACTTCTTCGGACTTTGACAATGATCCTGATTGACCGTGAAGACAGGCAGGTCCGATTCAAAGACACAAAGATTTATCTCGATACAATTTGCTCCGATGTGACAAGTTTGACGTCCTGCTCTGAGGAACATCCGGCATGCTCGTTATTTTTCATACCTCTGGTGAAGCATCCTAGGACTTTCCTCAAGCATGTATATTATTATTATTTATTAGGCCTAATGTATATTTCATAAGCAACTGTTTAAATGTCAAAAAAAGTCCCCTACTGACAGCAGCAGCTGGGCACAAATTCAGAGGACAAATGAGGTTTTTAACTTCATTGCTCATTAAAGGGCTAATCTTCCTTTGCATATTAAAACAGCACTGTAGTAATAAAACCTTTCTGTGCAAATATAGGCTAACTGTCAGGGACCGGAGAGCACTGATACACAGTAGACAGCACATATTACACAAGCGCTCAATAAACATTTCTCATCTTGATACACAAATTACAGGAATTTGGCCTTCAACCTTTTAAATCTGTCATCAGTGACACACCTATCTCCTAAACCAGACAGCTCGAACGGCTCTGATCATCAAAAACAACAACAAAAAAAACCCTCCATGCAGTGAAAGCATAACTGCTAGTGACAATCCAGTCCGGCTTTCATTATCCTGTCCCCGGGATAGAAGTGATTATGCGTGGAAGTAATATGACATCTTCAAACAGGCTGTAACAAACTTTGAAGAACAGCGTTTATTCGTGCATGAATGGAATAAATGAAGTTTAAATAACAGGAGACGCCAAGCCCGCCGATAACAAAGCCGGCTGTAAATGGGAGGAGGTACAGTGTTCTTGTGTTTATTATCACATCAGTGGAAGAGGAGCTTATCCAGGTTTATGTAAGGAGAGTATGTCAGCGAGCGTGCGTGATGCTCAGTCACCAAGGACCGAGCAGCGAGTGAGGAGACACTCAAATTTACTCCGTACATTCTTCGTGCTCTCTCGTCTACGTGTATTCAAAGGTCATGGATCATTTATGTGTGTAATGTGATCGTTAGCATTTAGCATGGCCATTTTTTTTTCTATTATGACTCCAACATTTGCTAAGATGTGCTTTCTTTCACGAGCTCAGGCATACAACAGGAGACTAATTTGAAGTCAGTCGCATTGAGAGTTTCACATAATCTCACATCTCCCTCACACTGTGTTAAACAGTGCAAAAGAGACACAGATGCACATACTGTACATTCACAACACACACTCACACACACACACTGTGACAAAAATAAGATCTGTGTCAGCCATTGTTCAAGATCATGTTTTCTTGCAATAAAAGAGCGATTTTCATCTCCGAGTGTGATAACACGAGTCCTCCAGCCTCTCTGTTACTTCTCTTTATGTCGTCCTCCTCAGCTGCTTCTGGACCAATTTCGCGTGGCAGTAATTACAAAAACAGAACGCTTTTGGAGCCTCTAAGCTTCTGGACAGCGGCAGATAAGAAAAGAGTTCTGGACTGAATAATGGTGAGGATTAACCTCCTTTACCACCTGGCTTTTCCTGAACGTAAGGCGGCTGACAGGAATAGAATAACTTCCATTAAACAGCACGGCGCAAAAATCACTCAGCACAGATTGCATCACACAAATACTCTGTCTTTAAGCCTGAACGAAGTCGGATTGCTGGATATTTACTGTATGCGGTTTATGAACAGTAAAACTCAGCTGACAAGATAAGAATCTGAAAGATGAATCTCGAGTCTCACACACAACAAAGCAAGGTTTGAGTGACGTTTCAGAGACATCATTCTTATTTGCCAGTTATAGATATGAATAATGTATCTGAAAAGTAACGTTAAAGTAAAATAAAATAAAATAATAATAAATTACTATAATATCAGTGAAATCTCTGCAAAATATTGATAGAGTACTAAAAATGTATGTAATTCAATAAATTATTAGAAAATCTACGACAAATATCCAACAAAAATGAATGAAATTCTCCCAACACAACCGCCAAACATTAGTAAAATCAATTAAATTTCTGGCATTAATCAGTAGAAATATGTGAAAATGTATTTTGGCAGATGTCACACGTGGTGACAGGAATGAGTTGTTGATGACGTACATACTGTACGTCCTGTTCAGCAGCAGCGGCGGGTATGAAACATTAGACTCTTGAGTTTAATCAGTAAAATCAGTGTTCATACATGCACACAGGTTACTGCTGATGATGATACCATGAAGACACAAACCACGCTGTCCTGTTCCTCAGTGAATCTCACTGTCGACTTGACTGGTCACTCCCAGGAAAACTGAAGCAGAGCTGTGTCTGTGACCTTGATCGTTGACCCAGAGACTTGTTTCTAGAGACAAAGGACACGATTTACAGATAACCACCATGTGCGCCCTCACACACACACACACACACACACTCACTGTCTGCTTGTGGTCGATATTCACTGGTGCATGTCATTGTGTCTGGGGAAGAGAGACAAAGGTTAATGATGGGGTAAAGGGCAAAACCTCCCTCCCCTGCGTGCAGTTTGTGCCCATTTTGACTGGAGAAGAAAACAGACAACACACCACAGAGAGCTAAACAGGGACAACAAATGATGCACAGGATGAGTGTGTGTGTGTGCATACGTGTGTGTGCATACGTGTGTGTGTGTGTGGATGTCCCTAAAGAACTGTTTTTCTTCATAAATGGATTAATGACTGAATATCGAACACACAGCTTGTTCATTAATGTAATCTGCAGAAGTCAGTCTTCACACCAAGTGTTAATGGGTAATTCTTTATTACAATTTGGGTTTTATTTTGAGGCTTTTACCGACGTTCCATCTGTGCTAATAACAATGTAAGTCACCGAGTTAATTGCAGAGATCTTGGCAGTGTCGAAGCAGCTACTTTTAAACCTGCAGCTAATGAAGCTACAAGCCACTCTTTATTTGGAAGTCAGCTGCACAGAACTTTTGTTTAAAGCAGTAAGTTACACTGAAAGCCACTTAGAAGAAGCGGCTAACTAAAGAAACACATCTAACGGTAAGTTATATAATGGTCTATAAGCTGGAGTGGGAGACAGAGAGGTGCATGTGGAGAATCCAGACACACCTACACACAATTTAGAGTCACCAAATGAACCTGTTATTATCGAACTGCGTGTTGGGAGGGTGGCAGCTAGTTCCACCAGTTACAGGCTCAGATTGTATCAAATTAGATAGTATGCCAGCCCAGCTCAATTATGCAACCTTAGTGAAATCGACTTGCCGTGTAAAATGAACGCACTGCTCTGCTGAAAACACGATTTGAGAAATGTTGGAGGGGTTGGGTAGGTTAGGTCTGAAACATGTACAAGACATTTTTGTGCTCATCTGTATGTGATGGGTAACTTTAAATGTCTTTGATGAGGATCCATCGATGGTGTTCATAGACTGCTTTGCTGTCTGGACTATCAATGTATTAGTATCAATGCCTACGTCATTCTGCAGAGTATACTGCGCCCTGCTCTGATTGGCTTTGGTTTTGGTACCCATGTGGACAATCGTTATAATAACTGATTATCAGATGTGCTGACGTAATGCAATTTTGCAAATCCAGCATGCCGCCACACCCATGCTCCACTTTGCACACTGCACAGGAAGTTGCCAAAAATTGGATCGTTGATACACAAAAAACGTGAAAAGTTCAACTCTGACAGGTGATGAAGTTGTCGACCATCCACACATTTGTCGTGCGATACAGTCTGTTCCACGTTAATGACTCCGGGGCAACAGTGGAAGCAGACTCCAGTTAGAAGCCCCGTTGCCTTTAATCCTCTTTAGCTGCACCCTGCGTCTCTCACCAAAGAGAGACTACCAGCAGAAAATCATTTTTCTACTCCACAGCCCATCAACAAAGACTTACATTTGGCTTACGGCTCACTCACGGAGGGCGTGAATTAACAGGATAGAGAGTAAGAGAGAAAACAACACATCAACAGCTGGCCACAAACAACATGGTGGCACAGCCGCACTTAAAGTCAAAGCAATTTTTCAATCCAAACAAAAGAGTTAAGTCTTTGCTTTGCCTCCATTTAACTCAATTGGTAATTTGCAGATACTGGCTGTCCCATGGTGAAAATAATAATAGTGACTGTTTACTCTCAACCAACTGTGAGGCAGCTCTCGAGAAAGGCACAGAATGTTTTTATTATTTTAGCTTTTCAAACTACTTGTCTCCATGAATCCACATTTTATCCTCCTGACAAATGCAAGGTGAACAGTCAAATGATGTGATTTAATTAGTTTAGCGCGTTCATTCATGTGTTGCCAACTTAAATTGTGTTGTGGCAAAACAAAAAAAAACGGAGCCAGGCTCCGTGTTTTTGTAGGACGACCCAGCAGTTTTTGGCCGCAGTCGGCGCCCCGCTGCAACCAACACAGTGGCTTCATTGAAATTAATGTGTGGGCTGCATTTTTTCACACAGCGCTAATATCGGTCAGAACACGGCCTAAGGGACTGAAAGAGCTTAGCCTGCTGTGGGGAGTGAAGCTTTTTTTTGTGGATCATTAATTATAAAATGATCTTCATGCATTTGTTGGTGCTTTTTTCTTTTTATTTGTTAGTTTATACAATAGACAACAAACACTTAGAAGATAGAAGAAGAAGAGATACTTTATTAATCCCCCAACGGGGAAATTCTTTTTTTCACTCCGTTTTATTTGCATGCATTTTAACCCAGAACACACACGCAGTGCAAGGACATGACATGCAGTGTTCATAAGACTTAAAAGTTGCGTGTACGCTTCAGTTAGTAATGGACATAAAACTGTAGAAAAGAAGGCAAAACCAGGCAAAACTCAACAGGTCTGAAAAGCTTTTTGTAATTTGGGCTACATTTGGGGAAAATTGGAATTGTGGAAAAAGCCCGACATTCAGACGTGGGCTCATGGAATCTCTTTTTTTTTTATTACGGATTGGCTTTTGTGGCTTCCTCTTATGTGGCGTGAGATTTGTCAGCGTGAGTTCATCCTGCAGAGCAGGCAGCCCTGATTCCAATCAATATTTAATCACACAGCTGGTCTGCGGGCGGCCAGCTAAAACCTGCAAGTTGATATTACCATAATAACAGCACTTTAAGGTCGGAACATAGCTACAACACATTCATGGCAGCGTTAATGAACTTTGAAGAGGGCATTCTGTTTCAGCACAGTCCTCACTGCTGGAATCAGGATCTCTGTTCCTGGCACTGAACCGTAATGCCTCTCAAGCAAACAATACGCCTGCAGACATACAGTATGTAGAGTGAGCTCCCAGTTAACGTTAGGTGTGAGCATAACTTATGCATGGCTTGGTAGTTGGAGACAGGCGAGCTGCCTCTGGTGCACTCAAATCTGCAATCACCTTGGGTGCTCACAAATTTTCAAAGGTGTACAAAAACCAAATGGGAAATTGGCTGGAGCTTGTGTTGAGTTCTCACGTTGTCAGCAACAAACGCAAAAAAAAAAACACATCTCCAGTAGACGGAGGAAGATCAAAACTGGACTGTTAGGAGTCTGGATGAAGCCCGGAAAAAGAATCAGCTGATGTGGACAGGATGTAAGTTTTGTGTAACTGGATATAAATGACGTCCAAAAACTATTCTCGGAGAGAATAATGGGACCATTTTATCACTCACACATGAATGAACATGAACACACGTTTCTAAACTTTCCATTTCTTGAGGATTTAAACTTGAGGATAACTATCACTTATTTGTTCTCGTTTCTCAGTGAACTTTTTAATCTCCCAAGAATTACCTTGAGGGTTTGAGCACAATCCTAGATTTACCTCTGGCAAGAAAGTTATGTTTCTACCTATTTAATTAGTCTCCATCTGTCAATATAATATTGCCAAAACATTTGACTGTATTTCAGTTAAATTTGGCAGACCTGTCGGCCTTGGGCTAAGAAACAGCTCATTAATGTTAGGTGTTAAGCTTGGATTTCTGCCATTAGACCGAAATAGGCCCAGGAATGAGTATGAGTGACTAACACAGATTAAGACATGATTCCAAACCCTGAGGAGGCGTTTCAGGAGATGAAATCGGCTCAAATTAAAGAGAGAAATGTTGCCTTTGATTGTAACAGCATGTTGCGTTACTGCTTAGAACTGTCCAATGTTTTCTGCCCGACTACTCTTTTATTTTGATTTGTTTCTCTGTGCTCTGCTCCGTGTACCTGTGGGTGTTTTTCCTGCTTTAGTTCAGCAATGCTGCTGGGATCAAACTGTATAAATGATTCAGAATTTCCTATAGTTCTCAACCCAAACCATGCCTCTTATCCCCACAGCACCCCTTGCACAAAAAAAAAAAAAAAAAAAAAAAAAAAAAAAACTTGCACTAGCACTCTCAGGCACTCATGAACACACAGCAACACCTCAAAATAACCGCATTCACTATTTACAAGGCATCAAAGGTGCTCACAGGCCTTTTGTAGACAGTGGCTGTGTCCGAAATCACTCCCTAACCATGATATAGTGCACTACATGTATCCCACAATTCACCGCGAAATGTAGTGAACATCCGATTGTCACTAACCGGAGCAAGATATCCCATCATGCATTGCCAGGAGTTCTCTGGGCGCGAAAACAACAATAAATATGGCAGACGGACGGGAGACAAATGGAAGTATTTTTCCGTTTAACGTTTGATTCCACAGTTAAAACCAGGTTGTTGATAGGTTGCTAATAATTTCTGCTACTAAAGAGCCAAGAGAATAAAATATGAAAATATGCTTAAATAGAAAACAAAATACGAAAATAAAAAGTACAGGACTGTAATCAAAAGACTCTAATTTAATAAAAATGCAGTAGTAAATGGACAAGTATTATGTGAGACGACGTTAATGCGGTACATTTTAATTGTGCGACAGCGATGACGTAATTACCGGCGCCAAGAGGAGTGTCCGAAATTGTTTTCTGTTGAGCTCACTATATAGTCCACTACATTTATTTCCCTATGTAGGGAGTAGGGAATGAGTGAGTGATTTCGGACACAGCCAGTGAGATACTGTCCCAAAATGGAAGTGTCTGTAAGAATGTGCAGTAAACATGATCAACCTCATCAGTTTCTGTTGTTCTGAAAACATACTGGGTATCACTCTCATTAGACACCCCATGCACGCCACCATCAGCATGGACGCTTTTCATAGTCATCATGGAGGGTCTTCAAATCCCTTAAAGCAAGTTTCAGAGTGCAATACCGTTATATCGTAAATATGGACAGCTGTGCACGTGCATTTGTAATGATTACATTACTTATGATCAAAGAAAAAACTCAAACATCATGCGCGTCTGTCTTTCCGCTTTTTATTTCACCGAGCTCTCGCCAAAGACTAAAAGTCAGTCCCAGGTTTACTCCCATCCAGCGGCCTCTTTGCTTGGTCACGCTCTCTCTTTTTCTCTTCCTAGTTTCCTCTATCACTGTCACCTTTGGTCTTTTTGTCCTCTGCCATTGTGTCCTCTCCTCCTGCTCCTGTTCTGGCATGACGTCAGCTTCACTGCCTGTCAGCATTCCCTGGGCCTGAAAACCACCACCCCTCCCTGGTGGTTCAAAAGGCCTGGTACAAACACTAACACACCTGCTGTAGTCTGAGCTCACAGTCCGGGCAACCTGGATTACAAAGTAAACTAACATTAGCTAACAGCAGCTATAGTTCACAGCAGCATCACAGTTGAGGTAGTGAAATAGTCGACTAAGTGCCACGAAGAATTATGTATTTCTCACAGATGATCGTACCCAGAGCACGAACTTAAGCGAATGCTGTGAGGTTTTGAAATTTCTCTTAAATAAGAGGTTTATTCGACATTCATACTATTCGGATTGACAGATGATATAGCTGTTGGCACATCATAAATAACTGATGCTCTTTTAGACAAAACCGAGGATCTCTCATTTTGCAGTTTCAGCACCATGTGTTTCCCTCTCACATCCTTAGTGGACGAGTTAAGGAAGCGAGGAAACACGTTAGCATAATGAAAAGCTATAGGATGACAAGTGCGCTGTTGCCTACTCATGATGCACAATGAGTAGTAGGATGGGTGGGATCTCCAGTGTATTGGGGAGGATTCAGAAGTTTGAGCTGCAGTCTATCTGCATGGGTCAATAGTAATGGTAATTTGGGTCAAGAGCCCCTATAGATAGATGTCTTCTGTGCCTGAAGTAAAGGTTGATACAGTCAATATTTTTTGGGTGACCTTATGACCTTTCCTTTCCCCCCACCAAAGGTTTTTAATGAACATATTTCCCTGAGCCATAACTCATAAAGACATTCATTCTTCCTTGAAAAAGAAACTCATTGATTTTTGAAACCCTTTGTTCCACCTTCAGGCCACAATTGGATCTTTGTCTGGATAAATGGCAAAATAGTTATCCGAAGCTTGCAATGGCCCATCGGGGATATTGTTAGACTGAATGTATGACGCTTTAATATTATGGTCAAATATTTTCTGTTTCTCAACCATGAAACGGTGGGAATTTCATATTAAGGTGGACACACTATCTCATGAGGGCACAAGTTTCCATAAAGTCTGAAGTTTATTAAGTGTATTGTTCAATGTCACCCATTCTGACTGTTGTTCATTCACATGAGAAATGGGGATGTGATAGAATGGAGGAAGGACCAAGGGACCTCTGTCGCAAAAACCAGCAAGAGGATTTGTCTGTCCTGTCCTTGAGATACTTTACACGTGTGTGTGTGTGTGTGTGTGTGTGTGTGTGTGTGTTCATGTGGTGTGTGCGCGTGTGTCACAAAGGAATCGGGATAGGGAAGCATTAGCACTACATTTTGACAGAGCGTTGTGCAGAGAGAAATTAAAAATCAATGGGTCCTCCTATCATCCGTGTTATTCTCCTCTTTCATCACGAGCAGCGGTGACCACTGACCTCCGCAGACTGTTCATCATGAGACGTCTTGGAGGGGGCGGTGGAAAGAAAGTCCCAGAAACAGTCTATCGACCTTTATTTTTCTCATCAAATGATTGAAATGAATGATGAAATCAACGCTAATCTCTGAGACTAAACGATAAAAACAATCAAACAGTCTCAGGTGGAGAAGATTTGAGATTTAGACATCTGTTCTTGGTGATTTCAGGATATTCATTTCCAGGGCGATTGATGTGAAGGGGATTAAAAGCACAGTTATATAATAAGAAAGAGGATTTGGATTGTCCATTTATCACAGTGGAACAATAGAAACTTTCTCAAGCTCAAAGATCTGATATATTTCGCCTTTACAAAGCTGTTATGATTGACGTTGGACAAAAATATCAGCTATTTCCATATCCAGCTTTGGAATCTGTTTCTCGCCCCCCGATGACGACTCCTTTTAGTTTTCTGGCTCTTTTGCAGCTAGTTGATAACTTTGTCTGCCTGATATTCTGTGCTAGGCAGGTAGTGTACGGTGGGTTTATCAAAGCTGTCTGACACTTCTGAAAGCAGAATTTATATGAGCAGTGTGATTTAATAAAACACTGCACAGAAGGCAGAAAAGCTAAAAAAAAAAGAATGTGAGAGGAGCTTTGTATAAAATATATTGTAATCTAGACAATTTTCTCAACTGGCAAAGAATTTATTCTGAAAGAGATTCTCGTCTCTGTCCATGAGAGTTGGCATGCACAGTTCAAATAGCTGTTATAACAGTTTTCTTAACCTCATAATAATTATAAGGCCAAAGAAACGGAAAATTTGAAGGAACCAAACTGCCGACTGGACGCCACAGCTAGCCTTAGCCAAAGCTAACCTGTTTGGTGTGATTTGAATTGTGATGCTCCAGCATGGCAATTTCATTTATTAACCCACATAAACATAGCAGAGTCTAAAAGGTAAAGTCCAGCTTTGATTCCTTTTAGTGAAGTATGACAATACTACTAAAAACACAATAAAATTAAAGGATCCGTGCAGCGTGTAGGATTTGGTGGCTGCTGATTGCAGCCTTGTCACCTCACCCTCTCCTTCCTACCATGAAGGAGAGACTACGGTGGATCCAGTGTTTTGTCTGTTCTGGGCTACTGTAGAAACATGGAAGATCAATATGACGGAGTGCCTGGAGGGCTTCTGTAGATAAAAGGCTCCTAGTAGTTCCTGCTGCCTTTGTGTAACATTATTGGTCATCATCAAACCATCAGGCTTTTAATTGTATCTCATAAAAGGACAGAACGCTCTAATCTCTGATGTCGTCTAATGTACTGCTTGTGTTCCACATCCTTTTACATCATGCTACCTCCTTACTCGGCACTCGATCCTTACCTGCTGCCTTTTGTTGTTTTTCCTTGTGCTACAGTCTGTTCTGTCAGGGATACATGTAGTAAAAGAATGACAGGGAGGTTGCTGGATGCAATCACATGGAGTGTTTACCTGCTGTATAGCAGTAGGTTTTCCTACATGGAGGATCAGGTGTCTCTTTGGTTGGAGTACATCTGAAGAGGATGACTCCATTCTGCGAACGCTGTCTGTTATAATATGAGCGATGTGAGCTTTAAACTTTATGTATAATAAAATATGAAATATGAAAAGCCTCCCTGCAATGGAAAAAAAAGGAAGTAAATAAATGTCCGGCGCTGTTCATGGAGGCCAAGATACGCCCTCAAAGAAAGATCAGTTCAGTTCAGAGGTAAATGAAAAGCAGCTGACAGACTGCATGTCTGCTGAGTGTGAAGTGTTCCTAATGACTGGCCTATACACATAAATCCACAGAGATGTATTTGTCTCCATATCACATTTGTCTCCCAGACAAACTCCTCTGGCAATCTCAGCACACTCAGTGAAGCTCTGTAACTCAAGAAGAGGACACGGCGGCTGATTATTGTACGCGCACGGTTGTCATATTGAAATCATATTTGAAATGAGATTAAATTAAACTCATTTTAGGTCTGATACAGTGCGCATGGGGTATAATAAGACTGCTCTCTACAGCAGATTGAATACTTACAGCCCATATTTGGTAATATGAACCTTTGGAAGAACACTGAGCTCCTCTCTTTTCTGACAGAAGGTAACAGATGGAGGAAGAACTAGTACGTACTTATAGATGTGAGTAATACATGAAAAAGATATGCGATAAATGGAGCTCTGGTGTTCCCATTAATGCAATCTTTTGTCGCCACCCAGTGGCCCTCCACGTATACACAGCATGAAAATACTGGCCATTTAGTGAGTTAGATCATGTGATCAGTCAGTGTTCAGTCCTATGTCCCTTTTTATGATTTATCGGCATCACCGTTTCGATTTTGTCTTTATTTGCTGCAGACATACATATTGTGCAATGCAGTGTGAGACATATACAGCGCTGCATCGCTCCTTCGTTCCTTATCCTGGTTGTTCTTCTATGTTTTTATCATCAGTGACCCAAACAAGACAGTTAGATGCAATGACAGCACCTCAGTAATTGCACCTTGTAAACTACATTGGTCATGATAGATAACGCGATATGCTATGATATGCATATAATGCATAAATGTGGATTGAATAGTTCAAATCATTACGTGCCCACAGTGTTCAGCCCAAAAGCTCCAAATGTGAGCTAATGTCACCACCTGGTGGACATAAATGGCCACAATCCGAAACATTTAGAATCATAAATTGATTTTTATGCCTCAACACAAATCATAATGTCTTCAAGAGAACAATCTGGATAAGGGTTAGGGTTAGCTTTATGTAATGAGAGACACTGATGATGACAGAAATATGAGAGAAAATCAAGCCTGACTGGCTCCTGGGCTGTGACATATTATAATTACTGAATTTAAAATTGTAATGCTTTACACAGGTTAAAGAAAGTCACATAAGCATTGAACCTGGATACATCTGTACAGTCTAATGCAATCCTCTACAGAGTCTGCTTCATAATGGAACATTCAGTTTCTGTTCACACATAGAGGTGTTAAGTAAATTATGTTTTAGCACCGTCACAGACACAATTAGTGGTGTTGAACTTTTATCTCTTGAAATATTGAATTTCTTGGAATAGCACAAGTAGACAAGTCACTGAACTCGTACAGAGAAGATGAGCCTCGATTGCAGAAGTTCAACATGCAGGAAGCAGCAAGAGGATGTATGTGAATGGACAGGTAGAAGAAGATTCATAGGAGGCAGAGGCAGTGGAAGTGGAAGGCAGACCCCTGTAAGGAAAATCCTCCGTCAAGACCTTAATCTCGTTAGTCTTGTTTGACCCTGTTAGGTTAAACATAAGTGAGGGAGAGCACCAACAAATCATTAAACCAAACACAGACCTAATCCCGGAAATGTGATAGTAGTGTTTAAATCTGTCAGCATAGAATTGTATTGTAAAGCTACATTAGTTTGTGCTATACTGCTCTACAAAATGAAGCCAAAGGAGTGGATTTTGATATGCACTGATATGCATATATGCATGCATTATAATACAAAGAGGTCTGCAATCAGCAATTCATCTTTCTTTCTGTTTGTTTAGACATGAAATCATGTTTCGATCAATCCACGACGCCTTTCATCAAATCTTTTTAGTAAGAAAGTGAAACCGTCTCTTAACTTGGCCACGACGGAGCTGCTAATTTTAGATCCACTTCAAAGATTGGCCACGTCTGTAAAAGCAATAAAGCTTAAATAAACCTAATCCAAGCAAGTGTACTGTAGATAAAGTCTAAATGTCCCGTGATCTGATACCATAATGATTGTACTATGATGGCATATCATAATAAGAGCAGACAGACTGGTAAATTGATTTTCACTTTGCTTATCAGGTGTCTCACATGGTTGGTAAGTTTGATTTGAGTCTGTAATCTAAACGGATATCTGAATATTTGTAACGATAAAAGATGGAAAGGTTTGGGTGTGGTGGGACATTTTGTTTGAATAAAATTTATTAAGAAAGATCTGAAATGTATCCACAGCAGACTGTAGACTGGCATCAGATAGATTTATAGAAGGAAACTAAGACTAAATCTGTATTTAGTATTGTTTTTTGTTGTTTCTTCAAAAAGGTTCAAATGATTTATTGTCCATTGTGTGACGGTGTATAGCAGTCATTCAGAGGAAGGTGGGGATCTTAAAATGTCCTCACACTGCACTGCCAGAGTCTGATTCTGCTTCAGTTTTGTTGAAAAGGATAGAAAAAGGTGATGATGGTGCCAAAAGGTGAAATTGGACTAGCGAGCCTGATATCTCGCTGCCTTCTTCGCTTCAAGAATGGAAAAAGAGCGCCGGATAAAAGATTTAGTGTGAAGGAGAAGAACCTCAACAGCCACCAGATACAACAGTGAGTCCAGAGCTCCGAGCGAATCAGAACTCTTTGTCGTCAACTAAAAGGCAGCAGCTGCACGGGAGAGCCCACCACAGGACGACATGGAGAGCGGAGATTAACTGAGCTGAAATGTTTAAATCAGTATACAGCCACTTAATGTATGACTATTTTATTTGTATTTGAATTGTTGTGCTGATTGCATAAATGGTAATGAATCATAATGAACAAAGAAGTGAAAGCATGTGGCAAGAGAGAGCAGACAAGAAAAGGGAAGTGCCTGAATATGGAGTCAGCGTCCTGATTTGATCCTGAACCAATCACAATAGAGAAAAAACACATTTAGATTATGAGACAGATTGATTATTGCACTTTTGATATGAACCTTTGGAGTGATATTACTGATATTACTAACCTAAGTAAACAATGTGCACTTGAAGTAAAGATTCTTTAGCCTCTCCTCGGTGATAAACAATTACATCACGTGTGTGACTGAGTAAAAGTATGTTTGCAGCTTGAATATCTTCTAGCAACAGATTAGAAGGCGGCTGCCAGAGTGATTCCACTGAGCATCCTTACAATAAGGCCTGGGGATGCAGGGACAGTTAGGGGTTAGTCAAATCACCTTCACCTCAGTCCATAGCAGATATGGCTAATCTTTACCACTTTTAAGTCGACTAAACAGGGCTCCTCTACTGGAGTACACTCTGGGAAGTCTGAAGCATACCAATCAGCCCGCAATAACATTAATGGACAGAGCCTGACAGAGCCACATAATCAGATCAACAAAAGGTTTCAGGCTACAGCACCAAAGAAAACGAGTACAAACTCAAAATCTGCATAAAGAGGACCAGCAGGATGTTGCTACAGTATGATCCACTGTTTATATGCTGGCTACCAACCACCATTGACCTTCTGCTGCATGGACATGCTGCCAAAGAAGAATAAAGCAACACCATGTTTATTCCTTTAAGCATCCATCCAGAATGAAATACATGAGCATGAAGAGCCACAAATACAATATATCATCATGGGAGATGCTGCACTGAATAAGTTGTGCAACATGCATGTTCCAGACGTCGTTCCAGTGGACTTTCTCCTGTCGTGTTAATCTCAGCAACCTCTAATCACCTCACAGGGATTTTAATGTGGATCACACTGTTAATACAGTGTCCACTAACCATTGAGCTGACAGCATGAAATGAAAGGCCTCTGCCTGTTTTGAAATCCCATCTTGAGAAACATCTTTATGCCTTGCCTTTTAACTTCCATTGTACCTGCGGTCAGTAAAAATAAGTGTTTTCTTTCCTTTGTCAGTGAGAGAAAAAGAATAAAAAACAGCCTGCTGCTTGCCATGGGCGCTGTATTCAACACAAGTGTAAAGGGTAATGGAGTGTAAATGACTTTTTTCATAAAAGGACCATAGCTTTTGTACTCCTCTGCTCTCTGGCTAAAGCCCCGACTGACAGGGTTCAACCTTAACCACCTAAAAAACAGGATTGCTTGAAAACATGCTAAAATACACGAGTATGAATTACTAGTGGATGCTAAGTAGTTACTGTCGTCCATCTTGGCTGCTTGACTGTTTAATAAACATTTTTAAAAAGCAATGCAACAACAAACAAGTACTGTTCAACTCTTCACAAAAGTTTTCAGACGCTCACACTGACGGATTCTCTTACCCAGAGTAGGATTTGTCTTCCTTCCCTATCTGCAGAGCTATTGCAATCTAATTAAAGGAGATTGATATACCAATTCCAAATTAGCATGGCCTAGAGCGTCTTAGTTCCTTAGCTTCTTTTTTTGTGAGCTGAAAAACACTATAGCTGATCAAGGACAGTGATGGACTTGGACATCAGCCAGGTGGCAGATGAATTAATGGACGAAAGGCCGCATTTCTGTAAACAGATCACTCTTTTGGGAAAAAGTCTTTTGAGATAAAACTCTGTTTTAATAGCCATGAGCTTAAATGTGTTGAGTAAATTAAGAGAACTCTCAGTCCAATGACGTTGCCATGTTGTATCACAAGTTAACATGAAGAATCAGGATAGTTTCATCATTTAGTTTATGCAGCAGCTCGTCAAAGCTTGTTCAGATCATCAGTAAACAAGTTTAAGTCTTCAGCCATGCTAGCAGCTCCGTGAGGCTGCGTTTGCTTTTAGCTAAATGCTAATGTGCTCAGAATAACATAGATGATTGTGAAGTTTTGGACAAATCGAAATTTTGACGTGATTATAGCTCACGAGGATCAAAGTAAGGAATCACCAAAGTGCATGACAATTCATCCTGAGAGGGACACAACTGTTGCAAAACACCTGATGATCGCACTGGACATCAGAGGTTTATCAGGGTCGTTAGGACTCATCGTCTGGGAACTTTGAATGTCATGGAAATCCTCTGAGAGTTGATGAAATATTTTATTCTGGACGAAAATGATGGGCCAGCCAACAAACACTGCCATCCCTGAGGCCCATGCTGCTAGTATGGCTGCATTTTCAAAACTGTGAAATGAGACATATAGAATAAAAAAAAAAAAACATTGACTGAGAGGGTATGAACAAACTAGACTGCTAGTACTTGCCCTAACTTTACCCCCCATAGAGGGCTGCTGCTAGACCCACATTTAGCTGCAGATCTTATTAACTCAGAGGGAGGAAACCCCACCAACGTAATGCCATAGTAATCCTGAGGCCACACTAATCACCTGACTTGTATGCAAACTGGAGCTTTGGGATTCCACGGGGTTATAAAAAACACCTAAGAGTATGAGATTCCCATTTTAAGTCTAACCACAGGCACAAGACCAAGGCTGCAGGACTATGGGCTGTTAAACTGCAAGCCAGCCATGGGGCAATCACAGCAAACAGAGAACAGTGAGGAGATTGATGTCAAAGCACTTCAGGACATGTACAAAAAGTTTGTCATGGAGTGCCCGAGTGGACTACTTTTTCTGCATGAATTCAAGCGTTTCTTTGGTGTGGATCCAACAGGAGAGGCGTCGGATTATGCGGAGAACATGTTCCGAGCTTTTGACAGAAATGGGGTGAGAGAGTAAAAGCTGTTACAGCTTTATATGGCCACTGCACACCTTTACCAAAATGTGAGAATGCTGATGCAGTTGTGTTTTTTTTTTACTCTGCCTTTCAGGATAATACAATTGACTTCCTCGAGTTTGTGGCAGCATTGAATCTCGTTTTCCGGGGAGACCTGGAACATAAACTGCGCTGGTCATTCAAGGTTTATGACAAAGACAACAACGGCTATGTGGACAGGAGCGAACTGCGGTCAATAATTGATGTAAGTCATCTACAACAAAATGTCTGGCGGGTGTTGGATGCAACTAAAATACATAAAAGACATAAAAAAGGATTTCCTTACAGAGAGTTTCCCTGAAGTCCAAACTGTAACAGCAAATGAGAGCAGTTCATTGTATTTATGGGATATTTTCAACATC
This sequence comes from Nibea albiflora, assembly GCA_014281875.1. Classification (NCBI taxonomy): domain Eukaryota; kingdom Metazoa; phylum Chordata; class Actinopteri; family Sciaenidae; genus Nibea; species Nibea albiflora. The sequence goes on along the minus strand of CM024795.1, from coordinate 4,823,798 downwards.
TTTATCTAGTATATGATGTTTTCTCCTACCGGCAGCTCCACAAAACAGGCTGTGGATTTGTCTCCCATCTCTCGCTCTCCTATATTGACCAAGTTCCCTTTTGGTCTTGATAGTGTGAGTTAGCGTGCACAATACCAGAAACAGAAGTGATTTTTGTAGTAATTATGAAATATAGTAGCAATAATAGCAGTTATAATTCATCCATCATTAATTTTATCACATGCACCTGTGCTTTTCCTTGTGTGACACGTCCAACACGGATCTCATTTAATCAAATCAAACACTTAGATCAGTGCAGTTGGTTTTCAGCTTTGAATAAATGCATCATAATTAAACAACAGCATTTTATTCTTAACCCTGTAAATCACAGGCATTATATTTGTATGTTAAAATCCCTGCTGGATTCCAGATCCTCATTTCACTTTTATTTCCCTTTGTTATAAAAAGAGTGTATTAAAATATGTGCACGAGAAATGAAGGATTCATATTGATTCTCCCGATACTGGTTTCTGATTGTGTTTTAACTGCCAACACATCTTTTCTCTGCGAGACTGCCAGTTTGTTGTTTACAATCTTTTTTAACAGTTAAATCAATCAAGATGAGCTTTTCTTCAAAAATATGTCAAGGTGGTCAAATATATTGCAGACAAAAGCCGAAGTGCTGTCATACAGATGTTCAGTTCTGTGTTGTCAACATGAAATGTGTTTTTTTTATTTCCACGTAGAGCATCTATCGAATAAAGAAAGGCACAAAGACAGACATGAATGAGTCACAGCTGTCAGTAGATGAGGTCGTGGATCGAATATTGGAGGCCGTCGATAGCGATGGAGATGGTAAGCGTTTAGTCACGTGTTATTTCTGAGTCAAAGCAGTTTGGAGCAACAACGGATGGATTCATGTTTGGGCTTCTTTGGTTCTGCAGGTCACATTAACATGGAGGAGTTCATCAGGGGCGCGCAGCAGGACGCATGGGTGCTCAACATGCTGAAGTTGGACATGAACCCTGCTGGGTGGGTGCTGGAGCAGAGGAGAAGGAGTGCACACTTCTGAAACAGGCCTTTCCCATGTGGACCAAAGGTGAATTCATCCAGTGTCATATTCACAGTGTGACTGTGAATGAAGTTGTTTGGGTCTGGCCATCATTTGGCTTTAAGTAAAGAAACAATAGTAATTAAAATCTCAAAATGGACAATATGAACGCACAACATGAATGTATATTACTTTATATATACTTTTTTTCTTTTTAATAGTTCAAACTATAATAATGGTTACACACGATTTGTGATTTGCACATTTTTAATGAGGTGATGGCCCAATGGGAGCATCCTCCTGCCTCCACACTGCCAGGACACCCACCTTCAATCCACCTGCTGGTTACACTCATTAAATCATCTTTAAATAATATTCAGGCAAATGTTTTACAATGAATATATATTGCTTAAAGTGTCACTATGTAAACAGTGAATGTCTGCCTTTCTATTTGTTTGTTTTATTTTTATTGTATAGGAGATGATTACATCATTATTGTATTGAACAAAAGCGCATACTGTAATGTTGTTTTACTGGATTGCTTAACTGTTCTTAAAGACATTGTTTTAATACCTGCCAGTTCAATTAAATAAAAACAGGCTGAATTGCTGTAAATGTGTGCTATCTTTCCTTTTCTTCACTGACATGGACCTGAATGCATGTTCAACTCTTTACATCAAGTGTAAGACCATCTACTGTATCACCACCGGCCGTCTCTCAGTCAGTGACATGTCAGTCACATCCATAAACCCACGGGATTTACCGAGTTATTCTAGCTCTGCAGCTCGTTCTACGTTTTGTTTTAAGCGCACAAGTGGGTTAAATCAATAGACACTAGTAACCTGACAATCTTAACAGCCACAGAACAGTTCACCTACATAATTTAGACTGTGCATACATCCAGACACAGGGAAAAGGGGCCTCACAGGAAAATGACCGCCACCAAAGGTTAAAGATGGGATCAGGCATGTGGATTACCGTTTTCAAGTCCGCTTTGGCTAAAAATAAGCTTCCTGGTCGTGGTCAAATGAATCAGTTATTACTTTCAACTCACTTCAACAGCGCTGAACTGTCAAAGAAAGAGTTTTTACTGCAGTGATAGGATCTGGATTTCTGTTTGGGTCACCGGCACAGGAAGAAGAACCAGAGTTAAACAACGTCCAGGACCTTTACAAGTCATTCATCATGCAGTGCCTGGGTGGATCTTTGTACCTGCACCAAATCAAGTTCAAGTCCTGTTTGGAGTACAGAATGGGACACCAAATCTGTGTCAAGCATTTGTCCTTGTGCTTTGAGATTTGGTTTGGTGGGCTGACCATCAGTCCAACATTGTCCTAAGACCAAGCTAGCCTGGCTTTAAACTGAAGTTATCAGTATAGGATGAGAAACAGTCTACTTGCTGGATTTGTCCTTTAGATATAGAGACGTTCTGCTTGACACTGCTCCATAAACGAATCATTTCAAGAGGTCGATGTGAGCAGTGGTGTATCCACTGCAAAGCAACAAAATCCTCCAACATCTCTCTCAAAGAGTATGTTTCACTACTGAGCAATAAATAATTCATTCGTGGTTGCAGCTGCAGGTCAGATTACCTTGGATGAGTTTGTACAGGAGACTCAGAGGAGTCTTTGGCAGCACAATCTACTACTTGATGTCAGTCCCAGTGGATGGATCCAGAGGTGCGTGACAGGAAACTCATAAGCACCGAAGATGCCAGAGGGTGTGGAATATATTCAAACCGGCCTGCCGAATGGAAACGAACCGGAACATAAATACTTTTTTCTCAGCAGTGTGTGAGAAGACACCATTACTTTTATTGTGGTACAGTGTAAAGTCAGCACTGTGGTAACTCAAAGTTCCATTAAGTTGGAAGTGCAGTACTAAAAATCTCTCTTGCAGGAGAGATATATAAAAAGGTCAGAACTGAAAGAGCACAGACAGTAGTATGTAGAGTTCTTAGTATGGGTGAAGCTTCAAAAACACTCAGTCCTTCGACACAAGTCTTTGCTAGTCCCTCCATGATGTGTAATCAGTATCGAATTAATAAGTGATAAAAGGACAAACAGTTTCAAAGTTTTAGCTTCTCTTTTTGCCTGTAAAACTCTGATTAATAAGAAATGAATTCAAATAATTGGACTGTGTGTGTGTGTGTGCAATATAATATACATTGTTGTGCCATGAGACTGACCAATTTAAAGGTATGAGGGTGTGTGTGTGTGTGTGTGTGTGTGTGTGTGTACAGTGCATTCTGTAGGACCATTCCTTACTTTAGCACCATCTGGTGGTAGTACGAGGAATAGCGTTGTGTCAGGAGAGAGTGTATGAATGAATGGGTTGATGGACTGTAGCTGCTGAGGCTGATGATGAAATGAATGAATCTGGGGATAGAGATGTGGAGAGGCAGGGATGAATGTACTGAAGGTAGCATTGCTGAGAGGCGAACGATCAAGTCTGTCGCTGATGAAAACAGCATGGCAGGCTGGAAAGGGAAACACAAAAGTAAGTCAGTAAGTCTCTGTGAACGAGTATAGGGATTAATAGTCTTATAGCACCAGGAGATGTGGAGATAATCAGGAATAAAACTACTATGCAGTGGTCATTTTTATAATAATGAAGGAACATATCTCTCCTCATGAATTCGTTCTGTGCTTCTAATCATGTTTGGGCAACAATAGAGGTCTATGGGAACATAGGAAGTATTATAAAACTAAACTAACGTCAGCTCAATGCAGACTCTCCTACATATGAACCCCTGATTGGTGATGTCCAAACCCACAAAAGTTTTGAAGTTGAGCAAACAGTTAAATCATTCAAGTGGGAAGTGAAAACAGTTTACTTCACTTCCCTACAGTACGTCACTAGGAAATGTCTCAATGCTGGAAACGCAGCTCTCTGTTTCACCGTCAGAACACTTTCTGACAAAACTCGACAAGGAAACTGCTCCACCAACATCTGAAGAAAATGTGTGGTAAGTAACCTAACATGGACTTTAATTAGTGTTATTTCAACATTCAACATTCCCAACAGTAATCACGGTGCTCTGTTTCTAGTGTAGGAATATTATATAAAGGTTTCTCTGTTTGTTTATATACTGCGTTCATAAATCATCACGCTCGTGGTAAGAAACCAGAACAAACACCATTAGTGGTGTTGTTGTTGGAGAGGCTGTGTGATGCTGTGAGGATGATTGAAAATCTCTGACTCAAATGGAGTCAGAGATTCATGTGGAATCACAGCAGTTAGTGGATTTGCTGGCAGAGCCACAATATATCTGTGAAGACCTCACTGCTTGAACAGTGACCTCCGGTGCTCATAATTGAGGAAGCTGGTTAGCGTTTAACCACATTCATGACACCATAGACAAGGTTTTGTTTTATAGTTCAGTGCTTGATGTCTCCCGTTGATCCACACAGATTCTTTAGTTACGGTCCTTGCAGTAATTTTGTGACATATTTACTTTGGGGTACCAATAAAAATCTTGTTTCATTTGTAAATATAAGACTATTCTATTCAAACACCAAATAAACTGTGATAAAGCGGCTTCAGTAAATGTGTCTATATAATTAAGACCTTTTTCAACTTAGTAAATGAATGAACCAATCCCAGTTTTCATGATCCGTGGGTCGTATCTCCATAACAGCAATCATCGATGTGTAGTTACATTTTTGAGGGATGGACATCAGCTATGGCGCCATGTATGTGCAGACAAAAAATATGAGTCTGCTCCAAGAAGTAGGTTTACTGAGTTATTTAGGAAACTCCCCACTGTTCCTGGCTTAACTTTGTCTTTAAACCGTGCCCAGCTCTTCAACATACTGTAACCTAACTCTTTCATATCACAGACACCAACAGTTGGGAGGAATGGGACCTCTCAGGGACAAAAACTCAAGTCCATTCCTCGGAATCCTCTAACACATGTAAGAAGTGTGAATTTGCAGAGGAACAAACTGAAACGGATCACTGGCATCTCCAGATTTGCGCACCTGATGGAGCTTAATCTGTCCAGGAACAAGATATTGGAGTTTTCTCAGGAAATGCAAAACCTGCACAAGCTAGAGACCCTCTACATGAACCAGAACAACATCAGGTCCATTCCAGAGGGAATCTTCCCACATCTTAAGAATTTAAAGTTCTTAAAACTCAACTCCAACCGCTTGGCCAAGCTTCCTTCAGATATAAACCAGTGCACCAGTGTCAGTCACCTAGACCTTTCCCACAACTGCCTGCAAAACATCCAACCGCTAGTTGGTCTTCCAAACTTAAAGGAGCTTTTTGTTGAGAATAACCAATTGACCGAACTCCCATCCCAGCTGTTCCAAAATGACAGCTGTCAGCTGACTGTGTGCAAGGCCGGGGGAAACCCGCTGAGGTACCCACCAGAGGAGGTCTGTGCTGGAGGGGTCATGGACATCCAGAGCTACTTCCGCCAAATGGAGGAGAACCCAAACACACACAGTGCCTGGACAGTCAAGACGATGTTCCTGGGATGCTCAATGGCGGGGAAGTCCACACTCTGCCGCAGCTTGAGGGAAGGCAGGCCTGTGGCCGTGGCCGTGGAGGACCGGACAGAAGGAATTGAGATAAGTCAACTCTACACCCAGGAAGTCAGATTCCTTTTCTGGGACTTTGCAGGCCAGGAGGAGTATTACCTGACGCACCACGTCTTCATCACATCACGAGCCCTTGTCATCCTTACTGTTGACCTAGCGAGGTAAGCATGTGTGACTGCTTATCATATTTTAAGACAGTGGTTCCCACTCCTTCTGGCCTTTGACCCCTTAAATTATACTTACACATGACTTATAAATTCCAAATGACTAACAGTCATGTCTTACATGTTTGCTGGATCGGGCCAACGCTAGTCTTTTGAATCTTGGCCGACAGTAAAACAATATCTTGCAACAGTATCAGTGTGTTAAATAAAATAATAACCAATCTTTAACTTTAAGTTTTAATATAATTTGAACAAAAAGATTCCACTGAAAAAAGACGATATGCACAGTTGTCAATTGTACCAACAAAACTCATTCAGTCAGTCATTTAAGAAACTTCCTTCTGGCACTGACTTCATGACTTCTTGTTGGTTAATTCTGGTCCAATTTGAAGTCTCATCATTGATTAATAGATGCCCTGAATGTTCATCTGTTCATTATTTTATTCTCATTATCATTTTCAAACAGCTACAGCATAGTGGACCCATATTCATTCAAAGTCCAGCTGTGGTTCTGGATCAACAACATACAGCTGCGTGTGCCAAATTCGGTGGTCCTGCTGGTGGGAACACACTGTGACCAGTGCATAGACCAGGAGGAGGTGACGGAGAAGAAGAAGGACATAGAGGAGAAGGTCAAAGCCATGTTGGCACACAGGAAGATAGTTTTAAAGCAACAAAGGAACAACCTGGAAGAAAACATGGACCTGTCTCTCGTCATGGACCAGGTGGATGAGCTGGACTGTCTTTTGGAATACAATTTGAGGGTATTGATTGGATGTAATAAATTACCTTTGAGGCTCTCTTTCACTTTTTGCAAGCATGCCTTGAAAAATTGGTTTGTCAGTGATATTCTGTATGAGCACATACATGTTTTTTTTTTTAGAACTAGTATGATGAAACTTCCTTAATGTATAATTTCTGCTGCTATATAAGTTACCTGTTCTTGCCTTGCCTATACAACCGTTCTTCAGCTGTCTTTCCTGACCTTCCTTCCAGGTTCTGGATCTCGTGACTGTTGACTGCACAAAAAGTGAGGATATTGAAAAACTCAAAAGTCACATTTTGACGTGCATTCAATCAGAGGGGGCGTTTCTGTGTTCCGAGAGCATCTTACCAAAAAGTTATGAAGAGGTGGAGCAAGCCATCCACACACTTGTCGCGCTAGAGGAAATTCCCAAACACGGTAAGCCATTTTTCCACTTCAACTTCATTTGGAATATTATTGGAAAATTATTGCGTTGCTTTTAAACTTCATGTTACTGACTGCGGCCAGTGCACACACACACACATGAACGCACACACATCTTCCCCGTTACCGTCTGCTCCGCACTAAATATGTGTACACACACATTCTTCTTCCCCTCACTGGACAGTAGCCCGGCCAGGGGTGCACACATGGCAGCGCTAATTCAAGGTTTACATACACAAACAAATGAATGAATGTACATGCATTGCAAAGCGTCCTGTCACCTCTTACCTGTCCGCTTCCGGTGGAGAAACAGGACGTAATCTCAAACGTCAGTGATATAGGAGGATGACGCGCGCATTGTTGATCATGTGACGTGGGGAAAAATATGTTTTTATAAATAACGTCAATCTATCAGTGTAGCACGCAGTTTCAAGAGAAGAGAAACAATGATCAAAACTGATCTGATTTTTGCAGAATATTGTGAAAAGAAGAAAAAAGACGTTCATGTTGTTCTTAGGAATGAAGTAGTCCGAGAGGGAGGGGCTACCAGTATAAATGGGGGCTGCCTGGGCCCTAACCGAGCAGAGAGTTGGTTGGTTACAGAGGAGGGCAACAGTGTGTGAGAGAAGAGGGCCTTTTGGTTTCATTCACCTTAATTGTGGGTTGTAAATATTGCCACTGTTTGCAGCTGGTGAGGTGGAGAATAAAAACCAGAAAACATCATTTCCGACTAAGCCTGGATTTTTGTGGAACTAGAGACGAGGTTCGAGAGAGAGAGAGAGAGAGAGCCCCGCCGCACTTCAATGAAAGTTTCTTCTGTTTTTCTATATCAGGCATTATTCTGTTTGAAGAACTGAGCGATTTAATTCTCGACCACGTAGAACTAAGCAGAGAGAATCTCCAGTCCATCCTCAGGTTCCTCTTGCGGTACATGCATCGGATTGGGGTGATCATGTGGTACGAAGATATCGGCGTACTCAGTGACAGAGTGTTTATCCAGCCTTCATTCCTCATCTCCATGTTCAAGGTCAGCAGTTGAGAAGAAATATTTAAAAAATAAATGGGCTATTTTACAATTAAAATTGTTTCTCAATTTCTTAATTTACATTTTTCTGCTGATTATTAACATTTTATCTTTCTGTAAATGCAGACCATTGTGAGACATGACCTCATACAGCAGCTGGAGGGGTTTTCCAGAGAGCTGCTCATGCAGGAGGGGGCTCTGATGAAACAGAAGTTCACCTGGGTGGATGACCTGAAGTGCAAAGGCGTCCTGCACAATGCAGCAATACGCATCTTGATCCGCAGAGAGTTAGAGAAGCTGGTCATGGACGACGATGACTTGGTCGTCGAGGTGGTGGGAACCAAAAGGGAGGAAGGCGTAATACTCACCCTGCTGCAGCATTTTGAGGTCTGCCTCCCGACTATTGACGGAAACCTCCTGGACCCCCAAGCACCAGAGTTCATCCCTGGTAAGCAACAGTGGGGATCGGCCAAGGAGGCCAAGAGAGATCCAGATGGAGCTTGTCTCTTCCCAATCTACCTGAAGGATGACTTCGTAGTGTGCCACAAGTGGGGAGAGGACAAACAGGACGACATCAGGGTTCACGTCTACTTCCTGCCTGAGATTCCTCACGGCTTCTTCCACAGGTAGCAAAGCTTGGAACATGTTACATTGTTTGACACTAGAAGTAAAATTATAGCTGAAATCCGTAATGTTTTTAATGTTGTCATTATACGGCAGGAATTATTATATGGCAGGAAACAAAACATTTTTGGACCATGAAACTACCGCGTGAAGACAAAACAAACTGAGATTATTAATCTGGAGACCGATTTGTCTGAAATTGTGGATGTCTGGTTACATTCAGTGTTTCTAACCCAAATTCTTGAGGCCAAGCAAACTAATGTTGAATTAATAATGTTTTTTGAGGGGCCACAATCCACATACAAGTCCTTTGATATTAGTTATCTGCTGATACTTAAGCAGATGCAACGGTAATCTTTAGTTTAATGTTGACTAAATATGTATGTGGCACATTAAAATAACAGCTGTAGCCTACCTTGTCTGATACGTTATTTTTCACAAGCTTGTTTTGTTTATGAATTTTAATTATAGATATGATATAGATTCATGTCGTGTTTTAAGGTTGTTTTCCGATACTTTTGTCATTAATGTACTTCCATTAATTGCCTGTGTGTACTGTAACATCAGAGTGATCATCAAGACGTGCTCCCTGTACCCGTCTCACTGGGTGGGGAGAGAGCAGTGTCTTCTCTGCTGTGGAAACAGACTGGCTGTGGTGAGACAGAAGAACAAAGATGGAGACCCGTTCATCGAGATACGCTGCAGGAGACCTGAGAAGAATGAAGGTAAAAAAAATCCGATCACTCTTTCATAAATGAGACCATATGCTCTGCACGCCTACAGCAACAGACGACTGTTTTCTTCCCTCAGAGTTTCGGCAGTTGTGGGATCTGATCTTGGCCGTGATGTCCAAGCTGTTTGTGCTGTCCAGGCAGTGGCCGGGACTGACTCAGCAGGTGCACACACCTTGTCCAGAGAGAGACTGTCCACACTATTTCACCTGGAGGGACTTACAGGAGCTCCACAACATTGACTTCTACAACCTGTAAGTGTTGCAACAGTTTGGGTTCGTGCCTCTCATGCAACTGTTTCTTCAAAAGATAAATCCCTGATCATCTTTCAAAAGGTTAGTTAAACAAAACACCGTTCTCTCGAGTGTTTTTACAGAATCCGATCGAACACATCTGCTCACCTGCATCACAAAATATAACAGAAGAAATGTAAAATGTATATTTTTAACCCATTTGCAAATAGTAGGGATTTATTGAGATAGTTTTGTCAATGCATTGTACAAATCAAATGAGGAGACATGTCAGCCCCGGTGAAGATTTCTTATCTTTAGATGATGAACAGAGAAACATCTCTTTGATTGAAGAGAGAACATGATGTTTCTGATCTAGATGGTCAAAGAAATCTGGGAACACCTTTCATTTGGTTCAACAACCCTCTGGGTTTTTGAGAGATGGCCAGGGTTTTATATCTCAGATGAGAGGAACAAAATTCAAAAATTCTTTCCCGCTGGGTCCTACCATTGATATTTTCTCTTGTCTTTGTTTTTTAGCGTGAAGGAGGAGAAATTAGTTTGCCAGGGAGGCCATACACGACGGACAGCACTGATTTTTCCAAAGGATAAATAACTGTCTGTGTCTATGTAAGGTTACGAGGAAAATACGAAAAGTTGTGTCCTTTTTACTTTAAGTTTTAGTTAAACTTTTGACTTCAGTTCCCAAAACGTGTCAGATTGAACATTTATCAGCGTTTTATTTTTTTTGTGATTGTTCAGAAATCAAATAAATGTAAAAATTTATATGGCAGCTTGAGTTTTTTGTTTGTTTTCTTTGTCTGCTTGTTTTGTGCCATTTAATTATCATTCAAATGTGCTCTGATTATGAATGTCAAGAATCCCACATTTTCACTGTCATCATCGGCTCAATAAATCCGAGCCATCTTCTTCTCTTTTCATCTTACATTGCTTTAAAGTTCACAGGCTAGTCTCCTGGGAGTCACATTGAGATTTTACTACAGATCTTTGATACTTTTTATCATGGTTTATGCTAATCGTGTTAATAAACTGCATTAAACTCAATCGGGAACTAGCGTACATGCGAGGATTCTTGTCCACCCTAATCTAGTTTTCGTTAACCTCATGTAGCTTCATCCAGTTTTGCAGTTTTTAATCATTGGAGCATCTCTTTGACAGAAGCTGTGGTTTTAGGAAGTCTTGAAGAGAGAAATTAGAGTAGGGTGGAAGAATGAGCTGAAGAAGAAGTCGTGAAGAATCCTTCCCCCTGTCGTTCTTATACACAAATCAGACTTCCTGGATTTCTGAACACAGTATGCAGCCTTTGTGTACAGTGTCACCCTCTGCTGGTTTCTCTCTGACATGACTGGCTGATCTCCAATGTGTTTATTTTGAGCGTGGAAAGGCAAATCCAACAGCGTTTTATCTCAGCACAGCGCTCAGTGCTTCTTCTCCCCTTTTCCTTCAGGGTCAAACTACAGTATGTAGATTTTCAAGTGAAATGACACCTGTTACATGCAGACCAGCCACAGAGATTTATGTTTAATATGCTCAGTTTATTTCCAATAAATCCAATCTGATACTGACTGGTAGGTACCAAGCTGTGGCCGGTATCCACATCTCTGTTTTTTTTTTTTTCATCTGTATTTTTCATCCACTTCCCAGCCCTCTCCTCTGTGGGAGCTCCTGCTGCCTTCATGGTCTCCTTGTAAACTCCACATTTTTCATGTCATGCATGCAATGTGTTGCTTTAGAGTGTGTTTAGTTCAGAAGACAAATTATTATATTCATATTTTGTAGTTTTTTTTTTATGATGAAATGAAGTAGCATAGAGGGTAAAAAGGGTTGAAATTGTAAATAAAGTGATTTAAACTGGCACGCTCCGTCCATGAGGGGGCTAAAGGTAAACTAAAGGTGTCCGGTTTAGCCCTCCGCTAACCTGAAGGAGGATGAAAATGTAATCAGGTCGTGTCATCATGCTCAAGACAAGACTTTCTATGTTATCGGACCAAATGGATCCAATTCTGTCATTTCACAGGAGCATTTCATTTCTGTCATATCTTCTAAATTGTGGCCCCAAAACAACAAAACGATTTAGATCTGAAAGCATCATAACTGTTCATTTAACTGACTGCGTCTACAGCAGTCCTTTACACAGTAAACATCACCCACGGGTTTCTGAAGAACTGTTGTAAAAGCTTGTTGGCAGTGCTGCTTCAGAAAATGGGCAAAGATGTGGATCGTCTGAGGAGCTGAGGCTGGTGAATAAAGCCCAGATGCTCAATCAAGCCACCTGTAATGGCCCCCACCTGTCAATCAAAGCGAGCATGCTACTGAACCTGCTTAAATTCGCTATAGAGGATTTAAACACGTTTATTTCTGCTGTGAGGTTGGACGTTTTGACTTCTGTAGTCAGCGTTTGGGGGAACTGCAGTTTTACACAAATAATCTAGTGCCTTCCCATCAAAGCATGTCCATGCACCTACTGCTAAACACTTATTAGCAATTTCAACTTTTTAAATAAATAATAACAATAATAAACTAATAAAACATGTGACAAATCACCATAAGGGTCTGTTGTCTTGGAAGAATCAATGACGTGCTCGTTAATTCAAGAGAAACACTCTGCATAGTCTTGTTGGTTATGAATATCATATAGTCTCTCTCTCACAGTTCTGCTGAGTTTCCATATTTCCCACAGTCTGCGAAGGCAACACCCTATCGCAGCATCGCAAGACCTCTTCAGGTGTTTCTCCTGAGCCGCCGCGCACAGCCGAGCCGATGGAGGAACTATAACGCAGCGGCATGGCGGACAGAGAGAAGAGGAAAGGCACCCCGCCGGCTGGCCGCAACATCCAGGTGAACTCCCCGGCCAGCTTCAGGTAAGGAGCCCTGGGAGGGGAAGGGGGTGGTGGTGGTGGTGGTGGTGTGGGCGAGTTTCGATCCCCTCTTCTGAAGGCTGTGAATGAGCGATGAGCCAACACCGCTCTGCAGAGCTGAAGCTGCTGATGCTGGCTCTCCTCGGAGCCGCTGCAGCTGCGCTCGGCTCCGCGCAGCTTTGCAGATTGAAGTCGCATGTTTTTGTGTTTGGGCGTGTCTGCTCCCCCGAGGACCGAGGCGAGCTGCGTGCTCCCTGCTTCCACTACAAGAACACATTTTCATACACTGGCACACACTTTTCTTTTTAATCATCTGCTCCAACCCCAAATTATCATTTGGAATAACTGGAAAGCAGCACTGCGAGTTCCAGCTTCGATGAATCGATCGATATCGGCCTTATTAGCTGCTTTTTTCCTGACATAAACATGTTTTCACTGAAGAACAGTCTCCCTGTGTGTGTGTGTGGGCTTGATTTACTACACATGCTGATTTAATGTAGTCCTATCCCTGTAGTCCAGCCAGTGGCGTAATGTATTTGTGGTGCACATTGATGTTTTTATTAACAGCACTCACATCATATTCATCTCCTATCACCATAACAGGCTGTTAGAGAAACTCACAGTGTGTGTGCTGAGTTTACAGCAGCCCTGTCAGAGATGTAGTGAGACCTTTCCTCTGATGGAGGCTGTTTGTTTGGATTCGTTGTATTAGCATGCAAATCTGAAGTCTGGCACAAACATTTGAAATATTCCCCCAATCACTGCAGATCTGTAGACGAGACAAATGCCCAAACATGCAGACTGATACCTAAACAAACAGACAATAGACAATACCTGCACCAACCTGCATGTGCACACACACACACACACACACACCACAATGCAGTAGTGTAAAGCAGGATACATACAGAGACACAGAAGATGAAGTTAAATGGAGGATCGAGTATAATGGGGTTCATCAGCATAGCAACGGTTTGTAAGGGCAACATCAGCCTGGAGGTTTGGAAACTAAACAAATATTCATATTTACAGTACAGAGACGGCATAATGTATGTGTCTGATGAATGAATCTATAATTTAGTAGTGATCAAAAAACAAAAAAATATGGTGAAAAAACTGTTGTTGCCAGAATTTTAATAAATCGAAGTTTTTCTTTTCATATTTTGAATATTTCCTGGCATATTTTACAGTATTATTTATTATTATTATTATTATTTTGCTGTCATGGTTTGACAGTCAAATCTATAGACAGTGTCTGTCAGTCTTTTCTGCTTTTGCCTGTCATGTTAGTCTCCGTCTCTTTTTGATCCTCAGACTGAAGAACGACTTCAGGCATTTTACGCTAATGACGATAATAATCAGTTTCATGAAATCATCATTTCTAGATTAGTTGATTATGAGAATAGTGTTGTGAATACCTACAGTAAAGGTTACAGAGAGTTCACCAGGTGATCAGCCAGAGCTCATTCAGCAGCTCAACATGTCAGAGAGCTGAGCAGGGTGAGCGGATTAGCTGCATGCTGGTGGCATAAACAGACACACACACGCTCTCAAACATCCTTTCATGGGGAGAAGCTGTGATATTTCATTGGCATTACTTGGTGGATGGTGGCTTGTGATCATTAGTCCCCAGTGAGAGCACAACACACACACACACACAGAAACACACCCTCAGGCTCGGCGTGTCCCTGTCTCATTAGCCGAGCTGCACACAGTCATCTTTCTTCAGTTTTTCATCATTTCTCCGGTGGCATCGCAGTCGCTCCAGCAGAGTTTGATTTGTCTGACATAAATAAAAAATATATAAATAAAACGAACAGCAGCCTCAAAGTTACACAGAACATCAATAAAACTCTCGGGAGGGGAGAGAAGGCCCTGCTAAACGTTTCATAATCAAACATTTTAAGATGGAAAGACTAATTAAAAAAAGAATAGTGAAGAATGTGAAGTTTCTCATCCACATGTAATCAGAGTCTGAAGAGTATTTATGGATATGTTTTTATTGAGTAGTAGTTGTAGTAGTACCAGATAATCCACAACCTCGGGGTTGGCCAGGTCCCAGAGCAGCCATATGTTGGCATCCGTTCCTGCCTGCCTACACACAGTGTGGTCGAATCCTCCGTCTTTCCCGACCTGCTGCTGCTAGAGAACAGGCTGTGGATCTGCTGTCTGCTGCCGTCTGTGCGGCTCTTTGTGTGGAGATATTCAGCGACTGAGCTTGCAGAAGCAGCTCACCTTTTTAAATCCAAAATTCAATCCACTGTTTCCAGTTTTTAAGGCCCCTAAAGTTACGGACGGGTCAGCTAACGAAGCTATAGCTTCAACAAATAAAGACTTACTCTTCATATTTAGGTGAACTGTCCCTTTTAAATTCTCCCACACTGCGCTGATCATCTGTGGCACGAGAGGGCGTAGCAGGAGACTCTTTCACGTTAGCACAGTGTGTGTGTGTTTGTGTGTGTGTGTAATGCAGCATGTAAGGAGCAGTGGGACAGTGTAGGATTGCAATCCATGCTGTAGTGTCTTATTGGGGGAGGAAAAAAGGAACTGATGGCATCTGTGACCTGAAACCAGAGATCCCTCTCGAGGCCAAACTAATCCCTCTCACACAAATCAGTATTTTCAATATTTAAAATTAATTATGGCACATTTAACAATGTTTAATACATGGAGATTTAGATTGTGTTGTTTATACTTTTCTTTTTTATCCTTAATTGGCAGTTATTGTAAGTGCTGTGTGTCAAGACATCGTGTTGTTCGATCAGCAGTACATGGATGAACTGATGATGATGATGATGAAGTACGCTTTGTTAAGCCTGCAGTCAGGTCTGATCTTTAAGATAGACTGTCCACACGGTTGTGGATCAGTGATCAGATCAGATCTACTTACCTGCATGGGTTTCTGTGGTAACAGTAACTGCGTATGCTGATGAACATGGCTTCTCAACATGGAACCAGCTTTGTCTTTACACAAGCATGTTTATGTTTATGGACTGTTGTTGTCTGTTTTCGTCCCCATGGCAGCTGGATGATTCTTCCCGGCTGCTCTGATGCACTTCCATCACTTCGGATTTGCTGTGTCGGGTTACGAGTGACACAAAAGACACTTTGAAATCCGATTTGAGCGGCCGGAGCACCCGGACTGAGACGCATCTGTGGAAATCTGATCACTTCAAACCACCTCCAAATGTGGCTTGGATCAAAGTTCATGTGTTTTTCTTTTGCTTTTCTGCATAAAAACTGGATCCAAATTTAGGTCTGAAAAAGGCCTTGTGTTGGCTATGAAGTTAGAACAAATATACGTATCTTGGATGAAGGAGAGCGCATTGAGAATGTTTTTAATTTGGTTGTCTGAATATTTGCATACTAAAAAGCCTCCTGGTAAAAAGTGATGACTTGTTAAACATTCCTGCATTTATCATGTGGGAGAAGAGCTTAATCACACGTTATTCAGAACACACTCTGTAGTCTGAATTGCTGTGATCGCATGATGTGAGGAAATGAGATAATGAAACCAAAGGATCTAAGCAAATGTTTTCAAATGCACAGATCACTGAATAATCAAATTGACAGAGCAGAAGTCTCCATGATCTCTCCCCCTCTCCCTTTCTTTCCTTTTCATCTTTTCACTGCAGCCTCCACACTTGACATGACTGCTGACAAGATGCTGCTTAGGCAGATGGATTCACAGGGATGTGGGATATGAAAGGGGAGAGAGAGAGAGAGAGAGAGAGAGAGGGAGGCGAGGGAGGTTAAGCAGATTTCGAAAATGTCAGATTCGTTGCATTTATGTTTCATGGACTTTCATGTTTTCTTTTAAAAAAAACAAAACTTTTCAGAGTTTCCGAGCAGGATTGGCTTTCCGTCTTTTCATCCTCAGAGAGACGCACAGAGAGATTGAGATCGAGTGACTGAGACAGAAAGAGACAGACAGAGAGAGAGAGAGAGAGAGAGAGAGAGAATTTAAATTGAGCTGATTTGAATTTCACCCACAGCAGAAGCTGACATAGTGGACGGTTATTGCTCCGGTTGCAGTTCCCTCCGCGCTGATTATTTACTCCTGTCGCTCATTTCTGCTGACACGGCACGTTCCACCTGACGGCACCTCCCCTCTGCATACAGTGCATCTCTCTGTCTCTGTCTCACACTCCTTATTATCCTAAAAATGGAGCAGTCATACATTTTATATCTTTAACAGAATTAGGACGTGTACCTTCATTCTTTAACGTATTTTTGATACAAGATGAAATACATAAAATATCACTTCCAGAATTTGAGAATTTATATTCCAGGAAAACAAAATCAATAGTGCATCATATGTTTTTGACTTAAATGTGATTCTCTTACATCAGACCGTAAGCAGTGACTGATGAATGATCTCAGTGTGACAATGTGAGGACAAATAGTCAAACGTGTATAAGGTGTCTCTATTAGGTCTTGTTACGAAGACGTTGGTACCATGATGAGGTCTGTTAAGCTAGCCCTCTTAGCCAAGGCAGGCTTAAGATGCCCTCAGACGCTGATCTGATCAATGGATGTCACAATAATGGGCGAGCGGTGTAGTGTGGGTGGAGTTGAGGCGGGCTGAATGAATCCCGTATGTTCAAACAAGCCTGTAACGGCGCCCAGCTGTCAATCAAAGCAGCCATGCTCTTAATTATGCATTAAGTCTAAATATAATAGAAATTTAAATTCCATCTATAGAGACCAAAACTGTTTTTTGACACTTTAGCATTGGCTTCATTTCACAGCGGCAGAGGTTGCCTCTTGATTAAACATCTCTCTCTCTCTCACAGTCACACACATACAAACCTGGGATTCCTCGCTCTCCTTCTTTCTGTCTCACAAGACTAACATTAATATTTATTTTGCTCAGATACAATGTTTTTCTAAGACTTCCTTGTTGTTCCTTCAGCTTGTTTTTTTTCAGTTGTGCACAGAGAAGTGTTTGAAGCTCTTCTGTTACGTGTGTCTGTGTGTACGAGAGTGAGAGAAAGCGAAAGTGCTCCATAGGTTCTGGCCAGTTGCCGAGAATGTGCCATGTGTATGGCCATATGGCTGCATGCTGGTAGCTCTGAGTGGTGAAGAATTAGGATGCAGTGTTTGACCTTCCAGAAGTGAAGTGTGAGGCCTGTTTTTTCAAAGCACTGCTTCTTATTGGGTCGTAGCATGTGTGTCAGGTTGTAATGGATGCTTGACATATGAACACGTGCATGAATGAAATGCTTTAATCCTCATTTGAAGCTACTATTCATTGATTTCCCGTCCACCAGGGGGCGTAAGTTGACAGACAGCTGAAACGTTAGCATAAAGTTGATATATTTATTTTGGTCTTTTTCAAGCTTTATTTCTGACAGAGACAGCTGAAGAGTGACAGGAATGTGGGGAGAAAGCGAGGTCGGATTCAAACCCCGGGCTTCCGCAGCAAGGGCCGAGCCTTCACGCGTGTGGCAGCTGCTCTACCACCTCGGCTAAACGCCGGCCCATATTTCTTTACACATTTACAGATTTGAACATGCAAACACAGTGTTAAAACTCTCCACTCACACCTGTAAAGAGTTTTGCTACATGACCCCACAATTTCAGTTTTTTTAGCTCAGGTTTGGTCTCCTCCACCAAAAAAAACATCAGCTTAAGTTGCACTTTCTTCACCAGTAACTTTTTCTCATTTGTGTTATTAGAGTAATCTCTCTCAGCTACATTAGCAAACTGAGACACGCCTCATTGCTTCATGAATTTACTGAAGCTAAAGTGAACATGATGCTCCTATATACAGCATTATTACCTACATCCAGTGCATATGCTCTGGTCTATGAGATGCTGACAGGAGGTTTTAAGGTCAGCTGGGTTGACGGGGTTAATGGAGTGTACAGCACACCGCACGCGGGCGTGCTCACAATTTCACACACGCATTGATTTTGCGAGGAAGCTTTAGCAGCTGCCTCGACGAGGAACGATCAGCACAGGTTAAAGAATAATAAGAATAATAAAAGGTTTTACCTTGATATCTGTCAGCAATATTAATGTCGTGTTTATCGAGTTAATGGCTTAAATCTGGGAACACAACAGACTCAAACAGGGAATACTCTGAGGTAAGTAAAAACCTCTGCCAAAGAAAAGAAAGGATACATTACATCCCTACAGTTTGCAGACCTGCAAAATTAGACATTTAAATAACCTTAAAATAAGCGGGGATGAATTAAAGACAAAAACAAAATAAGATTATCTGGATAAACTGCTGGCTGCTTTACTTGTTCCCACTCTTCTGCCTTTTTTTTGTTTTATGGCCTGTCACTTGTCTTTTTCATCAATGTCTCCGTGTTGCCGGAGCTCAGCAATTACCTCGGGAGAGTGCAGCGCTATCTCTACTGATCAGAAGATGTGAAAGTACAAGAAGAGGCTCCGCGTTGTACTGAAACAGAATTTTCCTTAAAGAGGATGAATGGAGAGAAAGGCGGAGAGGAAAATTAAGAGTCTTATGATCAATGGACTTCATGAATAATTGACTAAGACAGTGTTTTGCAGAGAGAGAGAGAGGAGTGTCCTCTTGTGCTGATGTTTTGGCATTGGATGATTTGCTAACACCAGCACTTTCCTGCAGTGGCGTAGTAAATCTGATGCACACCGGGCAGAGTAAACATCAGACGGAAAAAGAGAGAGAGGAGAGCGAGTGAGGAGCAGATTATATAACACTACTCCTGTGTGGCAGATTCAGCTCCTCTGCTTTAAATAATTCCCCACCCTTCATCGCTTTCTCCTCTCCCCCCCCTCCGGATGAGCAGCAGCGGCTCTGAATCGGACGCCTCTCCCATCGACCCGGACGAGCTGCACCACCCCATCCTCCTCCTCCTCCCTCTCCTTCGGCTCTCTTCCTGCTTGCTCCTCCCTCTCGCCCACCCACCCTCCCTCCTTCACTTTCTAACCCTCCTGCTCCTTCTCCTCCTCCTCCTCCTCCTCCTCTTCTCTCAGCTGTGGATGCCCTCCTCACTTACAGTATGGACTCGGGAGGGGAAGGAGAAGAGGGTTGGATGGAGGACCAGTGGGAGAAATGGTAGGGCATCTCTCTCATTCTTCTTCTCTGTGCATTTTTATTTCTGTCTCACTGGCATGCAGCAACATGGCTGTGTGTGACCTTGTGAGTGTGTAACTGCTAAATATGCCTGTATCTCGCTATATGTCGTCTCCTCGCATCTTGAAAGCTCAGGGCAGGCATGCCCTTGAAGGAGCAGATGCATATGGCCGTGTGTGTGTGTTTGTGGTTAAAGAAGAGCGTGCAGCAGAGGGTGCTGGTTTATGTTGACCAAAAATAGTACCAGTGAAGCCTCAGAGGAGAGCACATATCACACTTTATGTTGGTGTGTGTTATAGCCGCGCTGCCACCGTTAGAGATGTGTGTGTCTAGAGTTTGTTCTCATACAGCAAATGATGGAGTAAGATGGTTGTTTTCTCTGGATGTGATGAATCTAACAGGACGGTCCTGATCCTAATCCTTGTCTTGGTCCTGTCCTTGCAGAGGAGGACACCGCTGATGAATGACAGACAGCGTGCAGCCTTGTAATCTCTCAATACATTTGTAAATGATTAGGGAGAGATGGGTGAAGGTATAGATGCATCTGCTGTGACCAATGCTGGGCTTAGTTGACTGAATCATAACAGCACGTCACAGATGCTCGTCCTGTGAGGCTGTAACATGGTGAGAGATGTGCAGGTGTAAAATATTTATAGTTATAGCGTGACTGTTCTGCGTTTCACAGATGCATTAGCAAATTTGGCAATAAATACATAAAAAAGCAAATTTGGGAGGATTCAGTTTTTTCACCTTTTTAAAATTTTTTATTCATCTCTCTCATTTTTTTTTGCCTTGGGGGTATTTTGGTCTGTAATTAGCAGCTCATTTACATTTTTCTCTTTAGCTTCTCATGCTGGAAGCGTTTTCCTGATCCGTATCCAGCACAACACAACACAACCTTTTCCCACTGTAAGCTGCAAGAGCAGCAGAGAATCTAACAACTTGTAGGAAACCTAAAATCCTGATGCATGTCAGGATGAGCTGCTGGAACGATGACCCTCATCCATATTTGACCTTGCATGCTACTTGTTAAATAAAAGCTGCAGCCAACACTTACAAGCAAACAGTAGGTAAGTACAGTGCTGTTTGCATCAGGGTCAGATAAAGACTAATGAGCTGGCCGGGCCTGTTATGGCCCGAGCACGAGGTCATGCTGTCCTTCATTAACACAAGCAGAGAGGCAGGCCGAGGAGGCGCAAACACATCAGTAGGCTGTCCTGTCACCTCCCGCTGTCAGAATAATGCAGGAGTTTGTCCCCAAATCTTTAGCGACACGAACCGAAACATCCGTCCTGCAGTGTTGCTGGCCTCTGTGGGCATGTCTGTGATTTCATGTTTCTGAAGGGATGTTTTTGGATTTCATCCTACAGCTGATATTTTAGCAGTTATGCACGTATGGCAAATTAGATCATAGTCTGAGAAATGACCGAAGAGCAGTCAAGGCTCAAACGTGTCCTTCGTTAAGCCTTCAAACCGTCACTGTATCCATTTTATACAGTAAACAGAGTGTAAGTCGGTGATGCACATTAATACACGGGGTGTCTACCTGAAGAGGAGTTTACATAATCAGGAGATCACAGCAGCTAATTAAAAATCAATGTTACTGTTATTGATACTGTGGCAGAGAAAGACCGTACATAATGAGAGCAGGATGACTGAACAGCACATGTGATATTAAAACTGTCCCTGGACAGGTGGACAAGTAAAATTAGCTAATGAGACTCTGATGTTGTTGAAAGGAATTTATATTTTAATATAATTATATTTTAATTGGTTTTTGGCGTCTTCTGAGTTGACTGAGATTTCTTGAGTGTCTGTTAGAGAACTACGCTGTTGCCGTTGCATCCAGCTGAAAACACGTCAGTCCTTGCAGATTTGAAGCATCAGAAGTCAAGTTTTCTGCACCCAAACATCCACTTCAACCCTTTTCCAATGACTTTTGTGCCGTATAAGAACATCAACCCCCCTGAATTAGAAAAAAACAACATTCCCAGTGAACATAGTCTAGTCTAACTTTTTTGGCAGGGCAAATTTATAGCATAAATATTTATATCTTGTAGGATAGGGGGGTGGTCCAACAGATTTTACCATTCTTGGCATTTTCTCAAAAAGCTATAATAATAACTGGCTGTTAACAGAGATAAAAATGAGGCTGATATAACTAGCTAAAGTCCTGTGAAGTAACAGTGTCACTTCACATGATGTCGGGGTCGGCATGTTGTTACTACAGTCCGGCTGATTTGCTGCGTCTCACTTTCGGTGATGATGACACGATGAATGTCTCACAGGGATTTCTGACCTGGGGAACATCAGCCAGCCTGCTGAGTCAGCCTGCATTGATCTCTGTATTGTGACTGGTGTCTGAGTGAGATGACAGTTAAGCATCATACAGGAATACAATGCCAGAGGAAGATATTCAAGGTTCACGGTGTTTAAGGTTACAGATAGGTCTGTTTAGTGATCTTTGGTGTGTGTGATGTCTTTTGTTTATAGTATAGTCTCTGCGATAATATGAGAGCTCTGGGGCGTCAGGTGTATCATATAACGGCAATCTACAATTGCTGGATGTCATTTCCCATATCTTGACAATATGCCCAGAAATGAATCCTAAAGATTTAGGAGGACACCAAAAAATAGATTTTGGGTATCTTCACACTTAGGAATGGAAATCGGGAACTGGATCTAGCTGTGTATGGCTCAGAGATTCGTAATTCTGTTTAATTTGATGCCGGCATGTTTTTCTGACAGTTGCACACTGCAAATAATGATGTCAAAGTCATCATGTGCTGCTGGGAATTTGCTTACAAACAGGAAGAGACGGTGGCAAAGCTTGGCTTCGTTTTACGAGAACGATGACAACCGTGCTAGTTTTAACGTCTGTAAAACGATCATTTCAAGTAAAGGTGACTACACCGGCAATGTGCTGAAACAGCTTTCTATGCAACGTGGGCTTTAATTCCAGGAATGCTGTGCACTTTACAGTCTGCACAAGAGTGACGCTGCTTCCCAAACAAGCGGCACATCCGTTACAACGGTAAATATTCTGTCATGAGCCCCACGCGAGCGGCACTAACAGACTTATTTGACTAAGAAAACATTGATTAAATCAAATCCTGTACAAACTCTGATTTCATACATTTTAGATGACGGCAGACCGGGAGACTAAGAGGTGATGAATAGTTGTGTTGACAATGAAAGCCAACTTTTAACTGATCAGGAATCAATAAGGAAATTGGTAAAGAATCAGACCTACAAGCAGAATCGAAAATGGCATTGGTGTCAATGAAATCTTACGTATCAATACCTGCTTCAGACTTTGGGCACCAGTTCTTGAGACTGTTTTTCCTGAGAGTCTGGAACTTTGGAGGAGGTGTGGACGCTCCTGTTGTCTCTGTACCACCAAGAACTATTTTGTTAGGATTCTCTGCCAAACTGAGCATAAGGAGCAGTATTCAACAGATGTTTGCTATGACCACTTAACATGATCGCTCTGCTGTTTTGAAGCTGGGTTGCGTGAGACACTTATCGATAGTCGGTTTAGAAAAGCAGTGACAGTGATCCTGGCACAGAAGAAGAACTGAGCATTGCATGCACTATATTAATAATACTTTACTTGTTGTCAGACGGCCTTTTTTTGGCGTGGTAACCGTATAACCTCTGTATTTTTATGCAGAAGCTCGCCATGCACTTCATTTACCCGTAAAGATCAGACCACCAGAGGAATCATTTATGCAAATTGAGTGAATTGGTGAATTTTCACCGTAACTGTTTGGCTTGTTTGATCTGACCATGCTTGACATTGTACGCCCCCTGAATGCCACCCTGTAACGTCTGAGCCTTGATGTGTGACAACATCATTTGCTCTGTATTATACACTCTGTTGGGTTTTTTGTTTTTTTCTCTTCCCAGCGTCTGCATCTCTCCTTACCCACAATTCACTGCAGCAAAGGGGTCACCCTGTCCCGTCCAGGTGGTTTATCTCCCGGCACTTCATTTGCTCCTCCTCCTCCCTCCATTCATTTGTGTCCCCATGACTCTCTCCATCCTCTCACTGTCCGCTGCCTCCATTTGCACTTTCCTCTGGGTTTGATCTACAGTCACGACATTGTTTCCTCCTCACCTCTTCTTCACCATTCCCCTCCTCCTTTTGTCCTTGTGAAGGCCCCATTATAGGTCAAAACCTGCGATTCAGGCTCAAAATAACTCGACATACTTACGGCTGATTGGCTCTGATTGGCATTCATGCATCATGCTTGCAGTCTTTCCCTTTCTTTCATTTGATTTTCTTTACTCTGCCGCTTTGCTCCACCTTGCTCCTCCTTCCTGTAAGCAATGCTGATAACAGAGGGACACTCAGGAGCATATTGATTTTGTTCCTTTCCCAGGCATTGTCTGTATCGTAATATATTGCATTTGTAGTGAACTGATAAGCTTACAGTTTTTTTTGTTTGTTTTTTGTCTCCAGACCAACGCCCAACAATTCAATTTTGCAGGGGCAAAAAAAAGTTCAGGTGGCGCCTTGAGTCGGACGTTGTTGCTCAGAGAAGGTCACGTCTGGTGGATAAAGACAAGAACAGCTGGAGATCATTTGGCAGAGCTGATTTGGTTGAACGATAACCACGTAGTCAAAGTTGTTAAATCTCCTGTATTTTAAGACACTAGTCACTTAATTTAAGTGAGTGTGTTTTTCCATTTAAGAATTCACTCAAATTAAATTTGACGTTTTGAATGTTTGACACTGACGTGAAAGTGAAAGCATCGAAGTCAGACAGTTAATCAGCTCTAAGCCTTTAAGCCTCTTGTAGCTAATTGTTTTGGTTCTCCGGCTGCACATGTAAACCCGCCGTGATGGTCGATGTCACTCATTGAGTTTGGCAATATGGTGTTGCCACCTTAGCTTGTTGCAGGTTGCTGGTGGGTGACATATTGTAAGTTGGGTTAGATGAAAACAATACATTAACAGAACCTCGATTCATATTTGATTAGCACTGCATAGTTTTAAGGTTTGATGCTGTGTTACACTGGATAGATTGAAAATGGCTTGTCAGTCACACGGCAGCGATGCCTCGGTGCGTATCCTCTAAATGGCACCGTGATTTGCATAAAGAACATCATGCTGCTTTGAAACTTGCAGTTGAGACTATAAACTTGTGGGACAGCTGTTCACTGAGTTGATGGTGTATTACTGTATGTTTCTCCGAGTTGTTTCTGAGTCTATTTGCCCTGCAGTGGTCAAAAAAATATTTATTGCATTGCATTGCTAATGCTGGTGTCAATCAACAAATCCTGTAAAAATGCAATGCATCTGTCCATCTCTCTCTGACCTCCTTACCCAATGTGGCAACGATGCAGTTGTTGAGTTTTGGGTAACTCTGGTATAGTAGATTGTTGATTGAACTCCTTTCAGCGGATTAGCACACCAGCCACACCGTGATCCTGTTGAGGGCTGCAGTTACAGATATTGGATGAATTAATTGATAGTACACATTTGGTACGTTAGTGAGCATCCACAGCAGCAGGATGGCGTGCAGGATGGAGGGTCCACCCTTATCATTTGGACTTCCGATGGTATGACAGTAAGAGAACAACAAGTCAGCTGCTACACTTGTACTCATAGTCACATGTGAGATCCTTTACTCGCTAACAATAGATTGCCTAGATTCACATACGGTCTAGCTGTCTTCTTCTGTTTCTGTCTCTTACCCTCCTTTCCACCCTTCCGCCTCCTTCTGGGCCTCATTATAGAGGTAAACAGATGCTTCTATCCAGGCTATTTAACTCCCATACCAGTCACATGACAGCTATGGCTGCAGCTGTGCGTACGTTGGCAAGAGGAGACAGCTGCAGTGTCGATGTGGCCGGAGATGATGTTAGCATCACGCAGCGACAGGGAGAACCGTAGCTCACCAAAGCTCACCGGGTCTCTTTGACAGCTTTCTGTTGTGCTCCTTGTGATCGCTGTCATCTTCTCTTTCCTCCCTCTAATAACATTTTCCTGCTGTCTGTTATGCCCAGGAGACTGCCGGGTAAAGAGATAAAAGGCGGACATAATTATAGATGGGGAAAACTGAAGCATTGTTTACTGGAAGCTAATTGAATCCTGCCACAGACAGCGGGACTGTTCATTTCATGCCTGACACAGGAGAGACGTCCAGGCTTTCTGCAAGAGCAATCAAGACCTTCAAGACCCCTGCAAAAAAATAAATGGTTTCTCCCTCTGACTGACAGAACCAAGCTGTGTCGTAGGGAGGCAGCGGATGCAAAGACTGATGCTTTGTAATGAAGGGATTGTTGAGCTTGGACAGAAGTTGACTTAGTTGTTCAGTGATATCGACAGTAATAAGCCTGATTGCCGTTGCGTTTACACTGGGCACTCCTGGTCCCCAGATGATGAATCCTTACACACCAAGAACATAGAAGCTCTATCTTTATGAATGAACTTTTATGGCACGCCCATGCTGCTAATATAGTTTTTAGTTATATTAAAATGTTGGTTTGTTTGTAACAACGTGCAAATTTGCATATGGATCTCTATAATCGATCTGTTTGTGTTACGGGCAAGAAGTAACTTTGTTCAGTCTGCGCTCGAGTCTGTTGATTTTAGTTATGAGAGTATGCTCACCATCTGCGATGATGCATTTCCCTTTCACTCCACTACCACTATGAGTCAGTCTCCCCATCACTGTTGATGTGTAGCTTTATTCAGGCTGCCAATACTTAACAAGCAGCTCGCGGCACTCGTCATATATCTGTTGTCACCGAGCAGGGATGAGATGAGAAAGTGCTGACAGTTTGTTTTTTTTACCTTCATTCCTTTCCTCTTCTCTAAAATCTGAGCCTGCTTTCACAAAAATATTGAATGAAGAATTACACAGACGTGACTGTAAAATATTTTAAGATTGATTGTTTGATTGTGTTTCACGAATAAGAGCAGATATATTCACAGAATAAGTGATTAGTGGAGGAATAAAGCACCGAAATCTCATGATTTACTTCAACCCACTCCTCACTTAGAATACTATACTAATGCTATATAAACCTTAAATAAATGGCCTATAATAAACTACAGTGTAGTTCAGATGCATTATCAGACACTTATATTTGCTTACAACTACATTAAAAGTGTAATTGACAAGTTATTATAGGTCCAGTGTTTTGGAGTTGCTGCCCTGTCGGACAGAGAATCTGGTCAACAACAGATTTTGAGATGTACTTTGGTTACTGATGAGTGCTGAAGGATTAACACTGATTTCACTCCCCTCATCCTCCCCACGCCCTTCCTCTTTTTCCTCTGTCTCATCCTAATCCTCCCCTGCAACCAGGTTGACCCATGACATCAGCCTGGATGAGTTTGAAGATGACGACCTGTCGGAGATTACAGAGATCACGGACGAGTGCGGGATGAGCCTCAACTGCAACGGACCGGATCTAAAGGTAAGCTGCCGCCACAAAGAGCGGGTTCTCAGCAGATTTCATGAAATAAGATTTCTATGAAGTCTTCCACCTTTCGGGCGTAGATTTAGTGGCAGACTTCACACTTCCCAGCTGCGAGTGAAGAAAGAAAATGTTTTTTTAAATCAGCAGCTTCTTCTCGGTCAGAGGTGAATTTGAGCTTATTTCACAAAAGTAAGAACATCTGCATACTCTACTTTCACACTGAGCAGATTCTTCTATCAGGAAAGGATTGAGTCTTTAGATCTTTTTAGTCTTGAAGTTTCTTTCTCTGAGATGTATATGCAGAGGTGTAGCAAAGGTTTATATCACTGCCAGGTAGCTGGGAAGTGCCATTGTTCACAGTCTGCCATTTGAAGACATTTAAACATGCTGTAGTCTTCGGTGGGCGGTGTTACATTTACATTTTGGGTCAGTTAGCTGAATTTGATGCTGCAGCAGGGAGCCTGTAGAGCTCGATGAGCAGCAGGGTACCGTGACCTTTTGGGTTGGTTTCAGACCAGGTGTGCCACCGCGTTCTGGATCCTCTGAAGGGGTTTCACTGTGCAGGCTGGGAGGCCCGTCAGGAGGGCGACCACAGCTTGTGTGAGGAGTTGGTTAGCATGTTGAGTTAAGTCAGGTCGGATTTTTAATCAGCGACATGATTAGAGTGTTACCTCATAGAAGAGAGTAGCAGCGCGGTGTAGTAGGAAGGTTGAGCTACAGCAAGGTTTAGCCTCTTGGCTCACCCCTTTAGAAAAACAGTGTTTAACAGCAGAGCAAAGCTGCTGCAGGTCTTGACTGATGTCACGTGTAAGGGGACAAATGTCTCCGCTCGGCCACCTGCTGACCCACATGAATGCGTAATGTTATACCTTGATTAAGACAGATTTTTGACATCTGGATACGTCTTACGCACTGGACCTTTAGTCTGGTATGACTGCTCTGCGACCATTCAGCAACGTTGGGATGAAGTTTGAGCTCTGCGAGGGGTTGGACTCTCCTCTCTGTGGCATTTTGTCCTGAACAGCTGCTGTATTCAGCTTCCTGCCAGCAGAGGAAAGCAGCCAGAGGCAGAGAGAGGCAGAGAGAGAGAGAGAGGCCTGACAGACGGTGACAGAGATGCAAGGTAGAAACCTTGAGTCTAATTATGTACGACTGCCCGGCTGCTTCCTGGTTATCTAAATAATTCAGTCTGAGCTGTTTACTGTTAGAAACTTTGCTGAAGTGGAGACTGTGTGTGTGTGTGTGTGTGTGTGTGTGTGGCTGACTAGCACCCTCATTTTCTCAAGTTTTATTGGCATAAAAATGAGTGGGCCATTAATGAAAACTGGAGCGCTGCTGAGAGAGGGAGCGAGATGTGGAGTGGTAAAGAGGAGGTGGGGGGAAATATAAGCAGAGGTAAATTTATTATTCTGTCAGATCTCTCCGGCTCCATTCCCAGTGAAACCATCACCACCACCACCATCTCCTCCATTCAGCAACCGTAACCAAGGCAACAGGAGGGTCGAGGGGCTTTTTTCACTGTAATTTATACGAGTGGATGAGCCTTTTTTTTTTTTTTCTTCTGTGACTCGCATTGGATTGATGCGCTGCGCTGGTGACCTGACAGATGAGAAAATCGCTCCGATATTGCTGAAATATTTTTAGGTTGAAAAGCCGGTTCTCGCTCCTACTACTTTTTCACGTCTTCCTATCCCGGGAGCTAATTATAGCCCAGATTATTGAATGTGAGAGCTCTCTGCAGGAGGTGTGTGTGTGTGTGTGGACATTGATGATTCATCCCCGTGCAGGGACCTCACAGAGATTAAAATCCAAAATGGCTCCTTGACTGGCAAACATGAAACGGTTTTGACAGCAGCAACAAAAACAAACCTGTCACTGAGTGTTGTCACTCTCGGGACATGAAGCTAACTATGAGGCGTATAAGGAGGAGGGGGGGTGTTGTTGCATTCCTTTTGTAGGGATCGAGCAGGCTCTGCTGGTTAATCTCAGCCATGTGTTTTACGTCCATCTCTCAGTCTCGTGTCATTATGCCTGTTTGTTGACTGTGGATTGCCTTCCCATGGCAGACACAGTCAGAAGCTATGCAGTGAGCTAAATGCACTTCTAGTAAAGGTTTGGTTAAATTAGTTGGATAAGAAACTGAACATTTCTGATTAGCGTACCAAAAATATGAAACATAATACCTAAAACAAGAGTTGGACCAAAGGGCTAATACGTAGTATGTGAAGTCAACAACAGTTTGCTTCAACAGCAGAACTAACATGCAAATCAAACTTCCCACTGCAGACAGGAGTGTTACAGCTACAGTAAGTGGCAGTGTGTGAATATTGTTATAATCATACATACAGACACACACAGGAAGTTTTGGACTGCGGGAGGAAGCCGGAGAACCCACGACACAGTAGAGGCCCCAGCCAAGGTTCGAACGAGGAACCTTCTTGCTGAGAGGTGACAGCGCTAACCACTGCACCGTGCAGCCCTTTTGTCATAATCAATGTAAATGCAAATTACAAATACGAAGATGACAAAAGTTAATTCATTATTAGCGGGAACCACACAGAAGATGAGTTGGAATGAGCTTGGTGAACCTTTATTCTGAGCCCACCTCCTCCTGTGAACCTTCCAGACAGCCTCCACATCTTGGACAGGCTAAGTCTGAAAGCCTTCCCAGATCTGCAGTACAAGAGGTTACTGCAGCTAACCAGGTCAGAACAGTACAACACAATAATCGTAAGAACATGCAGCATATACGTGAGCCAGAACAGCCAATGATCATTTTTCTCACACTGAATTCAGATTAATCAGGCGGACACGAACACGGCTCCAAATGTCTGTCTCTGTTCCTGCTGGATGTTTAGATAGACAGCTGTTGGATAACACATAAATGCTAAATGCTAACAAGCCGTCAGTTGTCATCACTGATTACACAGACACAGCTCCATCGTTGTTTTCTGTTTAAAAGTGCACAGTGTTCGATGGAGGCCTGGTCTGCTTAAAAATGTATAAGGAGGTGGTGCAGCTGCAGAACATGGAGGAGATTCGGGAGGGGTCGTCAGTTGCCTTCACTGTATGTACACACGCACACGCACACACAGTGTGTTGACCTCACCAGTGAGCTCATCATCCCCGGGGAGTTTTAGGATGCACCGTCTCATCAATAATGGACAGTCACAAAGAATCACTTACCCCCCCAGACAGGCGTGGCGTCTGCCCGAGCAGCGAGGAGATTCAGAGGGTTTATATGGAGGGATCAGAGGGCGGGTCCAAACCTATGCAATGTTTAAAAAGCAGCGTTACAGGTCAAACTGTACAACTTGTACAACAAGCTCTGTGACCTAACCCATGACACTACAGCAAAATGAGCATTTACAGTTGCTATCCTTTATCCTGCCACCTACAGCAGCTTTTTTGAGTGCCAAGGAAATGATTTTTTGCAGCTGAAAGAAGCAGTTTACCTAGTTTCTGCCCCACAAACACCTTATTCATAAAACTTATTTTTCCCAATGGTTCCCTTCCCCCGAGGAGGAACTTCCTAAAGACCCAGGAGCGAAATAATATTGATTAATAACCTGCATTTTTAACTGCAGGCATTTAGATGCAACACAAGAGGAACAAATTTACATTCATTTTGTAGCTGCACAAAAAAAAGTCCCTGCTCAGGGGGGAGTGCTGTCCACATTAGTCCTATAGCCAAGGAACTGTTGGGGTAGAGTTACAGCAGCAGTGCTGAGCTCCACTGGCTGGTTAAACGCAGCCAACGCAATGCAAACATTTGTACAGGATTCATTAAAAAAAAAAGTCAGCGTGTACGGTCAAAGTGCTGGAGTTTCTTCACGATGTCTGATTGTTGCAGGTTTTTAAAAAAGGCAGAAAGCCTGAAGCGGGACTCAAAAAATAACCTAAAAACACACACAGCCGATCAGCACGGATGAAGTGTCTTTTTCAGAAATATTTAAATGCCACGTCAAACATTTATTAGAATGTCACAGTATCACAAAATGAAAGCAGAAACAAGGAGATGAAGAAGAAGTCTGCGCCTCTGTCCTCTTAAATCTTGTTTCTCAAACAAAGCTGTTGCTCTTTGATCCGATGTTTGTCTGATGTACATAATCTTTGCAGCTCCTCAGATTTAACATGAATGTTCCACAGGAAGTCAGAGTTTACTTCCTGACAGGAAAAGACGGCTCTCCAAATGTATCCGAATTAGTGTGCACATGGCCGCTGTTATGAAGGGTTAATGTGGAGCAGCATGAAGCATAAAGAGATTTGATGTTCCTCAGAGACATTATCACGACCACTCTGTATGTGTGTGTGTGTGTGTGTGTGTGTGTGTGTGTGTGTGTGTGTGTGAGTGTGTGTGTGTGGGTTAGGGTTGACTGCACTGTGTCATGTGCAGGAGGTTGAAACAGTCATATGTCATGGTGGGGTGGCAGATAGCAATAAAATTAGGTAACTGTAGGAACACCAACGCTGTATCTACACACACACACACACATATACGAGAGGATTCAAGGCGTGTTATTCTGTCCAGACTGCCTTCTGTTGTCACCTGGGCCCGGTATTTCAAAACTTGTAATCTGGATCAGGATGATCCGGATAATGAAATCCTCCTTGTCTCGGTCATTTGTAAAGGACCATTACAACACAAAATGGGCATTTTCACCTGCCATAAATTGATTGAAGGCCAAACGCAGTTAATGAAAGGTGATTTCTGCCTAAATATGACTTGATCTGATTCTAGAGCTTCATAATATAAAGATCTGAGCTCACAGGACAGCCTGGAATTCTCGTATGCTGATCATGTGATCGGCATAAATCGAGATCTGTTAGTAAACAAATGCCATGTGCGTCATTGATCAATGACTCTAATTATTTTATTATTATGATTTTTACTGAATATCAGCCAATAACGAATTTCTTTTTGCCTCATTTTCTGAAAATGTGAAGATAAAAATATGTTATTGATATATAAAAATATGGTCTGCACCTATGGGCCTCACTTTAATTCTGATATTTTATCGTGACTAATGTTTATGGCAACGTAAACTACAGTGTAAACAGCCAGGGCATCAAATTTAACCCAGTCCACAAGCTTTAATGAATTATCAATATTATCGATATCAATATATTTTTTTATTTCTTCTGAGCCAGTGAAGATGATTGATGTCATTTAACTTCATCCACTTTATTAAGAGTGTTTAAGTACTTCAATGCACACCAGTAAAAAACAATCTCATTAACCCGGAGAGGAAGAGGGAGGGAAGCCGTAGAACAGCTTAGACATAGCGAGAGGAGGGAGGGCAGCAAAGCACTTACAAGAGGAGAAGGAGACCTATTGCCATGGCAACAGTCACCTACTGAACGTGTCAGAGCTGAAAATACATGTAATACAGTGTTGACATGCTCACACACGCGCGCACACGCGTGCACACGCTCGCACACTGCTCCCATGGATACTGCTCGCGTCATCTCATCCGCACACGGTAACAGCTGAGAGGCCGAAGCTGCCTCATCAACACAAACACAAACAAGAGGAGCCTCCTGTGTGTGTCTGTGGTCCTGTCGACGGCGTCACCTGTCATACACTGTGTGTTGTTGTTTACTGACATTAACACTCTGTGGCAGCACAGGTTGAGATTCACAAGCCAGTTAGCGACATTAGCTTCCATTTGGAATCGTGTTTTTATCCACCTGATGAATTTCTCTCTCTCCTCTTAGCGGCTCTTTAGCAACCAGACATTCAGTAATCATACAGAAGGTTTATCAAACCTTCAGATTATTGATTATTGAGATTATTAAGTATCGTGTTTATGATTCAGATATTTGAATGTCTGAAAAAGGAATCTGATGTCCCGTTTGCAACAAAGCTACACCAGATCTCGACTTTATATTTTGTGCTTTTGGACTTTCTTTCTTTACCTCCACTGAGGAGGTTATGTTTGGTGATATGTGTTTGTTTGTTTGCATGTCAGCAGGATTATGAAAGAACTTCCATTGTTGTAATGAGACTTTGTGGAAAAGGTGTAGTGATTTTCACTGTGTGTGTGAGCTCAGTTGTAGCCGGTGTCAAAACAAATTCTTGCAGATGCACAAACTCCTTGTATGTAAGATGAATGTTCTGTCATGGTTACACACAGTAGTAAATTCACTGTAGAAACAAAACAGCTCGTGCTCTCTCTCTGCATTGAAGTTGTGTGTTATTACATCTCATGTTGCAGCTGGAGCTGCTCCGATTGGACGAGAGCCGAGCATCACGGCATCGCCGGGGCAGCAGCAGCATCATCATCTCCTCGGCCTCCTCATCGTCACTAAGCACCCTGTCTCCTAGCAACAGGGGCTGATGCTCTTGGGCTGGGAGGCAGTCATAATTGAGGTCATAAAACATGAGAGGAAGAGGAGTAGATGTCCACTGCATTAGCAGGTATCGATCTCCAGAAGGTGAAAAGGTGAACTGGGAGGAGAAGCAAGAGGAAAAAAGGAGAAAAATGATGGCGGGAGAGAGATAATGATGTGATTACTGGCGTGAAGACAGACAGCGGTGTGACGTGGCTGAGATGAAAACACAGGAGAAAGAGGAGGGAAGCGTCTTCTCATCAGATAGTTTAGATAGGTGTGTTGATGGATGATTGTTGGATGGACAGACAGATTGATTGGATGGAAGAACTCGTGAAGAGATCCCAGTCTCAGCAAAGAAATGAAAAGTCTGACACTGATCGCTGTTTCGGGAGATACAAAGTCAAACATTGTACTTTTTATTATAAAAAAGAAAAAAAAAACACTTATTGAATCGTGCTGAAGCGGTCTGAAAGTAATCCCCGGACTGTTGACTCTTGTAATAACCCTTCAGTATTAAGAGAGCTTTACTCTGCAGTAGTTTTCTTTGCGCTGGTTTCCAGCCTGAACGTTCAAGGATGCTGTTCCCGAATAGGAACGCAGCTACACAAACACTTCGCATTGTAGTCCCGATTCAAAGGTTTCTGTGCTTTTTAGCACATCATTACACCCCCCCTCTCAAACAGGCACAAGCCTCTTTCTTTCTTTCCTTACAGAGAGAGAGAGAGACCTCTTGATATCTGTGATTGGTGTTCTGCTGCATACAAATGTGCTCGAAGGCGACGCAAGCCGACTGAATTGGATTAACCTCCATTCTATTCACCAACCGTGAGTTAGCTCACCGACTGCAGCTGAACACACACACACACATGCTAATAGCCACTCTGCTTCATTTACAAAGGAAAACACACAGATTATAACACAGTCAGAATGGAGCTATTTGCATGTTTAAATAAACATGTGCTGTCCTTTTATAAGACAAGTTGAAATGTTGTGCTCATGCCCATTCACTGCTGTTCACTGAATGGGTGTAAATGTGGGTTAATGTCAAAGGAGTTCAGCTCTGCACTCGCTGATTTTCTCTCCTGAAATAGTCCAGCCCGCGGTGAAGGTTGACTTCTAACACGACTGATACGTTCGTGATCGCCTGTCTGTGGATCAGCAGATCATAGATCAAATTTCCCGCATCAGTTTGAGCTCTGATCAGGCTTTTTGCTTAGCACTGGCATGGCTAAATAATTTATAGATAATAGATAAAGATTGTAGATCTGAGCAATAAATCAGTACTATCATTTTGCCATTTAATTACATACAGTATTGACAAACACTCAATAAGTTATGGCTCGCAGTTCTCATATTTGAATTAATGATCACAATTAATTGCTACAGTTTATTTAGAAAATAGAATAATTTTGTTCTATAAAAAAGCTTAACATGAGATTAATATGAGTTTTATATGTGCATATTTAATAACATATCTTATTTTAGAGCCAGCAGCCACCCAGCTGGATTTTGGAGTTATTTGTTATTTGCTGTCACGTGACACTGAAATCAGACTGAAGATATTTCAGCTTTCAAAGCTTCTAAGTTAAAGCGACTTCAACCAGATTAGATTTAATGTGTCGTAGTTCTTATTTAGCACGGCTGTATATACTTTTACACTAGAGGCCAAGAAAGAGTTAAAGACTGTAATAGGCTTAACAGTGACTGTGTTCATGTCAAAGCATGTACATCAGCAGACAGGAGGAGTTACAACGCGGTCTGTGTCTGCAGCTGCAGGGGTGGTGATGGGAAGTGAAACAGACTGTACTGACCCAGTGACCTTTGACCTGCTGTCTCGCAGATGACGCTCGTGTTTGTCACATGCTCTGATTTCAGCTCCGATATAAAAGATAAAAAATGAAAAAAAAATATTTGTTTCTGGTCAACGTGTGGAATATTTGAAGAGAGGATTGACAAGAAAAGACTTCAGATTTGTCTTCTATATCAGAATTATGAGATTATCATCCCACATTTATTTTTATTTTTTCCAGGGAGTGGAATGATTTTTTTGGTCGGAGGACTATTCCTTTCCATATTCGCATGACGTAGGATTCATCAGTCTCTCCTGCACAGTGATCCTTGTCTCTGCTAACTCGAATGTTGTCCTGTGGAAGCTGCAGACAGAAATATACTAAAAATATGTCATTAGTTGCCCTCCGGCGATGATGGTGTAGCAGGTGTCTGTGTTTCCCCCAGTGCCATCCCTTACTGTGGAGACAACCTGACCAACCAGGGTTACCGGACCGGAAGGTTTGCTGCTGAACATCAGGATTTACCCAAGATGTGCAAAAACTAGGCTGGTTCCAGACCTATAAATCACAGTTCTCATCTCATTTTGCGAGCGATTCACATAGTTCTGGTGTTGTGCTCATTTATGGCTTTCCCCAGTTAGAAAACAATCAAACCAAGAAGAACTTTTTAGACAGGATTGAGAATGGGGACAGAAATTGAGGCTGTACACTGATGACATAGTTTCTTAGTTTCAGAGTTTACAAATTGGATCAGAGCTCTTTATAATTGATCTTTTGGGGACCATGAATGCCAGTGGCTATTTTTTCTGCAACCCATCCAATCATTGTTGAGATAGTTATGTCATGGTAGCGTAGTAGAAAGGTAGAAAGGTAGAAAGGTCAGGGGGCGTCAACATCAGTGCCTGTCTAAAGTTTTGTG
This sequence comes from Nibea albiflora, assembly GCA_014281875.1. NCBI lineage: Eukaryota > Metazoa > Chordata > Actinopteri > Sciaenidae > Nibea > Nibea albiflora. The sequence continues at coordinate 4,787,826 of CM024795.1, read as the reverse complement.
CCTAATCAGTCAGTAGATGTTGAGATATTTCATTATGTGAAGACTTTCTCTTGTTGGTGGCGCTAAAGGAGAACTCAGACGATCATCAGAGTTGAAATTATCCTGATGGGACCACGAATAAGACAGAAGTCAACCAGATGGTGACATTCGACCAAAAGTCAAGAAATCACCAAAGTCAGTAGGATTTGTCCTTTAGATTTTTGAGAAACTTCAGTGTGGATCAAAACGGCGTACTAAAAGAAAGACAGCACTATTCCTAGAGCTGTGTGAGCACCATGGCTAAAAATATCTACTATAAAGTAGAATCTAAGCATGAGACTAAATAGACAAAAAGCTGACAATGGTTAACAGTTTTCAGTCTTACTTCATCACTGAAGGTGAAGGCTGTCATGCAGAGAAGCAGATGCCGGGAATGTTCTCTGCTCTGTGCTTTAAGCAGCTCAGTGTTGGCAGTGAGAGTGTTACAGGCTGAAGACAGAGCAGCCTCTAATTGGCCGGCTCAATCTCATCCCATCCACATTCTCTCTCTCCCTCTCTCTGTGCGCGTCTCTCTCTATCTTCCTCCGCCTCGACTGACGGCGGGTTTCTTCCAATCCCTGCAGGGCCATGTGAGGAGAGGGACCAATAGCATGTCGGGGAGGGCAGAGCTCGGCGCCGTTGGCCACCTCCAGGCAGAGATGCTGCATTTGGAACTCATCGACGGCGCTGACGGTTACCGCGGTGATAAAGAGTCCTCGAAGGCGTCCGCCATCGCACCCCCGCCAGTCATCAAAGCCCCTGCAGCACCTGTTACCATGGATACCTACCGGCCCAAGAGACCAACGACCCTTAACCTCTTCCCGATTGTGCCGCGCACACAGGTAGAGCCTGAATTAACCTTATCCACACACACACACACACACACACACACACACACATAGTTTATGGCAGATGTCTGAATATTGATCAGGTTGATCAGCAGTAGCAGCAGCAGGAGGAGGAGGAGTGGAGTTTCAGTGAAGAAGAAGATTTTTGTCTGTCTGTCTGCCTGTCTGGGTTCCTGCTCACACACAAACATGACATTTAAAATGAAAATACAGAGAGACGACCTGCGTGAGCTCAGCACTGGACTCGCCACAATTGTTTCTCTGACAGGATGTGTTTACTGGACGGAACAATAGCCTCGATTGTCAAGACACAGAGACACTCAGATTTTTTTTTTTTGCCCTTGGTGCCCGTCACTGTTTGTGTTTGAATGCTGCTTGAGCTCGTGACTGTGTATGCGTGTGTTCCTTCAGTCTTTGTGAGGGCCAGTGTCAGCTTTAAAAATCAAGAGGGAAGACATATTGCCTTCGAAGCCCTGTTTTAAATCAGAATTAGACTTAGATCAGTTGCTGAAGAGTGTACCGTGTCAATAAAGATGTACAATATAAGTGTGTGTTTGGGTGAGGCTATGTCTGTGTGACAGTGCAGGTATGCGTGAGTGTTGATTACTGTGTGTCCGTCTGCCTCCTGTTCTCACAGCAGCAGAGCTCAGGTCCATTTTCCTTCCCTAAATGGACACACGTACTGGTGTGTGTGTCGTCATTTTCTGGTCAGACGCCCAGAGCAGCAGAACAACGCTGTTTATCTGTGCCTCGCGAAGACATTACAAATCACTGGTGCAAAATAAAAAATAAAAAAAAAGATTAATTTCATGTGACAGCACTATTGTTAAGTTCAGGATAAGGACGTCAGATATGGGTTCAAATGACGATGATGAGGTTTGTTGGCATGGTTGATGGATGGGTGGATGATCACGGTGAAGAAAAAGTGTGACTTGCTTGGAAAACTCATGTTTTGTTGATGCATCCAACCTCCTCTAAACTCTCAAGCTACACTATCCTCCCGTCATAATTACTAAGGCCTTAAGGGGGCTTGGTCACTTCTTGTTTTGGAGTCTGAAAGCAATGCTGTCGTTCTTGGATGGTCAGTTTCCAGGTTCATATGGAAACATTCTTTTGTCATATAGAATATGTAAGAATGATTCAGGCTTGTTGCAACTTAGGTTTTCATTTTAAATCATGATAGTAATTGCTGAGACCACCAGAACAAAGTTGAGCATAGCAAAGAAGATGAATAACTTAGCAAACATTGGCCAACACATTCAGTAGTCAAAGAGAAACATTAGCATTCTTTTGGAGTCAAGAGACACTTTATAGTCTCAGCCCTGGCTTCAGCTCAACCGACTTCTTGGAAGAATATCTGGCTCTTGTTGGCAGCCATGCCAACATGTACCCCATTTCTGCTGAATAGCTGAAACAAGCCGCTGTGGGCTCGGATAGCACCTGGATAGGAGACCTCCTGAGAAAGCTACGGTGCGGCAGGATGTAGGGTTTGTTGGCAAGTAGGAGGCAGTCTTCCCTCTGGTCCTAATAAAGCAAATCCCTTTGCTCCAGTGTAGTTATAGGGAAATGTGCAGAGATATTTAGCCTGGGCTGACTCAGTGTGGTCATTAAAGATCCCATGAAACTTACTGTAAAGAGACTGGCCACCTAGTCATCCACCAGTGTGACTGGCTCTGTGAGTTGCATAATGGCTGCCATGCATCACCCAGGTGGGTACTGCACATTGGTGGTGGTGGACAAATAGTTTCGAGTATCAACGATAAAGCACTATAAAAACATAATCTATTATTATTGCTAGGTGTAACTTTTTAGGTCAAAGTGTCCGCCTGCTGCTGCTGAAAACAAAGTTGGGAGTAAATCATAACAGTAAATGCACTGTTAAACCAAAAACATGCTCTAAAAAGGTCTAAAGAATCCCTCAGTGAGGCTCTCTAAACATTACATGTTGCCCTTTGACCCATTTTTATTCCATAATATTGGTGAAGTGAATAAATTCTGTCAATTTACAGAAATCAACACTAAAACAAGCTGCTATAGCCAACAGTCCGGCTGTTGGAACCCATTGGCCAGTTGACAATTTGGCCTCTGAGGGAACCAGTACTTTCGGGTTTCCAGTACAATCAGTGGATATCCAGAAATAACAGCCATCCAGGCCAAGACTTCCACTGCGGTCTTATTAGCAATTTCATGCATTGGCGTCATGAGACACATTTCTTCTAATCGCTATAAACACTATCTGGTTAGCTGATAGCCTCTTTCGTCCCCCACAGGAACTGTTTACCTGGAAGCAACCAAAATCCACTCAAACATGACCGGTCAACATGACGTGGAATTAAATCCAGAAATGACTCTAAATCCAAAGTCTGCATCCATATGCAGAGATCTGTTTATAGAGTTTTGTACCTTCCTAATTTACCCAACCTACCAAATCATCCTGTGACTTAACTCTCTTAATCTGGTTTATTGAATTAATTTGCGGACATGATTCAGTAGTTAATTTATTTAAGACAACAAATTAAGCGATTCTTGCTATATTAAATTCACACTTGTTTGTTCATTTAAATTTTACTCTCTACATTTAATCTGCGACGTCTGCCAGGTTCAGTCTAAATTGTACATATCTGTATTGCTGTACGCTTGTTATGCAACACATACAGTAACGTGTTAGTGAGTGTGCCTATTAACGTACACGTCCCCACAGTGCAGGCTGTCAACCTGATCAACCAAGCAGCTCTGTATTTGTCTGCGCTTTGTTCTTTGCACAGTTTCTCTGAGGGGGAAACAAGCCTACTGTGCCTACTCTTGCTGCTGCGCCTTTGTTACTGTGTGTGTGTGTGTGTGTGTGTGTGTGTGTGTGTGTGTGTGTGTGTGTGTGTGTGTGTGTGTGTGTGTGTGTTTGAGCTGTCAGAACTGGAAAGTTTAAAGGAAATAATTGCTCGGAAACATTTTTCTTCTTAGGACGTCTTCCTGTCTCCTGGGACATTTTTCACCGTCTTCATTCAGCAGTTACATAAAACAACAACAACAAAAACCTGATTTAGAACATTTCGCTGCTAAATGGGCGACAGCTTCCTCAGAGTGGCCTTTGCATGAACTGTGCAGCAACAGACCACATTTCGTTAGCACAGCATCCGTCAGCGGCCGATGTCGGAAGTCATTTTGCATTCTGGGCTTTCGTGGTTCTGATGCTCGGTCATATTTACAGACGATGTTTTAGCGTTCGTAATGAATTTGTCTGTTTTAATATGCAGAACTAGCCGCGTGCTGCGTATTACAACCTTCATCTATTAATGATTAGCTTTCAGTTTCACTCACAGGCTCAAAAACTCAACTCAAGAACTTTGATTCAGAAATCGTCCTATCGTCTGTATTAACCATTATAACATTGATAACATTTGAGAGTGACTTCATAGTGTCCTTGAAAGGTTTCTGGGTCACTTGTTCTCTCTCTTTTATTAACATGAAAAGAATCTAGCCACTCGACCTCTCTATGTATAGTATGTGTATTCAGACGGTGTGTTTAAGGACCTCCATTCAGACTTAGAGAGTATTTTAATCAAATCAAATCAAGCTAAGGAAGTACGAATGCCTTTGTTTTTGCTCTCGTGGTGTAAAAATAGGTCTCTCCGTTAGTTCTTCTTTTAAGTGATTTCAGCCTCATATTTTCACTGCCAGTATAAAGTAAACACATATATTACAGATAAGGCGTTTCTTTGCTGTGTGCTCCACCAGCTCCAGCTGACAGTGGAAACTGAGGTTTAGTCAGGCGGTGCAGACAAAGCTTAATGTGATGAGATAGATGAATGCCGAAGCTCTCCAGTCAGTTTTTCCTCAGACTGTAAGAGGAGAGGGAGAATGATAGAGCGCTGTGCAGCGTTCGACTCTTTCCAGGTCAACGGATCGGTAAAAATGCTAAATATACATTTAGTTCTGCATCATTTGGCAGGAAGTGACAGAGTTCTGTGGTCGAACAAAAGAAGCCTCGCACGCGGATCATAGTTAGAGATGTGAGGCGTTTTGGAAAAAAAGCAATATTTTTAGATCCAATAATCGGGCTGGTGTCAGCGTGTCAGAGAATTACAAGGTGAAAAATCCTGTGAAACCTCAAACTGTCAAGAGCGACTGCTCTCTGGTTTCTAGGCCGGGGTAGTGGGATTTGAATCCAGGCGTCAGAGCAGCTACAGTGCTAAAGAAACGAACAGAACAAAAGCAATGAAACATAAATGTTTGAAACGTGAGCTTGCTGCAGAAACGAGGGCAGGTTTTAATCACGGATTGTCTCCTCTGAGGCTGCTTGAGTGAAATGATCAAGCAGACATAAAGACAGAAATCATCTTAATTAGATTTTAATCTCTCGTCTCCGGCTCTTTGTGTTGAAGTGTGTGTGTGTGTGTTTTTTTGAAGGTGTACTCGCATACATTAATGCACATGGGCAAAGAGAACACAGGAAAATGGTGAAGTGTGTGTCACACGGTAGTCAAAGTCATGTGTTATCAGACTCACTTCCCTGTATTTATTAATACTCTTTCATACTGTGAAACAAGCCATTGCTCCTCAAATCGATGCTGCAGTCTCCCACCTGCTGATTCACTCGTTACCACGGCAACGGACCCGTCTACGCCTGGCGCACGTAGATGGAAAGTGAGTCATGCGTGGCTGTGGGTGGACAGAGGAGGAGGAGGAGGAGGACGCGATCTTATTTTGGGCGACTTGTTGTCGTCACAGGAGTTTCCAGTTCTCCGTCCATCTGTTAAAATCTCCCTGGTTATCGAACCTGGATGCCAGCGTTCAGTGTCCGATCTCTGCGGCACAGATTTGTAATCTTGTTTGCCCTGTTGTGAGTAATCTATCCCTTCATTTTAAGTCGGCACACAGATGCTTATTTGCACATCCAGCAGCGGGAGGAGTGTGTGTTTGTGTCTACCTGCTGAATCAAGTCGAATACTGATTCTTTCAGATCTGTTTTCTGATGAATACTCCATATTTTCACTAGCTAGTCACTAACTGTGTCTGCAATCTGCTGCCGGGTGCTTGGCAGGTAGTGGAAGCAGCTGACTGCTGCATCCAGGAACCAAACCATGGAAACGTTGCTGGTGGGCGAGACAAATAATTCACTTTAACTTACTGTGAAGCCGTGGAAAGCTGCAGATTTGGGTGATCATTTTCCGTCGGGTTTCTTTTCATGTGTTGGAAAAGACATTCATCTCACGTATCATATTGCTACAGTCTACACAGTGCGACTTTTCACACATCAAATGAAGATAAAACCTCTCCTCACGGTTTCAGTAAAAAACATGAAATGATTTTTAACGTGACACCAGGCTGTCACTGCCCTCTCTGGCTGAAAGTCTCACACCCTCACTGGGTGTGGTCAGATGTCACCGGGTACTGACCACGCCCAGCAGCACTCCTCGACATCACAGAACATTTAGGAACCTTTAAAAAGAACCTTTAAAAACAGATTTGGGTGAACTGACCCTTTAAAGTAGAATCTGAAAGAAGGAAAAGGCTCTTAATACGTTCATGGTTTCTAAAGGCTCTCTCACATCCATCAAAAAGTCCCACCAAAACAGTCTAAAGAGACCCACATACACACTCCCTGTGTGTGTGTGTGTGTTCCCAGTAGCTCTGATAAAAAGGTCTGGTTCCCTTTAAATGCACACCACGGAGCACAGACAAAAGAATCCCTGCTCATTCAACAGAATAAAAGCTTGTGTGTGTGTGTGTGTGTGTGAGAGTGTGAGAGAGAGAGAGAGAGAGACAAAAAGTTGTGTACATTGAGTGTGAGGATCCAGAACTCGGTGACCAAACCTCTCTCTCTCTTCCTCTTCCTCTCTCTTTTTCTCTCTGCACTCTCCATCTATCTTTCTTTCTCGCCACTTCCATCCTCCCTTCTTCGTCTCCTTCCTCCTGTCCTCCCTCCTTTCCTTTCCACAGGACACATTAAACAACAACTCCTTTGGGAAGAAGTACAGTTGGCAGGAGAAGGTTTCAGGCTCGTCCTCGCCTCTTAAAACAGGTGAGCTTTTCTTTTCCCACAGATCCTCACACCACTAAACTCGTGTTTTAAGTTGATGATAACTGAAATACATAGACCAGAATGCCGTGCCTGATATTGTTCACTCTTGTGCTACAAACCGAGCAGCTGAATGTGTGTGTGATTTGCATTTAATCTGGCAGGCTGTGTCTCGCTGATCCTCGGGGGACAGTGTTAATGCTTGGCTTTGCCATGCTGAGCTAAGTGTAGCTAGCAGAGTGTGTGTGTGTGTGTGTGTTAGCCAGCCCGGGGCTTAGCTTAGCTGGAAGCTGTCAAAGGTCATTGCTACAACTCTTTTCAGAGCGCCATGTGAGGCGAGACAAACCAAACTGACCAGCAGCTCGCCACAGTTGGAAAAAGTCATGCAGTGTGTTATTACTTGTTATGTCATAGTATGTTACCTGTTTTAAAACACAGCAAAAAACATAAATCATCTCATCTTTTATGGCTCATGCAGATCATGATGGCAGGATTACGTGTACTGAAATCAAATCTGCAGCTCATTTTTGATTAAAGATGACTTAATTTAGCATTTTATTTAAACCATCCAGAAAAAATGGTTCCTTTTACATGTTTATTATTTATAGATTTAATTAAACATTTCTGATATGATCAACCTCCAGAAATAAGAGTGCGTTCCTCCCTTATACGCAGGCTAATTTTTATCTGAACAGACTTTTAATGAGCGTCGCTTTAAGCCACAACACAAGAATTCTCAGACACACACACACTGCGATGAAACCGGCGTGAACACAACTCGTGGCATTCACATGCAAAGTAGTAAATGACATCACATGGCCTCACGAGCACCAAAGACTCGCTCTGTGTTAAGAGAAGGTTTGTTTTAAGGAGCCTTTGGAGAAAATTCTGCTACATTTGAATTGCAAATCGAAGTCAGGCTGAACGAGTCTCTGCAACCCCTCAAGGGATTCAGATTTTTTTTTTTACTTTACGAATATGACAGCAGGGTTAATTGTTGTAAATAAATTAGCACTGAATAGCATCTGTGATGGCAGACGAGGAGAGACAAGCCTGAACTGTCACACTTGCCACTGCTCGATAAACGCGGAAAACATGTCTAAACACTCGCTCAGAACTCACGTGTAGTTTGTATTTTCCAACGTCATACTGCGTCATCAACACTGAAAATATCATGCGTGGATTTCCTGTAGATGGATTATGACATAAGCCATCAATTACTGTTTCCTGTCTGCACTCTGACTTTGATGAACGGGGATTTAGCTGCGTAATCCTGACATGAGTTGCCTAACCATTTCTACTTTTCTCTCTTCCTGTTTGTCTTCCTCCGTGTCCGTTTGTCGACCATGTCTGCATTTATGTGTCATGTCTATTTACTTTGTGCGTGCTTGTGTGTGTGCGCGCGACTGTCTGCGCATTGTTTGCATCTGCTTTCCCTCCAGGTGAGCTCACCCCTCCGCGCGAGCACAGCTGCCTGAGCGACGAGGACAAGGTGCACGGCGGGGGAGCGCAGACCAAAGACCGCGGGACCTCCACCGACGCCCCCTGCAGACACAGCCACACCTCTGGACACTCGCACGGCTCATCGACGGCGTCCGCGACGCGCTCCAAGCTTCAGGAGAAGCCACCCGCGCCGCCGCCACCACAGAACTACACACCAGCTCCTCTATACCCGGCAGCGAAGGCGGATGGAGGTGGGAACCACCGGGAGAGGATCCGCTACCACACGGATGTTCATCTAGAGCCCACAGAGGAGATCTATCTGACTCCTGTGCAGCGATCCGCCGACCCACTAGAACCCTCCAACGTGCAGGACCGGCCTTTCCTCTCGCAGCAGACTGAGCAGGGCCGCATGTCCATCAGCTCCGATACAGAAGGCCCACCTCCTTACCAGCCCCTCCCAGACCGGACAAACCCCTCCATCTACGAGGAGGATGAGGTCTATGTCCCCCCACCTTCATATGCTTCCTGTGTAGAGTCCCTCATCACACCACCCAGCATGGCTCTGTCAGCTCGTTCTTCTTTAGCGCTTGACCTCAGCCTGAAGGGGGCAGGAACGGGGGCCGGGGTCATGCTGAGAACCGGGTCATCGGTGGAGTACGTGGACGCCACGGATGAAAGCTACTGTGGGGAGGATGAGGATGTGGACAGGATAATAATGGACGGAAGGATGAGGAAGGGGGGAGGAAAGGGGGACAGCGGCGGTGGCAAAGTACCCGTAAGGACTTCCATGAGCTCGGAGGCCAGCGGGCTTTCGTATGACTCAGTCAAATACACACTGGTGGTGGATGAGCACGCTCAGCTCGAACTAGTCAGTCTCCGGCAGTGTTACCAAGGCTACAGTGATGACAGCGACTCCGCCACGGTGTACGACAACTGCGTCTCTTCTCCGTACGAGTCGGCCATCGGGGAGGAGTACGAGGAGGAAGATGAGGAGGACGAGGACGGTACCCGGACAGGAGGAGTGAGGAGAGAGGCCACGGCTTGTCTGTCTGAAGACTCCACTCCAGAGGTCGACATGCACTTCTCAAAGAAGTTCCTCAACGTCTTCATGAATGGACGCTCTAGCTCCTCCAGTAAGTCACGACCACGGTAACGATCACAGTTCTCACAATACAAGAACAATATTTCATGTTCAAAACATGCACTAATTACAGAAAGCTGCAGATTTGGGTGATCATTTTCTGATCATTCCTTCTTGTTGGCATATGAGGTAGCCTGACATCACGGCCTCTGTTAACATCAGTATTGTATTTATTTTATTCTTCATCTTTTCACCAGAAAGCTCACAGTGACAGCTCACACTCCTCCTTGTGTGAGAGGATTGGTTTTATTTTTGAGAGTACGGATATTTGTTAATACAAGATGTTACGTTCCCCTCCAGAATGATGTGTGTAACAGACAGGAAGCACATCAGCACAGCGCGCTGTTGTTCTGTGTGATTCCCTTTAACCACAGAGTGACACAGCAGTGAATGCCGTCTCGCCGAATTGGCAGCAGTGGTGGAAAAAGGCTTAAAGCGGATGTGGCTGATGAAGCAAAGCCGCGGGGATATTCAGGAGCTGGAATCTTCTCACGTCATCCACATGACATGTAACACTGCATATTGTGACTGTCTGTCTGCACTGGACTTTTCTAGAAACCTGCTGTAATATCGTGTAGGATCACATCTGAAACCGGGTGGGAAATAGAGCGTGTTACTTTGTTCTGCCGGCGGCTTGAGGATAAACAGTTTGAACGTGTGATTTACGTGAAAGCTCTTCTCATTCAGGCCACGGTGCCCAGCTCAGCTTGTTAAGTCTTGACAATGAAAGCTGCCATTTTTTTTGCTGCTTTGTTGATAAAGTTATCAGCGTTCAGACAGCAGCACGTTCAGGACAGGAGCTCAGCTGGACGTTTAGATGGCACGCTGGGAGGAAGGACGCGGCCAAAGCCTGCTTCCAGTTTCCTGGATTCGCCTCCAGGCTTTTCCTCGCTGTTGTTCAGACCAATCACAGGTTCAAGAACAAATTCAAGGCAGGAAAACAATGGCTGTCCTAGAGAGGCTGTTTGCAAGGGCTGCAGCAGAAAGGAAGCAATGACACAGGCAGTGATTGGCTTTCTGTGATTCTGCATTTGTCTGCTTGAAGTTATAATCCTGACAACCGTCGACCGTCTTATTAAGTGTACTATATTCAAACATGAGGAATTCTCCTTTTGTGATGGGTCAGAATATTTGATGGACACCGCAACCAGCTGCATCAATCAGCACAGAGCAGACTGAGAAGGCCGGAAGTCAGACACAGAAACGGCATAGAGATCCCTTTTCAAAATAAAACACCCTGTGCAGAGAAAAAAGGGAACTATTCATCTACGTAGCTTACTTACTCAGTGGCAGAAGGCACACAAACCAAGGACAGTCAACTGTGCAAGTTAGCTAAGTCAATGCCTCTGAAACACTCCTGGTTGGATATGACATCAGGGACGTCAGAGAGCGGCGTCCGGTGGGATCTAGAAGTTAGAGATCATCCGTGGACCTTGACTATCAGGTGTCCATGTGCTGAAAAAGAGAAAAGATTTGCTGATTTACTAAACCGTATCATTGTCGTCTCTCAGCGGAAAGGGGGAACGAGAGGAGGGAGAGGTCGGCCCTTTGGAGCGCTGTAGCATTTACCTCCATTAGGCCGATTCTCACCTTGGGGAAAATACTTTGACTCGCCTCACGACGTGCATGGGCGTGTAAAGCAGCCAGCACTAATGGTCACGAGGGAGGATTCATATGAAAGAGACAGACGGACAATGAGACATTTGTCCATAATATATGTGCGGTCATTTCTCCTCTAATGGCGCTCACCGTCCTCTTGGATGCCGTCCATGTGTTTTACAGACTCATTAGAAACACCACAGCAGTTTATCCGAGTCGTGCGGAAGCGGGTGATGGATGTCTCGGGGGGAATGTAGGTAGAAATACACAATGCTCATCTGTTTCACGGCTAATTAAAGTGTGATTCATGGCTCCTAAAGAATGCATGTGTGCTTTAAAGTAAGCACAGTGTGTGCTCTGTTTGAACATGATGGATTTTTGTTGTAATTTGAGGTCAGCATCATTCATCTTTTTGCCTTATTTATGTGTTTATCCTGCCTTTTCTCCTCTCCTTCTTCTCTGTGGCCTTCAAGGTGCGGAGTCCTTTGGCTTATACTCATGTATTATAAATGGAGAGGAGAAAGATCAGAGCCACAGAGCCGTCTACAGGTGAGGAAGAACGACACCATCACCATCATCACACGTCACATGATTGCACTTTTAGCCTTTGTTTTGGTCACCATCACAACGCCATAAAACCTTTGGCTTTTCCGACTAATGGCAAACTTAGACGGATGATTTAAGTCTTATGTTGTCAAATACTCATTATGCCCCTGTAGGGGTGTCCTGATACCTCACCTGATTGAGAGTGTGTGCATTTACTGAGTCCTTACCTCAGCTAGATTTCAGCCTGCAACCCTTAATTTGAGTAATAAGCGATGAATCCGTCCATCCATTTTCTGTAACCACTTATCCTCATCAGGGTTACGGTGCCTGGAGCAAATAGCAGCTGGCATCGGGTGACAGGCAGGGTACACACCCGATACTGGCATCGAGACAAAGCAATCATTCATGCTCATATTCGCACCTATAGGCAGTTTAGAGTCGCCGATGTGTTTGGACAAAGCCGCGGAGAACCCGAGCAGATGCAGGGAGAGCGTGCAAACTCATGAAAAAAGCCCCCAGCCAGGATTTGAACTGGGAACCTTCTCACTGTTAGGCGATGGTGCTAATCACAGTGCCGAGTTGCTAAAGATGACAATGAGTTTATTGCGTTAAACATGTCTGATTGTCTGCAATGTGCAAAGTTGCCAGATCCTCAGCAAAGAGCACAGCCTTCGCATAACTGATCAGAATAACGACAGCCCTGTATTTAAAAAGGAGAAGCTCCTGCATTAGTATTAGCAAGCACCTGCAGAAAAGTGGCATACATGACCGAGATTTATGCCTCTGCAGTGGCTGTAAATACAACACACGGGCCCCACATGGGTAACTGTTCCGTATTCAGAGCTTAAAAAGACATTTAGAGCCCACAAACAGTAACATTAACCACGATAAACAGCGTGGCTACGGCTGTGTACTGACTCTGCCCTGCAGAAACACAGACTGGGACTGCTAGCTGAGCTTCATCACAGCCACCCACGCAGCGACTCTCTCAAAGGGGCCGTGAATGTGCTTCTAGTGAGTGTCACTGGTCCATCAGACTCGGAAACAGACAGCCTGACAGTGTCTCCTCATGGCTGGTTAGCTCTGAGCTCCACGCCGTGCTACACCGAGCAGTGATCAGTCAGTCAGCATCCCCCTTGGTCCCCTGACCCCCTCACATGTCACTCATAAGCAGATTGATTGTAGCTACTTTTTCAACACATTCCCATCTCCGTCAGTCTTTTTTGGTTTTGTTTTTCATTTTGTAGTCGTTGGAGCAGGAAACGCTCCATTTCTTCATGTTTCCCCAGTAACAGTCACACTCCAGTTGGCAGCGTGGAGTTACAGCTGCTGTTGAAGACCTCAGGCTGATGGATGCAAGTCATGTGAATAACAGCATCCCTGTGTGCTGACATATCACGTGATGGTGCAGGCTATTATCCATGCATAGCTGAAGTGAAAGTGGTTATTCCATTTCTAGCATGGGTGTCATGTGTATAATATTCTGTATATTTGTCATGCCTCTATACCCACAGCTAACAGACACTGTGTAAATCATAAAAAGCCTGTAATGTCCCTCAGATCATCCACATAACTCCACCTGTCTTCACAGGTTTGTTCCACGACATGACGACGAGCTGGAGCTGGAGGTGGATGATCCGCTGCTGGTGGAGGTCCAGTCTGAGGATTACTGGTACGAGGGCTATAACATGCGAACCGGTGCCCGTGGGATCTTCCCAGCTTACTACGCTATAGAGGTGACCAAGGACCCCGAGAGCTTCAAAGGTACAGACGCTGGTATGATTAATTATTCATGAACTGATGGTGAATGTTACATGTTGCTTTTCAGGATTGTCTCCAAGGTTTTTGCTCTCATTCCATGTCTTTCTTTCTTCTCTGCACAGTGAAGAGCAGTGAGTGGATGGACAGATACCGGCTGAAGTTCCTGGGCTCGGTTCAAGTGCCCTTCCACAAAGGAAATGACGTTTTGTGTGCAGCTATGCAGAAGGTACAAGGCCCATGCTGTGCACATTTGTGCATGTTTGTGTGTGTGAAGCAACATCAGAGAGAGATAAATGCCACAAATACATGAGCTATTTTTCTAGAAAACCTTGTTGGAGGCTTGTAGCATGATGCAAAAACACCTCAGAGGAACTTGAGCATCCATAAGGAGGATCCATAATGCAAACACACAACAAAATGACCAGAATCCTGCCAAAATCTCAAACTATGAATCGACAGGAGCTCTCCAAAATCACCGCGTGACTGTTCCCGACATTGAGGATGAGGACATCTTTCAATTTTGTTTTCCAGATCGCCACCAACAGAAGGATGACAGTCAAGTACAACCCACCTTCCTCCTGCATCCTGGAGATCAGCGTGAAAGGCATCAAGCTTGCGGTTCAAGAGGATTATTATGCCTGCGACAGAGTAAGACTCTCTCACTGCCCCTCGGTCTGCCTCATTTAAAATAATGTGGAAAGTGCAGCTTCATGAAATACAAGCTCGTCTTCACGCCAGTGGAATGTCGCCCCCACGTGGCTGCCAATAGAGACTGCAGGCAGAGATGTTAGGGCCACGTCAGTTCTACGGTAGTTTGACTGTCAGTGTGTACTGCTACAGAGGTGTACATACAATAATATAACACCCATAAATGAGCCATTCTTGCATTATGAATACCTTTGTACATTGTTACACATTCTTAATCTAAATCTAAGACGTTCATTCAGCTTCTTTTCTGTCTTGCTCACAGAGTAACGAGTGCAATCACTTCTTCCAGTTAAAGAACGTCTCCTTCTGCGGCTATCACCCCAAAAACAGCAAGTAAGTACATAAATATAATATAGATATACATCGTCAAAAGCTGTGACATTTTTACTTTTTGCAAGCATTCATCTCCGGAGGAGTTGTTGATGGTGGTGCAAACAATAAGGGGTTGGAAAGGTCAGGTGGAAGCTCGACTAGTTGTCTCTTTCCACAGCAAAAAAGGCGATGACAAACAATAAGGCCCCCTTTCCTGTGCGAGTGACTTATCTGCTTTCTGTCTTATCTGCAGGTATTTTGGTTTCATTACGAAGCATCCAGCAGACCAGAGATTCGCCTGTCACGTGTTTGTGTCTGAAAACTCCACCAAACCTCTTGCTGAGTCAGTAGGGTGAGTCAGACTTTTGAATATTCTCTCTTAGAGGACGTTTCTGCGCAAAAAGTTTAGGCGTTCTCTGCTGTCAGATACACTTTAGCTGATAGCATAAATCATTGTTAGTGATTGACTACAATTTCCCTAACCCAGCTCCTGTTTCTTTCATGACTCCTCATAATAGTATAGCATCTGATCAACGACTAATGTCCAGTATGACAGTATAAATCTTCAAGGACAAGAAAGTAGAAACCATCTACGAGAAAACACATGAAGAACTGTGAGCTAGTTGTAACTCTGACCAACTTTGGCTCTCAGCTGGTTGTTATAAGAAAATGAAGTATGTTTCTTTTTCGTTTTTTTTTTCAGGAAAGCCTTCCAGCTGTACTATAAACAGTTTGTGGAGGTCTCCTGCCCTACAGAAGACATCTACCTGGAATAACCCTGCCCTGCCTTCAACCACAGCCCTGTACAGTACACTGTATCATAACATAATGTTGCATGAAGGACAGACATATCTAAAATTTAAAAAAAAGGGAGAAAAAAAAGAAAAAGAAAGTTAAAAAATTAACACATCTGACAGACGAGCAGGAAAAGAAGGATCGAGGACTGGAACTGTGGTGAAACCTTTGTGTGTCAAAGAGGAGATCAGGTTCAGCCAAAGGAGGAAAATATGCAAAATGGAGTCAGTGATGCGATGAGGTGATCACAGGCTGTCATCAGAAAGCACAAACGTTATATCACCGCAGCCTTGGCAGGGGGCTAGTTAGCCTGTAGTGTGTGGCCTCAGCAGGCTCAACGGAGAAGGCCCGGGACCTGTGTTGAAACCACACCAGCTTGTACTTGCACTTGACGAAATGAAAACAGCAGCAAGATCCGGAATGAACACATGACTGAGCATGGCTGACGTGTATATTTACTAAATAATACCCTCTCACCCACATGTACACTAAGTAAAACGTGGAACCAAGTATTCCATGAAGGAACAGTGAATTTTACCCTTTTAGCACACTTGATAGGAATGTGATATCCACACACACAACAACAACAACAACAAAAAACAACCCAGAACACTGTTGAACAACCAGCTACAAGTGATGTTCTTTGCATTTTGGGGTCCTTTTAGAGGTTTAAATGTCCTTGTTGTCAACTCTTAAAATGTAAGCAGGCAGAACATCAACGGAAAACAGCAGAGTTTTCTGTCTGCAAGACCCTCTTATACCTGAGCTGTGCACAGTGCAAGGTGGAGCTCAGAGCACAGTACAGTAGTTTCTTACAGTAGTTTCATTCACTAAATGATAAAGGAAATAATGCTAGTTGCAGCCTCCGACCTGGGTGATTAACAAGGGTGCGGTTGTATGAAACATTTTTCTACCTTCTTTTCTACCTACCATGTTGACTTCAAAGGTCAAAGTTGTATAACTTGCATAACAAAGTAGCATGACTTTAAGGTCCAGCATTTCCTCTTTCTCCTCTGGCGAACAGTAGTTAAAACAGATGAAAAGCAGTTCTGCTAACGATCATGTGTAGAGCCAGCTCTTTCCAAGGAAAAGAGGGACCATAGTCGACAAGTTGGGGAAGACTCAAAAGGTCTCACCCTAAAATGCAAATACCTTCACTTGTCCATGATTTTAAAAAACACAGTGTGAGGGTGTACGTGTGGATTTCTTCCTTTCCAACTTTTTAGCAGCTTTGATTAGGACTGTACTGTAGTGCTAAGCTAAACAGCCCCCCACCGTTTTCCCAGTAAAGCCTTAGTCCTTAACTCCTCGTCTAATGCAAGACACACTGCGCTTCTTTACTGTGTGTTCTAGCTACGTATAAAATCAGTGATGTTTAACAGCAGGAAAACAACAACAACAAAAAAAAGACTTGGGCTCGCTGGTGGTGCAAGACGAGGTCCGACATACAAAAAATCTCCTTCGTGATGTGTTCTAGAAACTTGTGGTTTCCTCATCAGAATTCTGAAATGCTCTCAGTGTGGGCGGCGATGAGGCTGATCCTCGGTGCAGGTGCTGACGGGGGGAGCTAAAAAGCAAAACTCTGGTGTCTTCATATCTTCACTAGTAGTGCCTCTTTTTCATCGGATCATTGTGACCTTCCTCTGAACATTTTAAGGGATTGCCATTGAGTGTGTGTTTGAAGAGTTTGAATGCAAATATGATGTAGGAGTATGCTTGATTGATTTTTTTTTTTTTTAAATCTACTGCATTAAATGTGCTGTGCTGTACCTGTGCTGGCACAGGTCATATTTGTTACAGAGCTAGAAAAGAAAGAGTTATCCATCTCTCCTGTCCCAGTTCAGCTTTAAAGGTTCCACAGTGTACAAAGTTAGATTTCATTTTTTATTATTATGAAGCGAGTTTAGGTGCTATATAAATACCACGAAAGTATCAAAATGACCAGTCCATGGAGACATGCACAAAACCCATATTCAGAACCTGTGCCTTTTGACAAGCCGTCAGGACTCCTTTAAGGTGGTGATGTCACAATTATACTTTCACCGCCCCCCCAACACGGCTATTTTGGACTCACTGCCCAGGTGGGCTGTTTAAAGTCTGTTACCTGTGGTTAGCCTGGTCATGCATCACTCAGAAAATCAGCCAATCAGAAGACAGATACTATTGGAGCTAAAGCTCCAGAAACAAGCATGAAAGAGGTCAATTTTGGTACTTAATACTACCAAATAAAACAGCATTTTCACAGCTTCTGGACAGTTTATGGACCAAACAATTCATCGGAACCATAATTGCAGATAATGAAAATAATATTTGCGTAACTGAGAGTTGAATGTGACCCAAGCTTGTTATTGTAACGCCTGAGAATAGCTCGACAGAAAAGTGTCTCTCCCTCTGATGACGTTCAATGTACGGCACATTGCTGTCACCCTCAACTTCTCCGAAAAGGCCCTCAGATAATCTGCATTATTAAAATGAACGTTCAAGTGATTCAAAACTCTACTGTGTTCTGATGGATCATAACAGAAAACCAAAGGATTGTCATATATATCTATATATATATCTATATATTTTAGTTATCCTCAGTCCAGCGCGGGTACAACACAGCTCTGCAGTGAGAAACAAACAGAAATATACTTCCTACATCACTTATCACTGAAACTAATTTGTAACAGATTATTTTATGTTAACAGAAGATTTTAAAAAAAATGTTGACTGTAAAGATTCATGACATGGAAATTCGATCCAGCCATCTCACCAGTCCCCGCGGTTTGTTCCTTTCAAAGAAAAAAAACACGAGTCGTCTGCTGTCGCTCATCGAAGCCATCGTGTTTGCATCAAGAGATCAACACTGACTTTTCTATGAGTTCCCTTCTCAAGAGCCGATCAGGCGGAAAAATGTAAAGTAATGGGAGGCTATACAAAGGGTGTATAGATATGCCATATATAAATAAATAATTTAATATCTGTAATTATAAATATGACATTGTATTGATTCAACATGTAGTATGTGAAATTTCTCTTTATTTTGGGATTTTTTTAGGTGTGAATTTTTCTTTATTTAAAAATTTTAATGCAGATCTCCTCGTGTTCTGTCGTTATTACGTTTGGCATCACTTGCACACAGTGTAAGCACATTTAGACCATCTGACTGCTGCCCGGCTCGTCTCCCAGCCCAGTCAGTCTGTGCAGTTTGAATATGCTGGTATCGCATGATAGAAGACAAAAGACGTTCACTAGCATTACATCATGCTAATTTGTTAAAGGTGTCTTCTAAAAACTGGCTAATTTCCAATGAAAATGGGTTTTGTATTTTCTATATCTGCTCTTTGTGTAAATATACAGTAGACAGTGTAGTGTGTTTGCTAGTGGAGAGGAGATGATGTTTGCAGGGAACAATGCATGAAACTTCAGTGTGACGTCTTCTCCTCCTTATGAATTCTCCTTCACATCTTTCCTTGAGCTTGTGACATTTTCTATCGAGGTCAAGGAAAAAGAGCTAATTTTTTTGACTATTCAACCGTACCACCTGTCTCCCTCCCACCTCGTCAGGGAGATTCACCCCACCTGTGGCCTCATCTATAAAGGCAAGGCCTTTCTAAGATGGCTCCCTCTCTCCTTCCTGGATGGCTGGTGCCTCCAGGCATCCCAGCGTGGTTTGGTTTGGTTTGGTTCTGTTGGCTGTTTGCATGCATGTCTCCGTATGTCAAAAGTTTTTGATACCAAATTATAGCATACATTTTTCTGTAATGTTTTCCTGAGGTTCCTGGTATCTTGGTGTTAAATCCGATCTTTTATGATCAATTTTTAAGTAAATGGTTTATTTTTACACCAAATCTGTGTAACAAATGGTATCGACCCAAAAACTGCTGCAACAACTTATGAGACATGGGAATAATCATATATGTCTATCATTGTGTGCTAAGCCCACCGCCCCACCCTGAACAGGTTAAACTGACTAACAACCACTTGGAAGAGCTGGAAGCGCTACAGGAACATATTCAAATCCCACTATTTTAATACAAAAAAGAAAGCATGCTGTTGTTTAAGCCGGAGTTAATCCCATATGCTGGGCAGAGCAGCTCAAATGTGTTTCTGTTAGTAATAATTATCCTCCAGGTTGGGTACGTAGGGATTTTCAGCGTTGGGTGGCAGAGGAGGAGGGACTGGTCTCTCACCGTAATCTGTAGCAACACATTAGCACATTAACAGATGGATGCAAAGTGTCAAATATTCAGGCTTCATATAAAAAGACATTGTCCTCTGGATTATGAGTTGCGCACCATCAATAAACTGATATGCGGCCGTCTTACCATCAGTAAGGATAACATGCCGCAGGCCGGGGTCAAAAAGCAGCTTTAACTCTGCTGCACCTTCGTCAGCTCTGCTGGGAGAAGACGCAACGCTAAATGAAACTAGAGCACTACAGTTAACAACGCTTATATATAGAAGTGATCAAGGATTTTCCACAGGAAATGTTTTTACAAACATTATTGGAATATAAAATCATCCAAAAAAAAAGCTGCCAAACACAATTTAATGGCTCATGTGGGAGATGATGTTTGACATCACTGAACAAAGCATCTGCTGAAATAATTTAAAGGTCATGTAAGTGACAGTAACTAGTGAGACATGACTGTAATTATACATTATTTCTCTATAATTGTTGACAAGAAGTTAAACGGCCTCAGCAACTGCAGCTTACATGTCGACTGACCATCCAGCGCTGGGTTGGTCTCTTTCCATTGAGTAACTAACACAGAAATGAAAGGCACAGTCACAATTTTTAGCTGTTTTCACTACCAGACTTTGGCGTCACTAAACATCCATAACTATGATACGATAACTCGTTATTTCCAGAAAATAATATGCGAAAAACGTGCGTAAGTGTGTGATTGGTAATCCGTCAATAAGGCCTACCTGCTCGGCAGAGGTGCAGAGAAACCACCGATCATGAGAGAGGTAAAAATGAGGCAAGCTAAATAGCTACTGATCCTGTCGAATCTTCTATAATCCGGCATAGTGCCTCGGGCATCTACAACTGCAATTACTGCATTAAAACACAACAGCGGTTGCAGTTCTAGAATTAATCACTGCATTTGTTAGTCTTTGAAAATATCCTTTCGAAACATAACCACAGATTGTTTGTGGTTGTGGTTTATGTCAACACCTCTGCCAGTACTCAGGGTGGGGTGCAGTAGCTGAGGCAATATTCACAGATGATATGGAGGAGCTTGCTGAACACTTGAAACAACTAGTTGAACAGGCCTTCCTTCCATGGCCTTCCTCCAGTCAAGTGCCGTCAACTGGCATTTGAATACGCAGAAAAAAAACAACATCCCTGTCCCTGCCAATTGGACAAAGACAGGCTAGGGTGTGCAAGAAATCACATGATCTTGTAAGTTAACTGAGGCCAACTTATCTTGCCACAAAGCTAAATCTTCTAATAATGTCTACCCTAGGTAAAGATTGGTTTGGCAGCTTCCTATCACGTTGCCAGAGGTAAAATCCCTGGGAAGGGCTACAGCCTTGAACAAAACTACAGATGGGGAGTTCTTTGACAATCTCAGTTGTTTCTGTCACATCGGCTAAGAGGGGAGAACTGGTGACTGTGGTGTGTGCAGTGAATGCTGCCGGGAATTTCACACCTCCCATGTTTGTCTTCTCCAGAGTTAAGTTTAAGGACTGTTTCATGATAGGAGGACCTCCAAGGGCCAAAGGTACCTCCACCAGAACCTGATGGATGACTGAAAACACCTGGGCTGAGTTGATGATAGACCTGATACAGCACACTAACTGCACCCCTGAAGGTCCCATGCTGCTAATCCTGGATAATCTCAAATCTCACATCTCACTCAAGGCAGTAGAAATAGCCAAGAGCAACGGTATTGTTCTGCTCACCCACCCACCCCACACATCCCATCGCATGCAGCCCTCGCCATGAACGTGTATGGCTTGTTCAAGACCCAAAAGAGCTGATGGGTGGATGAGATCCAACCCTGGTAAAACAGTCTCCATCTACCAGATTGCAGGACTCATGAACTTGTGAATCCACTTCTGGATTTAGGTCAACTGGGATTTTATAACCGAGAAATTTTCCCCGATGAAGCGTTTGCACCATCCATGGTGTCTGACCGTCCAAACCCTGAGCTGCAGGCTGCCCTGGTCCTCATGGATGTGCCTCACCAGCTGACTCAGATGTGCTACAAGTTCCCAGCAAACCTGGATACGTGTCTCCTCGTGAAATCCTACCACTTCCCCCAGGACACAAACCAAACGAAAGCATGTGAAGACATCCATTCTAACTGATACTCCTGAGAAGCAGGAAATCTAAAAGGCTTATGACATGATTGAGAAAGTTGAGGATGACGAAAATACTGGTACAACTTCTCAGAAGAATCCAGGGAAACACGAATAAGACGGAGAGACCCATGTTTGCTGTAAAGGAAAATGATGTGGCACATGTTCCTAAAAGTGATGTGGTGAAGAAGCTGCCTCAACCTAAAAGGCCTGAAGGAACCACGTGGAGAGAGAAACTCCTCATCTTTCCCTGGAACCTTCAGGGCTGGAATGTAGAGGAGGCCTAGTTGTAGAGAATGAGCGCTGATGTTCTTCCTGTGTTGTGAGTCTCAGGCTTTTCTAGCTGGTTCTAAGGGTCCTGTGTTTGAACTGGGTTCTAATCTATCTGTGTTTAGGAAAAAAAGGTGCTTAACTGACCAATCCCCACTTCTAAATGCTACAGCATGTGTTGTTATGCTAGTTTCAGAGTGGAAAAAGTAAGTGGATCACTTTACCCCAACCTGGTTCACTTTACCCCCTTGATTTCTCTGGTCTGTCTCAGTTTACGTCAACGCTGGGTTGAAGTGAGACACCAGACTACTTTTTAAATCATGTTGGCACTTGGAGTGCCGAAGCGTCGGGGTGGCTTGTTTTGTCTTTTGTATTTGTGAGCTCACCTCGCTATTAAGATCGTACATGTCAACTCTGGTTAACTCGCTTATGAATTGTGGAGGTTTGTTCGGTTTGTTTCTGGGACTGGGCAGAGTTTACTCTGGATTCACAAGCTGATGTTTTGGATGTGTTTTTTGTTATTGATAATTTAATTAGACAGCGAGGTTTTTCTTTCCCATTTTGTTTAACTTAGATAACATAGGCTCTGTTTAGAGCTCTCTTTGTTACATTTCTTTGTTGTGTCGAACAGTATCTGTGTGTCCATAGTTTCCATAGATCCTCGCTTCCTTTTGTTAAGACTGTTAGCATTTTCAAATGACCCTTCATTAAGGAAGACCTCTCTGACCTATCCCTGAGCCTTGTTATGTTCTGACTTCCTCTGTTTATATATTCCCCTGAAGTTTACTTTACCCTGCCAGTCAACAAAGTCATATTAGAGAAGTGAAAACAGAACATGAGGAATAGGAACTCACACACACACTGTATGATTTAAAACATCTGAACCACAGTATAAACCTAATTTTAATAAGAAAGACAATTTGATTTTTCAGTTTAACAATTGGCTTTGTTTTAAACCGTAACTTCTGTTTTTTTATGTTACTTCCTCCAGGGGCCCTTTGATTGCTGTACCGCATGGCCCAGGGGCCAACAACATGCCAGCAGAGTGAAAATTGTTGGTGTTACATGTTGCATTTTTAATATAAGAGGGGAGAGGTGTAAATGTGACAGTTTTTGGCACAGAGGTTCCAAAAAACAAAGCCAAAATATTTGCCTTGTCTGGCATTATCTGACCTCCTACTGACATGTGACTTAAAGTTAATAAATGAATGTATATGGATAGTGTGGAAGAGAAACAGTTTCCAGCCAGACACACTCGGTATCTTTTTTTTTGCACCCTACATTTAAGTTTGTTTCTGAAAAGTCAGCCAGGCTAAATGAATGGCTTTAGTCTATGGTCATTTCTGGATAGCAGAAGCTGTTATAAATAACACACACAGGCAGACATGCAGTTGAGATCATAAAATCCGAAGGACCACAGGATGCAATCAAACAGCTTCCTCTTCTGTACCTCTCAGAGCAGGCGCGGCCTTGTTTTTCCCCTCTCTGAGGATATCAGCATGGCAGATGTGTACAAGCAGCCATGTAACGAGAGGGACAGTGATCATTGTGATCTTGAGACATGACAGTTCACTGTACATTACTCTGCTTATAGCATGGCCATTTCCTGGAGAAAACAACACATTGTATCAAATTATTAAATCAAAAAATGTGTTTTGATTTTGAAAAAAAATCAAATTTACAGTCTACAGTTTATTATTCTGATGTTATACAGATAAAACGGACCATATAATTCTGTAATTGACCAATCAGAATTGAGCACAGTAGATGATTTATCATTTCTCAAACTCTTGTAGTATGTGGCGATGTTAGATCAGACACTGTGGCGTAAGTGTGACATGTTTCCACTGTGGAATAGATCAAAATGCCCAATAGCAGACGTACCAAACACATTTTCTTTAATTTCAGATTCTAAATGTCACGTTAAATCACACAAGAAAAGTTTAAAACATGAAGTCTTGCGTGCCAGATGTCCTTAAAAGTGCTGTGCTCTTTACAGGCCGGTACGTAATCAACTAGCAACCATTACCAGAGCACATTTCATTTGAACGGCCCATTGTGATGTGGTATGTGGAAACCGGACGCACCCATTCAATAGCAGGATATGAACAGAAGTTCTGTGAAGTTCAAATGAATAAAAAATGAAATGCGTGTAACTATCTGCAGAGTGTTCACGATGTCTGTGGAAATGATCACATAACTTAAGAAATCAGAGATGTAGTCTCAGTTGTCATTTATTTATTTAGGTCAGTTAAGCCAAGCCAATGAGGTCTGACACCTTCTAGAGCCAAACACTATTTATTTATACATGACATTACATAGAAAACGCTTTCCAACTGTGAAAGTTAGACGAACAACTTGGGACTGACAAGCAAAAAAAACAACAATCTTTTTTATGTTTATATATGTCCTCTTTTAAGATACATTGTCTTAGATTTACTCATCTATTTAGTATTATTATTATTTGTCTATCTATATATTTATTTTTCTACTTCATGGGGTGTGGATTCTGTTCTGAGTCTTCCTGTATGTCTCGGTTTATTGTGAAAAAAAGCTTAATAAACAAAGTTTAGAAAAATGATTTTCCCCTACAGAGGACACTTTGTATAACTATAAATAACATACATTGTTATGACTCTGCTCATATTTTTCAGTCTGCTGTGTCAATTGTATATGCAAATGGACCTGTGCCATAGCAGAGCAGTGATTGGTGGAGAGAGTTCAGCACCTGGCCCGTGGTTGGCTGCAGCCCAGACACACCTGGGTATATAAAGAGCCAAGATGGCAGCTGGCATTTCCTCATCCTCCTCCTTTCCTAACTGACCACAATCCTATGTTGTCACAATGTTTGAGTAGTTGTAGTGAACCATCTTTTCTCTTCAACTATAGGGAGGTAAGTCTGCTGTCATTTGTTTGTTGTTTTGGCCTGGGTCAGCCCCGAAGCATCACTCAGTTTATATACTTATCTTATTTTATATATCTATTTCTTCACTGGTATGTCTTTGTAAATAAATAATAATAATATATGCACATATCTAAACCAGTCTTTAGTCGTGGGACTTGGGCAGGGGTAGACTGGGGCAAAAAAGCGGCCCGGGAATTGACAGAAAGTGCTGTCTGGCCCTAGTCCATACACAATACTGATGTTTACAGCCAAACTAGCCTGAATGTATTGTGCTAAAAGTCAGCAAGCTAGACAGATAATAGTATCACATTACAGCCACCCAACCTGACCAGCATCCCCTCCCGGTCACGCAGACCCGGCTCTCTCTCTAACATTCACTCACTCAAACACATCATGTTGAGAAGAGGTCTGTGTGCACTTAACAGATAAATGAGGCTTCTGGTGTACACTCTGGGGTAAGACAACATTTTAAAAAGAAAAGAAAGCAGCATTGACTGAGGTTCCTGTCATTGGAATGGCCGGAGTGTATGAAACTGGCCGAGTGGGAAGCTGAGGGTGGAGAGCAAAAACAAAATCCATTTTTAAAAATCTTTTGGCCGCGGGCCTCTGTTCTCTCCTGCATCCTGACAGCTGTACACTCAGATATGAAATATGAAAAGAGACTCTCACATCCTGAGATTTTCAGTCAACTGTGATTATAGAATATATTAGCCTACACTCTACAGCAGGCAGCCTACACACACACACACACACACACACCTGTTGCCGTGCTGTCTCTGTCCCTCTGCTCTCTGGACTGGGCTGCCTGTTCTTGTATTCGTGCCTTGGTGAGGGCGGGCTGGTTGTCAGGCTCCTTCTTTTCTTTTTTTCAGCGCGTCACTTGCAGCATCACGCCCACTGACCCACCGGGGAAACTCCCGGTACCCCCGTCCGCCCCTGGTGGTGGGCCGCCGGCCGTTCTGTGATTCCCAGTCCGCCCCTGTATCATAACTATATGTGATGGTTATTAAAGGAAGTCATACCTTTAAACTCAATTTTTATTTAGTAACGTGGCACCTTTCATGCAAACACTCATCCAAAAATGCTTCAGGGAGCAAAATGAGGCAGAGATAGACAACGATGAACGACGAACACAATCCTGCATTTAAAAAAAAAAAAGCAGTGTTTCAATGTTTTCATGTTTTTCCCCCCAAAAGGTGGAAAAACATGAAACAAGGGTCAGTTTAGCAAGAATAAAATTAAAAATCCATGAGATGAGTAAACGTGTTCCAAGTAAAGACTTTCAGAGAAGCCACTCCCCTCTGTGTCTGTGTGTGTGTGTGTGTGTGTGTCTGTGTGTCCTCTCTGATACTATAAACTGTGCAGACGAAGACAACCCGCTGTGTCTGTAGACTCAGTAAACAGAACATTGGAAAGTCCTAGCAGAGTTTTTGAGGCGTGTTAATATCCTGTCGTGGCTCCGGGTCTTTGGATTTATACCTGGAGGCTGGAAAAAATCTTCTCGTGGGTAAGTCATCAGTATTTTCTCTGCTAGGAAAAAAAATGCGTCTTAAAATACGTTATATTGATATTATTTCCATTTAAACTTAATCTGAACTTTTTAAATCACGCCTGCCTGTTTTTGTTGAACTGAGACACTGATCCTATCAAACTAAGCAGCGTCCTACTGCACAGGTGTGAAAGCTAGATTAAAGCAAAACTATTTCATATTTTTCCGCATCTCAGTCTGTTCTTGCAATAAATTTCACTCCATTAATGCTGATGAATTGTGTTTATCAACGTGACGTGTGCACTCGCGATGGTTATTCTAATTATTAGACTATAATTATTGATAAAATTAAGAAAATTGTTCGTTCATTTGCATCAAACTGTGTCTGAAATAACGCATGTTTATATGGAACCGAGGGTCTAAGGACAGAGGGTGTCACCCCCTGTACAGAGTGTAAAGCCCTCTGAGGCTAAATGTGTTTTGTGACTTTGGGCTATACAAATAAAATTTGATTTCAAGTTGTGCACGTCCTTTTGCTCATGAGCTCACTGCAGTGTGTCACATTTAATAGATGATCGATGACTTTTTTCATGCCTACACAACCACAGTGTGTTTGTTGAAGCTCCATTGTTCAGCGTGTTTAATGTTTGGATGTCCCAACTGGAAACCTTCAAGGACAACGCCAGAGACAAAGCTCCCATATAAAAATACCTGGGTAGACAGATCTGACACCAAAACAAACACACGTAACAGCTTGTTTCCACACTGTCACTGTGATCAAAACCGGACACAGTGAAAATAGCATTACTCTGTTATATCTGTAATATTACACGCCAATAAAGTGACGTGTGTGTTCTCATTCATTTATGTAAATTCATCATTGCTTTTGCATTTCATTCACCAGCTGAACAGGTGCCATCAATCACCCCAGTCCAACAAGAGTTTATTCTTTGGAAACATTAAAGGCTTGGTCACAGCTATGAGGTATGTGCAAATGCAAACATGCAATGTGTCAGTTAAATATTACAAATGATCTGTCCCTTATCGCATGGAAACTGTCTTGTTCATTTGCGTTTCTATGGAATTTTGTGCTCCGGGTATGGTCACCTGTGCGAATTACGTAACACTTGACTGCACAGCAAGTCAGAAATGACCAACAGTTTAAGAGGTTTTTGTAAAAGTGTCACATTTTATGGAGAAAATGTTTCCTGCGTTCTCTCCGCTGTCCTGCTATGCATCAGCTCACTGCTGCAGATTAAAGCCAAGACAGGTAGTTAAAGCTGCTGTTACCTGATGCCAGCTCTGAATATTAAAGCACCAGAGGAGTGTGAGTGTTGTTAATGTTAGTGGCACGCTGGACTACCGATATTCAGTTACGGGGTGTCGTGAATGCTGACTTGTGCGTGCCAAAACAGGGTTAACCCAAAATAGGGTTACCTAACCCTCTGGCTTAATGAGCGGCCCTGTTAACTGCCGACAATCAACACAATTCATCTGTAACTGTTGTTAGGAAAGGAAAATAATATGTATACCAACATGACAGAAAAATCAGCTTTTTAAATTCTTAATATTAAAACATTACATAATGTTAGCTGATGACTGGTTTAGCATTTTTAGCATTTAGCAAGCTGTTGGAAGTTGCATTGTAGTTCCTCATTCACCGTAGTAAAATATTAACAAAACAAAATCCTGTTACAAAACCGGTTTTGGTCCCTAGTCCCTTATGTTCCTTATTCATGACAACTGTACTTTTAGATTCAGACATCACACACATGATGTCTGTATTTATACTGTCTATGGTACACAGCAAATTCAGAAGAGTTACATTTTTGGTGTTAGTGAAATTTGAGCAAGAGTAGAGTCAATGAGGGTTTTTACTCCATCTTTAAAAGTAGTTAGCAGTATCAATCCAGTGCAATACAGTAAGTGTGTTTTTATAAATATTAACTCTGAAGTTAATATTTATACTTTTACACTTGAAGCGTCAGCAGAAGATTTCCCAGCATGCCATGAGACACTGTGTCACAGTCAAAGTTTAAGTAAATTGTGTTAAGTTGTATTACTACAGATGTTGTTTGTTTACAGTTCTGTTCTAATTCTTGTTCTAGTAGCTTAAAGTTGCTGTTATGAAACAAGGCGTTTTGCACCACGAGTGAAGGTTAATAACCTCCCCTCAGCCGCAACATTGCAAATATCAAAATAAATGTTAAAATAATACCAAACGTAACCATCTTTATCTTAACAGTCCGTATTACTATTAATGTTTAATGTTATGGGTCTAACACTTGTGTAGTTAATACACGATCCTCTGAGTGAGTCAAATGCAGGTCATTTTTGGACACGGAATTCTGAAGTTCAAGTCAAGTGATTTTCATTTGAGCCAGTGAACAATGACACGAGTCAGTGTGTCGCCAAGGGCCATGGTGCCAAGTGAAAGATAATACATAGTGCGGATGAGATTACATTTGCATGCACGCACATTGTAAAATAACTGACAAGAAAAAAAAACATATTTGCATATTTCCTATGCAACCCTGTGTTTTCTTCCCTCATCAAGACCGCACTCTCGAAAAAACATTTACGCTTCTGAGCTGTGTAATACACTAGCATGTACCCGAAAGAAATCATTGTTGTGGAGACATTGTTCTTTCGAAAACCTTCAATAAAATGTCAGCTTGGAAATCTCTTAATTCTACAATGACTTCAAACTGGGGCTTTTTTAAAATGGGAGGGGAATAGACCGAAAGCGGTTAATAATAGCTGAAATAAAGATGAGATAAAACTTTCACCCACTTAAGTCAGCTTGCCCATCTCTCTGCATGCTCAGTATAGCATCATACACTGTGTCTAATTAATAACCATATATATTATATGCATTGAACTGAAGTGTTTCCTCCTGCTCTTGCATCGTTCCAGGTCCAGGGCAGTCACTGCTGGAATCTCCTGCTGTTTCGTGTTGCTTTTGGGTGGCTTCACTTCTTTATATTCAAAGTCAGTATCAGAGTCTTCATTATCACTCATTGGAGATGATTAAATCTTCAATAATGACTTCAAAATGATTTTATTCTCAATCTCACAATGATTTTCATTGTTTTTTTCTATAGTAGTTATCTAACGACGCTCTTCTCCAACAACCTGCTGGTGGCCGGTGGAGGAAAGTCAGTGAGACAGAAAATCCAAATAAATGACACGCTTAACTTTGGGTAGGAAGACCTTTTACACTGATTTAATTTGTCTTCATCTCCTCCTTCATTTGAGACTTTAAAAAGTACTTAAACACCTGGTGAAGGTCCGGTAGCGTTGAGTCCAGTGTAACATGGTTAAAATCCCAGAGATGGCGATGAAGGTGTTATGTTTGCAGCCAACATAAACAACAATGGCATGGGGAAAACTCTGCCAGCAACTCTGTTGAACACAATCTCCTTCACCGGAACATGCCCCGTGTTGCACCACGAGTCCTGCATCTGCAGTCCACTCTCACCATCATGAATCTGGGTATATCCACTGAGGCTGGAAACTGGTTCACAGATTGAGTTCCTCACATTGGGAGAGAGATGGATCATGTTTCAAAAATTCAGACTCTTCCTGCAGAAACAACTTTGGGCTCAGATTACAGTAATGTCATATTTGACATCCATGGAGGGATGGAGGGTAAATATGCCGCTGTAACAAAAGAAGTGTCACATGGGCGGGATTAGCGAATGTTGTGCAAATATTTGAATGCAAATCCATTCAAATATTCCAGAGCTGGTTTAAAAATAAACAGTGATGACTGAAGAGTTGCCCCTTTTCTCTACTCTGCTGAAATCTTGGGTAAAGCACTTATATAAATATATCTTAAATAAATACTCACTTATTGTTTCCACCTTCTGTTGAAGGGCTAGGCCGACGGTTGAGACAAGCACAACTTGGAACGCCCCCATCATGTGGGAGGGGATGTTTGACCCAAACCTGTATGACCAAATGCACATCGAAGGCCAGTCAGCCGTGGCGCTCACCGTGTTTGCTGTTGGCAGGTTTGTTTACCTTTTTTGCTTGGTGCTTATTTTCTAGACAGTAGTGGAGGAGGAATGCTTGGTTTTTATCTTCATTTCACAGCATATCAAGTGTGCGACGGCATTGTTTTCTATGTTCTAACCTGCAAGGTTAGGGTGTTAAAACAGAAAGTTCATCTCAGATAACACAACTGGTGTTTTTCTCATGTAAAATAAAGTTTTTCTCTCTGTCTCCACCTAAGATACCTGGATGCCTACCTCAAGACTTTCCTGATCTCTGCAGAACAACATTTCATGTTGGGATTACCAGTGACATATTACGTGTTCACAGACGAGCCAGAGAAGGTCCCAAACGTCACGCTCAATGCCAAGCGAAGACTGAAGATCATTCAGGTGCAGAAGTATTCCAGGTGGCAGGACATCTCTATGATGCGCATGAAAACGATATCGGAAGTCATAGAAACGGACATCCGTCACCACTCCGGCTATGTCTTCTGCTTCGACGTGGATCAGGAGTTCAAGGGGAGATTTGGCTCGGAGGCTTTGGGGGATTCTGTGGCTCTGCTGCATGCTCACTTTTACAAACTTCCAAAGGACAGGTTCACCTACGACAGAAACCCCAAATCCAAAGCTTTCATGCAAACTGGTGATTTCTATTACCACGCAGCTATCTTTGGAGGCTTGTGGGAAAATGTGAAGAATCTGACAGATACCTGCTATGCGAACATCATGGAGGACAAACTATATGACGTGGAGGCTCTGTGGCACGATGAGAGTCATCTTAACAAGTACTTCTGGCTTTACAAACCCAGCAAGCTGCTCTCCCCGGAGTACTGCTGGGACCCGAGTATTGGTGACATGACGGACATACAAGTCACTCGCCTAGTGTGGGCACCAAAACATTATGAAACACTTCGTACTTAATGGTAGAAGAGTCACAAACTGAGGTAATTCTTTGGGGAATAAATGCAAGATTGTCTGCTATGAGCCTTGTACGGGATTATTACCTTCAAACAACTCTTGGAAGAACTCTTCTCTTCTTTCTCTCTTAAGAATTCAGGAAATCTGATTGTCTCTGTTTTCATCTTTATGATTTTCTTTATTGTAGATGTGATGATTTTGCAACTGCACTGGGAGACACATTGAAAATTCTTGACATTGTCTGGATTGACCGCCATGTCTTAATGGAAGAAATGCTAGACAAGTCATTCCTCTTTACGTAGTTGAGTGGCTCTTACCGCAACACAACTGATGATCTCAAACTCATTATTTTAGCCGGCCTTTTATAAGCTTGAGATGTTTACAAGAAGGATTTCTAACCCATAATGTGGATTTTTTTCTCCAAGAGTCTTGAAACTGCATTCCAAGTTTAGCCTCCGACTCGTGTTTCATGTTGCCAAGTCAAAGAGGAGGCCAGTTCCGGTTAAAGAGGATGTGGAAGTTTAGATGTAAGTCCTGTTTTGTCTTTGGGATTGAGGTGCAATACAAGAAGATAATCTATAATCAGTCAGTTTACATTTGCTGCTCAGACTTTCAAGGTTGGAAGAGCTGCCATTTAAAAGACCTGTATCATTCCAGAGCATGTGCTGTGCTAACAAACCTATCAACATGGACTCAACTACAGAATTTACATAATAATGATGATAATAATAATATATGATCAAAGACAATGTACATAAAAAGAACATCAAATCAGCAAAACGATATAAAATGGCACACTAAAAACAGACTGAGCTAAACATTAAAAGAAATTTTAAAAAGCTGTGTTTTTGTCAGTGATTTGAAGGTGGGCAAGTCGGTGCAGTCACAGCTGCAGAGAAGGCTCTGTCTCTCCAGGTTCGGCACTCAGATGAACGGAGGCGCAGGATTCTGAACTGAACACGCTGTGGAACTGGGATGTACGTTTTAAGTTTTAATGCCTGCCATGATGCTGGGCAGCTCTCCTGGTCAGAGGCGGAGCATGAGGGGGGGCAGGGGGGGCAAGTGTCCATCACTTGCCCCCCCTGCCCCCGTCATTTACGGCAAGCACGTAAATGACGGGGCTTTGCTCCAGGCCCCCGCACGAAGCCCCGTCATTTACGTGCCCACGTCGCGTCCCCATCCAAGTCCGCGCCGGGCTTGGAAAAGCGCTTTTAGCACCATGGACAGGGAGCGGAGTCCCGCGATTTCAGTGCCGTCGGCGGGGGGGGGGCTTTATAAAGGACCCGGTCTTTTGACCCGCCCCCGGCCCAGCTCTGACTTGTTCCGCCAATGCTCCTGGTGATACGGGGAAGAACGGAGAGGTGAGGGGAGATGTTGTTATAAATAGTGTGAATTTTAGTTTGAAAAGAAAGAAAGAAAACAGTTGCATTTGCCGGTGGCGAATGAGTTGGAGTTGATTTACTCTGGAAAACAGAGCCTTGGGGGAACTCTGTAAAAGTTTGGAGATGAACAGTTGAACCGGTTTTCGTGCGAAGGCTTTCAAGCTGTCATTTGCTGAGGTCAGAGGGATTGTCAGTTAACGGTGGGGGCGAAACTGCTATTGTGTATGCTGGTTTACTTTTCCAAGAAAAATGGTATCACCATTTCTTATTGTTATGTTGGATGACACCCTCTGTTTATTACTTTACCTTGAGGGTAAAGAAAAGAAAAACCTGTTTGTTCACTCTCTCACACTTACACAAATGGCATCTCTGATATCTGCTGCGTGTGCCTTTTGGGTCGATGATGGATTTTTATATATACTTTTCACATCTCTATCTGTGAACATTGACCCCGATGTGTTGTGATGTGACTCTGTCACCATAAATGAGGATGATAAGAATTAGTTTGATTTGCAGTACATGCGCTCCACGTGTCCCTGATTACAGGAAATCACCCCTGAAAACAGCGTACGTCCGAGGCTGTCTGCCTTATCTTGCTTTCAGCTCTCTTTTATGAGGGTGCTTTGTGTGCAGATGAAAGATACGGTTCACAATACAAATCTCAGGCCACCTGCGGCTTTTTAAATATTAGCTCTCCATTTTCTAAGTCAGTTTTTAGTTGGATTACATTTGCTGGTTAGACTTTACAGGCTCTGAATGATAGAACACCGCAATTATTTCAGAGGGTGTGGACAGTGACGGCGAGTGTTGGTTTTACTTTTCAGTTTTGTGTGTTTTTTTCCCCTCTTTGCATTGTCTGTTTCTCTTTGGCAGTGTGTGTGGTTCATAGTGAGAGTCACACCAGGCACTCCCTAAGACACACTTGCTGGAAACCGCTCCCGAGATCTTCCCGTACCAGTTTTTTCCACAAAGTCCTCTTATCTGTTTGCCTTACTCCACCTGCGACACCACCTGGCCTCCAGCCGGCGTTAACCGCGACCACAGCGTGCCTTTGGTTTAATTCTCGTAATGAACTCTTTTAAACCGTACTGGCCCCTTCAAACACAAAACTAACAGTGCTATCTGCGTACTCCTATTGTGCGTTATCTCACTTTGAAGGAGGTTTACATCAGTTCTTTTTTAGTTTGCTTTCGTGACATTGCTTCATGTACAGATGGTAATATATTAATAATAACTTGATTCATATCACACATATCAAATCACAGTTACAAAGTTCTTTACAATAAGTTATAAGTGCTATAAAAGAAATAACAATGAGGGCAATAACAAGTGTAAATTATTAATTTTAAAAAAGAGCTAAAGGTGCGTTTTTAAAAGCTGACGCAGAGTTTGCAGCCCTGATTTCCTCACACAGGTCATGCCACAGTTTTCCAGATCCATGTCTGCAAATGCGCATTTACCTTTATGTAAATGTATCTGGACTGTGGGACACATCACATCTCAGTGGGTTTTTATCTGGCTAAATAAAGGTTAAATCAATAATATGATATCTAAATGGCTCGGGGTGAGGCCTCTCAGGCCTTTGAAATGCACTCTGTAGATAAATAATGAATAATAAGATTCATAATACAAAGTGGCACAGAGAGTTTGTGTGTTTTGGTGCTCGGCTTTGGACTATTTCTGTGTTTATTGGCTACTGATTTTGGATTATGGACATCGGACTATCTGCGGACACCCTTGGCTTGAATACTGCTTGATTTAACAACACTGATTTTTGGAACACAGACCCAAAAAAACTGAGCTAGGTGGCCAGCTAGGGTAACAGCAGATGCTACTTACGCCAGGTTACCTACCTGTCCGAAGAAGGCTCTGACAGCCGAAGAGGGGCGATGACATTAAGAAGTCTCTGGACTTCTTGTATGAGGAGATTTCAGTTGTGAAACTGCAGCAGAAATCCATCCTGGACCTGGTGGAGGAAGTGAAGGCTCTCCAGATCCAGAACGCAGAGAATGACCAGCGCCTGGTGCACCTGGAGTTTTTCCTTTCAGAGTTGGGGGCTATAATCTGATGGGTGAGTTCAAGTTAAAACATCAACGGGCACGTGCAGTATTAAAGTTTTTGTCTTGCAGTTTGTGGAGTGAGGCTGTGGAACAGCAATGTCCAAGCATGATCCAGTTTAAAAAGCAAACACAAAACTAACAGTGGTATCTGCGTATTCCTATTGTGCGTTATCTCACTTTGAAGGAGGTTTACATCAATTCTTTTTTAGTTCAACTCACTTTCGTGACAGTGCTTCGTGTACAGATGGTAATATATTAATAATAAACTTGATTCATATTGCACATATCTAATCACAGTTACAAAGTTCTTTACAATAAGTTATAAGTGCTATAAAATAAATTACAATGAGGGCAATGACAACAAAAGAGCTAACGGCTAAAGGTGCGTTTTTAAAAACTGACGCAGAGTTTGCAGCCCTGATTTCCTCACACAGGTCATGCCACAGTTTCCCAGATCCATGTCTGCAAATGCGCATTTACCTTTATGTAAATGTATCTGGACTGTGGGACAATGTACTGT
Source organism: Nibea albiflora (assembly GCA_014281875.1). NCBI lineage: Eukaryota > Metazoa > Chordata > Actinopteri > Sciaenidae > Nibea > Nibea albiflora. The sequence goes on along the minus strand of CM024795.1, from coordinate 4,752,800 downwards.
ATGACACATCACATCTCAGTGGGTTTTTATCTGGTTACATAAAGGTTAAATCAATAATATGAGAATCTCCGGGAGTCTGACGGGATCTGACGGGTGAGTTCAAGGTGTAGAAAGATTCCTAAGTGAGTAGTGGAGGAGAGGTAGGTTTAAATAAGCATATGCTTCATCCTACTCCTTTTCGGACATGTTGCGTTCACATTATTATTTTAGTTTGAACTGTTGTTGGATTTGTTTGTTTCCAGTTTTTCACTTTGTTATTTTACTCGCACGTGTTCGATATAAACTGAAACTGAGCTGAACTGAAAATTCGGACCATGCCTCACATGGGTAAACACCCAAACTTTGAACTTTAGTCTCATCACACAAAACCAAACCGACGTGAGACCTCCAAACGCACAAACTGTGCGGCACGGTGAGAAGTGCATGAACCAACAACAACAACAAGAAGAAAAAAGCCATTACAGTAAATCTTTGTCATATTATTTAAATCCACAGCGGGCTAGGTCACTGCTTGTGTCCCTTTGTTTGATGTGACTCTCCTCAGTGTTGTGAAGGTGCCCTCGTCCACCTTCTTCTGTATCAAAAAAAACCTGAGCTGAGCCTGAATGTCCTCATAGCGAAGGCGTGAGCGCGTCCAGTCCTTCACCTACATTCAGGAAAATCCAGCAGGTTTTTGTCTGAGGCTCTCTCACACTGTGCATGGGATGGCAAAGAGAGAACAGCTCTGGACTAATGAATGAAGCCTGACCAAGTAATGTGAAATATGAAAGTAATAAAGTAATTCATTACATTGCAAAAAAACAAAAAAAACAATGGTGATATGATGCTGAAAGTGGAGTAACATGATCCAAGACTATAGCAGCATTCTGCTGGATCACCTGCAGTATGTTAAGCTTAATTTGAGAGGCTTACAATGCCATAGAGAACATTTAAACTCCACTTTAAATAAACACAAGGCAGCTCTTTAAATCAGATTTGTTTAAGCACTGCCCCTCCGTATTTATCTGAGCTTTTAACTATCTGAAATCCTGGTAGAGCTCTGAGGTCCTCAAATCAACTTCTGCTGAATGTGCCCCGGTCAAAATATAAACACTGGGGTGACCGAGCCTTTACGGTTGGCGCCCCCAGGCTCTGGAATAAGCTCCCCGTCGAGCTGCGTCTTGTCTCTGACTTGGGCCTTTTCAAATCCAGGCTAAAAACTCCCCTATTTAGGACGGCTTTTAATACCCAGCAGTACAATGACACTTTTATCTTATCTTAATTTGATTTTGTTGTATTTTATTGATTTTATTTGTTTGTTTTTATTTTTCATGTTATTTATTGATGCAAAGCGCTTTGGTACACCGAGAGGACTGTTGTAAAGGGCTGTATAAATAAACTACATTTACACTGGTAAATCGCTTCCTGGACATTTTAATACTTGAAAAACTAGGCTGGGATGAACAGGCGTATCATTCTCTGCCAGGCGGAGACCGTTTTTTGGAACGTGCCCAAGCTACGCACAGATAGTTACACACCGGCGGTGTTTCATTACAGCTACTTTGTGTTCCCTTCTTTATTTTATTTCCTGCTATGCAAAATTGCGCTAATCTGCTCGCTAACGCAACATTGTGACCTGTTTCCTGTTGGGCTGACGGCTTGTCAGTTGTCATTGTTGGTACAGTGAAAAAACCACTAGTAGCCCTCTAAATGCTACACACAGTTAATGTATATCCACAGATATTCATATATACATTTAAGGTTAATGCAAAAGGTAGCTGAGCGGCTGATATTTCACTGTGTGCGTGTTGTTAGATAAACTGTGTTGTACTTGGTGACTTTTGCCCCTGACACGAGGGACTAATTTGTTGTTGATTAATTTTGGTCGTTATCATTCATTTTGTTGTCCAACACAGATTTATAATCGCTTCTAATGAAACTACAAAGACTCCCGTCGTCAGCCTTTATTTGAAATGCGTTTACCTCGCTGTATAGTTGCATGCCTGCACACACACTTATTTGATGCCTTCGATGCTTTCTGTGCCCGAGTATACTGTATGATTGAGACAGACATGAGAATTGCATGTTAAGATCCAACCTGCCCAGCCCAGCCCCCCATCGCTCAGCGTGAACCACACAGCTTCCACCTGTGTCATTCAGCTGACCTCAGATCAGCTTGGACCTGTCTGACTGAAAGCACTGATGCATTATTCATAGACTGCCACCATCTGGCGTATCAGCGCACCCTGCCACCTTAGCACTCACCCTGTCAAAGGCATGCAGTAAGAAAGGCAGCTTAATATCAGAACAGTCTTTGCCTCAGTGCCAAGTAATTCACAGGCCAAATGAATAAGTTCACAGGGCATGTTAGCAGCACACTCTTATATCCGCCTGACAGACAGGATTCAGAGAAAATGTGAGTTTGTGCGAGGATTATACGCAACAGATTCCCGTCTTCAGATCCGTGCCCTGCATCTTGATTAGAAGGACACTGTAATGGTATATTGTTTATAGCGTGAGGCCGCTCCTCTCACATTTCTCTCATCTCACGCTTCCCTGGATTTTTCCGTTGGACCTGTTCACCAGTCACTATTTTGGTTTGAACATGTTTCTACATGAAACATGTCAGTGTTTGACCTCAGCTCTATCCACGGTGTGTTTGATCAGATGCTTGGGGAATAACAGCCGCTCACTGCTGTGTTATGAGCAGGCACTGCAGGCCCAGAGGAGGAAGATAGAGAAGCACCTGGTAGCTCAGCCCAGGTAGACGAGCACTCGTTCATCCACAAACAAAATCTAAATATTACAGAGCTAAGAAATGAAAAGAATTTAATATCAAAACTTTCACAGACCTGCTCCATTGCATTAATTGAAATGGATTGGTTTGAGTATGCGCTGTAACACTGCTTCCCAGTTTGAAGAGCAAAGAGTGAATGTCAGAAAATGATGCAGTTCAGTCATCCTAACACTTGAGGGTGCTAGTGTCAAGTCATCCTTAAATACACAGCTGTCGCTTCACATCAGATCGTTCACCAATCCATGACGTGTGTGTGTGTGTGTTGCTCCCTAATTTGCATCAGTTTTCTCATTGCAGCAGAGATTCTCCTCCTTCTCTCTCCCTCTGACTGGCTCTGTCCACCTCTGTCTGCCACATGGTTTTTTGTTTATCTCGTACCTACTACACGTCACACTCATGCATGCACGCACCTTCACCACCGATGTACCAATAAACACACCTCACTGTTTCTTTTGTTTAAGTCATCTGTGCAACAAATCACTTCAACCCGTGTCCACCTTTTACTTTTGTCACGGCCTTAGAGCCGAGTCGTGACAGCGTGAGTATGTGTAGTATTTTAGTAAGGAAGGACGCAGAGGATGGTGTCAAACAATCTCTCAAAAAGTAAACGTATTGCCTTTTCTAGCGTGGATCTCGCTTCTTCAGCAACAGCTTGTAGCTTCACTGACGCAACCATCCCCGTCTTTTTAGCGCTCACTATTCAAAGGTGATGAAAGATAATCTTACTGCTTGAGTTTGACTCCACTAGTACTACTTTTGACAAGGCTGCAAACAAATCTCAGTTTCATTCCTGTCCCAAGAAATGCAAAGAACTTTTGATGGTAAAGTTTCTTCTTTGTTTCTTGATCCGAGTTCGTCTTCTACTCACACCAGTTTCTTTGAAACTGTCTTGATCTGGAAGAAATTTTAAGAAAATTCAGCCTCTAGCACTCAATAAAACACAGATGATAAGATACATTGTGTGTGTTGTACCAAATACTGGATTTGACATCCAGTCCAGTGCAGTCACAAACTCTCCACACAGTGGCGCTCAAAGCAAGCAGATCCCACTATACAGTTTTACTGGGAAGAACCAGAAGCACACATGATACTGCTAAAAACAACATCAGCACAATAATTCAAAGAATAAGAGAATAAAGCAGTAATATTTTAGCAGACAATGTCCAAACTGGTTACACTTCTGTCAGATGATTAGAAAGTGTGTTTCTCTTCTCCTGTGACAGACAGCACATCGCTCCAACATGCATCCACAGTCAATCACAGTTGCCCATTGTTTGGTGGCTTTAATAGACAAAGTACCAACATGAGATATAATATCATTCATGACTGCAGAGTGATGATATGTGTCTGTCCTAAGAGGATCATCTTTGTACACCTGGAGGCTTGCCAGCTCGCTCTAACAGTGCCTTCTTTCTAACTCCTCTTCAGAGATTTAATCCAACATTATTGACAAGCAGCTCTGCCTGTAAAGTATTTCAAATACAGCTCATGGCACATGACACAGTTGTAAAAAGATAATCCACTGTGCAACAGACTTTTCGAGTATCCATGGTTGGGCTCTGCACTGTAAATCAGAGAGAGCACCGTGGCTCTTAATATCTGCTGTCTTCGTGACTGAAACAAATGATATGAAATATGACTGTGCCAAAGCTCAAGAAGAACCAGCTCAGGAATCAACATTAAATGACGTCAAACGATCAAACCAGGCAGAATATTGTCAGATGCCTTTCTGGAACAAGTAATCACCTCTGAAGTGATGCAGGCACAGGCGTGTGCTGGACTTACTGTCGGTACCATTGCAATCACTGTTTATATTCTGCTTTGAAAAAGGACATGCTGTACTTTTTGCTCGACTGATGGCGGTGATGGCTTCAGCTTCACTAGTTACTTTGCAGCTTCAAATGTCACTTGCATTACGAAATGAGATTATGAAATATGTCTGTCTTAAAATATGTCAGCTTTTCAGAGACCAGGCGTGCCCTCAACGGGGTGACCAGATGGATTTTTAACCCTTTACAGGGTACGCGTTTAAATACGACCCTCGAGTGTTATGGGAGACTTTTTTTTTTGTCGGTTTTAGGCTGCAAGTCAAAGTCAAAGAAGTTAGCGTATACGGTCACTTGTCCACCTATGCTAGAACTACAGAAGATGAGACACTTCCAATTTCAAACTATCACGCATAGTGAAAAAAATGTTAGGGTAGGATCCAGTAGAGGCCATAACAACATTACCTGTGACATAGCCTGACATTTGCTGATTGGCTGGACAAAGTCACATGATTCTGCGCCTCCACTGAGAGCCACGAGGCATGGAAGTTACCATACATGGTTACGCGCCTGATAAAGGGTTAATATTAGAGGACCAGGACCAGTGTGTAATATTTTGGGGGCTCCATTGACAGAGTATGGCAGAAATGAAGTCCAATAATCATAACTATGTTTTCATTAATTAATTAATTACAAACGGACAAACTGTATTTTCTTCGGCACACTGGGAAGGGGTGAAATGAGAGGGTTGCAATACCCACGTTCACCACTAGATGGCAATAAACTCCACACACTGGTCCTTTAAAGAGTTTCAGAGAGGGATCGAGGTTTAAAGGTTTTCTCAACGTTACAGTATCTTTAGTGTTATGTCGAAGATACCTTCAGTGTTTGTGCTCTGACTGATACGTGTGGTATTTTATTTTTAAATACTTCTCCCTCCACCCAAAGTGTGTGTTCTGCTTTAAATTCAAACCATGTCAACATTTCTTCATATGACTTTGGATCTGCAAGACTAGTTTCAGTCTCAGGGGTTCACCTGGGAGTGAAACAGGTGGAATCACCTCCCAGCGCCCTTCAAGTCATCTCCTCCTGTGTGTGTCAGGTATCACATACACACACACACACACACAGAGCTGCCTGGTCCATTTGAATGAGGCAGCAGTCTGGTGTACCATGGTAGAAAGTGAACACACACAGCTGTGTTTACACTGTGTGGTCAGTCTGCTGCAGATGCATCAATTCTTCCTCTGGTGTCCTCTGGTACCAATCAACATATCTATGAATGTGCCAACTTCAGTACAAACACTATAATTTATATAATTTCCATCAGAATTCTCTTGAGGCATGTCAGGAGGGCTGAAATGATTGGTTACTGATTCAAATTAAACAACAATTCTGATAAAGGATTGTTCTTTTGAGTCATTTATCTGGAAAAGTGGGAAACATTCTCTTATTCAAACTATTTTCATGGTTAGTATTTGCTACTTTATGTTTGTTAATTGAGTGCATTTGTTTTTTGGGCTGTTGGTCTGACAAATCAAGTTATCCGAAGACATCAGGCTCATATTTCTGTGATGTTATGAACTACACTGAGTTCAGAACATATGCAAAGCACACGTGTCACACAATGGATGCATCATTTTTTCATGTTTATATATTTTTAAGGGGACATTCAGCTTGAAACTGGGGTCAATCCTGGACTGAGCGTGGTTGTTTAATTATTTTTTTTAATGTATTTATTCATTTTTAGTTAGGAAAGAACATTAAATACTCAACAGTTTTGGATTAATGGAACTTAACGATTGTATCTCTGTAAACAGAGTATAACAGCTCGTCACTGAGATCCCAAACACATGTAACTGGCCTGATTTTCACCTTCAGCACTCACCTGTTTGTCATTCCCTCATCAACTCCCTGGTATATATACCAGTCCATGTGCACTGCTTCTTGTCTTTGTGTCTGTTTTAGCTTTCCGGCATCCAGTATTTTCTCCCGTTTGTTGAGTCTGTTTTTTTTAGGCATGTATTCTTTGAATTCTTCAGCTTAGCCCTTTTGAACGTTGTTTTGTCTCCTTATAAACTTTACCAGCGACAACTCTCTGAACTTAGTTGAATATTTGCACAAAAAAATACAGACACAGGCATGCAACAAAACCCCTAATACATTTAGTCCCCCAGCCTTGACGGTGCAACCTCATTAGAAAGCTTAAAAGTGTCTTTAGCTGCAGGAAAAACCTCCATCTGATGGAGAGGTCACTCACAGGTAAACAAAACTGCCACCCGTTTCTCAGCTATGCGGTAATCAGGCCCCTCCATTAAATGAATAAATGGTGTGATAAAGGTTGTTAATTTCTCCAACGTGCCAGTGTTTTTGGAAGCAGCGGTTTCGGGTCAGGACATGCTGACATCATCTTCCCCTCGTGTTTTACGAGAGGTGACCTCTGTTGAAGCCCAGCTATGAAAATATGGAGGTGAACTGGAATTACACAACCAACTGGCACATAAACATGGCAAATATGAAGTCAGTAAGCGTGTGTGCACCTGCATGCATCTCTGGTAGTTTGACACCTTCATGTTTGCAGATCTGCCAGGTCCATGCCAGGGTCATTACCAATGAAAATGGTCCTTTTCTTAAAGCACTCAAACACAAGCAAACAAATGAAGGTGTGAAGTAAAACTTCGAAATGTACTGCAGGTGGCTTTGCTTCCCAAAGAAAGCAAGAGCTGACACAGTTAGTTGCAGCTGGCGTCCATTTTGGGTTCAAGTGCAACTTAAATCCATGAATTCATTTTAAGATCAGCGTTATGGATGTCATGTGAGCAGCATGGCAGTAGAGGCAGCAATGTTGGTCAGTTGGAACGACACTTCCTGACTGAAATATCTCAACAATTATACTTTATCCAGATATTCATGGTCCCCAGAGGAAGAAGCTGTCTGACTTTGGGGACTGCCTGACTGGGCACCACCATTAACTCAAAAATTTAGGTGGGTCCAGAACTTAATTTATCGTTTTTGTTTTTAAAGAGTGTTCATCATTATTTCCATGCCATCATGCTAAGCTAAGATGCTAAAAATGGTAAAGATTGTATCTGCTTTATGTCCAAATGTCACAGCCTTTTAGGGCCGGTAGCATGGTTATTTTTTTTGTTTTATTAGGGAATAGCATTGTACCTAGCCCAAACACTCCCAACCATACACCAAATATCAGATTTGGTCTGTTTTCAGTGCTTTTTTTTGCATATTGTGGGTACCACACTCCTGTCAGACTATAGCATGTCTTTTTCATCAACACATTGTCCACAAAGCAGTTCACGCAAACCTCTCTGGACAGAAGGCATCTAGAGAAAAGCTGTTGAATGCATTCTGTGACTTTGTTCCCATCAAACTCTGTTTATATACAAGAGTAATAATGCCCCAGTCTGCCCAGAGGCCTACAGAAACCTATAACTGATCTAAAAAGAAATTCCTGTGGATTATCCTGCTCTTTTATTCTTTTGTAAACTCTAATAAGACACAACAATATAAAAGTGGAGCTTTGTTTGGTGAAATGAAGGGCAGATTTTAGAGGTTTTACCCCCCTTGACTCTCACACTGATCTCTGACTTTGAAGAAAGTCGCTTTCACAGAGCCCTAAACACAATAGACCCCCCCTCCCACCCTTGCATGCCCTTGTGAGAGGATATATGTCAAAGCTGTAACATCATATTCCAAAGTATCACTTTGACTCTCCACGGGTCACATTCCTTCATGATGGCGGAGGACGTGTGAATGGTGTTCACCATGTGTAAGGAGAGAAAGAAAAGAAGAAGAGTTAAAGGAAGAGGGGGACGAAGAAAAGCAGAAAACTGCACGAAAAGAACAGAAAAAAAAAACAGAGTTATGAGAGCAAAGTCCACCGACATGGAGCGGCATCTGGCACGGCTCATCCTTCCCCATCATACACATTCCTGTCTGACACACTCACAAAGCACCATTGTAATGAACTGGATCTGACTCATATCCTCGCTGCTACACTACCTACCCTATAAGCTACGACCACATACACACACACACACGCATTTGGCCTTGAGCCACATCCATTGTGCAGAATTATGGGCTGACAGTTTTAATACCACCTGTAAATGATTCTCTACTGTACGGAGAGGAGGTGTGAACTTCAAAAGATAAGGGGAGAAGAGAGGAGGAGGAGGAGGAGGAGGAGGATGGATGAGCCGTGATATACTGTTGCTTTAATGTCATGTGACCTGTGGTCGAAGGGGACACGGCATGCTCTGTGTGTGTGTGTGTGTGTGTGTGTGTGTGTGTGTGTGTGTGTGCGCGCACAGTGTAATCTCCATGCCTGTCAGTCCTTCACACATCAGCCACCGCAGTCAGTCAGAGTCCTCGAGAAGATCAGAGACTCACTGAGCCTGTTCACGCCTGGTAGTAATATGAGTCTCCACGGTGACCAAGGTCTCACATCCCTGCACGATTTGCAAATAAACACGGACGTTGTTTCAGTTTTCGGAGATGAAACGCTTTGTTATTTTCAGCACGCTGAAACAAAGAGAGAAATAACTTAATACAAAACATTTGCTAAATTCACAAGAAGGGCCAAATAATTAAGACTTTGTTGTTGACAGCTTTTCAGAAAGTTTCTGTGGTTTCTCCTCGTGCAAAAAACTCTGAGTTTGGGTACTTTCACCACGGACAACAAAGAAGTGGCATATTGGTTACAGTTTAACTGTGTTTGTAAAGTCTTAGATGTTTGAGGTCAATAAAATGCTGTTTATCTTTTATGAATTTGGTGGAAACGGTGATGAAACAGTGCGTTCACACACACACACACTCTGCTGCATGCACATCAGGCACAAATGATAACTTACCTTGAAAATGTATTCTCTTCAAATTGCACAATTTTTTAAAGGAGTCTGGAAATATTGTGGTTACTAGTTCAAACATCTGCTGCTTTTCTTGACAGGTAAGAGAGCCCAAACTCATAATTTGACACATAGGACATCAACTGATTGCAGCTTAATGGAAAATCTTCTCTTTGCATTTTTATTGAGGGTGATAACCTTTAGTTACATTGTCAGTTTCTACAGGCCACATCTCCAAATCGCTTGTTTTGTCCGACCAACAGCGTAAAATCCCCAAAACATTCAATTTTAAAGAATATAAAACAGATAAAAGCAGCACATTCTTACATTTGGTGACAGCTCATGAGGGTTACACAAGATCTCAGGGTTCCCAAACCTGGCAGGTTCCTCTTTATCCCATTGGAAGTGACAATAAAGAACACCTTGTAATGTTACGTATATTCTGAATCTAAAAACTCAAAATAAATCGAATATACATCATATCAGTAAGGCTAAGAAAAGGTAGTTACCAGACATCTCAGGTCAAACAATTTAAGAATCACAATATTGAACAAATAAGACGTTATTGTCTTAAATGAAATACACGAGTGAAGCAAGAGAACCTCAGTAGAAGTCAAGTACAGCAGTGGAGTGAGTTACTTTCTCCCTCTGGATACACTGTCTTATTCTGCAGATGTGCCGATTAATGAAAGTCAATGATGACACAGATGCAGTCTCTCCTTTAGTGTGTGTGTGTTTCCCACACTAACAGGTAAAGCACACTCATCTCCTTCTTCCTTTTTTATTGACACCAGATATTTTTAGGTTTCCATGGAGCCACATGGGGGGAAAGCAGCATCTAATTTATGTTTTTACTCCACTGGAGTTGTGTTGCTGCTGCGAACAGTCAATATCTGCCAGTGCAGTAGAATTAATTAGGCCGGTTGCTTTTATTGTTTATACAGTCAGCCGGAAAGCATCAGGGAAGAGATATGTTTTTTATAGTTTTTGTCTCTGTACTCTCTCTGTTATCTTTGCATTAAACGGCTGATTTCCTGCAGCGTCCATCAGTTTAAAGCCACGAGCCAGCAGCAGATTGTACCGAGTATAGTGATGAACTATAAAGTGGTTATTTTTACATTCTAAGAAATCTAATAACTTCTGTCCTGGGCTTTGCATCATCAGGTCAACAAGTTTTCTTTATTCTTCCCAAAAGTTGAAGTTCAAAGCCTGTTACGTCCTCCTTGTTTCATGAATGCTTGAACATTTCTTTCTTTCTTTTTGGGAGTGCTGCACCCACAGAGTGGAACGTCCTCGGGGCAGAGGTGTGTGTCCGCTAAATGGGACAAGAGAGAAAAATCCCCAAATTCCCTCTGTGAATGGCACGGAGTAATTAATCTCCAGCAGGGGTTTGCCCTCCTCTCTGACATATGAGTGACACACAGGCACTGTGTGTGTGTGTGTGTGTGTGTGTGTGTGTGTGTGTGTGTGTGTGTGTGAGGTGTTTGATTGCCTCTCCCCCGGGCCTGCTCCATCATGTTCTCTTCTTCTTTTGATGTTTCCCCCTTTTCTTTTCCGCTCCTCTCTTCTTCCTCTTTTCTCTTTGCTGCCCGCTGTGCTCAGTGTCCTCTTTATTCCTCTTTACTTATTTAGTTTTCTTCTTTCTTTTTTTCCACTGTTAAATGGATCATACAGTAAATGTGTGCATGCCAGATCAGAGCTGGCATGAGGTGTGGGAGGTTCGGTGCATACAATGCCGTGGTGTCTGCAGGATTTTAAAGTTTGAAAAGTTTAAAAATGTAATCATGTCATTATTGGGAATGTATCTAATTACACATTTAAAATGTAATCTGGACTGATCAGGGTTACTTTTTTCTTTTGTGATAACAACCTTGATTTCATGTAATCCATTACTCCTCAGTGCTGGATCGGAGTGATTGCAGTTGCTCCGTGTTGTTTCATTTATTATTTTGCCTGTTTAACTCTGGCCTTACTCCTTCATCGTCCTCTTCCTTGTCTTTCTGCCTCTTTGATGTAATGAACATGCATCAATGCGGACGCCTGTCTCTCCTATATCAGACGAGTGAAGTCCTTTCTCTTAAAACCGATCCCATTGGACAGATTTGAGCAGCATTTTTCTTCAGACATTATATCAAAACCGGTTCCAGCTCTGATGCGTTACCATGAATTCAAATGAACATGCCTGGAAATGGAATGGATTTTCAAAAATGTTATGCTTTAAAAGTAACCGCTCACACACGGACTTCAGTGTGTCTGTGTTTATCATCTGCAAATACTGGAACATTTTATTTCCCATAATTGTGCTTCTTTAAATAAAATCTCACTGGTGACCAACAGCGATGGTCTATGGACCGTAACTTGAGAAGCAGCTATTTGTGTGTGTGTGTGTGTGTGTGTGTGTGTGTGTGTGCGCTGCAGAGGAGGAAGGAAAGAAACCCTGCCACATTAATGACAACCACACTTATGTAAAGCTCCACACAGTATTTATAGAGTCAGCTGGGCTTCAGAAGGCCACAGTCGGAAAGTCCGCAAACCACAAGTCATGACACACGTGTGCGCACACACACACACACACACACACACACACACACACACACACTACATGTTTTAATTCATCATGTGCAGAACACAAGAAAAGATCCAGTAACGCTTTAAATTACAGCCCTCGACGTACAGCGTAATTCTTGCCAATTATAAATGTGTTTGAAGTTTCCAGATTGTTCGCTCCTTTATTCACAAACTTCTCGTCTTGTATCTACACGTATCTATTGGTCGGTGACTTAAATACACATTACACTATAAACTGGGAAGAATTAAGCCGCACCTTGGTTTCCCATTGCATACATGATAAACACACCACGGAAAATAAGAAATTCATTTAATAATTCACGTTCTGTAAAAGGTTATTCTGGGTGGCGGGGGGACTGGAGCCGATCTCAGCTGACGAGAGGCAGGGTACATCCTGAACAAGTCACCAGTTCATCACCTACGTGCTGACACGTAGAGATAAGAAACCATTCACACTCACATCCACAGCTACGGGCAATTTATAAAGTCATTTAAGCAATTAACTGGGAGGAAGGCAGAGCACCTGGACAGAACTCAAGCAGACGCGGGGAGAACATGACCTGTAAAAAGGCCCAAACATGACAGTGAAAGACCGTAAAATATAATTATAATTTAAACCTCTACATTGGCAAATAGTAATTTATACAGAATAAAGCAGCATTTTATATTAGAGACTAATTGTACAGTAGACACTGTAATATTTGATGGCATATTTGTCTGTCATGCTTTGGCAGTTTTTCACTGTAATTTTAAAATATGGAATAAATGCCAACCTTATGTGGGAAATCAACAGTACTAATATCACATCATAATATTACAGAACGATTATACCTTATTTATTACGGTAAAATTCAACAGCTGCCGGATTTTAACCGTTCTTTGATCAGAGGCAGATTTCTGACTTGGCAATCGGAATAACTCACGAGTGCCTGCTCACCGCCCAACACTGTTCATTCCACAGGCCTCCAGTCCAACCACACCGCCTGCCCTATCTATATTTACGCCTCTGGAATCAGCCCCGACGGGGTGTCTCTGACTGGACGCTGAGCTTACTATAACTTCAAACTTTCTCTGCCATATTTACCAGAGTTACATCTGTGTTTACAAAGCAACCAGGGCAACTTACGCACAGAAATACACACAACATCAGCGCTGACGCGTCTGTATCTGTACACATTACAGAGGACCTGGAAATAAATGTGTACAACTCTGCTGTAAAGGAGGAAGTTCAGAGTAAGGAGTCCTCTGACCGATATTTCACACGAGTTTTTGTCATGCTTTGTACAGCACACAGTACGTCAGAGATGACAGGGAGCAGCGGTGTGAGGTATAGCAGGTGTGTGTCTTCACTGTTGCCCTGCAGGTGTTTGACAGGTGACATTTGACTTTAAAATGTTGACCTTTCATCACGGCGTCCTCATGTGGCCAATTATTGTTGGAGGCGTTGCTGGATGTGTTCTGCAAGCTTAATGTCAATACACTGTCAGCTTTTCCAAGGCGAGCGATGGATTAACGCACTTAGCCATTTCTTGATTTGAATTTAGCATTTTATAAACCCGTCTTCGGGAAATTCAATTTTTGAGCCAATCGTTGAAAAGGGATTTCACCAAATCACATTTGCATGACATTGTAGAACATTTTCCCAGCTATAGAAATAGTCACCTCATAATCCTGCATTTATTGGCAGTTTTTTATCTAGGTGCAGTCTTTACAATGCACAACAAAATGCATTTGCATGCACCAGGTAAACACAACAAGTCTCCCACTGCACATTTTCAGATATATAGCTGTTGACGATAAGAAAATGGGGCGACCAAAGGCATTCCTGATATAAATAATTCCCACCTTTTTTAGGTTGCGAGATCCCTGAACCATGACAGTTCTGTTAGTTAGAAATGCATGTGCTGATTTCTATTTTCACTCCTCATATTTCCAGCACTCAGCTGCTGTCCTTCAAGTCTTTTATTCATCCTCACGAGTCCAAAAGCAAGCAGAATGATCACCGAGAATTACATCAGGGTTTGTTACATTAGAGCAATAAATGCAGACACAATGGGTGGCTGAGTCAAAAATAATTTAATGATGCAAAACACAAGAGACGTACAGAGTGTCCAGAAAACAAAAGTCTAAGAAAACAGTCTTTTCGGTTTGGAAGGTTCCTCATTAAGTGAAATGACCTGGAAGTGTTTGCCAAGCATGACGACTGTCGCGACTGTTTGAATTCTCTAAATCCTACGGAAAGGTGCTTCAAGGCGCAGGACACACCGCACCATTGATTCCGCTTCGGACACGAAACCTATAATTGAATTGTACGTTGAGTTTGTCACATGTGTTATGAATTCACATCGCTCCTTGAGATTTTCCACTGAGGTCAAGAAAAAGTGTTTTGGAAACATTAGAAGTATTTTTTTATTGACTGATTGCAGCCAAAGACTTAAAACAGTAGGACTAAAGTTTTTAATTAACTAACTAGCGAGGGCAGGATAACAAGATACAGATGAAAACTAATCAGGGACAAAGGAAACTCATCAGGAAGGAACAGACAATTAAAAGTGGCAGTAATCAGAAGGAAGCATTGAAAAATAAAACTGGAAACAACAACCCCAAAATCACGACAGTTATTATCCTGCTTTAATGCCTACAAGTAAACACGGCATGTCCTCTCCGTGTATAACACTGTGAATACAGTCTACAGTGTTTAACAGAACTTGTTGACCCTTCTGCGTTCGCCTTTTAAACCGACACCGTGCTACACAGCACGAGCAGCACATTTGCATTTGTCCACACGAGATGCGTTCAGGCGCAATGATGAGTGTGGGTCACTTCTGTTTCGGCAGCATTCAGAGCTCAGCCCACACATCGGTGCGGCTACACAGAACCGGAGTAAACATATGCTTTGGGTCGGGTTTATGTGTACACGACTCAAGTCATTTGTCACATGTATTTTGTCAGTTATACAATAAGTCCTGCCAGTAAAATAGAGTCTGCTTATGTTTGTTTGGTTTCAGTGAACAACAGTCTGATCAGCTTAAACCTGCATTAACTCACATTTTGGCCACTTGAAGACAGGAAATAAGCTGTAAACACAACACTAACATTATCACCTCACTTGAGTCGATACTGGCAAACAGTGGATTATTTACACGTCCAGCACGGAGCAGCATTACAACATTAGCATTCATTTATATGTATATGAGCCGATGTTCACAAACAGTGACTTATATCCAGCATGGAGTGATATCAGCATTCAGTGTGTGAGAAAATTTCCCCCATTATTGGGGAGATATATTCTTTTAGATGAAACATTGTGTTACATCCTCCGGCAATACCAACAAAGTTTTGTTTTAGCTTGGATAAATGACTCAACGATGCAATCAGAACCAGAAAATGATTGCACCTTGTTACTTTGCCCTTCTCTGTGGGGACGAAAGAAACACAGGCATGGGACAAAAATAATGGTCGGATAAATTGACCCCAAAACAAGCTGAGCTCATGCTCATTAATGCTTTAGTCCTCCAAGTAAATAAGCTGTGTTACACTGAAATCAGTCAGTCTCGTTAAATGTCACAATTGTAGGAAAAATTGGTCCAATGCACCAAATCCATCGAGATAAAACAGACTCAAGCATTCACATCTTGACTGGTCAGACCTTTCACCCTAACCCTGGACGTTACCTGCACGTATAATGAGCAGGGAACCGTGAACGGTATGAAGCATGGATCGTTGTATCTATGACGTCACCCACAGGTTTCTTGAAGAGCCATTTTGAAGCTCAGAGTGGGGTGGCATTGGCCTCTGTATATAAACGTGCAATAAAACACGAAATAGTTTTTTGTACCAGGCTGTAAACTTGCTTATCTCTGCTGTGAAGTTGGACATTTTAACATAGGGACTTATGGAGACTCATTTTGGAGCCAGACATAAGTGGCTGTTTTAGCATTGGCTTCATTTAATAGCAACAAAGGATGCGTCTTACATGGCACGTTCCTGACTTCTGTGTTGGTCTTTCACTTTGTTCAAAAGCTAGTTGCTAATTTAGCTTTAGTCTGCTGATTGGTGCATGATGTGGTTTCAGCACTTTTAGAGTTTATTCCCTCAAAACTGATGTTTTGCTTCCTGCAGCTGAGTGAAACCGCCGAGCCAAGTCAGTCAATAAACTTGACAACCTTGACAATATTAACAGTACGGAGGAGAACATGCTCAGCCATCTAACACACACAAACACATGACATAACATAAACTGCAATGCTACACCGAGGTAAATGGGTTTTGCAGTTCGTCGCTGACAGCTTCAGACTCCACCATGAGCCCGAGCAACATATTTCTTGGCTGTTTTTAAGGTTCTCAGGCGACCGTGAGCAGGATGTACACACCGTAACATAACTGGGGAAGCTGTGCACTCAAGCCTCATTTCTGTCCTCCAGAGAATGAATAACCCTCGCCTCAGCCACCCATCCATCCATAATCCTGTTTAGTGGACTCCAAGACTTGTCCACAAGGCTTTTTCTCCCCCGTAAATATGCTTCTACAGCTGGGATATCCATTCAGACCTCCGTGTGGTTCAACAAAAGAGAAGCTAACAGCAGCGTCTAGGTGTGTGTGTACACAAAACTCAGGTTTTATTGTAGAGCTCAAGGTCTTTTAAGGTTTTTCAACTCGCTGCGTTGGTGAGGTAACAGTGAAAACTGCTCAGGAATGTATGTAAGTGATGGCTGTCATCAGGACTCAGTGGAAGCACAGCATCGCGTACGACACATTGAAGAGGATTTTAACGAAGGCACAGGGTTGGACACTGAATGGTTTTGTCCCAAGGACTCTCACAACTTGTTTTCTTTAAAACACACGCACACGCATACACACAAGTACAATGGCAAGATGAAATGAAAGGAGCTTCCCCTCGTGAACCACAAGGACAAACCAACAAAGAAAATAAAAATCACCAAAAGTGTTTTTCCCTTTCACCGCCTCTCTTTCTGTCACCGGCTTGTTTTGTGACTCTTTTGTTACTCCTGTATACTCTGTGTGTCTCTCACCTCAGTGGGCACTGGGATGCAGTGACAGCCGGCCTGCAGCATAAAGATGGGTAGTTTTGTACTGTTGCTCGACACCTGGGAAGCTGCTGGAAGTTCAAACGCGCAGACAGACAGGTAACCCCCCAAACACACACACACACACACTCACACACTCACACACCTCCCTCTCCACCCGAGTCGCCAGGACAAACACAAAGACTCTGCAAAGACAAAAGGCTACCTTTCTTGGCTCCTCTCTGAGTTTCAAGGCCAGAGGTGTCTCTGTGCTCAAACCAGTTCTGTTACCATGCTCATCTTCCTCTCTCATTTCATCCTCCACTTTCATTAAAGATACACTCCCTGATGTTGTTCTTGCACCCAACAACATCCACGCATTCACGGTGCTTCACCCAGCTCACTTCACACTGGGGTTGTAAATAAAATACACAAGTATAAAAGAGACACCGAGCTCACACACATCTGATGACCAATCAATGTAAAGTTACAGGATAGTTTGGTAAAATGACAAAATCACTGATGAACTCTTTTTAAACGTGTAAAGAAATCAGCAGCTTTAATGACTCATCGGTTCGAGGATGAAGTCAAGCTGAAATCGTACGAGCGGTTTGCAGTTATTGTTTGTAACTCTTTGAACGCCCTGGAGCCGTGACAGTTCTCGAGAGAGAGTTCAAGAGCTCACACGATGAAACAAAGCTGAGAAAAACTGTCTGTTATTTTTAATATTGTGATTAATCATGACCTGAAAATCTTACAGAAGATAACTGACAATCGCTTTGATAATCTGGCACAAAAAAACAAGCTGCAGAAAATGGATCAGTGAATTCAGCTGTGTGGTGTGTGTTTATTTTCAAGGTTCCCGTATCACTAACAATCAGCAGCTTTTGGAGGACATCCATCTATCACTGTCAATGAGTTGCTAGGCTCCTCACTGACACACACACACACACACACACTGCATGCAGGTAAAGCTTACAAACCATGCCTCAAACCACATCTGGCAGCTTCTTGCTCAGTTACTTTCTTTCTCTCTTCTCAGCTTGTTCCATCAGTGTCAGCATCAGCGTCAGTCTTTTCGCCTCTGTCGTCATGCCCGCAGAGGCTGCTGCTGAGCTGAGGCCGTCCTGACCAGCTTCAGTTCTGGCATGACACCAGGCCCTGAAAATCTCCTCCCCGGCTCAAAGTCCAGGCAACAAACTGGCCGCTAGTGTTGACCACGGTGTCAATGACCATCTGTTGTGTATGACACACTCGTTAAGGTCACCTCAGGGCGACCAGGCTGGCACTAGCTCACCCTACCAGGGTGCAGGCAGGCCACCCACACTGGGAATGACAGACGCCATTCACCCGATAAGTCACCGTTGATCATTTTAAATCTGTTATTTTACGGTAGGACAGTTACACGATGTTGATTTAACTTGTGAAACCTGCAAAATAACGTGACCTCACCCTGTCGACGTGACGGATCGTTAACAAACTTTCAGCCACTTCTCCAAAGCACTTATTGGGAAATGAAGGCGAAGTTCAAAGTTATCACGCTCACTGTCCGCTGCAAACGCCTGCTATGACCCGTTTGACCCGTCATACTTGGACTCCGTTCCAGAAACGCTGCGCATCAGTGTTGAGTAAATGTTGTTATAGGTGATCAGGTTGATTGACAGGCGCAGGCTGCAGAAGGAAACAGATTTAGTGGACGAGTACTGCTTTTTGTGATCTATTTTTATTTCATTTTTATCGTTTCATCTCTTAATATTTCACGTTTATTCATCATCTTTTTATCATCGTTGAAGCGTTTTATGTTTTTACTTTAACCCGCGTGGCCTTCTGTTGGGTCTGCTGCTCTGTAAAACACTTTGTGCTATTTAAATAAAGTTATTTTTATTTTACAACACGCTCTTCTTTGCACAAACATAAAGGAGAAGATACGAAAGGCTAAAGAAGGTCTGAGTTTAGATTAATAATGAATCTCTGTACGCAGAAGCCTGATTATTAAGAACGGAGGTTCTGGATGACACACACTGTTCTTAAAAAGGAGGTGGGCGTCCCAGTGGACATTTTAGATCCGGGATATAATCCCCACATCACCCCTCCAAAAAAACCCACCCCCACCTCTGCCACCATGCTGTGAAGACAAAGAGCTTTATTCCATCTGACTGCTTCTGACTGTGCGCCGGCCGTACATTCAGTTTGTGTGTGAGGCTGTTCCCGAGGGTCTGAGTAATTCATCAACAGTCACAATAACAGGTCGCTGATTAGATTACAGCACTCTGTGTGTGTGTGAGTGTGTGTGTGAGTGTGTGTGACGACTCAGTGCGTGTATCTCAATGTACAGTGTGAAACAGGCAGGCCCTGCCAAGTGAACACGATCCTCCAAAGTCACAGGCATTGACGGCGTGTTAGAGAGCGAGATATGAAGCGGTTCTTGTTTCTTCTGGAATAGTTGCTTGGAACGAAGTGTTGTGAAAACACAGCACAGCCGAAATGATCTATTAGGTATTCTTTAATAAATCTGTTATCGAAACAAAGTCTTCATCAGGATGCTGTTTTCTTTTCTGTCTGGAAAAGTATAAATCCATAACGTAACTGGAGCAAGTCTAAATTAAAAAAACGTGTCAAGGGGTGTGATTCATATGCTCAGTTAAAAAAAAAAAAATTAGGCCGTTGGATTATGATATAACTTCTTATCAAATTTCAAAAAAACATGATTAAATGAGAAAACAAAACAAAAAAATAGTTTTCAAATAAAATTCCGGTCGACCTCGGCTCGAGCTGGCTGGAAGTCACACGCAGAAGTGGCATGGGTTGATTTTCAAAATAAAAGACTGCACGCAAACTGCTGGTTGTAAAAAGAAAAAAGCCAAAAGTGGGAAAAGTTTAACTACGTAGCTATTTACATATTTAGAAATGACCAAATCTGAACAAGTAAACAAAGTCTGACGGGCTGCACACGCCACTGTGGTGACTCTTCAAACCTTCACTTTGACTTACCGCATCCTTTCTATGATGAACCGCTGGCTGGAGGAGGTGTTTAATCTGTCCATTCTAGGCTACCATAAAACAGGTTCAACATTGTGGACTACGTCGAAGAGGACCCACAGTGTCATGTCATATTCTGTAAACCGAGACTCCCCCATCTTACACACCGGACCTTTAATCTCTTTTCAGAGACAGAACCTGAAAAGGATTCATCAAAGTTCTTTTTAATGTTCCGTGTCAGTCTGTCTTAAGGTTTATTACTCTCAAACAAATATTCTTTTATAGTAGAAACACACTGTTTGTACTTGATAAGATTGTGTGTAGCCTGTGTGTAGTGTGTGTGTGTGTGCATCCTTCTAATTGTGCTCTAGCTGTTGCGTGCTGGACAGCGTTAATGGCATTCTTCACCCTTGTATCTAAAGGTGGCCCCCCAAGCACAATTTGTCCCTAATAGCTTAGTCCCCCCTCACCGTCATTCCCATGATGCTCGCCTTCTTTAGTCCCCGTCGCGCTCCCTCTGTCTGCGACTGGCCAGCTCCTCATTGTGATGTTCTCGCGGCAGATGGGGTCCCTTTCACCGACATCAGCTGGGGCTTCAGTCCACCAAGACATTAGTCATGCCTCCGGGCTACCAGGGACACAAGAGGGCTAATTGGAAACAGATCACACACACACTCACACTTGTGATCACTTTTACACACACACACACACACAGACGAGCGAACCCACATGCAGGACACACACACACACACACACACTTAATTACTCACACCCTCACACTAATACACTCTCACACAATGCGACACACACACTTGCACTCTCTGTCTTTCAGAGGCCCCTCCGTCTCCTCAAAGGAAGCACCTCGGGGTGCAGGGAAAGGGGTCAGCTTATTGTTTCTCATGAAGAGCATGTGAAACAAACGAGGGACTCCACAGACGGGTAATGAGTGAGGGACAGAGGGACGGAAAGGACGGGAAAAAATGGGAATCATCCACCTCCATTAATGTGGCTTTTCCTCTCTGTGTATGAAAGGACAGCTCCGTCCCCGCTTCGCATTGTGTGAAGTCAGCCCAGCGTGAACCCTTAATGGCTAATAGCAGAGCGATCCCGCGACCTGGCTGCACATCAACTCCGCGGCTCTCACAATCAGCTAACAGCCTCTTAATTAGCTCATCAAAGCTTGACAGGTGGTTACACTTTAGACACACACAGAATTACAGGTTATGTCCAGGCATGTCTGCGAGGAAATCTGCTTCATGTTGGTTGTGAACAAAGTGGATAACAGTTCACCTTTATTCACCGTTTTCCCTTTTTTCTTTTGTCTGCCTGATTCATAAAGACGGCCTGACGTCATCCCGCATTGCACTGTCCATTTAAGACAACAACAACTTCAAATACACAACACATACACGAAGCAAGCTGAGCTAGGAAGTGAGTTAGCAGGCTAGCCTTTTTTAGCCATGCATGCACTTCATCAGATATGTGTGGCAGATTAGACTACACTTTGACTTTGTTTAGGGCAAGCAACAAACTCAAACGTCTTTCTGTGGCTTCATGTGGTGCAGCGTGGAAAGAGCTTGGTTCCTTATTTTCTGCTTTCAGGCCTTATGATGAAAAGTTTCTTACTTCCACCTGATGAGAGTCTCATATCACCTTTCTGCTGGTTTAGTGAAGCAGGGATCTCAACTTTCTTGACAATATATATATAAAAAACTGTTAAATTTATATTAAGGCTTGAAGTTATTCATAATTAGGAGAGTGGCCGCTCTTGACTGACAGGTGGGTGCCATTACAGGTGCCTTTTTTAAGCAGCCTTGCATCAGTCAGCTCGCCTCATGTCCACCGATGGTCCACGTCTTTGCCCATTCTTAGATTAGCAGCAGAGGCGAGACAGCCAAGATGGCTGCCAAGCTTCACAATGAGCACAATCTTTAAAAATACAGGTGACATAACAGATACAGCGTCCATTTTCTAGACTGTCTATGAGACAGACGTCCCAACTCCCGGATACAAAGTTTCACCAGCTGCTTCTCTTCTCCTACAAGCAAGGAGACTCAGCTAAAGTTACCGTCCCTCCAGTTTCATCCCTCTTCATGCAGGTGCCATGACCAAGCTAGTGCAGCAATAATAGCAATAGGACGTAATTCCCAGCAGGTTTTCCCACCCGCATCCCAAAACTAGGCCTGCGGCCCACCCGTGCACCGCAAACATTCATTACTCAGAGAAGCGAAAAATAGTACGTGCAAAAGCAGAACGGTGATGTCATGACTCAGCTGAATTATTCAAATGACCACAACACTGACAGACAACAATGAGTCACAGTCACTCGAAGCTGGAGCTCGGTGTAACTTTAGCTCTGGAAGGTTAAACAATAATGTGGCAGTAGCATTTTAGCCCGTTTCATGACTAACTATTGTTATTGTATCATGATGGCGAGTATCGAAAACGTTCCTCGGTTTCTGAGCTCACACGGCATCACAACTCAAAGTGACAGAACACAGTCCCTCACAGGCAGTGAAAAGGACACACAGTACCCAAACTTGTTTATGGATGTCTGAGGTGCAAAGAGGAAAATGGTAAACATCACGACTGACTGTTGAAGCCTCGGATGCCTGTCAGTCAAGCAAACATACCAAAAAGCCTCTGTTTACGCTGTGATATTTGGAGAAGGATGCTGAAGATGGAGCTGCCAGGCAAGAAAGAAAGGGAGAGGCCAGAGAGGAGGTTTGTGGATGTGGTGAGGGAGGACATGCAGGTGGTTGGTGTGACAGAGGAGGATGATGCAGGGGACAGGAGGACATGGAAACAGACGATCCGCTGGGACAGAGCAGCCAAAAGCACAAGATCTCCTCAATAAATGATACATTTGAAATTGTGAAACAGAAATTGTGCCGTATTTTGAGAATGAATTTCAAATGTTCATGTTTTCTCTGAGCCAGGAGTCATCAGTCCTTTCTCTTAAGCATTTCTACTTGACACTGCCATGCCTAAAATACGATCAATAGCCAAGCAGGAGCTCAAATGCTGAACCCTGAAACACATGAGCGAGGGCACAGTTTGCATTTCTTATTTGCTGGAACAGGGCATGTGAATGAACTGTAAAATGTATGATAATAATGTGCAGGGGTGTGTGGTGTTGGATGGGAAACAAGGAGGTTAAAGCCTTCTGGTTTGAGCCAAGGTGACTTCCGAAATCTCTGCCTGGGTTTGTACATTCCTCTGTCGCTGCCAGATGAAGAAGAAACAGAGTGGAAGATGTCATTCGGTGTCTGCCAATTAAATGATGCCCTGCAGCATGCCTGGCTAACACAGCTAATTTGTGTATATTTAGAGATAGTGGTTTGGTGGCGCTGGTGGAGGTGGGTGGGCGACGGCTGTACCTGTTCCCTCCAGGATTGGGCCGACTCAGCAGCGGCGGCGGCAGAGCGGGGGCAGCCGTGATGGACAGCGGCTGATTAGGGGAAGTCCAGAGCGGGTTGGATTTGCTCCGATGCCCCAAGGCTTTGTCAAGACAGCAAACATCTCAGCCTACGGTGCAAACACGCCTCCCATTACTTATTTATTCATTCTCTCTGCATGATGTGTTGACAACCGGGGGTTGCACAGAGCTGTGATGAACAGGATATTGTTGTTTAGAGCAGATTCAGTGGCGAACTGCTTCTACAGTCCACTGGGCTTACCTCTCGCGCCGAAAATTGGGCGATGAATGACATTAAGGAGGGGAGAGGAGGAAGAAGGAGACACACATAAGAAGACAGAGCTCTGAAGCATGTAGGAACTGACAGACGTCATGTCATCACAGGACAGGCAGCTGGAATCTGACCTGAGGCTGCGGACTTCCCTCCTCTGTGATCAGTAATACGTCTGCTAACTCATTAATACCTAATATTTCCAATTTGCATTCATGCCGATGTCCTTTGTGTGCAGATATGCGCTAGACTAGTAGTGCTATAATGAAATATTGTATATATTTTACCTTATGGAATAAAATGCACTAGAAAAAACATGTACAGTGGAACATTTTTCATTGACATAACAGATTATTCAAGTCTATTTTTATTTTTATAGCTCAACATCATAAATCTCAGACTTCAAAAGGCTTTACAATATGTACAGTATACAACACCTGCTGTCCTTACATCCTCGGTTCAAACGAGGAAAACCAAATACAAAATAAATAAAATGCATACATGAAATATATTCAGGCAGAAATGTAATGCTGCCTGGATAATCGACTTGATTAGCAGCCTGTTGATTTATGGCACAAATCTAATTGATTAACTGATGCCTAATTATACGGCAGAATCAATATTAAATACATTACAGATCAATGTGCGCCACAATCATACACGCGGAAAACATTTCGTGAGACACAAACCGCTTCATGCGGATCAAATCAAGAATGAAACATGCTGTGTATGAGAACCAGAGAGACCGCAGGCAGCTATACACTATCCAGTATACAGCGGGCCTAACAGGATTCAGATGGGAAATGTGGACCCCTGAACTGATGGAAGGCTTTTAATGTGAAACAGATGCAGGAAGTGTTGAGTTTGCATTAACAGCAAACAGCAGCAACGGCAAATTATCACGATTAATGGTGGCAGACCAGAAAAACAGGGAGGTGTATGACAAAAATATGGAAGAAATGTACGTGCAAAATATGCGTACAGTTAGACATGAAGAGTTGTCTATCTCCAAGACCAAAAATAAGGAAATTTCAGCCTCTATATTCGAATAAAACAGACTTAAAATGACCTAAAATTGAGAAAGAAAATCACAAAGATTTAGTTTTTGCAGGTGCAGCAGCGTCCTGCATACTTATAGTTAGCTAAATATGAATACACAACAATAACATGTTAATAAATGATGTAGTTTGAGTGAATAAAACAGGATCTTTCAGCAAAGCAGGCCTCACTCCAGCTGTGGCAGAGCAGACAGTGTGACAGAAACGAGATGGCGAGAAAGGTTAAGAATAGAGTCACTGTTTAAACTCACATATAGTTCTGAAATGTCATCATCTTGGAAATACAAACATAATATTGAATCTTCGTGTTCCTGTCGGTCCTCATGACACATTTCATATATTGATTTCCTAACCTTGTCCTCAGGTTATATCCCTGGAAACAACCACAAATCAGTGTGCTCAGCTCCAGCTGAGACACCGCCGTTAAAAGGGCAAGCCACGGATACACACATGCAGTCTGATAAGGATTTAAACAGAACCATGTGTATCTGTGATTTCAGATCATGGTCGCTCTAATAATACACAATCAGGATTATGTAAATGAAAACTGTGCTGCATTTACTGACTATCTGGGCATTTAAACGCCACGCAGCCCGTTCCTCAGAGATTTCACGAGTTAATATATTTGCTTAACGAACCTCAAGATGTGAATTTTTGCAGCTATTATCTTTGTTTACATCCCGGCCTGCATGCTTTCCCCCTCTCTGGATTAATAATATGGGAGTTGCACGCAGGGAACGGAAATATCATGGGACTAATATAACCGTAATTTATGACAGCGGGGGCTTTGAGTGGAGCCACTTAGGGGCATATGCATTCAATCAATGATCGCATTAAGAGCGCATGAAATTGGGACTATTAAGAGTGCATTCTTTAGCTGTCCGGTAAATATATAAATTGAATTATTCTTATAATCAAAGTGAGAGCTGAAATTGCATTAGACCTTTGTTATGGATGAAAGCAGAGTCACTTATTCTATTAGTGCGCCGCATGGGCCCAGTGGATTTCTACTTCCAGTACTGATGTGCCTCCGTTTGTCCCGTATTGGTCCCTTTTGTAAAGTGACAAAAGCTGAATTTCTTTACAAGTGCTTCTGTGTTACACGCTCATTGTTGATCACATTAGGTTATGGTCACTGAGTTTTTTAAGGTTGTTGTGGGGGTGAGAAGCCAAAAGAAACACAGCGAAGGGAGAAAATCTGAAAGCAATCACGACGACACACCAAATAAATGGAGCTATCTGGAACAATCGGTGGATGAACCGCCGCTGTCATGAATATTTATGCAAAAATAACCCCCTGATCAGATTTTTGAACGCAACTTTAATCCTTCGTTCCTTCATTACAGATTACTATGTGACATATGTGACTCTTAGAGCATGAAATTGATTCACAGTCTGGGGACAAATAACGCAAACACACTGGCGACAGTCAAAACGAGGTAGTATTCTAATTATTTTGACATTTTATCCTACATATTTTCCATTAGTGTTATCCATTATTTTAATGACTTTTAAATTAATATTTCTAATCGTACTATGTATGTAAATGCCGTCTTAACATCTACAGAATTTCATGGAAAACACAAGGTAGTGCTTGCACACCCCGATATGGAAGAAAAGGTGAAGCAAAAGGTTGATTTGTCTTTTTGGGAGCATGTTCAATGTGCAGATGCTTTTTTTTTCTTCGTACTGTGTGTAAAATGTATAAAATAACGCCATACGCTCAGAAAAACAGCTTCGTGATCACTGGAGTTCATTCATTTCCTGAGGAACTGAGTCCAAAATAAGTTCTTGAAGTTGAAGTTGCTCCACTTTTGGTTTTTATGTTTAATAATCTGTCAGCCTTTCCTTGTAAAACTGTACACATAAATGAAAGTTCTTTAAGTCTGTCTTTGTAGCAATGGGACCTGGTTTTGATGAAACAAAGAGCCTTTTCTGTGAACCTGAAGTATGTGTGGCTTTAACTATTGGCTGCTATATGTCTAACCTAATGACTAAAGGAACTTGATAATAAGTGGCACTTTGAAGAACAAACAGGTTCCTTGCAGAACCAAAAATGTTTCCTCCTCTATGGCATCAGCACAAAGAGCCACTTTAGGTTCTAACTCGAACCTTCATTTTTATAGGTGTACGCCGCCTGTCTTGATGGCCGGCTGCAGATTTAATACCGAAATGTCTATGGAGGTTTCCCCTTCATAAAAAGACAGAGCAGAAGGCGTTCTTAGCCTCCGTGTCATCCATTACGATCACGGACTGTAGAACTTGTGTGAACCGTGTTGCTTATTTTCCCTTAAACACACAGTCTAATCCGGATCGACTTCACATGTGGTCGAAGGCTGGTGCACAGGTTTGTTGAAAGAAAACGTTTCATGGTGATCAAGCAGCCGTCAAGCAGCTGTTGCAGCCAAAGAAGCCCCAAATAATTTGTGCAAACAGTGGCCTAAATACGGCAGGCTCGCGATCGACCATGTGTCAGAATAAACTGAGCAACGCCTGGCCTGTATTTTTTTTAGAATCTGACAACAGACCAAAGATGCCCTAAGTGCTGCTAATACGAGTTTCTTTCTCCACCCAAATTGGACGCGGTCCACACCTTTTAAAAGCTTGCCAAATCTGGGTCACATATGGTCCACTCGGGGGCCAGAACACAGCTGATTGTCTGCACAGTTAGCCAACATTAGTCTGACCTGGCTGGCTAACTGGTTGGGGAGGCAAAGTGATTATGCAATGCTGATCAAGAGCCGGCATGTGGATGTGGATCCAAAAGAAGCACGGCACACAGTGCTGCTTTTTTCTCTCTCCCTACAGTACCTTCACTTTTTCCTCACCTCAGCTGATGGAAACACTAATTAGAGTTTTATATTTCTGGTGTGTGGGCGCTGCAGAGCCTCGCCATAGAACAATCCCAGCGTTCATTAGCGGTAATCTGTCTCCAGCCTGCAGAAATGGCTGAAATACGCTTTGTTTTTCCCGGGGTCGGAGAAGTTTGACTCTTCTCTCCCTGCGTCTGTCTCTGAAGCGGATAAACTCTCATTTCCTCTTATTACCCAATCAGATTGTAAAAACCACCGCAGGGGCAGACATTTCCTGTAGGGCCTGGAAGAAGAAGAAGAAAAAAATCGAAAGACAATGATAGGAGGAAAAATACAGAGAGGGAGGTTAGACAGGCATCGCAAACAAATCGGAGAGGAAATGTGAGAGAGAGGAGGAAGTAACAGAGTGATATGCAGTGGGATGATCAGCATCCATACAGAGGGCACTTACGAAGCAAGAAACAAACACCAGAATACAGATAACAGCCTTTAAATGGACTCCCCTGTATTCAGCAGAGTGATAGACTGCGCACTCAGTGCAGTGAAGTGGACGTGAACGAGCAGCAATCGAAGAGAGAGAGGCGTTGAAGTCAGAAAGAAGGTGACAAGTGTCCAAAGAGGAGGAACAGAAGAGGTGATCACTCTTCAAACTTTAGACCCTCCGGCGTGATGACAGGAGAGGTGCAGAGCGGGATGACCGACATCAGGGATGTTACTTCTCGCTGCCAAACCACTGTCTCCTCGCGCTCCCGCTGTAGACGGCAGACGCTTTCTGGTGGCGACGGAGGAAGGAGACTCGGCGTGGCAGGATTCGAAGCAGTGGGGCGCTTCTTATTTGAGATAGATGGATTTACAAACAAAGTATAGTAGTAACTCACAGTTCGAGTAGAAGTTATGATTAGATTTGACTATTTCAAAAGTGATTTTGATTTATAAATCAGAACGTGAGGAAGCGCCAACTCGCTCACTGTTTGCGGGGCCATCTCACAATATTAGATGGAAAAAGACAGATAATTGTGGTAATTTTGTGTGAATCTATTGCAGAATTTAATTTGACAGCACCTTAACTTTTTTGTGTTACATGTTCATTTTTGTTTGTTTTCCTGCACACATCCTGGCCAGCGTTCCTCGCTACTTCGCTTTTCCACACAGAACTTTTCTGGACACTCGAGCGGCTGCCGGGTTTCAGATGATGGAGACTCAATATTTCAGGTTAAAGGCGGTCACAACTCATCAGGCGACACTTGACCCCCTTTGTCAGATGAGATTTTTGCAACAATTTGTATTCCTGAAACCTTGAAATATTCCCAGTCCTTTTCCATATTTTTTCCTCTGCTTCACATAAGCCTGTAAGTGCTTATTTATAATTTCCTGTTTTACGGCACACCGGCCAAATAGATTTAATGACCCAGACCTGTATTACAGCGCCATTCTGCAAATTAAAGGTAAGGGTGGGAAGCCTGGTGAACTTAATGAGATAATTCGGGTATTTTGAAGCGACGTACTAATGTGAGGTCCGTGCATTACCCACAGTACACAGCAGTCAGTGTGTCTGCAGTTTGAGGCAGACAGGCACTGTGGACAGAAGCAGCAGAAAAACACATAAAAACGTCTCGCCTCAAAAAAAAAAAGCAATATTCTTTTAGTGTACGCTAAATTAAGAATATTTTCACAGCTTCACCTCGCAGTCAGACGGCCTTTTTCTTTGCCACTAATGTACACTACAGTAGGAATACAGATGTTCTACCTCGAACAACCCCGCTTTCAAAATACCTAAAAATGCTCCCTCCCCTCATCAACACCTCTGTCTGAATGAAACAACACCCAGCGTCGGTGTGAAGGACTTTTCTATCCTATCCTAGCGTATTGGGGTCACACAGGGTCGAGTATACGTCTCGAGGTCAGCGTAGGGTTAAATCTGAGGTAGTTATGAGGACACTGGCTTCTCTTCCTCATACACAGAGGAGCTGTAGGTTTGTGTTTAGCAAAGCAGGTGCCATTCTGATCTGATTCTGATTGCTATGGTAACCAAGGTCCTAGACTAGAGATGACAGCTTCTTCAGCATTGAGGCAGCATCATGTCATCAAGCGTATTGATAATCCGCCATTCTCCTTCAATAAACCTCTCAGCATGAGACATCTCTGACTCTTGTGGACGTTATCTCCACTGACTGGACCGACTATTGATCACCAGGCTTCTGCACAACACCCAGGAGGACGAGACGTCTCCAGCAGGCCCTTCAGAAAACACTCACGCCGCTCCATCACTGAGTCACTGTGCAAAAACAGACAAAGGAACATCGGGACATGTTGCATCACGCTGCCGCAAAGTGTCATCCCTTTCAGCGCGATCTGTTTCAACCAACTGTGCACGCTCCGTCGCTCAGCTCACGCCCTGAACACCTCAGGAAACTCAGTGCTCGTCAGTGCTGCTGAGCAACGACAGCAGGAGGCGCAACATCAGCCAGAAACCACTGCACAGCTCAGACCGGCACCTCAGAGATCACAAAACAATGTATTTTTATACCTGCATGAATATTTAACTCCATATACAGGAAAACAGTAAGGCCTCTCATTACTTCCTTCCAAAGAAATAAACAAAACCTTCAGAGATGAAAGGCAGGCGAGACTGCAGCTCCAGGTGAGACACCTTGCAGCTTTAATTCTCCACCACCTGCTCGGAAATTGGTGCAACAAAGCGGCTCCGGGTTAGCATAGTCCTGAAAGCGTGGCAGTGGCTCTTTCACTGAAAATCAGCACTCATCACAGATTTTCCCTCCGTCAAAGCAGAGTGGATTAACAGAGATTTACTGTTAATTTCATCTTGCTGTCTGACTGGATCTCTAACAGATGTTTCCACGTCTTTAAGTCTTTTGTTTAAGTCTGCAAATCTATTTTTCTCAATTTAAAAGATACTCGGAGTCCGATTTCATTCACCTAAAAGTCAGTGTGGCTGTTTCTCGGGATGCCTGTACGGTGTTTTGACATAAAGATAATCCAGATCTGTAGCAGAACTGTCAAAGCTGGTGGATATTCTGACAGGACTGTAACACACACACACACACACACACACACACACAGTTAAACACAGCTCGGAGAAATACATTACAAACTCCACCTCCGTTGCCATTGTTACTGTCTGTTGCAGTTACCACAGCAACTAATACACAAACACACACGTCTAGGCTTGTGTTTGCTTTTGCACACATGTCCGTACCCCGCCGCCCCCCGTCCTCACCACTCCTCTCCCCTACATCACACACGCACACACGCACACACAGACAGTGGTGCTGAGTGACAGTGCTCTTCTGACCTTGGCGGCACTTGGAGCTCATCCAAGCGAGAGAGGCTGCTGGAGGTGTTGAAGCCTGAGCTGAGCAGCGAGGTGAAGGACAGGCAGCACTGTCAACGCTGGAGCTGCCCCGCTCTTCATTCTTCACCTCACATTCCTCCTCCAGTAGAGGCACTCATCAAATTATTTTGACTCTACATTTCACCCACACAGACACACACACACACCCACACACACGCTTGTTACTGCTGCTGCTGCTTCCCCGTGACTTGCCGTGACACCGGCTGTTCTGTTGACGCTGCCATTCTGACTCCTAAAACAAACGCTCGCAGTTTGCGAGAGAAAGTGCCAACCGCAGCGATTTCGCTAAATAACACACTTTGCTTCCTGAGCGCCAATTAAAATGGCTGTCATACATCGCGCCCTCTCTTGTGATAATGGCGTCAGGACGGGAGGAGGGTCTCATTATTTGCACGACGATAAAGAGAGTTGTGACATAGCCGGCGTCCGTTTATGAGATGATGTTATCATATCTCATCAGCCCGGTAATCAGGGAGAGCATGAGCGAATTTTGTTCAACCCCCAAAGTGACAGTAAAATGCTTCAGGTGGTGTTCCATACGTACGGCCAACCACTTCACAAGCTTCCACTTCCAGTAATTGGAGTAATTTATATAAATCTCCCAGGCAGCTGCTACCAGTTCCTTCTACTTTAGGTGATTATAAATAATAATAATAATAAAAGAAATACCATGAAAGCAGGGCTGATCTAAAGTGGCTCACGTTTGAGAAGCTTTCTGGGGTGCAATGTCTTTCTCAAGATTGAACCGAGCCACTGCAACACTGGTGCAAAAAAGTCCAGTAGTGCACGAAACACAGGCATGCCGTATTAAAACAGGTTAGGCAGCTCAGATTAATTAATCAAATTTAAAGTAAGTGCACCAGAAATATTCAAATCTTGAGGAAAAAAGGTGGACAGTAAAACAGCATGGCTTGTCTGTGTGATGCTACACTCTCCATACTCCCTCTGGTAGCCTGGTTAGCACCGTTAGCTCTTCTCCGTCTCATTGGAAGTGATTCTTACATTCCTCATGATAACAGACAGTTCCTCTTGGTTCGACCGTCTTACATCCAGATCCGCATCCCCGTCCCTTTCTCCTCACCTCATCAAATAAGTCAGACGGTTGTCTAATGGCTTCGTCTTTTTATTAATGTCACCACATTTCCAGATCTCAGCCGTGAACTGCATCACGCTATAAAAACTACAAAAATAAATTCCAACTTGTAAAAAAAAAGAATAACAACCGAGCAGCATGAAACAACCTAAATGCAGCTAGTGACCACAAAACTCAAAGATTAGTGTCTAATTTTAACGGCGTGATAACGAAACTAAACGCTCACTGGGACGGATTACCTCAGCCTCAAGCAAGCCTCTGCAAGTTGATTGTCACGACAGTAAAGTGAAATCAATGGCTGCCGGTGTTAATCTGTGATGCCGCATGACTCATAGACTCCTTCTCCTTTTCTTTTTGTAAAGGAGGCACTGATGTGATTTACCGGTACTGTAAATAAACACTGTTCTTTATAGAGATTTTTAAGAACTGCCGCTGCTTACAAGGGGAAGCCTGGACAATAGGAAATCCATCTTAACAGGTCTGCTTTAGAAAACAGCAGCAATGTAACATGAAAATCTCCAGTGAATCCGCCAGAATACGAGGACACATTCCTCAGGAATCAAGTCAAGTGCTTGTTGGGTTTAACTTCTCAGTTTGGGATTTGACAGCAGTAAAACACTGGTGTGGCTAGCTGGAAGCTGCCTATGAAAGTATTTCATATCTCCTTTCTTTTCCTTTATCCCGGTGTCATGAAGTTCAGAGTGAACTTTGGCTAGAATCTGACTTTGCTCCCTCGTCCTTGTTCTTTGCCTTGTTGCTCTTTGTCAGCGTGTCAGAATAATGAGGGCGAGAGAAACACAGCGTTCGGACCAGAGCAGGGACAGCTCAGCTCAGTGCCCGCATGAATATTTAGTCCCGCATATGGCGCGTGCATACAGATCTGCATTCACTTAAAGGCTCTAATTAGGACGCCCGGGCTTGAAAAGAAGCGGCTGCGGTTGCTGTCAAAGAGCCTCTTGAGCTTAGTTAGTAGTTTTTCTTTGCTTGAGAGGAACGAGGAGGGTGAGAGAGGGAGAAGGTGGACCTCCTCTGGAAGTGGATTATTTAAGTGTGGACTGACCTGTAACAAAACACTGAGGAGCTTTTATTTGGAAAGGGAGAGAGAATGTCATGTCACATCATGCCACGGATCACTGAGCTTAAAGCACTGACTCTTTTTTTAAAGGGTAATGCTGGTGTTTCTTTTAAGTCAGTGTCAGCGGTTCAGGTTCACCTCTCCGGAGTCGACATGGTTACAGATATCAGGACACAAAAAGCTGTTTTTACTCTTCATCCACGGAGCGAGATAATCGATCATACTGCAGCGAACATAACAAATCTGTTTATTCTTATTTCATTGTGAGTCCAATTACGGAGTGAGGACGAAATAATTTGGAACATTTTACAATATAATCCAATCAGAAACAGGCAGAGCATATCAACACCTTGTAAATAAGACAAATCATAAGGGTGGTTTATTTCTGGCATTTTGTTGTATTTCCAGACTCTCCCGCTGTTTTGCCCATTCGCTCGGCTCAGGAAGAAATGGAAGCCTATTCCAGGAAATAATCAGAGAAAAAAGATGTTGCCTTGTAGTTTTTATTGTCATTTTTTCAACATTGTACACATAAGGGAATAGTTATATACCATTTACACATACGGTATGGTAAGGAAAATGGTCAAATAACTAAATATATGACAGTATTACAAAGCAAACCTGACAACAAGGTAACTGTAAAAGTCCAGGGAATCAAAAAAACTTTACAAATACATGCAGATATTTCAAATATATGTATATAAAGTATTGTGTCAAATAAGAATACATTAAAACATGGCAAAAGAACCAAATGTACACGCAAGAAATGATTGCAAATGCATCACGGTGCGCTGGAGGAAATGTACACGAGATGCAGACACAAATAAATATTTTTCTAAGCAACCTTGGTCGTCCCCTTCGGTGATGCATTCACTTGTTCTACACAATACTTTGACCTTTTATGTCTGCACAGAGCTCAGTCTCTCCCACAAGTACAATAAGAGCTCAGATCGCGGATTGTAAATTCTTGACCACATCCTGACGCTGAGGTCGCCCCTTCAGCAGGAGCCAACTTGTCATGTCCGGCACTCAGGATGAGTTAAAGTCTTGTCCTGCTGTAAATATCTCGCAACCCACTAAATAGCTATTTGGTGGTTTGAGGCGATCTCTCGTCCCTTGTGGACGCATCTCTTTCCTGCTGATATATGGGTAGTACAGCCCATGTCATCTTTCATCACAGTCACTGCTGGTGAGGACAGAGAAGACAACCGAGACATTTTCTGGGTTGCGCAATGAGAGCTTGAGTCCAAGACTAGAAAAATTTCCACTCCAGTTCTCGATTTCACAGTTTGGTGTGGAAGTTATGGCCACTTACAGTAAGTGCCTGTTTTCAATCTGTGTAATTAGCGCATAATATGGAATTAATTCTCCTTATGCTATACTACTACATTACACATAGATTGTATTGACTTCTCTGCAGTGAAGATAAATGTAAACTCCTTGAGCAGTCATCTGTGTGTCTCTGAAACGCTTGCCAAACCGCCTGCAGTGACATTATTAACAGACGACTACGGCCTTTAAATGCTGCTTCATAGCCACCCTCCATATAGCCAGATGGTTATTAGGACATAGCCACATATAGTAAAAGAAAACAGATCACATCATTTAGGAGACTTTTCCTTTAGGAGTCTTGGTTACCGCCTAAAAATACCAAAATAAGAGCAGATTTTTGTCCCCACACTCTTAAACATCATGCTATATCCTGCTGCAAGAAGTGACACTAATCACGTTACAAAAAAGTAAAAAAGCACAGTGCTGAAATTTTTCCAGTTATTAAAAAAAAAAAGAAAGTGAAGAGGAAACTGGAGGAAAAAATCCAATTGGACCGGTTGCACAGCAGACATTTTGACATGTCACAGCAGGAAACTCGCAGGTGTTCTAATGATAACTGGAGTTAGAGGAGGTCCTGCTATCATGCATGCCGCTTCACTGTCACTGTTGGGCTGCGCTGTCGTTACCGTCATTAAGCCTGCTTGTTTTCCCCCGCTTTGACAAGTCAAAATGTCTGCCGTGTAAACAGTTTAAACGCGCGCGTGCATCAAAATAAACTCCTGCGCGCCGTCTAACTTGCAGTAACGCGTTTATCTGGGACGTTTCGGTGTAAGACGTCTTCGTTCCTGCAAGAGTTGATGTGACACCCAACAGGGAGCTAACTAAACCAGTGTACAGATTAGATTTCAACAGGTGCCTACAGGTGTAGGAGCAGGCAGCAGATTGTCTGTGGAACATGTTACAAGCTGGCATAACTAATACCATTAACCCCAGCTCCAGTAGCCTATATGAGAAGAGCATCATGCATGTTATTCACATAACACCTGTGCTCTTCCCGCTATGACACCTCAGAACGTCTGCTGTGAAGAACTTATTTCAATAATTTCTTGCCTAGTTCACGGCAAAAAGGTTTATTTTCTACCTCCATGAACATAAAAAAACCTACAAACAGACGTGAAAATATATTTTCTAGACTCTGGGAATATATTGTGGTTTAAAAAATGCAAAATAGAGAGTAAAACCTGAAGTTTTACAGACGTTTAGATGGTGGTTTATGGTGGGAGGGGGGTGTCTTCTGGGAAGACTGACAGCCAATTGCAGGCCCCAGTCCTTGAACACTCAATCAGGTTGCAGATTATTAGTTGCACCTGTGTTTGACAAATCAAAATGTCTTTACCTCTCTATATAAGGCCATGTTTTAGCATTTGGTCCTCTGGACAGGTTTCATGCCGTTGATGGTTGCTCCACAGGGTCTTTAAAAAATTGCCCATTTGGGTCCTACGGTCATGTCTGTTCTGCCAAACAGAGACACTTTTCTGTTGTGGACGGCAGCACGGGGGAACTTGTCAATGACAAGTGACAGGGCACGAAACAACCAGCGCCAAAAGAAATACTGGTGGTCATTCATACGGGCCAGAGTACGTTAAGAAATTGCACAGTGACGCCAATCTTTAGCATGAAACACAAGCTGGCAGTCAAGACTTAACCAAAAAGGAGCTGACAGTGCGAACAAGTAGAAACAAGTCAGTAATGCTGAAGTGAGTTTCACTGTCGACTGTTTATTTCTGTTGTAGACGGCGGCACGAAGAATTTCTGAATGTGTGTGTGACAGCCGAGGGGAGGTGGCTTCAAAAGTGTCCTCAGAGATAAAACGTAGGCCTATATGACAAACAGAAACACGCGAGAGAAGTACTATACATTTATGTAACCACACGTGTTTGTATAGACAGAAGGTTGTGGGTTTTTTTGGTTCTTATATGGTTGCTAAAAATAGCTAAAGTGGCTAAGCTGCCAGCTGCAGCCAGCTAAACCGTTTCATTCATCATTTCATTTGACTGGATCTAAAAGTTGTGTGGACTAAATATGGCTACATGCAGAGCTCCTGTTTGTACCAGTTTAGCCTTGTTTTATGTTGTTTGTTCCAACATTTCATGGGACAAATTTTTTTAAAGTTTAACCACGTTTTGACATGTGACATGAGTCAAGAGTACCAAACAGAAGAAACACGAAGAGCTTCTGCTGTTCTGCTGTTAATCAAACATAAAATCCTCTAAAAAGGATCAAGCTACACACTTCTAAGAGCCACTTTACATATATATATATACGAGGTGTTTGATATTTATTCCTGTAATTAATTAAAACTGTTATTTTTCTGTGTTTAAATGGCTGCTAAACCTACAGTAGCTGGCGTAGCTTAGCTACCAGCCACCCACCTAGCTAAAAGATTAATTGTGTTGTCTGACTTTCCATTTCCATGTTTAAGTTGTTGTGTACAACAACGGTCAGTTTGGAACGGTCATGTTCCAAACTGTACATCTTTCTCAAGTAAATATGGCCAAACACAAAGTTTCTGTTTGTTGCCAGTTAGCCGTTTAGCTTTTGTTGTATGCAGCTTTAAAAGCTAACTGTGCTAGCACCAGCTTTGTGTTCATACAGACAGACAGTTTGATACTCTCCTGTGAAACTGTATTTGTCATCCATTGTTTTGCTGTGAATCATGGCCATCCTCAACATTTCAGAGCCACCTTTCAAGTACAGATTATGTTGTGTTTTTGCAGGAGGATTCCTGTAATTAAGGAAACAGCTTTACAGAGCTCTGGAAAAAAACATCTAATCCTAATGTCAGTATCTGACATTGTTGGTTTATCACCGAGCTCTTGTACATCTTGTAAATCGCTGTGCAAACACAGCCCGTGGTGGGACAGCTGCGCTCCGACGGCGGATATCCCACTGAAAAGTTTAAACAATGCTGAGAATCCAAATACAAATGTAATAATCCAGGTAAACAAAGGTATGACTGTCCTGTTTACAGGAACGAGGGGGCCGCGGAGGAACACTAAACCATTTAATTGAAGCATTTGATTTAGGCTGTTCATCAACGCGCCCATATGGGGGCTTAATGGATTCACTTATAATCAAGTGAGCTTACGATTCAAAACAAAGAGCTCCTCAGTTGGAAAGTCTTAACTATGCTTATGTAATGTGAGTGCTGTTGATACAAAACCCGTCTCTGTGACTGGATACTAATGATATCAGAGCCTTGGGCTTAATCCAGTATGACTAGTCCTGCATGTAGAGCCTGGAGCATGATAAAGTGACTTTGCACATACGCAGGCGTGTCTGCTTAATACAATGATCTGGGACTTGCTATATAAATCCACTTTACCTATTACTAAACCTACTTTTAGACTTGTAGTACATTTCCGTAGTTTTTCTTCTGTATCGGTGATCTTTTTTTTCTTTTTGTCCAAAAAGCGAATTTGCAAAGAATTAATCCAAAGACTAAACATGAATATAACCAATCCCTTACAGTTTTCTGTTGCCAATAGTTCCCCAAAACTGGCTCTGGTTTGGATTGAGTCAAATCTGCTGAGAAAATCAAGTCAACTTCATTAGAGCTTGGTTATCGTTTAATCAAGTATTTTCTTGATTAAACGATAAATGAGGAAACATTTTCCCAGACCCAATTTGATGTCATCAAAGTGTTCGTTTTTTATTTGACTAACTAATAAAGATCCAATTAGATGATACATATCAGAGAAAAGCAGTAAATCCTAACACATGAGAAGCAGGAAGCAGAAAAGTTACTTCCAGCTCTAGACTTCAATAAAAAGTGTCCAACTTTCTTGGAAATGTTGTAACTCTTCTTCCTCACCTCATCGCCACAGTTATGGGGTGAATTTGTTGTTCTTCTGTTGTCGAAGTGTAATCATGCAAAACTCATATTGGGCAAGACGCCAAATAAACTACTACTTGTAAAGTGTTTATTTTACCAGGTGGATTTATGTATTTTGTGTTATGTCATAAATCCTTTCCCCCCACTCAGAGCTGCGAACCAACCAGCTGCACTTGAGCTGTATCTCAAACTCACAGTCCAAGACTTTATAAGGCAGTGTTATCCTAAAAGTGAAATGTTTGGACCTAAAAGAGTCTCACAGAAATCTGTTTATCAGTGTAGTGCTGCACTGACACTGTTTACTGAAAAACCACAGCAGCACCGAGCAGCTTATGGAAAACAAATCCCCCTGAAGGTTAATAGCGAACAATGTGTTTAACTGCTGGATATTTCCAGTCCCGCTTTGGCTTTTCTTCCCTTTACACACTCTCAGATCTAATTGAATTTTCTTTATTCCTTTGCCAAATTTCTGTATCAGTTTATCTCTCTCCTCCTCCGTCGTCTTTGGATACCCTTCTTTCTCCCCCTAGCGCGCCTCATCTCCTCGGAGGCGGGGCCGCGCCTCCGCGAAAAAGCCGGTTGGAGTCGGCGTTGTTGACAGAATCAGGATGTCTCCTCCCAGAGGGATGCAGGAGTGTCAGGCT
This sequence comes from Nibea albiflora, assembly GCA_014281875.1. Taxonomy (NCBI): domain Eukaryota; kingdom Metazoa; phylum Chordata; class Actinopteri; family Sciaenidae; genus Nibea; species Nibea albiflora. Next base: position 4,713,913 of record CM024795.1, on the reverse strand, counting down.
GGGACAGAGAGTAAGGAAGGTAGCAGGTCTTCCATTAACAACCCTGCACTTGCACACACACATACGTACGCGCATATTTGTCCCATATGCTCATCACTATTCATCACCAGTCATCTGCATGTCCTCATAAGCTGACAGGAGGTGGGGTGACACAGGAACAGAGAGGAAAAGAAAAAGGAGGTGAGCGGAGAGAACAAAGAGGGACAAAAATAAAAAGACTCCTTCAAGTTTAAAAGTCACAGGGATTTTGATGCTTTCTTTCTTCTGTGATTAATATATTCCTGATTGAAGCAGCATGTCAAGACAAACGCGTCCTTTATATTCTTCAGCTGTCACAAATTTGGATTCATCAGAAAGAATCAACTGTGGGTCATTAAATCAATGAGATTTTTAAACAGAAGAAATTCAAATTGAAGATGTGTTTCTTCTGAACGTGGAAAACCTTCTTTTGGTTAGTCCGCTGCTTTGGTTTCTCAGTGCAGCCAAGTGGCAACAAGACAACGTGGAAGTGCAGAAAACTGCAGTTCCTCAAACGTCCACTTGAGGCTGGCTACAAAATGAGTCGGTCTCCATAAGCCACTATGTTAAAATGCTGAAATAAACATGTTTACAGCCTGGTACAAAAAACAGTTTTGATCTTTAGAGCTAATTTCCCCGTTCATGACAACTGTACTGAGGGTGAATTTATATACAACTCACCTGTTCACATTATATTAAGGCTTAAAGTTATGCAGAATTAAGAGTGTGGATGCTTTGATTGACAGGTGGGTGCAGTCACAGGTGGGTTGTTTGAGCAACCAGACTTCATTCAGCCCGCCTCAGCACCACCCACGCTCCGAGTCTATGCCCCCTTTTAGTATTCAGGACTTCTCTTCAGAAACATATGAGTTAAGGTTTGATACAGGCTTTGATATTATATGGAGAATTAACATGTTTTATTTATTTTATTTTTACTATTTACGTAATCTCCATCCATCTCTTTTAGACTGAAATGAAAGTGCTATGGATTAAACTAGCAGCACACATCGCAGTAAATAAACTGCTATTATAATTGCATGAAACAGAGTCTTTTAAGTAAAGTATTAAAATTGCTCATTTACAGCTGTGATGTCAATAAACCATATAATGGCCGTAAAGTGAACACTAGATTGCTGGTTCTGTATTGATTTATCACAGTGTTCCCACATAAAATGTAAGATCCATCCATAAAAGCAGCAGTCAGTCAGTCAATCCTCTGATCCTCGGTATTATCAGGAGACACTTTCTGGCACATCTTCATCTGCAGCGAATTATAAAATGGACTCACAAACACTGTTTCATTATGTTTTCTGTCAATATGAACACACTTTTCAGTCTGCACAAAGAAATGAGCTCAAACAAACTTCCCACGCATCCTTGAAGCTGGTGTATTATTGATTATCAATGCTCCAGAAAACTCTCCTTTAGCAGAGACCCCGGTTGTTTGGCTCCTAGTTTTGGAAGACAATCGTTCACGGTCAAAAATATTGATCCAATTACTCTGATTCACTTTAATGGGAGGAGAGGAGAGCCAAAACAAAAATTAGAACCCAGCCTCTGCAAACTCAAAGGAAATGGAGCTCATATGTTTATCTCGGCTTCAATCACTGGCCGACCTATCTCAAACTGCACAGAGAAGAAAAAGACCTGCACTCTGTTCTCCTGCCCTCAGTACTTTTAAGCATTTCAGCTAAAAAAATAAGTTCCAAGAACCACATGGGTACAGGCAGAAAATGGAAACAGCTCTCCTTTTTGGTTCAGCAGCACGATTGTGTGTTTGTGAGTTGAAACAGGGACAACTGTTGATGTTTTTTTGGGTTTTTTTGTACTCGCAGATAAGTGTGTTTTCTTAGCAAGAAAGAAAAAAAAGAGCCCAGCAAAGAAATTACCGGCACATGATAAGTGGGTTGGTGATGTAGTGACACACAGAAAATAATGAAACATTGTCCCGAGGTAACCCACCCCTGCCTCCTTCTACTGCTTTTTTTCCAATCCACCCTCTGCTCGCTGCCGCTTTCATCCCTCTCTCACACGATTTCCTTTAATGTCGCAGCCTGTTGGTGAGCGCAAGTGCACTCATGTACACATGTACACGTGTGTGCCAAACTAGATTTTGACACACATCTGCAAAGCTGTTAATATTAGTGATCCGACCAAACTGCACGGAACTCGCACAGTAAAGGAAATCAGGCGAAACAAAGGGGGTCGATCCGCTGTGCATGTTTAGGAATAGTTAACGATAAACTGCATAATATACAGTAGGTTTTGCTCGGTGTAACTGGCCCCGCGCAGGAGGAAACATCTTTCACACATTGTCACTTTTTTTTTTTTTTTCCTACCTGTAGACTCATCACTGCCTGGGATGATGGAAGCTAATGAAGTGTTGCAGTGCTGCGCTACTGGAAATGAAGCCAAGAAGCTGTGGGAGTTTTTGGGGTGGAAAAATAATAAAAAAAGGAAAAAAAAAAAAAAAAAAACAGGTGAACAAAAAGAAAAAAGTAAAGTGTAACAGGAAACGTGGGAGGTAGAAAGTTTGACAGAGACAGAGGCTCTTCTCTGCTCTGTTGCCGCAGACGAGCCACCAAATCTTGAGTGGGTGACAAGCGTCAAGTCCACATCCCTCACCTTCGAATCTTAAATTCAGCACCTCCACAGAACTGATGTCAGTTATTTGACACAGTGAACAGGCAGAGCTTCTGAAAAATAAACTCTTAATGAGGAGTTAGAGAGGAGGAGAGAAGTTAATAAAAAAGCTAATTTGATCAAGGAGTAGGACTTTAGTTCTGTAATGAATGAGTATTAGTCTTTCAGACTTGTTAATAATAGTAAACATTCATATTTTCTGCTCTGCTTGGGTCTTTTTAGCTGCTAGCTTAGCTTGTTAGTCAGTGGGCTAGCAGGTAGTGTGTTTATCTGAGCTAGGTTGAGGTTGATGACCACGCTGAGAGTGGACCAATAAATGTCCCGTAAAAACTAAATAATGACCACAGAGGTGGCGATCATGCTCAGTTTAAGAGTGACCCTCTGAAGTTATTTGATCTAATGTAATATAAAAATGTTAGTGGGCGTGGATAGCGTGGCTCGAATGTTCTTCGTGTGTCTGTGTTGTTCGTACTTCCTCCTGCAGTCCAAACACATAGACATGCAAATGAATCTGTGCAAAAGTGGCCATGCCCTTGGAGCAGTTCTGGGTTCCGTACCTTGCTCAAGGTGTAAGGTGAATTGGCACCTCTCCACCTACCATTGGTAACCATTGGTTCCAGCCCTGTTATAGACGGATGGATGGATGGGTGGATGGATCTCTCAGACAGGATGCAGCATCTTTACATCACCGCTTCAGCGTGTTTCAGGTGTTTTATTTCAAATTAAAGTGACTTAAATATCTTGCTCTGGACCAAAGTGCTGGACTAACTTGCAGACCTGCTGTTCCTATTGTGGCAAAAGACAAGTCAAGGTAATTTTATTCATATAGGCCAATGTCACAAATCATAAAAGTCCCACAAGGGGTTTTGCAATCTGTACAGTTATGTCCTTTAGACCCAAAATTGGAGTAAGGACAAAAAAAACCAAACCAAAAAATGGACAGAAAACCCTTCAACAGAGTAAAATATGGAAGCAACATCAGGAAGCAACAGACATGCGGTACACGTCCTTGTACAGAGTAGATCAACAAATAGATAGATAGACTGTAAACATATGAAGAAAGATAAGAGGACCAACAACTTCAGGTGTCGTCAAACAGGCCTGTGCCATGTGAGGAGAAAAGGAATAAAGGAAGGGAGACAGGAGAAAAACACGCACAGAAGCAGACACGACGTAAATGTGAACATGATTATTTTACCCTTTGTTTGTTGGGATGTCCACTGTGTATGGAAGAGTGTGGAGTCTGGTTACAGTTAATTGTCGAGGTTAATCTCCGGTTACATCGACTCGAACCTGCACAGATGTGACTAATTGGTCCTCGGTAGCTGCGTTGTTGGCAGAAAACTGGAGGCTGGCTGGCTGGCTGTGTGCGGGGTTCAGGCTGGTTCAGTGGATATTTTCAGGACTTTACAGGATTTCAGGTCAGTTATTACCACTGAGATGGCGCTCAGCTGAAGATTCAATAACCTTCTGCCAGTCAAACAAAAACTCTGACTCACACTGAGCTCCGGACACATTCATCAATATGATAGGGTCGGAATGATGCAGGTATAAATAGGATACTATAAATTACACTAAGAGTACAGCTGAGTGATGAGAATGTCTTTTTTTTTTTCAAATATGAAATGATAAACCAAATGTCACAGGATCATTGAAGCTATTGCAGTTGGAACATGAATATATGTGACCTTTTTTAAGATATTGCACACAAAATTACAAATGTCAATGGCATTATGGCGCTTGAGTAAAACTCTGAACATTAACAGAGTCAATAGGATACATCTTCTAGGTATTATGAATGTATGTATTGTATTTTTTTTTGCCAATCCATCGAGTAGATGTTGAGATATTTCACCATGAGTGAGAACTTTGACCTGCTGGTGGCGCTAGAAGTCAGGGTAGATCATCAAAGTCAGTTGGGTTAATCCTCCTGGGTTCATGAGTTCTGTACAAATATCGTAGCAAGCCATGAAATAGTTGATTAGTAAATGGTTTTCTTTCGGTTTGGACCAAAGTGATGGATGGACCGACTGACATTGCCATTGCAAGAGGCGCTGCACTAAAAAGTCTACGAAATAATAAGACTTCCATGTTTAAGCTGCAAAGACTACTCTTGCAATCCTTTCATCCATTCATTTTCTTTTACTGCTTATCCTTATCAAGGTTGTAGGGAGGTGGAGCCAATCCCAGCTGGCATTGGGGTACACCTTGGACATGTTGGCAGTTCATCACAGGACCGAAACATAGAGACAATTCTATGGCCAATGAATCACCAATCATGTCTTTGGACTGTAGGAAGAAAACCCACGAAGAGATGGGAACATGAAAACTCCACACGGAAAGGTTCAAACCAGAAACCCTCGAGCTGTGCAGCAAGAGAAAACACATAAATGTATTTTTCTATAAAACCATGAACCCAGTGTTACTTATATATGATGTGTATTTAATGAGCTAGAAAATGCAAACCCACGGACTTGGTCATTTAAAGTTCACGTTTACCAGCAATGACCTAACAATGAAGCCGCAGGACTGTTAGCAAAGGATTCTGGATTTCATTTTTGGATGATAGTAACTGCTAATTCAGCAGAGACTGTAAATCCTACAGCAAAAAAAAAAACACCAAAAAATGTTGCTGAAGAAGTTTTTGTGAATGTGAATGAATGAGTGGTTAATGCTCTGGCTTGTGATTGAAGTCAGCTGTTTTCAGTCCAATCAATCATCGATCACGGCAAATATGGAAGGCTGCGTGTGGGTGGCCTTACTGGAAAGCATCAACACTGGTATGTAACCAGTGAAAATATCAATTCCACCTCTTTTTCCCCATTATTATGACAAATTGCTGCATTTACGGGATTGAAATACATCAACACATTTCACTAAACATCTCCCTCGCGCGCCGTCTCTCTGCTGCACTCCCTCATTCCGCACGTCAATCACACCGCCGTGTGTTTTTTTTACCACCGCCGCCATCATCATCATCATCACCACCTTCACCCTCGGAAATCTCTCCCCATTTCTTCCCTCCATCCGTCCGTCTGCGCGCAGCAGCCTTTCTAAGCTAAAATCAATATGATATGGAGCGTCGCCACTTGCCTCTCAGCTGCTGTCAATCGAAGCGATTGTCACACACACACAGAAATGAAGACAGCATCAATTGTGTCTGATTTAGCCTCACAATGCCTGCACAGGATTTCGCCTCTCAGTTTCAGGCAAGCAGTGTATACTGCAAACTCATCTGGGTGAAGAAAATGAACTGTATTTCGATACCTGCAAAACAAAAACAAATAAGATATTGAGATGATATATGCCGTACAGAATACATACAGCTGGACGAGAGCTGGTGGATAATGTACTGTGAGTTTGGCTGCAGAAAATGTGCCTAGTTCCTATTACAGTGATGTAGAAAACATTTGAGGCATCAAATTGTCTATAGCACTTGTTTCCAATCATCTAGTCAACCAGCTCAACCTCCCTGATGCTGCAATATAATTCAGTCTCTCTTATGGTAATGAATATGGCAGTCTCTTCAGTCACATCACCCTGGCCCCCCTATCCCTTAGTATTTTATTGAAACTACACCGCTGCCTGTTTCAATAAACTTTAACTTATTCTGGTCTCCAGGCTTGTGTTTGCACATTTCATCTGCTACCATTCATTATAAAACATACCCATGCACATGTGGAATAAGCCTCAGTTGCGTACCTTCTTGTTTGCATCTAGTTTCGAGGCACAATATGTGCTGCAAACTTTGAAACTTTGATTTTGTTGACCCGAGGAAGGTCCCATTAACATACAAGACCTCTTCTCCAGGGAGTCCTGCTCATTTGTTAGCTGTTGCCAACACATAAATCGACCTCTTTTGGTCATTTGATCCATTGTTGACATAGATACATTGATAAGCTCTATCCTCGTCTGTTTGCGTCTCAGCTGTTCCACTGCGTCGACGTGAGTTCAGCTCGGTGAGAATACTTTCAAAGACCTCTGTTTTGTTTACTGTGGAGTAAAATCAGCTACAATTTCTCCTCGAACAGGCGGCATTTTGATTAGCCGACAAAAGTAAACAGCGTGACATTAACAACCTGCTGTGTGTCTTGTGTTTGCTTTGATTTGGTTTTGACAAAAGCCAAGGCACATTTCCTAAGACTCAAATGTAATTGTAGACGTTTAAGCGTCGCATAATGACGGTGATTACACGAGAGGCACAAACCGGAGCTTTACGGGCCCCGACGCACTGCTCGATGCCCGGCCGTGATTTTTGATACTCTACGTTTGTAGTAGTGGAAGCAGCTTTTCGTCTTCTCTTTCTGGTCGATGTTATAAGTCGGCCTGCTGTGTTCAGAGCTCAAACATATTTAAGACAAACTCCTGGATGCATAATCAAGTTTTCATGCAATCAAAGTAGACGCAGTAATAGACGTCCTGGCCTCACTGACGAGCTGAAAGCGTCTTAACAAATGTGTTTCTGATTGCAGGAGACAAGTACGTGTCTTGAGTATTAATAGTGTTTTTTATTGTTATGCTCTCTTCCCACAAGAGGAAAGATTGTGATCCACTGATGACGAGTTATTTTACAGTACATATAGTACAACATTTACATTACTCTGCAATGCATAGGATGAGGTTTTAGCAAGTCCGTGATGTTGTATATGACCAGAACCAGCCATTTGTTGATCCTACCAACATGCACTGCCTTGTATCTGAAGCCCAATATACTGTAGCCACTGCCATATGTGCCCATTAAATATGAAGCTACAGACAGCAGCCAGTTAGCCACTTAGCTTAGCATAAAGGCTGGAACTAAATGGAAACACCTCGTGGATCAGATTAAAGCTCACTAATTAAGTTGTATCTGCACAAAACAAGTACTTTTAGTAAAGATGTGTACATGAGATTATATACAGCATGTGTAGCAGTTACAGTCACCGATTGCTTCCACTGTTCCTGCATGTGTAATGCTGGATGAAATCTAAGGTGCCCAGCTGTTTTTAGTTTTTAGAAAATGAAACTGTATATTTGAGATTTTTAAAGATTTATGCCTGTAGGAGGAAACTCGTGTAACATAGTAGCATAGACGCCGTAAGGCAGTCACGCGGTTTCAAAGTAATTTATTGTTGGTTTGGGGTTTTTTATGGGTTTTGATGATAATACCAAATATATAGCATAATTCCAGCCTTGTCCTTTCTGAAGGAGGCTTCTATATATTAACATGACTGACAAGAAGCAGAGTACAGAGTAATGCGGTGCTGAAATGGTTGTTTCGAATGTTGTCACACGTGTTTCAGAGATCATTCTAACAGACTGTGTGACTGTCAGCCGCAGCATGCCTCAGGTATGATTAAGGTCATGCAGGTAAATCTCAAAAGTCGTAATCCCAGATGAATCGTCGCATATTTATCTGCTGATGCTCCTCTCTTTCCCTCTGTGTGTCTGTCCTCTGTTTCTCAGTCGGTTTCCCACATCATACCGACCCGACCTGCTGTGTGTGTTATGAGTGGATCATAAAACCCGGTGAGTGTTTTCATTGCCATCCCAGCCCCTTAATTCCCTTTTTATTTTACAGGCTGCAAGGTCTGATTCAGCAATGGCAAAGCTTCTTGCCAAAACCAGCGAAGGTCAAATTTCTCTGTGCATGGAATGCAGAGTTTCCGAATAAAATCCAAACAGCGCACGAGGCTGTTTATGGCATGGAGGGGCTGAAAATAAAGGCAGCGAGCCCACATAGAGTTCACAGCCAACAAATTCTGGGCAACTTATTTGATCTTTAAAGTTTCTGAGCCTGCAGGTCAGGTCGTCTGACTTTGTTGTGAACACCGTTGGCACGCTGTGTGAAATCTAAATAGAAACAAAATGTGATGATGTGTAAAACATTGAAATCAAATATTTAATTGAAAAAGCACAAAGACTTTTATGTTTGGAAAATTACATTTTTTTAAATTCGATGCCAGCAACACGTTTCAAAAAGTTTGGAACTGTGGCAACAAAAGGCTGGAAAGGTTGTGAAATGTGAAAACAAACCCGGCGGAACATCACGCAATTAATTAGGTTAATTGGCAACATGTTAGTAAGATTAAAAGAGCGTCCCAGAGAGGCTGAACCTGAAGTAACCACGGGGGTTCATTACTCTGTGAAAGACTAATGTTTCACAATGAAAAATCTGTGGATTTCGTTGTTCACAGTAGGTAACACCAATAAAAGATTCAAAGAATGAGAGGATATCACTGTCCCCACAAGGGACAAGGCCGAAAAAAGACAATATTGGGTGGCCGAAATCTTGAGGAACACTTTGAAAGACCGTCGTCTATGAGCACAGCTCGCTGCCGCATCCACAAATCGATCACGATCATTTATCAAGGTACGAATTAATTCCAAATGATGCTAAATGGACTGTACTTACCTGGTAACTTTCTAGTTTTCTGACCACTCATGGTACCTTTACACTACATATCTAACTCACCCATTCACACACATTTCATGCACTGATGCCATTGGCTGCCATGCAAAGTGCCAACTCCTCATCAGTTTTGGGAGAAAGCCATTCATACATCGACAGCCTTTGGCAGCAATTTGGGGTTCGGTATCTTGCCCAAGAACATTTTGACATGCAGACTGGATTAGCCGGGGGTTGAACCACAAATGATGTTTTTTGTTTTGTTTTTTTAAGGTGTAAGAGAAATTATGGTGGGTGCAAAACTCACGAAACCAACCCTATCTATAGCCAGTGTTTGGTTTGTCCATTAGAAACATGGCAGACTCTGTAGAGGAGGACCTGCTCTCTCATCCTAAGGTAACACAAATGCAATTATTCTCATTTATAGGTGATTATACACTAATGAAAACACTCAATATTTCATTTCTGCCATGTTCTGCCAATAGATCTCACACACTTGAGCTTTAAACCAGACGGCGAAATGTCTTTTGACTTGCAAATCTTAATGGGCTTCCACACAAATCTCAGTAGATAAGTTGGAACAATTTTCTCATTAGATAGATGTGGAAAACTGAGCTGAACAAAACGAAGTCTGGAGTCTTATCCCCGTTGCCAGAATCAGTAAGCTCACAAGGTAAAAGGTCATGAAAACCTTATCCAATAAACAAGCTACCTGTTAGTCCATGTGACTGCTGTTTACAAGTCCTGTCTGGCTTGTAATTGTGTCTGTGTGAAATTAAACGGAGTACAAAATTCAATAAACCCAACTTTTCCACTCTAGTTTGGACCAAAGAAAGCCAATCCTCTGCTTTCTTGTCAACTTTGCCCTTTTGTTAGTTTTCTTTCCATCTCCCAGCTTGTCTGTAAATTTTCTTGAACTGCTCTGCAACTAATCTCTTGTCGCTCTCCTATTTCTCCGTCCTCCCACCCTGTCCTCAGAAACACCCGACGCCCCCTCCAACAGAGGAGCTGCTGCCGTAATGACGGTTGATGGAATTACAGTAAAAATATTGATCTGTGGCTGGCTGAAACACTGAGCAGATCCCCGACTTGACTGCCAGTTTTTTCTTGAGTTTCAAGGTCTGTTTTTGTTCCTGGAGAGCGTTAGAGGAGGTGAAAGACCACCTGGAATGGAATTATGATAAGACGATTACAAAACATGAAAACTTGGTTGTGTGTTGGTTAGCCAAATTGTATTATTTAAATGAAATTTGGTGGAAATTCAGTCCAAGGAACAAGTGATAAGATTTTGGTTTGGATACTTTTTTACTAATTATTAACTTGGCATTTATTTATGAGGTTTTATGCCTACATGAGATAGATGACAGTAAACACGTGACAGAGAGGATGACAGAAATGGGGAATGACACGCAACCCCACTTTTACCAAGCACAACCATTATGCCTCGTAACTCCCGAACTCTGTAGGTTATTTGTATTGTTGTCGGTTTACCCTCCATTTAGCTTGGTGAGATCACCAGTCTGTTCACTGTTCACTCTGTTTTTTGGGTCACACTTGAAAAATTTCTTTCCAAGAAAACTCTGGTGCAGTTTAGTGGAAGTTTTCATTTTCCCTGCAGATATCGCACTGTAGAACATGCCGTCATCTTCCTCTGATCGCACCTGCCTTTTGTTAACGTCCAAATTCAAATACAGATTTGATTAATGCTCACAAGGGATAATTATCGTGCCCTTGTTTGCATATAGCCACAAGGGTTTACCCATGTTTGCAAGCCAAATATTTCTGACCACACAGACTGTACACATGTCCACATACTCAGATCAACAGAGCCGTGTATATCAGGGCAGACGATATTCCTTATTGTCTGTGTCAACAAAATCAACAATGTGTGAGGCCGTCTCTCAATACTTTCTCACTTCCAGCAGCAAGTCTGTGGCAGTTAATCACAAGCCCGTTTAAGGCTTTATAATTTTACACACATAAAGTTCAGTATATTCAGACTAGGTTGCATATTTACATATGGTTATATACAGTATGACTACTAGAGTGGATGAATAAAGAGTCCTTGGTGATGTTTCCCCTCGGGTCGATGTACGTAGCATTGATGAACGCTCACGTTAAATCTCTGGGGTCTAGCTATGGCTTTTGCGAGAGGGTTAGAGGACCAGTTAGAACAGTTGAAACTGAACAACTGAACTCAACCAAGCACACAGCAGAAACCAGCCACTGTTTAAGCTCACTCTATGGTAAAAACAAGTTTTTAATACGTCTTTACGTCAACAAAGCTGCCCCATAAATTACTTTCCTGTCAGTCAATGAGTAGTAATGTTTGCCACCCATTGGCTTCCTATAATAAGTCAACTGCACCATATTTTGACATAAACTTGGACTAAAACTAAAAGTTAATTGAACTTCACTGTCTTTATAACTGCAGCCCAGCAGAACAGAAATACAGTGAAGTAGACAAGCGTAGTCAGACCGTGTTGTGTCATTATAGTGATGAGTAAATACCAAAGATTCAAGTTACAAGTCATGTTGCAATAGTTGTTGGTTTGTGTGTGTGTGTGTGTGTGTGTGTGTGTGTGGTGATTCATTGAAACAGGCTGGCCCAAGAAGACAGGACGATGATTGAGTCATGGCTGCAGAGTGTTTACAGCTTTTCAGCACAGCTCCGCGTACCTATAAAACCCTTTTTATCATTTTATGAGCTCTATAAAAAAGAACACACACGGCGACACACTGTTTTCTCTCCGTATTTTTTTTTTCTCAGCATCTCGGCCCAAAGTTGTACACAAACCTTTCCAGCATAATGAGCCTGTAACCGCTCCAACTGCTTCTTTTCACCAGAGCTTTGCATCTTTGGGTTGGGCTTCTTCAGAGTTGTTCAGTTGACTGGATGCTCACTTCCCACCCTCCGTCATACTGGGGTGATGGAATTAATTGAGGGATACAGACGGAGCTTTGAGTTGCTGTCTCTGAGATGAGTCTGGGGACAAACAAAGCCACTTTCCTCCTCTGACTGAACAAATCTAATCACGCTCTTATTCTGCCGCTTCCTGCCTCTGAAAGACGGACTGTACTCAGAGACGGATGCCGTTTCCAAGCTGCACACGCGCTTGTGACACTTGAAAAATTAGCTTTTGTTTTCTGTTCTGTTTGGTTGGCTGTTGTTTGTACAACCTCGGTCTTATTTTCATCGTTTTTACAACCTATGGTTGTGTTTGTTCGCCTTTTGCGCCCACACATGCAGGCCATTTCTTCTGTGTACTGCACTTCTGGTTGCTATTAAATGTTTATTGATATTGCTATTAATTGGATTTGTTCAGGCTTATGTCTTTGAGGAAACATTCCTCAGCACAGACGTCATAGTTATGAGGTCAGGAGTGGATGATTGATAGTACAAACATACGACTTTCTCACTTTGGTTAGATGTTGTGTATTTCCATGAGCTTTATGCTGTCGTGCTGTCGTAGTAGATGTTTCAGGAGGACTGGGGTTGTGTTTTTCGGTGAAAACAGTCTTAGTACAACAATTTACATTTGGCAACAACACTCTTGTCATCTTTCCTCCCGACAAAATCAAAGTAACTAATGGGAATAATTCCAGGCGCTGAATGTGATCGTTTCCATCTTCTAAGGCGGCCTGCTGCTTTGTGATGTGCACATGTGACGATTAAGAAAATGAATCCAGGGATGTGATTAGACTGCTGGATTTCAAATCAGTGCAGCAGTGACAACAAAAGCAAGTCATTTGCTAAACTACTTGTGACTGGTGTTATACCTGGCACGTTCAGGAATATAAGGAGGAGTGAGCTCCGTACAGCAAGACCATTGAAGTAAACAACAACAAAAATCGTTAAGTACAAATCAATCGGAAATCAGAACTGTAGGCACCAACTTAAACTTGGAAGCCATCTTTAAAAAGACTGCAAGCAGGTGACAACAAACATTCAATGAGGTGGAAGAGGCCAAACCATCAGGAAGACCCGAGGAGACAGAGCCAAGCCAACACACAGTCTTAAGGCCTAACGCGGTCACACTGTAGTATTACTGTAATGAGTTACTAGTAGTATGTTATAATGCTGCTGATCATTGGTTACTTTCATACCACGATGAGTCATTTTTCTATTCATTTCACCATCCTCTGTCTGAAGGAACAGATCATGGCAAAATGCTACATCACAATTACACCGTGACATTTTCAGAAGGCTCATTGTGTTCCTGTCAACACTGCTGCACCAATCCTGCAAACCCCCGCAACATCGAGCAGCTTCAAAAGTGGTTGAAGACACTGAACCAGTGAACAAACCAGTAACACAAAGGTGCATTGTGATCATGAAAAAACACCTTTTGAGATCTCCGCCATCGGACACAGATACATTCCTTTTGTGTGAGTGCTCGGGCGTTGATGTGTCGTTGATCTGCACCAGAAGTTTCTCGCATTACGTTAGCCATGGCCTGTTGCGATCAGAGTAACGACAGCTGTCTCTCATTTGCCCTTGCCTCACCTCTCAGCTCGCAGATGGTGGTGATATGATGGTTCCCCCGCACCCTTCTGATCGGAACCACCCAGCACGCCCGAGAGCAACCTGATCTGCAGCTGTAGACCCGAGGAAAGAAAACGAGCTCGACACGCAAGTCTTGCAGACTGATAGAGAGAGACGTGGAGGCAGATAGTCAAACATAGGAAGCTTTATTGAATCTATAAACATATTGGGTGTTATTGCACCTCGCAATGACAGTGAGGAATCAGAGCAACATTCCCCGAGGCACAAACAAGGCAGTTACCAATGAGGTCATTCTACAAATGAACTGTGTCAACAAAAGCAACTTTGATTTAACTCATGTTAACACATGTATGTCATAAATTCCTTTCCACAACTACACCAATTTAGCCCAAGGCTTTGTTATTATCTTTTTTATTTTTTTTGCTTCCATATCGCACTTCTTGGTCAGGAACTGAGTTACTGCAGGTCATTATACTCTCTCTCTGTACTGTAAAGATGGAAAAATCTTGGCAGGGTTTCCTACGAGGAGCCTTTTTCTCGCTACTATTTGTCCGTGAGTCATCAGACTGGAGAAAGCCAGCTTTAAATCACAGCTGACAGGGAGGTAATCAGCTTTACTGGAGCCTGATGTTCTTCAAAGGCCCCCATGTCCATTTTTAGCTGCACGTCGTTTTGGGAGTTCATGATGTCATCTCGGCGTTGGCTTTCAAGGCTGCTCTTTTGAATCCCTTAGTTCCCTTTTTAAAACCTGCCATTAGCCAACCAGGAAGTGAGGAAAATAAACCGGTGATTCAACACCCCGCGTTCATTTATGTTCCACTGCTCGGAGGAAGATGATACTTCCTGGAGTTGTGAGTGTGTGTGTGTGTTTGTGTGTGAGAAAGAGCAGATACTGAGCAAAGGCAGCCTGAGCATCAGCAGCGAGAGGGGACAGAGAAAAACAAACTAAGCCGAGACGGATTTTCAGCTGAATACAGCAGAGAAGTTTTGTTTAAAGGCTGAGGACGTAGAAGTGGCTGAGCTCATTCTGAATATATGTATGAAGGAAGAAGAAGAAGAAATTTCTCCCGTGCTCTTTGGAAAGACTCCTTGAAAACTATCCAATTTTAATTTGGTGTGATATAGATGATACAAATAAATGATTAAGTTATTTATAGTTCCAGTATATCCGACCCAAGAAGAACATGCAGCAAGGTGTATCAGGAAACTTGTCACCTTTTGGCGAAATTCACCACTTGCGTGATTATTGTAGATGAAATTGGAGGTGTGGGGTCCATTCAGGAGCTGCACTGGGTCATAAGGGCCAGGGTGAAGGTGTCTGGGGACTGTAGCAACACACAGCCTTTATCTCGTAACACAGAACTGCTGCCATTAGTCAGATCAGTTAGCCGTCCAGTAGTCTAGATGCCCAGTGGACTTACTCAGAGTATTTCAGGTTGGGGCAAGGGGTCACACTCTGGAGCCTCCCATGAGTGGGATACCTTGCCCCAGGACCAAGCACAGCCTCTGAGCCAGCCCCAAGGTGATTTACAGCAGCAAACAAAGGCAATGAAGACACAGTAGGTTCAGTTGGGAGTATCGTTATGTATCCGACCCTTGTCTTGACCCGCATTGTTCGGATAAAGACACAAAGAACTTTTTGATTACTAACTGTAATTTCATTACCAATTTTCCTTGTTTTCTTCTAAAAGGCAGTACAGTACATGACCATGGCATGCGGCTGAAAGGTCCCAAAAACCTTTTTAAGTTAACTTTGTAACATTAGATTCAGATTATTTCCTCAATGAAATACTGATCCCAGGGTCATAAATGAATCCCCATGCTCAGTTTTTATTGAGACAATTTCATGGCGGTTTTTTATATGGATAATTTCACAGTGGTGGCAGCAATCTCAAGGACATATAACTCAAAGCCAGAGGAGATAAAAATCAAACCATCTGCATTGACAGATACCACTGGAAGTAAGTAAGAACACGTGTTTGTTGAACTGAACCTTTAATGCACCTGTATTTATTCACCTATAACTCTCCCTCGGTGGCTCAGAGGCGGCTGGTGCTGCTGCTGGATTTCCATCTGTGTCTGCTCATATCTCCAACAAATGCGTCATACTGATTGGTTAATGATGACTGATGGTTGCTGTGCGGGAGTCTTGAGACGAGTTCTGGGTCAGAGTTGCTCCTCTTGTATACTGCGAAGCTGAAGTACAAAGTATAATCCATCACTTTACTCTGGTCAGGCTTCAGATGATTGAATCACGTGTTTGCCAAGGTCCGGCCACAAGTTATAGAAAGACAATAAATCTCATTGTGTTCTTAAACATTCTTTCCTGGGGGCCGAGAGGAGAGGTGGAAACTTCTCCGGCGTAGTCTGAACACACGATCAGGTGAAAGAAAAAAGAAGAACACTGATTTTTGTATTTTTTCCACATTAAATTTCCCATCCATCACTAAGCAACAGAGAAATACTGTAATTGAACATCTGTTTCAGGTTTCACTACTTGAAAACAGAGACAAGTTAGATACTGGAGGGTTTTAGACACACAAAGAGATGAAACAGATGATCCAATTTACTCTAAATTAGCATCTTTCTGTGGCCTGAAGAATAAGTTTCAAGTCTCTTTAGAGGAGAGAACTTATTTGACATATACAGGTTCATTAAACCTGCAGCAGCTAAAACTGTTATACTCATTTGCAACACCTAATGCTACTTTCTGCACAGTTTAGAATGAACCCTCAGAGTTTAAGCCAACATATTGCAGCTACTTTATTCAATATTTTTTTATATCCGTGGATCAAAATGAGCGTGTTTAATGTGAAACCCACGAAGACACTGCAGTTCCTCTCAGCTCTGTGGAGCATAGTTTTGGTTTTATGGTCCATAACTCTAATAACTGGTCAACATATTGAAACGTTTAGAAGCTAATGAGGCAGATACTTCTCTCGGGAGTTGGAGGAGACCAAACTCGAGCTGAAAGTGGAGTGAATGCTGGATTTTTTAATTTAATTGTAAAGGAGAATTAAGTTAATGCAGGTTTGAAGTGCTTAGAAATCCGCAAAATCTACAATTCCACACAACTGGGCAGAAAACAACACTTAAATACATTGAAACAAACACAATCCCGACCCTATAAATGTTTTATCATCAGCATGACATGCTTTCTACATTTGTTCCCCAACTGAAGTATGATTAATCTTGTCACTGTTATGTTTTGGCAGCAAAAGCACTTTCAGTTAAGGTTAGGAAAAGGTTGCCGTCTCGGTTAAGTGTAAAAAGAAGTGAACAGTGACACAAGACAGGACAATGTAAAAAGGCCGCGTTTAAGGCTGCTGCGCCTTCATCATTTTCAATGCAAAAACGACAGCAGCTGTGCCGCCAAGGTTGGTGGAGAACAAAGAGCGGGAGGGTGGCCGCTGCTCACGCGGCTCTTTGCAACTGCATTTGTATAACTTCCACAGCAAGAGAAACAGTAACAGCAACTGATTTTACTGGTGTTTGGCAAAATTTAGGGGGCTCTAATGACAGAACAGATGAAGTATCATAGCCCGCCACGATGGACCGTCATGTTTATATAGTAAAACAAACAGATAAACCAAAATCTGGCTCTCAAGAAGGCTTTCTACGTGGGGTACGAGGGGTATTCAGTGGGTTACAATCTGCAACCTGTCCGGCATGCGCCGTGGCGGCAGTGTGGGGCTGTTGGGTGGCTGTCTGAAAGCGGTTTTATGTAGCTCTTTTTTTAACCAAGTACCTCTCAATCAAACACACACCCACACTGGCGGCAGGGAGGTACTGTGCTAGGCGCTGGCCTGAACATGGAGAGTAATTGGGGTTAAGTGTCGCACTCGGACAAAGGAGCGAAACCGCCAGCCGAGTGTTTAGCAAACGACACCACCTGCTGAGTCACAGCCAGTTGTTCAATATTTGATCAAAATCACAGTCTCGTACTTTCAGCAAAGTGGTTTTGTACGCAAACCTCAGTCCTGCACCAACCACTTGCTTACTACTGTGTACAAGAATGCAGTACTTCAGTGTGTACTTTATGTAACAGTAAAAGACACTGCCCTTGAACGCAATCCACCAAGTAATTACTTAATAGGTAAAACCATTTAGTAGCCTACGTGAATGGCTATAAAACCTTTTCAGAAGTGTCTAATAGAACAGGATAGGCATGCAAGACCAGCGGCACAATAAGAGATCCATAATTTCATAATCAAATCATGCAGACAAAGCTTTTTTTTTTTTATTGTTTTGCTATTAGATGAAGCAAAAAATAAAATAAAAGCTGGCTTGCACTTTCTTTTCTCTCGTCTTGAACACTTGAAATTCAGTTTTCACTGGTCTAATAAAAGAAGACAATGGACAAAGCACAGCCTGTGCCGAATGCCTCTGCCAGAGTGCTGACGAGGACAAAAGACAATGAACACATCACACCTGTCTTGGCCAACTCTCTGGCTTCCCTTTTTTTTTTTTTTCAAGCATTGATTTTAACACCCTGGAACTTGTTTTTTAAAAGCCTTTACATAGCTCGCCAAACAACATATCAGATTGCCTAAAGGATCAGACTCCTGTTCACAGTTTGAGATCAACAAACAAGAGTCCTCTTTGTTTTCCATCAGTAAATTAGAGTGAAGTTAGTAGAGGAGCTTCCTGATCCGGCTAACAGTCAATTCACAGTCATTTCCTGCGGTTTAAAATTACACTTTGATTACACAGGTTTTGATTTACTGCTTTTTTTATATCTTTGCTTTTAAATCATTTGTACGTCTGTTTTTATTTCCTTCCATTTTCTGAAAGCTCTTCAGTCTGTGCCCCGTTTTTATTGTTTATGGCTTCCTGGGATTTGACTGATTTATTTGGAACATTTTGAGTAGCATGAATTGAAAGAATGAAAGATCCAATAAATTAATGTGATTGATTGAAAACACTGAATGGGAACACACGCGCGCGCGGCTGCATACAGAGTGCCGACTAGAAACGTCTTTCATCAGTTTAAGAGATTTGATGGAGCAGTTTTGGATTGAAACTGATCAATAACTCGGTCAACCTCTAGACACAGTGCCATGATGATTTTGTGGCAAAGGGAAATGGAAATTTCAGCTAATTCTAAGAACAATAGTCCGTTTTTTTGTTGCATGTATTCCTGAATCTGAAATTATCTTCTCTTATTTTTTGCTTTAATTTTGTGCAGTCTCATAGAAACTCTAGGTTTCTTGGCTACATGGAGCCATATGCCTATGACTATATCATCACCACGACCCTTTGTCAGATAAAAGTCTAATACATGTACTGCTGTACCTGTAATACCTGTAATGTTTCTTAAACTCTCATGGTGCTGAAGTCACAGACAATTATCACCCAAATCTTCTGAGCTTTTTAGCCTCTTTAACCTCATCAACGTAGCACTAAAAGCAGAATGAAAACTGGGTTAGTGGGTTCGCTTGCGGGCTTAAAGGAGCCTAAATCGACACAAATCTCTCAAGGCAAGTGAACAATATGTGCCTTTTTGACCATCATGACAGTGCTAAGCTACAAAGAATGAAGAGCTGGAGAGTCCAAAGTTGAGGAGGCTATTGTAGCTCATTAACTAGATGGTGGATATGGAAGCGTGTTGCATTCACTTGAGGTAAAGAGTCACGTCTTCCTGAAGGAAGGACAGCCGGATGGAGGTCGCTGGAGGCTGTTTCATGGCTGGTGAGCCAGCGTTTCAGCTGCAACACACACCAGTCCCAGGCAAAGATTGTAATTCCAGTAGAAGTGCCACGGCACGTTTCGACACCATTCACATCCCAGAAGTGGCTCCTGTGCAGCTCCACGGAGAATACATGGTTGTTCTGGTTTTGATGCCATGACCATCTGTATCAAGCAGCACACAGCAGATCAGGGTGACCATAAATCAGACAGAATCAGTTTTTAAAATGAAACAGCCTGACTCCTGATCGGAAAAATAGTCATAAAGGAAACAAATATAGAAAGAAAATATATAAACCAAGAAAGAGAAAAACATGCTTAATCGATGTGCACAAACTGCCATGGAAGGAGGACACAGGTAGCTGAACTAAAAAAAAAAACAATGCACCAGATTCCTTTTAAGTGAAGCATAGAAGATGCCTCTGGGAATTCTGCACCTGAGCATGCGGAGTGAGATGATGATGATGATGATGAGGGGAAACAGGCGGGTCAAACCTCAATGGAGACCTGCTTACCTCTGGGATCGCCGGACTGGACTCTGCTGCTTGGCCTGTCAATCAAGACACTTAGCCTCAGGCTAAACACACACATTTACAGCACACACTACACATAAGCGCCCTGTTGAAGCAGCTGAAATGAAACGGCCAGTGGTGCTGAGCCACTGTTAGTTATGGCTCATGTAAACACATTTCTAATGCAAGAGGCTGAAATCAAAGACATGAGGTGACTGTATGGAAATGAATCCACTTAATGAAATTCATAATTCACTTCTTGTTTTAGCGTTTTCGCTGTTGCTGTTGTAGACTGAGCTGTTTTTCTGCAATAGCGACAAAACTTCTGTCTGCTCTGGTTCTGTCAATACAGACGAGTCCTCCGCCGCTGAAGTGGCAGCCACTTGGGAAGAAACAGTGGCTGTAATGGGCCTCACCTCAGTGACTCCACTGAGGGAGACTGACAGGCTGGGCGCCACTTAAATCAGGGCCAGTGTGAGGGTAAAAGAAGACGTCAGTCATCCCTGCATTGACCACAGGAATGTCAGCCACACCTCTGACGATCTGGACAAGATATGGAGATGCCAGCATCCCAGCTGGTGGGCCAGACTCTGAGAAAAGTTCAGAGGTTCAGGCCAGGTGCTAAGAAACCAGAACCACTGCAAGGGGGCTGATGCCGTGCAGGAGGTCGGCTGAAAAAGTCAGCTAACATTAGCTCATTCACCACACGGCATTGGCTGCCATGCAATGTGCCAACAGCTCCTTCAGTCGTCAGCTAAATATTCATTCACACACCGATGGCGCAATGTCCGGGATCAACTTGGGTTTCAGCATCTTGCCCAAGACACACTTCGACATGCAGACCAGAGGAGCCGGGGATCGAACCACCGATGCATCCGGGCAAGCCGCACTATCTCCTGAGCCAGAGCCGAGCTCATCGTAATCTCTTATTTTATGCAAGAGGAGTTATACAGCGGGGCTTTATATTCAATAAATAATGTTTTATTTCTATCTTAACTACAAAGAGCAGCTGTCTTCTTACCTAAAAGAATAATCCGTAATTAATTATCTAGAATTATCTTTAAATTCAAACAGCTCATTGTTGTTTTTTTTTAACTAGTCGTGTAGTGTTTTTCACAAGCTGCAGCTCTAACAGCTTGCATGGTTCCTAAGAGGCAGAATCCAGGGCAAAGAAAGTCAGCAAATTACTCACTTCTGCTTGTAAAGCTTAATTGCTGCGCGCGCCATAATAACTGAGGACAACTCAGATGAGAGTATCAGCGTTTTTTTTTTTTCAGCTCACGCTCTCACTCTCTTGTCTCATCTTGCATATGGTGGCTGATCTGTCAGAGAACAACAATGCTCGGAGAGGCTTTGGTGAGAAAACGTACCTGGAACAATAGAAGTGAGGGGGGACAAAAATGGAAAATATGCACATACATGAATGTTGGAAAACACCGTGTCATCAAGATGCAGTGTTCATACGCGGCAGCAGACTTGGTGAATAAGCCTTTATGGCACCATTAGCTGTGAAATATCCAAGTTCTGATGTCATTTGCTGTGAACGGCACTCGTGAATCAATCTTAATTCCACTTAATGCAGACTAATAAGGCCGTTGACTTTGCTGAATGGGTCTTGTACATCAACCACAGGTGGCTGCCGAGCGGTAAGAGAGCGATCAGAAGCAGAAGGGTGAGAAGTGACAGGCAGGAAAAAGGTGACACGGGTGACGAGGGTGTGTAACCACAGGAGGAAACCCAGTCTGTTTACCCAAGTGAAATTTTAATTTGAGCACTTTTTTTTTCACCTCTTGAAATTGGGCTCGGGATGTTAAGACAACATTGACTTTGGCACCGGGGGCAGCAACTGGGGGGAAGTGACGGGACTCTTAAAGAAGTTTCCTCTCCTTCCACCTCTCTCCCCGCCTGCGCTCTGATCAACATCACGTCGCACTCGACATTCACAACAACCAGACGCGCGCGCCTCGTGTCCCCTGACGTCTCCCCGTGCCGCGCTGATGAGGTCACACGCTCCTGCAGAGGTCAGATCATCGCCTGTGGAAAATCACGCCGGCTAACACATCCCCGAAACACTTCTGTCGCCACATAACTTCATGTGATTTTAACATATTGTCGTACTCTGTTTTAATGCAGCACAATTCCCAGTTGTGAAATAAAATAACCCACAGTGCTGTTGATGTAATAAACTATTAAGAGCTCACATTACTTGGGAAGTTTAAAATTTATATTAGGATCTTCTATTTATGGTGGTTAATACATACAGAACGTGTTTAATGGGTGACAGTTGTAATTTATCATTTTTAGGAAGTACTACTGCTAATTGCATGCAGTACAATCTAATAATGCAGGTCCATCATCTTCAGCAGAGCATGCATATATTTTACGCATGTGTCCTTGTATTAAGTCTTTCTGGAAAGAAGTCAGTCTCTATCTGAGATTTGACTTATCCCTTTACCTTGATGTACCTCAGAAATCCCCGTGAGGATCTCAGTCGGAGTGACTCATACCTCTTGAAGATCTCTGTGTTACAAAATGCTGGCAGCAGAGGAAACCCACCACCATTACCTTTCTTATTAGCATAATGAACTCTGTTCGCACTGTGGAGAAAACAGCTGTCACTCTTCACAAAAGGAGAAGGGAGATACGTTAGAACCATGCAGACCTCTCGTTTCTGTGTTCACATAAGAAGTATTAAAGTCAGCATTTAAAAGCTTGTTAGTGGTTCGTACTGATAAATTGAACATTTTAAAAATGACTATATTAAAGGTCAGGAATAGCAACAGATTTTGTTTTAATGGCAACACTTGGTTTGTTGTTTTTACATAACAAACTGCAGGAAAAGTAGCACATCTGAAATAGTTCTTTGTTAGAAATCCAAAATCTATTCACTCCAGTCTTCAGGCTTGCAGCACTTGCAACGTCACAAAGAACTTGATGAGCAACACTGACTGAAAACATCTTGTTTTTGCTGACCTCCGATGGTTTAACATCTACACTTGCAGCAGTTATGTAAAAGGGTGTGTAGGTACACTGTGACGTCACCGTTGGGGGGGCGTGGTTATAAGTGCAACAAGGCAAAAAACATCTGATCTCACCCGGCAGTCGGGTGTTGTCAGGGGTGAAACGTACTTGAAACTCTCGACCAAAGAGGGCAGTGACACACTGATTTTTAGCCTGGTGATCCACCAGGCACCTGACAGTCAGTCAGCAGCCAGAGAAGGATCAACTCCACATCTGACACACAACACCGTCTTTCCACGGAGACAGCTACCTGGCTTTGACTCCATTCTTAGATCACGCTAACACCTGAATAAGTTCCATTTGTGGTGTAAACTCTGTTAAAGTGGACTTTTGACATTATTAAGCAACTTAAGCAGCTCATTTACTTCAAGTGCTGACATGCAACTTAATCACACGGCGTTTTTGTATTTATAGTTCAGCCAAAGTACATGCCGTTGCCACGGCAACCCGGGGCCAAGTTTGTCTGTTATTTTTGGGGGATGAAATGTTATATTTAACGTCGAGAGAGGAAGACAGGAGGCGAGAGGAGAGAGAGAGAGAGAGAAGCTGGCACATCTCCTCGCCGGAGAACAAAGGAGATCTGACGGAGTGTTCTTCACTTGACAGGCAGATGATGGAAACTGACGGAGAAATTGATTTCCGTTATCTCACGATGTCTGACAATCTGCTCCATCAACATTTGTACGTGCATCAATCACTGCAGCACTGACACCGACCCGGCGGATGTTTCGGATTGACTTCCCATCTTTTTTATTTAGCTATGCTGACATTTTACTGAAAAATGCCACCAGAGGAAACCTCATTTTATGTCCAGGATCAATAGGGTTCATCCACAGGAGGGCATGAATTGCAATATTTCCAATGATGATGAAAGTGGCAACATTGTGCTGAGGGTGGCACTAGAATAAAAAGAGGTGGGGGGATCACCACAGTGACTATGATCCATCCATCCAGTGGATATCATGAATATCAGCCTTAATACCAGTTGTAATACCTTTGGGAGCAAAGGGAGACCTGTGGTCAGTGTGACGCCGTCATCCAGGCCAAACTACAGAGGACAAGCTGTTGAGTATCCATCTGTAGCAGCTCCTCCCCCGCTGAGAGTGAAGATTGAAGTTAAACTGTGCCCCGAACACAGAATAATCGTCCTCTCTCTGTTTACAGCACCCAAGGGTGAGCTTTAATGAGGCTAACGGTGATATGACTAAACATCCTGCAGCATTCATCCGTCAGGAGAGCAGCGGCCCCGAGGCTTTTGATGCCTGTCTGAGCAGCAGAAGAAGCAGAATCCTTCCCTCCCTCCCGTCCTTTGGAATGACTTCAACGTGTCCTTGTTGAAGTGGAAGTCTGAAATGTCACAGAGTGCGGTGCGCTAGCTTGAAAATGTCAGAGATACAGCAGCTTGTCGTACACAGATCTGCAAAAAGGCTGGTGGGAGATTAAAGGAGAATCAAGAACAATTTAGTTTGAAAGAAAGTTTAGGTGCTGCAGACATTTCTGGCTTTCAAAAAGCACTTTCTGGCTTCAAATCCGTTTTAGTAAAAAAAAAAAAACGCCCTCAACTGGCACAACATATTTTGTTCTGCAGCCGAAAATGCAAATTCAAAAAGAAGTTTGTTATGTCTCCGTCCAGCAGGGTAATGATTTTTACTCTGTGTCTGCACTGCAGAAACATTAGCCATTCAAGTCCTCTCTATTGTGGAATTTAACACCGCTGTGAAGTGTGCTCATCAGCGTCGCTGGATTCGACTACAGTAAATGTTGCCAGAAAGTTAATATTTATGCTAAAATGCCAGCAATATACACTAGACACATCAGTGATGGAGTGTTTGACTTGAAAAACAGACAGATGAAAATATAGTTTGAAGTTAAAGGACTGCAATCAAAGTTTTATTTTATTGCACTTGAGAAAATAAAACAACATTTTCAAGGGAACAAAGATGAATTAAATGAAGGTCATAACTGAATGCTATTAACCGATGGGAATAAAGTAATTACATAATACAACAGCATAATTTGGATGGATGAGGATGAAAATAAGACACACGATTTTGCTATTTAAAGGTATTTTTCAAATTTTGGTACTACTCTGTCAAGGGCAGGCTAATGTACCGGGCTGATATTGGTCTTCCATTAAATGATGGGTGTTACTGTCTGGCTTACAAACACCTGCAATGAAATTCTGAATATAATTTCCAGATTATTGACCCAAACAGCTGTCTGTATCAGCTTTCGATGTCCCACGTTGAACCCTTCAACATACACATAGACACAAGTCTGTGTGTGTTTCCTTTGAAAGTCAGCTGCTGTCCTTGCTGTCTCCTGCTGTTGCACAGTCGGCGTCCCTGACTCAAGGCTAATGCATGCACAGTTTGTTGGGGGCGGAGCATTGAGGTGTGGTGGCCCCCCTCCAAGGTGAGTCTACCTGAGTGAGGAGGACGAAGAGAAAACTGTGGACACATCAGAGCGGTGATGAATATGGATGCTCTGAGGCTGCATAAGCCGCTGTCCTGCTGCTATAAACCATCCTGTTACTGAAATTGACGGGCATGACGCAGTTTGTATGAAGGTCTGCTGGAAGTGAACATAATCAGGTGGATTATGTTGTGCATTATAGCAGGATTGGCTGCTTGTTTAGGAGCACCTTAAAGAAACTTTACATTAAACCGCAAAGCTTCTTGGGATGTTTTAAAATCTTCCATGTTTATTTGAACTTCTCCTTTTTATATGATTCATTGTGATGATATTACCACCAACCGTCAATATGCGGGGCTGCATCACACCAACGGATGTCATAACTTTATTTTTAAAATACATTGCCAGGTAACATAAGTTTTATATAAATATGTACGTGTGAAAGTTTTATAAACTAATGTACCAGTCTGACCTGAGTACTGTTCACTGTAACTATCTAAATTAGCCTCATAAATCACTGGCCAACAGATGGCTCCATCTGTATAAACTCATTATTCAACGGAGGCCGAGGTTATCTCTTAGCTGTAATGTTTTGACTGTATCTGTTACACTCCCAGGTACAAACAAGTCCATGAGAAACAAAGATCTTCTGATTTATTTTTTAAAGACTTTAAATTTCATGAATTCATACTCTCCGTTTAGTTCTTGTCCATTCTAGGCTACTGTAGAAACAAGGCGTTACAACATGGTGGACTAGAAGATGTCCCAAACTCTTAGGTGGCACAAAACAGGAATTCTCATTTTCAGGTGATTTAATGAAAACATACATATAAATATTCCATTTCATTTCTTCTATATTTATATTCTGTCAGGACCTTTAAATCATTTCTAATAAAAAAAACATCTATATCCTCTGCATCCCTCTCTTATTGCAAGACTTAATTTGAAAATATAGGCTTCCATAAACCCATGAACCCTGAGCGTACAGCTGTAACATCTGTGTAGGTATGTCTTTATCTCCAGGTTCAGGTGGTTGACACTGAGGTGTTTATCTATATTACTATTATTGGATAAAGGCGGTGGTGGTATATTGCAGGATCACCCCCCCCTCCCTGTCTACCCAGTCAGAACAGGTCATAATGGCTTCGTGGCTAAGCCACAGAGGCCCGGCTAAGGTAGAGGAAGTCTGTCTGAGCTGAGGTCTTCATCAAATTGAAGTTTCCATTTTCCTTCCCTCTGAAATCCCTAAAGCAGTGCCACGGTGGATCCATTTCACACCTGGAAATAGTTTCCTCAGCATGTGGGTTCACGGCGAGCTTACAGGCAGGAGGAGGAGGCACGGGACGTTTAAGCCTCCATCAAATAATGGCTTTGTAATTTCACAGCAAACGGCTGCGTCGAGCCAATCTCAGACGCCACCTTTCTCTAATTTTATCTCCTCAGCTGCCTCTCCCTCTCCTTCTCTCTCTTCTTGTCTTCCTGTCTGTTTTCCCCCGCGGACGGTGCCCCCTATCTCGCTCTGCTTCCCAAGCCGTCTCTATCTCCGACAGCTACAGACTCTATTAGCTGTGATTGGTTACAGCTCACACCCGTGAAATGATCCTCGGAAAAAAGAAAAACACCGAATCTTGAACAACTCACATTAGGTGCAACGTGAAACCCGCATCTACTGTATCTGTAAATGTGGCATGTGACAGGTAAGTTATCTGTCAGTGTCACTTCAAAGGCTTAAATAAACACCTGTGCTATCTCACACCTGGCTGTCCAAGTTTGCGCCGCTCTTTGTTCAGTCGGACCGGGGACAGAAGGGAGGGAAATGTTCCCATCGTAAGAGGTGGAATTTCTTCAAGGTGTTGTTTACCTCCTCTTGTGCTGTTTGTATTAACTGCTGTCAGGCTCTTTTGGTTGGATTCTGCCCTCCACGGCACATGTGGAACCAGATACACGAACCAGAAACGCTCCAAAGAAACCAGCCCTGCTAAACAGGATGTGTTGGTGTTCCGTCGGATACCGAGGATACGATCTTGGAAGTCCAGCTTGAAAAACACCATACGTTCCCAATATCAGATTTTGGGGCCAGCTGTGTCACTTTGTTGTGGCACTTTTCATGTGAACAACAGAGTGTAACATTACCAATGTCCTCCAGGAGAGACTATCTGAAAACATGTGGCGTTATCCTCACGTTTAAATGATATCCCATGTCCCCCTTCTATGACAACCAGCTTTTCTCTCAGTGTGGCCATTTGGACCTACTATAAACAACACTGTTGAGACAGCGTGTCCTACGAACTAGTTCTGTTTGAGCAGAACCAAAACCCTTACGGCTCAACCTCACCGGGCATGGCTGTGGAGCGTTCTGGCTGCCCCGCGGCCGCAGGAGCTGACTGATCCCATTCCAGACAATTATTGTGATTGCACCAGAAGAGGTTTGCCAAGGACAATGGCTGTTCTATATCTGATGGATCCCGCAACCGGCCATGCCAAGCAGCACGAAGCAGATTGAGCTGGGTGGAAGTCAGACACAGAAACAGCATCGAGAATCTGGTTAGTTTTCAAAATAAAACAGATCGGAAACACAGAAAAAAGTGCAACAGTTTACCAAGTAGCCAACTTATTTGTAGTAGAAGCATTTAAATTAAGGAAAAATGACCAAATCTGAACAAGTTAATGAAGTCTGGCAGGCTCTACACGCGAACACTATGAACCCACATGGAGAACGAACCGAAACTGTTGCGACTGGTGGATTTTAAGTGTTAGATTGAATGCCAGTCCAATCTGACAGATGGCATTATTACACACTAAATTAACAGATATGTAAATCAATCCCACACATCCTATTAACAACGAGTAGGAGACCTTTTACCAGTTATCGGTCCCCATTCGTTGGCATGGAATCGTTTTTTTTGTGAAGAACTTTAGCAGGGAAGGACAAAGGAGAGATTTTCTACATTTTCTGATTCTCTCCTCGTCGTGAGCAGAAGGCGTTGCAATGATTGTCACTACCCTGGTAAACCAACATACCCACTACACTGTTTGATCCAGAGCCAGACAGTACATCCTGCATTATCTGCATGGGTCCAATGGGGGTATGTTGTCAGCAACAGAAAAAGAATGGGCAGCTATGAAAGTGAAATCAAGTGAGTTTGAAGTTGTTCACTGCCACTTAATGAACATGCAAAGACAAACTGAAGGGAAATTATTACCTCAAGTTCCCGGTTGGGCTCTGAAGTATAAGTCAAGGTCTGATGTGTGACAAAAACAAACACACACAGGCACACCTGCTCACGCATGGTTGCTGTGTATGTTGCTAAGCAGGCTAACAGCTATAAATAACACCTTTAGGCCTACAGCTAAATTTAGTTTTCTCTCAAATCTGTGTGTCAAAAACGCAGTGACGAGGATGTGATCCCTCGCCGGCTTCCCACCATTAAAAACGCGTTTGCTTTTCTGCGTGATGCGTCATCAGCAGCAGCTTTTGAACATTGTTGAAGTGGATTTTCCCTCTGAGTCCTCTTTCTGCTATGACAGAGATTTTCAGAGATGTGAAAACATTATTACCATAATTAAACACTTCACAGAGATTTAGTGTCATCACGGCAAAGAGATGGTCTTATTTCTCTTACATGCTGCTGTGTGTGAGCGAGTGTGAGAGCATGTAATTCATGGACTACTGAGGGTGGAGCACGTGGGAGATTTACTGATGATTTAGTGCGAGCAGTCACAGCGCGGAGAAGTGGAAATGTTTTCCTAAGGCTCACGGCACTTAACAGCCGTGGGTTACAATCACAAACACATACACTCCCACACACACACACACACACACATATATATATAAACACACCTGACTTTCCCACCCGCTGGAGAGCAGCAATAATGAAGTGCAGATTGAAAAGCATTTGATGTAAGAACCTGGCAATTATATGCATTCATCCAGGCAAACTAACTGTACGTTTACTGTTGCATGTAGTGTAACTGCACTGTGCGCAGCTTTTCTAGCTGTGGGACATCATAAACAGATCGCAGCATGCCTGGACTGAACACGACAGCACCAACGGTGATGACAAATATACTGGAGAGAAAGGGATGCTTAACTTTTCCACTGTCAACATCTTTTAGTGCCTTCTTCTGTGTTCGTCCACCTCCCTCCGGAACGCAGCTCCTGGGCACTTCCACCTGTAATCATCTCTCATCGCCGTAAAACAGTGCTAAAGGCCTCGCCGGCCTCTTGAGGGGAAAATCCACCATAAAACACTAATGCCAAGAGCTAATATCGAGTTCGATAAGAGTGTTTTTGAATCAGATGTTAGAACGCAATACAACATTCCACTGTGGAAAGTTGTATTATTGTTTTTTTATGTGAACTGTACGGTGGACCAAGGCCAAGATAAGATAAATGGTAAAATATATATTAATTATGCAAGTATTACGCACACAGTCTGTGATTGTTTGTAGCTGGTTTCACTTGTTACCAAAAACAAAACTTAAAACATAAAGTATCATTTAGGTTATTGAAGTGGTGTGACTACAACGTTAGCAATGGTGGCAATTATGGTAAGCCATCGTAGAACGATGTATGAACACCAAGTTGGAATAACATGAGGCTTCATTCCTGTTCTTTCCGTTCCACCAACATTGTGTGAATGCAGCATAAAACGGAGACAGTGGTCAGAAGCAGGTCACTCAACTTTTTGTAATGATGGTGGCTGCGCCCTGTGTGACTGAAAATAACAACTTAAGATCAATCTCTGTGAATGGTAGCCATTGTTTCGCCTTCTGAGGTCCAAATTTCAAGACACAAAACGTCAAAACGATTTGTCCCATTCAGATGATTTCCAATGTGGCTTTAAAATATAGCTTTCTTTTGCAACTGGTAGTATCCCACAATCCATTGTGGTCCAGCCCTGCCTGTGTTTAATGGTGCATTTAAGTGGTCCTTGTGAAATTGCAAAGTTAGGACACGTCAGGCAACCGCATCATGTTTACCAGGTATTTGCCTCCAGGCGGTCATCAGTCACTTGCAAATACATCACATGAAGTGGACCAACGGAAAGCCATTAGAGGATGTAAATGATGGAAGCCAGGCAATTTGTTTATCCAGCACATGTTGTTAGTTTATGTCCACTCACAGATACACTGACATTTACCATTTATGTAACTCGGATAATCGGTTGTCAGATGTTGTGCTGTAAATTCAGACTCTAACCCTCCCCTACTGAACCCTACTGGTCTTCTGACTCTCATGAAGCTTCGCTGTACTGTATATATTGAATCTACAGCTGTGGTTGGTGTCACAAAAGTGCTAAGAAGTAGCAGACTGAGAGAAAGTAGGCTCACCAAAATTGTAAATTCCCACATAATCACAAAAATGTAAATCTTGGAATGCATTGAACATCGTAGACGGATCAGATTCAACCATATGAAATGATCTGAGGGTGAAATTGGCTTCCTTATTTTGGATACCTGATAGGTTTATACATCAATGGTTTGCCAGCTGGTGTGTAAAATTAACCTGAAAATGTTTTCCCATCATGAAATTTGTTTCTCTGTGTTATTTCTCAATCAAAATGCGCAATGAGCGCAACCTCTTGGCGATTCCTGAATAATTTAGACCCAAAACCGGCTCATGCTTGCTTCTATCACCTCATCACAGATTCAGTCACGGAAACAGGTCAGCAACCCTCATCTATAATCCACAAAGAGGGTTTCCCCATCCATTAACACCCTCACTGCTGAACGCATTCAGGACTTAAGAACCCGCACAAATTACTTGAGGAGGGGGAGTATGCATGTTTGTGAAGGAGGAGGTTGTTGTTGTTGGGGGATGTGATTAAGTCGGGACACATTCAAATGGGATGCCCCTATGTCTAAGCAGCACTGCGGGCACTTTTCACGTAGCTCCTATTTTAAGATCTATCCCATTACCCTGATCAACTTTGGCTAAATTCGCTATAAAGCTTCTTCGTTCTTGTTTGACTAGGGTGTAATTCAACACAGCAAACCACTTCATACTCAAGAATCAACCACCAAAACTCTCAAAACATGAGGCCTAGCCCAGAAGCACACTGCATCCACCAAAGAAAAACAATTTTTATTATGACTTATGAATAATGACTTCCATATCCTGTAATTATGACCTCTGGCATCTGACAGTTCAGTGAAAGACATCTTATGAGAAGCAAGATAAAGATCGCAGGATCTTAAAAGAAATCTCTCTTTCCCCCACAATATGAGATTTATCTCAGCCTGGTCATGCAATTACAAGATCCGCAATCATCATTAGTATATACAGAAATAATAAATACAAAGCTAATTCTGAAATGTGTTTTTTTTCCTTTGGTGAATGCAATACAGTTGCAAGTGAAACTGGGTAAAACAACTTTAGTAGACTTCAAACAGTTAACCAATCAGCTAATTAAGAATGAAAAAAATCTACCAGGTTTGCTAAGTTCATCCATCCATCCATGTTCTGTAAGTGCTTATCCTTAGCAGAGTGGCGAGGGGGGGCTGGAGTTTATGCCAGCTGACAGTGACCAAGACAAGCCTTCAGTTCATCACTGGGTTGGTACATTGAGACAAACAACCATTCACGCTCACATTCACACCTACCGGCGATTCAGAGCCACCAATTAACCTTTTAACCTGTTAATGTCTCTGGACTGTGGGAGGAAGGCGGCTCGCCTGGAGAGAACCCAAGCAGAAACTGGGAGAACGTGCCAACTCCTGGTCGTGAGAGTGCTGACCAAAAATATTAACGACTCCTATATCAACATACCTGTTTGATAAATGTGAAAAATGATAAATTAATTGCTTCCCACAACTCCTACTGTGGCTTTCAAGTAAACTAAAAATGACGCTGGCAAGCATTCATCGCTCTGTTAGCGCAAAAACAAAACAGACGACTCCCCCTACCAACAGGAAATTGGCTAAGAAGAACACAATGTCAGCCTAGATGAATCATCTGAAAGAAACAGTCTGATTACCAGATTCAAGGTAATTATCATACAGAAAATGTTCAGTCTAATTCAAAGAAGAAGAGAAACAAAAACGCCAAGGACAAAATGAAGCACCGCTCTTACACAGAAGCTCTTGTGGTGTGTATGTGGTGTGTACGTAGGTTTGGGTGGAATATCGGGCTCGTTGAAGTGAACGTTTCTACATGGAGTAATGAAAGGCTGTTCTTGTTCAAACATGGAAGCTGATCTGTTTTTAGCAATAGTGTTGTACTGGATGTGGTTGCTGCTACATTGCACAGCTATAATAAGAATAGAGAAATTTGTTGAAT
Source organism: Nibea albiflora (assembly GCA_014281875.1). NCBI lineage: Eukaryota > Metazoa > Chordata > Actinopteri > Sciaenidae > Nibea > Nibea albiflora. The sequence continues at coordinate 4,681,439 of CM024795.1, read as the reverse complement.
GTTTACATAATCACTACCTTTCCTCCACATATACCTACTTTTTCCTCCCTCTCTCACTCACAGAAAGAGAAAAGGAAAATGTTGCCTGACAGCATGAAATTCAAGGATTCTGACCTTGTTGATTCCTAGTGGTAGCATCAATGGAAGACTAGTCCTGCTGGAGTTTTAGACGGCAAGTCAGGGGATCACCAAAATCATGTGGGTTCATCATCTGGGGATCATGAATGTCTGTACAAAATGTTATAGCAATCCATCCAACAGATGTGGAAAATCCTGCTTATCGTGAGGGAGGTACAAACCGGTGTGCGTTGCCACTAAATATTTACACTGAATTCATTATAATCTGTCAATAATTGTCTTAAAGTAGTGGTGTTCAGGATTTAGTGACACCTACCAACATAGTTGGAGATTGCAACACCCTCGCCTCGCCCTCTCCTTTTTGAGACACTACAGCGGCTCTGAAACTCTGGTCAGGTCACGTCAGGTCTGATATGCTTTCAGTCTGGTTCAAAGCATATAAATAGGGTAGTTGGAGAAACAGTCGACCAACCAGATGTTTCCAGATGGGGAGTGAGAGTGAGTATGTCATTTTCCTATTATAAAGAGATACCAAAATCAAAATGAAATAAAGGGGTAGCGTGATTATCAGGTTAGACAATTATCAAAACCCCCATGATAACATCTGTGTTTTATGAAGAGGCACAAAGCAGCCTGGAGAGTCGTTCATTGAGACACACTGCAATTGTCACTGTAATAACCGTGATGTACCATATGAAATCACATGCTGACGTCCAATAAAATGTTCTGTCAAAGATAATGGCTGAGAATGAGATCAAAGTCCATTTGATGTAATTTATTAACCTTTAAAGTTCACAAAAAAAGTGCATAATTGAACAGATCAAGGGATGATTACTTCTTGTTTCTTTGATGTGCCTCGCAGCTCAGCTCACAATGTGGATTTATGAATCCTGAATACAGGGAGGGAGCCTAATATCTCGTTCTGTCTCTTTTACAACAGATCGCTCCGTTGAGGCAGGTTCAGACTCGGGTCTTTTGCAGCTTCTAGCAGAGCTGTCCCCAGTGTGTAGGACAATCAACGACTATTAAGGGACTGCTGGCAGGAGAGAGTGTGTGATAATTTGTGTGTATGTGTGTGTGAGTCGGGCGGGTGTGGGTGTGTGCGGTGTGGTAAAAGTTGCAACGTGAAATCCATCAGCAGTGGGAGAAAACTAGCCTGCAGGGCTTTTGAGGCTTTTGTGAGTTTCCACCTTCAGAAGAAAAAAAAAACTGGCAGCAGAAAACTTAATCCTACTCCTACAGGGCAAGAGGGGGCCCGACCAACAAGAAAGAAAGACAGGAGAGAGAAAGAAAAGAACAGAGCAAGCGAGGAAAGTGAGAATTTTTAATGTCAGGGCTTCTGTTTGCAGGAATACAGAGCTTAACAAATCAAGTATCACACATGATCAAAGTGCAAAAGATTTAAGGGGGTTTTGGCTTTGTGTTCGGAATTAACAAAGAAAACATTTTGATAGTGAATAAAAAAAAAACATTTATGAAAAGGACAAAAGGCATTGTAGGTCTGATATAAATTTACACACCAATTTCAATCAGTCTGCTGGTCACCTGGTCTGGTTGGTCACCATTTTAGTCCAGACTTAAATATCATCAGCCAGTAGCTTAATTCTCATGTGTTGCATTGCATTGTACTGATACTCATGGTCCCCAGAGGATTTATCTGTCTTGGTGGCCCCTGCACTTTTCCTCTAGTGCTCTCCATGAAATATCTCAGCAATGATTGGATGACCATGAAATTTGGTACAGAGATATGGGAGACGTGAAATATGAAAACTGTCATTAGGTCAAAATATTATTTTGTCCAATATTATTTTGGTTTATGACCAAATACCTGCACAATGATTGGTATGCTGGCAGTGCTTTGTGTTTAACGATGGTGAACAACAACTCTAAACATCAACATGTTAGCATGCTAATGTTAGCATTCACTCAAAGCACCTCAGAGCTGCTAGTGTGTCTTACAGACTGGCTGTTATTCTACTTTTCAGGCTGAGCCTTCCCTGCAGGCTTGCTCTTCGTTTCAAATTTCCTGCATGACATTGATATGACACAGATACCTATGAGGTGCTAATGAAATGGCGGTGATTCATCGCCTTTGCCAAAAGACATGAGCGTTTGAACACATGTTTTATACTGTCATCTGTAATTAGTTGATTTTTCGGGACTTCATTTTAAAGCCCGTGTATGTATCCAACAGTCATCTCAGTTGATGCAGTAGTATTTCAGGTGACAGCTGACACATGTTTTAGTCTGTGAACATGTCACAATCCCAAAATCTAATCAACAGACATAAGAGGTGGGTGGGAAGTTTGAGGATGGCCAAAGTTATTTAAGTTTCCCTGTTTTACTATTAAAAATGTGTGCAGACGTCCAACAGCTAGAGTTACTATACTATACAATACCACACCATCCTGTTTAAATCATCAGTACAAAATAACAAAATACCGCATTACAAAGAATTTACGTGTCCAAAACTGTATAAAGGTCCAACTTCACGAGAGAACTACAAGACCCATGAAGCACTAAAGTCAGAAATGTCCAATGAAAAAGATTACAATTGTCTTGCTGATATAGAATTTTGCTACCACATCAGTGCTTTGATATAGTATATAATAATAACTATTCTGAATATGCTAGATTATTTGTTTCTATGTTTATTAATTACCTATTTATTTTTCAAGGACAGTCTCCTCAAGTCAGATGGCTGCCCTCGTCCTTGCCAACGTCACCAAGTGCTTGCTCATGGTGGGAATTGTTAGGTCTCTGTTAATAATCTTCTCTTTCTTTAAATTCTGTGTAAAACCTGAGATTTCTTTCAAAATACATTAAATATGTTGGTTGTTGTTGTTGGTAGTAGTTGCTAAAGAAACAGTCACCAGTTTTCAGTCAGATTTTTTTAAAGGGTGATTATACCTCTGCACCTGTCCAACCAATTTCCAGCTAATCTTTTTGAAGTTGTGAACCCTGTAACATTACCGAGTCCTTAAAGACGAGCATAGCAAGTGGAAAAACAAGATGCTGAGGGACAAAATGCAATGCAAGTAATTGATCATCAGGAGGCTTGTTTATCGTTAAAGCACTTGAATGCATTAAAAGCCTCTGCGTCAAACCTTACTGAACCTTATTCGCATGAGACAGTCTGAAGCACGCATACGCAGGCTGAGGCTGCTTAAGACATGAAATAGTTCACATTGCCTTTCAGCCTTTCATATGCTACTCCATTATTATTAACCACTAATAGGTACTCTTACATGGTCCAATATAAACACAGAGCCCAAGACCATAACCAGCTATAAGTCCAAACAGGCTGCTTTCTGATGCTAATTTAATACAGGAGACAGAGACAGAGGAGCTGGGTGAGAGACCACAAGCTAGCTGGTTCGAAAGCAGCGCCGACGTGGTCTTGGAGTCGCTCTCGCCTCGCCGCCGAGGCCAATTTGCAGACGTTCATTTCCTCCAATCTGTCAGGCCCGGCGGTGGGAGCAAGGGGAGCAGGAGTGGACGGGATGGAGAGGGAAGTAGTGAGGAGAAATAAGGCTAAATGAGACTCCGGGGGATTGGAGACCACAGAGCAGCTAGCTGAGTCCCCCTTCTCTCTTCCAAAGCTTGGATCTAAGAGGTTGCCCTCTCAGGTCTGCAAAACAAAGCAACCTCTTCACACTCTCGCTACCACCATGCTGACAGAAAGGGGATTAGCATTCAAGCGCTGGTAGCAGTGCCATTACGATCTGCAGGGTAAACTATCTCTCTTGCAAGCAAAACTGAGCATGTGGTCTTCTTCTTCCTCGCCTCAGAGGCCACAAACTCACCCAAGAGACATATTTACCCGTTGGTACAAACACAAGGGTGTTACTGTACATCTCACTGGATTTACTCTGAATGAATGTCTGCTGAAATGCCTCAAAATTCTTCTTCTCCCTACTCTGCTACTGAGAAATGCCGATTCTTCACCACTGACTTCATCACCTCAGTGATGTTTATGTGTTCCCACATGAGGTTGATGGCATTTAACTAGCAACAACGAGGTGGGCAACACTAGATTCAGGACTTGAGTTGACATTTTAATGATTGATTCATTGATTTAAGTAATTACCACCATCAAATGTCAAACATTTACAGGTTCTCACTCTTAAATGTGACGGTTTGCAATCTGAAATCTGAAATATTTTGTTACATTTTATAGGCTGGTAGGTTTTTAGACTAATCCATATTCAAGTGAGGGTCAGTCATCGATTGTTTTGACTGAATCACATCCGTCTCTCTCCAACAAGCAAAGCACAGCATCCCCGGTCTTGAAGCTAAACATGTAGGATTCAGTGGCGTCTCTCCATGTACTTGCTGATTACAACCCCCTTCCCTCACCACATCCTTCCTTTTGTGAAGGAGAAATTACAGCGGCCATGAAAACACAGAAAGGCCCCATTTAGAACCAGCGTTTAATTTGTATGTAGAAAAGATGGCGGTTCAACATGGCTGGCTGCGTGGAAGAGGACCCACATTGTCTGTAGACATAAAAGGCTCATTATAAAGTAACAGTTCTTATTTTCACATGATTATACACTAATAAAAACACAGCCATGCATATTATATTTGACTTCTGCCATATTCTGTCAACAAAGACCACTAAATCTTACACACTGGACCTTTAATAAAATCAACTCGTAGGAGCCACCACGGCTGAGGTCTGCTTAAATGAATAGTTTGACATTTTGGGAAACAGCTTATTCAGTTTCTTGCCAAGAGTAACAAGAAAAAAAAATCAATACTACTCTCATATTTGTCTGTTACATTGTTTCTTTTCATATGGATTAAACTAACAAGATATATAATGTGTTAATTAGTGAGTTTAGGAACCGCTGGTATGCAGATTTTCATATTTATACATGTATCCTGCAATTATATAGATGGCTCTTACATAGAGCTGTCACTATAATTCCCATTGTTGGCTATTCCTTTGTAGATTTCCAGTAATGATGCATGACGATTGAGAAGGACGAGAAATATTCACATTCGTTATTCCGAAACATCATCCTAATATCTCATACTGCAGCCTGATGGACTACACTCATGATAACTGCTGTGGTTTATTTGTGGCATGTTTCATAAAGCCTTTATTTTTCATGTTTTAATATAGTGGCAGCACTAATTCAGAGGATGTGTGCGCAGGGTTGTGTTGCGCTGACCTTGTGGTTACAGTAATGACACGTTTAGGAGGACGATGGCGCCAGACAGCTCAGTAGACCCCTACCACACTTATAATTCGAACAGAATTGTTTCGGTCAGAAGTGTTCAGCATGCAGTGGCTTGAATAGTACCATATGAAAGCAAACAGTCCAAACAAATGCTGTGGCCCACAGTGCATGTTTATGAATTTTTCAGGAATTTCGAGTACCCAGTCGCAATATTAGACAGCGCAGACAGTGTGTAATTACTTTAAATATTCCTCTGAGGATTTCCTCTGAGAGAAGCCGCCGTAGCAACTCTGAGGCCGACGGTGCTTCATGTTTCATTAAGCAGATACTTTTCACCCCCGCGACCCAGAAAGTGAGCAACTTTAAGTTTTGTGTCTTGCTCAAGGACACATGGACCCGGAGAGCGTTTCAGGGATCAAACCTGACCTTGCTGATCTCTTTAACCTCCCCTGGCCCCCGCACTCCCTCGATGAGAGCTCAGAGACATTTTGACACAGAGGCTGAGAGCCTGGCTCTCATATTTATGAGTTTGTGGTTTAATCAGCTGCAACATCCCATAAAATTCTTTTTATGTATTCCGTATCAGATAATCTGAATGAATTATGTCAAGATTATGTTCTTGTTTTATGCTTGGAATTGCGTGATAATGACATTAAAGCCAAATTGTGTAACTTTTTTTAAACATAAAATAACTGCTTTAAATTGTTTTGATGTCATTCCCACTCTGCACCTCCATCCGCCTGTTCTTGTGCTATAACTTGTTCCGGGTAAGATCATCCACGAGAAGTACGTAACGATTTACGGCACCAAGTCACACACCACCAACTATTTCAATTATTTTGGTGAAATTGGATCATATTTTATGGAGAGAAATGTTTTCCCACTGATGTCTTCTAGCTGCCCCGCCTCAACTCTCTGTGATTTACAGAGTGTCCTGATGGACAATAAAACAAACTAGATGCTGTTAGCTCGCTTTGTTAGCCGGGCTGCCTGGATACAGAGCACACAGGGAAGTGTTTGTACCACAGATGTTTTGGAGCACTAGAAAGATGAGGTTTTTAGGCATGGGGCATGGGAAGTGGAGCCCGTGTCATGCCAGAACCGGAGCTGGGCAAGCAAGCAATATTACCGGGTTCAGCAGCCTCCACGGACGTAACTCGAAGAGGCGAAGAGAGCTAAGAAGAGAAAATGAGAAACTGCTGCACAAGAGCAAATCTGGGAATGACTTTAAGTCGTTGTCAAGGGCTTTGTGGAATAAATGCTGAAAGACAGACACCAAGCTGGGCTTCTTGCTGTTGGACTAGTAAGTATTATTAGCTGGCTGCTATTTTAACAATGAGCCAGGGGGAGGTACACATTCAGATAATTCTCTGTGGGTTCTTCAAAGGAGGTTAAACAGGTTAAACCAAGGATGAGATGAATCATAAAACAATGTGTTCATTCTAATGCAGGTTGATCGTACCACTCATATGCAAACTGTTTTAAAATCTGACACTAACACGATTTCTTTTGCCATAAATTACTGTTTCAGTTTGGATGTAATGACTTGTCTCACTTGTCTTAATGTTGATATAATATCTTGATAGTGTTCTTATCAAAGCTTATGCTTCAACTTGTGGAACAGTAATGCACTGGACGTTTTTGACGCAGAGGATCTGTTCAATTTTCAAAATAAAATTCCATGTACATGTAAAAACAGACACATGTAGACCAGGCATGGGCAAACTGTTCCACAAAGGGCCGGTGTGGCTGCAGGTTTTTGTTCCAACCAACCAAGAGCACACAGTTTGACCAATCAACTCTCTGAAGACTGAAATCAGTTGATTAAATGAGTCAAGTCTGGTGTGCTGCTGCTTGGTTGGAAAGAAAACCTGCAGCCACACCGGCCCTTTGTGGACCAGTTTACCCATGTCTGATGTAGACTAATGATAGAGGCACATAAACCAAGAAAAACTGACTGAAGTTAACAGTCTGGCGGGCATAACACTCGAATCAAAGAAGCCGCATGGAGAATGGACCAAAATATGCCAAAAACTTCCACCTCGCATGGTGGAATTTAGAGGTCACAGAGTGTCACATTTCCTGCAGTTGTGTCTTTGGCCAATATGCCAAAAACTGCTGCTCAGCACACTGTCGTTCATCGGGGATCTGTTTCTTATTGGTTCACCTCCACCAGGGCAACAAAGGCTCCATTATTTACAAAAACTCATTACATCAGGTTAGTTTATAAGAATTAGTTCATCCAAAAAAAAACTAAAATCTGCTTTGCCAGACACCTCTATGGATTTCTTTTGTTTGCTTGTGTGTGTTTGTTTGTCCATTGGCTGCCGCATCACAGCAACTACGAATCCACAGGGTGATTAATCCTCATTATCAATGCGGTGTGCATGAGGTAACATTTGGTTAGAGTCCCGCACTGCTGTAGCTCAGGTGATAGAGTGCGTCGTTGCCCGTGTATTCCCATTTCATGTCCTTGCGCAAGACAGTGACCCCAGCGTGTGTGTGTGTTTGTTTGTTGCTTTGGGTAAATGTGTCTGCCAAGTTAATTAAATTAACGTAATGAGGAGAACACTTTCATTACATTTCACATAGAGAGAGAGTCACTGTTGATTAAAAGATCTTGAGCGTGTATGATATGGATGTGTCAGCATGCTCTCTTGTCTCCCCTCTTTGGCCACCTCCTTGTAAAAAAAAAAAAAAATGTTTTGTTCACGCTGAATTCAGAAGCACAATTATCACTGCGGCCTTTTCTGTCTCGCCTCTTTAGGCCACGAGATGAAGCATGAAATGAATTATGTGGCCAGTGGCCGGGCCAGCTGGATTTGAACTGTGCCAACACAATGGTTGGGGTGTGTGCCAGGACACTTATTTGCTTTTGCTATTAAGTTGTTTCTCTTGGTGTTTAACAAGTGGTGTCAGCGTAACTTCAGGTTATTATGTCTTCAGGGCTTCACCGTAGATAAGTCTGAATTTCAATATTGCTCTGTTATAGCCAAACTAAGCACAAATAACAGGGCGGCCTCTGCTACCTTTCTCATAAGAAACACGAAAAAAGGACGTGAGAGGCTAAAAAGTGACTTTTAATGATTTTTTATCAGCGTCTTGGTTAAAAAGTTCATGCTGGTACTGAAAGAATAATAAGAATAAGAAAATAAAGATAATTACTAGGTCTTTAATAGTTTACTTCTGTAATTTAGTTAAACAAACTGTTAACTTGCAAATGCAATTTTAGATTTAAGTCTAAACACAAACAGTTGTTACAGTTTTGCTTGGACCAAACTGTCATCTCATGATGTCATATTATCCCTTTTCTATGTCCACTCAGCTGCTGGAGGTCACTGGGAACAGGAGCTTTTCCCATCATGCACTGGGTAAAAAGGCAACACATACCCAGGACAGGTTGCCAATCTGTCACAACTAATAGTCACACAAGCAAATTCCAATTTCAGAGTCTGACCTGCATGTGTTTGGACTGAGGAGGAGAAGACACACTGCTATGATTGACACAAGCTTGGTTGCTTAAATAAGCCAGCGGGAAGGGCACGCACACGTCATGCTGTTAATTATGTTTATCCATGAGTTTTAGCTTTATTTGCCCAAGTTTTCAGATAAGCGTGTCCAATATTTCTGACTCCATCCCAGTCCAACTGAAGTAAATGAATTTCCTGCTCACAGCATTGAACAATTCAGTTTAAAATATAAAAACTCACCAGCATCTCTCTCCAGAAGCAGTGTTGCATTGATTCAGGATAATACGTAGAGCAAAATGTTGGCAGTTTTCACAGGAACGATTCCTCCAGGGACGTTGGAAGTCAGTCAGAGTTGCGACTGAGTGAGAGAGAAACTTAGTCTATTTAATGATATCATACAAAATTCTGCGTGGCGTAGCAGTCCTCTATATATATCTAAAATTTAAAAGTGTTTCACAAGCAGACAGCGAAAATGAATGCCAACATACTGTAGAGCAGCCACAGCCAAAACAGATCTACCAAAGCTTATTGAATCAGTGATGTACCCATTCCTCTGAGACACCTGTCACTCTGAATCAAGGCCGGGACAGTACTGTACTCTAAACGTTAAAAAAAGCTCCAGTTACTGAGCTTTATAACCAAATCACATCCTGTTGTACTAACTGACTACACGTGTCACTGTACACGGCAGTAATTGCAGTTACCGTATGTATTCTGGCTGAGGTGAACTCTCTGGGTCTGTCTGAACATGTGCCCTGACGTCTTTGGTCATTTTAACACAGTGAGAGACTCTAAACGCCCTAAAAGACGTCGATGTGCTCACGTGTGATAGGTCCAACCAGCCTCGCCTTAATCGGGGATGGAAATAATAAGTTTGTGTTATAGACATATTATGAATGAATAAATAAAAAACAGTGTACAACACATATAAAGAAAGAGAAAGTCAGCGAGTTGAACTTGTGGTTTTTATTATTTGATTATTTTAGGGGGTGCTGCAGTCCCCTCAGCACCACTGCTTCCCACGTCAGTGAATTCCTCGGTTGAAAGTGAAAACTGTTCCCAATTTTGTAGCAGCTTTTTTCTTTGCCATATTGCCATTATTGGATTGTTTGCAGAGCAAAAGGGAAACAATGGGAAAATAGCAACAATACGACGTACAACAAAGGTCGCAGGCGACATCCAGGCAGCACAGTACACGGCAGATAAATATCATTCCTGTCGTGCTCTCGTGTGCTCATATATGGACAGCAAGCTTGTGTTTGTGTGAAATATGTAAAAATGAGTGAGAGGAAATGATCCCATGTTGCCTATCACAGCTCACATGGGACACATGTGGGATGCTGGTATAAATACGAGGTCAGCACAACTATCTGCGGGGTCAAATGTGAACTTTGATGTTTTTCTTTTTAAATACAAAAGCATTGCAAAATTGAACTTCACTCAACATGCAGTAGCACAGCGAGTGAGGCAAACACTTCACATCAAAGGGAAGGTACCACTCAAGTTTTCCTTTAACTCCATCTTTGTTCCAGCAGTTCACTAATTGTGCCAGAGAGAAGACTTGTCCAAGTTCACCGGGTTCCATTTACGCAACAGGTGCTGCTCATCACTCAACAGGTACGCAGGCACGCCTTCACACCAAGCTGTGCAACAACCCCCCCTTCCCCTCCCCCAAACACAGGTGTAAGACTTTTTTTTTTTTTTACAAAGAGCAAAGTGTAAACAGGCCTGTCTTTTAGCCAGGAGGCCAACATAAAAGGCAGTTTGCAGGGTTTTGAGGTTTTGCTTTAGGATTGCTCAGTAGCCTATTGACACAGCTGCAAGCCCCACCTTCTGCCCATATCGCCTAAAGAAAAGAAGCTCGCATGGAAGCCTGCATGCACCGCAATCTGTTATTTTGAAGGTTAAAAAAAAAAAAGAAATCCAAGCGGGTAGAAGACATTCTGAAAAAGCCAGACAAAAAGCCAACAAGCCTCTATAAGCCCCAGAGGATCCAGAGCTTTTGTAAGCAGAAAATTAGGATTCTCTGTGTACACATGCATGCCTGCACACATATATGCATACATACTGGTGTGTGTGTGTGTGTTTTTGATTATGTGTGTGGGATCTTTGTGTGCACTGTCATTCTCCAGCTGTTGAAGGGAAAGCGCCATTGCCTCCAAAAGAGGCGGCACACAATTACAAGTTCCATTCGGAGAAGCACAAAGAGACGGCAGCGGCGGACGGGCCGATAGAAAAGATGCCTATTTATAGTGAACTCCTGGGCATTCTACAGCAGACGGTCAGCTTTGTGTTTGTGATGGAACATGTGGATGAGGGGAAATTGTCACGTAATTACACCCTGTTAAGCGTCCTGACCTATCATTTTGTCGAAATGTGAAAGGGGCGATTCAGTGAGAGCTTTGTTATCGACGATGGCAGAGAATTTCAAACAGAAGGGAACAAGAGTTTAAATCAAGTACACATCAATCAGTGTGTGATTTGAAGAACAAACACTCACAGTAGTACATCTCAACACATAAGGCATTGATTTTTAAAGAATCTGAAGGCTCTGTGACCTTGACTCCACTTTTACCAGCAGAGACACAGGCCATGTCCACACCACTGTGGACACATTTGAAAACATTTTTCTGTTTTGGGTTTCCTCAAACTAAGTGGACGCTTTTCCACCCCAGAAAATATAGCTTTTGGAAACAGTTCAAGAGAGTCAGCACATCGCTGTACTACTGTACTAAAACATTGTTGATTTCATTGAAACCACTGTTTCAACAGTTTGAGGGATAGATCCATGAGTTTCATAACCATGAATGCAGCACTTTCCCAAACTGAAATAAAAGATCTCAGGCTTCTTCTATGGACACAAAAGGTTTAAGTTTTGTTCGCAGATTTGGGAGTGAGCACGTCTGCTTTGCCAAGATAATCCATCCACCTGACAGGTGTGGCATATCAAGATGCAGATTCAACAGCGTGATACAGGTGTGCCTTAGACCGGTCACAACAAAAGGCCACTCTAAAATGTGCAGCTTAATCTTGGAAAAAAGACATTTATTAGGCACTGAGCTAATCCGATTTCATGTAGGGCTGCAGATAGCAAGTTTTTTTTGCCACCAGGAAGGCCTGGACGTGATCTGCCTATGCTGCCTGCCATTAAAAAAATTAAAGATGGGGCCAAAAACATTTTTTGTTGGGTGGACAAGAGAGAGTTTTACCATTATAATTACAACAGTTATTTCACATGACATTACATTTAGTCATTTAACTGACACTTTTATCCATAGCAACAGAAAATCGAGGCACAATCGAGAAGGTGGGTAGATTTAGCATGTCCAGTTGTTGGTAGTGTTGGAAATGAGGTACTCTCTGAAGAGCTCGGTCTTCACAAGGTTTTTGAAGGTAGAGGGGAGATGCTGTACGGCGTTCCACCAAAGGGGAACAACAGACGAGAAACATTTGGACTGCCCCGCAGAGCCAGGTTTGGAGGATCACTGAAGGACATTCAAGTATGTAGGTGCAGAACCGGGGACGACTATTAGACAAGCATTAGAGATTGTGAATTCAATGCGGGCTGCTACAGCTAACCAGTGGATTGGCGGGCCGCAGTTTGATGTCCAAAAATTGGATCCGGCCAAACTTCTCCACCGCAGGTAGGACACCTATGCAGCCTGCAGCAAAGCCGACTACCCCCCCCCCATTCAAATAAATGGAAAAACCTGTGTTGTGGCCGCAGCACCGGATCCTGTCTGAATGTACAAAGTTATCACAGAGTTGTGGGGACAGAGGATAGCTTTATGTAGGTAGTTGAGAGCCATAGCTGTCTAAACAGTCCATTCAGCCCCACTCCTTACCAGATGATGACAGTAATGCCACCCGAAAGAGATTTAAAGGTGCTTTGTGGATTTTTCTGGTAAACAGACAAATGACATGTTTATATTGAGTGTTACTCACAAAAACAATGTGTATCCTTGAGGCCTAACAAACATGCTGAGTCCATTTCCTTCCTCGAAAAACATTTACAGAGCCTTTTATTTAAAACATTTTAAAAACCTGCAGTGTTTATATCCATGTTGCAGTCTCCTTCCTCCCTGTGGATCTTTGGAAACGTGCTTACATGTTAATTGTACACCTCAGTCCTACACAGGACGTATTTCACATGCAGTATCTTCAGAATCCCTTTCAAACCTCCAAAAGCAACAATACAATAACGATAAAACACTTTATTTCTGTGAACCTCTATTGTTTTGGCGACATGGTTTTTCACTTTTGCTATCCTGATCGACTCTGCAACATCCAGCTGAGGCGACTCTTAAAACCTTTTTCTGTATTTTGTTCTCGGAAATGTAGGAAATAGCTAACTGCTAAGGTACGGCTAAGGCAGGTTAAGTTACAACACCAAGAAACAACTCCTGGAATGTGTCAAACACCACAGATGGAAGACAAATATACAGTATGTACAGTGCGAACAGGGATTTTCCACGAAGATACACAAACTGTAACACCATTGGCTCTGTTTAGTCAGCGCCCTTGTTGTGAAGTGGATCACTGGCAGATTTGATGTAGCCCCTGCAGTGCTGAGGGAATGGAGTGTGATCCAGGCTGAAATGTAGCTGAGGCTGCCGGGTATGCGGGGCAAGCCCAGTTCACGCAGGAACACTAAATCACCAGCAGTCCTATATGGTAAACATGTGAGCTTTATAGCAGCTCTGGCTCTCTGAGTTGGATGTCAATATTTGGTCCCATTCCTTGTGGTCGGGGCTGTGACGCATTCAGCCAGAGTTGGATTTGTACTACAGCCCTCCACAGGCCATCCAGCCAGCAGCGAACAAACAAGCTGCTCTACATTAACCAAATACCCGATCCAATGGCAAACACAATGCCTTATTATCTTATTGCCCCAAACCACAAGCGGTTATGAAAAACACTGTTGTAGCAGAGACGACTCTTTGTGATCTGAACAAAGATAATGCAAAATAAAAGTTGTTTCAGTTAGAGGAAAATCCCTTCAGTCTTTGCATTTTCTGCCATTGTTAAATCTTTTCATAGAGACGCACAGAAGTCATAAATGTCTCAATAGTCTGTGTGATGAGTCAAAAATATAATGAACAGTATAAACGGAGCGAATTACGAATGACTTGTACGACGATATTTTTTTACTGGTTGTTTTCACTTTCTCAGCTCTTTAACTTACTCATCATATATTCATGACACATTCAGACCCCAAAGATTTTCAATTTCTTTAAAGCAGAGTTTCTCAAACTTTTTTTTTACACCATGTACCACCTCAGAATATATCTTGCTCTCCAAGTACCACCAGTAAAACAGACAAAAAAAATATAGGCCCACCACGTTCAGCTACAGGCGCTTGATGCAGGAGGAAAGTTTATTCCCTCGAACCACAGCTACCTAGAAAAGGTCTACTGATCCACATATCTCTTCCTTATATTACACATTTGGAGTCACAGTGTCTTTGAACACCCACTCTGCATTAGTGCTATGCAGACTGTGACATAACCATGGAGCAGGATGATACTGACACAAAATATTACAATATTTAAGTATCAAATTCTTGTAGCATTGATGGTTTTAAATACTAAAACTAAAACACTAAAGGAATCAGCTAATTTTAGCATCTTATAAGTTTCCATATTCGTGTTTTTATTCTTTTCTGGCACTGTTGCACACACTGATGTAATAATACTCATGTTCATACATAATGTTCATGTTTAATGCTACATATGTTCACACATGCTTTTCATTGAGCTCTGCTGCTGCTGCTGTTTCATTCTGTTCATTAATCCTCAACTGTATTTGATTATGTTCACATGTTTTATGTAGTTTAAGGCCAGCTTTTTATTTACATATTCACGTATAGCTGTTGAATCTTTTATAAAACTTTTACTTTTTAACCAATTTTACAGTTTTAACTTAGTGTGTACCTCAAACACTTGTATTGAGATCTCCTATGATACGCGTTATAAACCCTCCCTTTAGGACGTTTTAACTTAAAATCTGATTGGTATTCAGTCTCCCCACAGGAACCACTGAGGAGGATTATTTCAGATTTTGAGTTGTGTGTGCAGGAGATCCATGTATGCGTGCAGTATGACACTTTATGAAGGCATAAGATGATTAGTAATTTATCCTACTTTAAAATCTTAATCTCAGCCTCAGAGATAATTGTGCCCACAAAGCCATATCAAAGCTCTTCACCTCTGTTTCCATTTCATTGGCTTTAACAGGAAAGCCTGGCCCTGCCCCATCCCGGAGCCTCCAGAGCTGCCCCAGCTTCACCTCTCCTCAACCCAGGCCTCAGTGTGCTCCCTCTGGGTACGGAGTCTCTGAGCCAGGGCCTCTTTGGAATCAGCGGCGCCTCTGGCACTGTGAGTCATTGAAGATCTGATGGCTTTTCTAATGAGGTTTTAAGACCTGATGCCAACAGGCCAGGTGCGTGAGCCTGTATAGGTGGGTTTTACAGTGTGTACTTTGAGCTGGGGAGGAATGTGGACGTGTTTACCTGCTTGTGAACGCACACATTCATTCAAATTATGTACACCTGCGAGAACAAGTGTGTGTGTTTGCTTGTGTAGGTGCTGATTATGTACATTCACGACTTAATCTCTCTTGCGGCTACTGCTGATGTTAACAGCAGACCGCTCACGTTGAAAGATGTCAAAGGAAATCTGATTCCTGTAAAATGTATTTAATGTTGTCGTGTTTGGGGGTGAAACTCGGTTTAAAACCAAACCAAAGCCCAAGTGAGAGGCAGAATGTTTCAACAGGTGAAAGTGATGCTTTGTCAGAGAGATTTATTGTCAGTGATCCAGGTTTAACATGCTTGTGTGCATGTGTCTGCCCACGGTAAGTGTTGGAAACATCAGACTTCAGAGCAAATCTTTCATTGCCTTTCTTTTCTTGCTCAGTGTGACAGATGAAAGATCAGCTTAATGGTTTAAAGAAACCAACATTGACTGAGTCAGGAGACATATATAGACAATCTAACAAGCACCTGATCTCCTCCCTGATTTCAGATTATAAATCATCTCATTTAATCACCACAATTAGTGGCTTTGCTTGCGCAGGTGGTAAATTCGCATGCAGTTTTTATCATGAGAGTTAAACTTCGACATGTGTTCCATGGGCATCTTCCCAATTCGGAAACAAAGAGATCCAGTGAGTCAAAGAACCCTGAAAGCATTACATTCTTATTTAGGACATCTTTGTTGACAAGGACAGCTGTACCGTTCAAAATAGTGTAGGTTTGACAAGTTATGATTGGATCTATAATAACAGCAGCTTGTGAGAATAAAGGCCCTTCTCATCGAGACCGAGGACAAGCCTGCGGTCAAAAGCCGAGTCTCCGCGCTTCGAAAAAAAGGCCAACGACGAAGCGGGGCGAAAGACTGCATCCATGTCAGCGTGTGTGTTTGATTTTGGCCACATGTAAACGAGTCCATTGTACGAGGAGAACATGGAGAGAGCGGAGCATCCACGAAAATAAACCTCACACAGAAAAGCCCTGTAGTTAGACGGGCCACAGAACAGAACTGCTGCGCTCCAAACCACACCACAGCAGGACGCACTGTGTGTGTGTGTGTGTGTGTGTGTGTGTGTGTGTGTGTGTGTGTGTGTGTGTGTGTGTGTGTGTGTGTGTGCTATTGGTATAACTGTGGCAGGCCTGCCAGTCCTGGCCATGTGGACTGTGGTATGGTCGGGTTCCCCTGCTAAATTTAATAAGGGTGTCTTTGGTTACATCATGGCCAGGAGAAACAGAGAGAGAAATGAGAGAGGGAGACAGGAAGTAGAAAAAATCTGCAGTGATGATTATAATATTCAAATAAGCATTCTACTTGTTTAATTTAGCTAATTAGCTAAACACCTTAACTGGATCCATATATTTGCCAGTTGAGGCAGGAGAGCTCCACTCTACCATGAGATGTCGTCACCACGAGAGCTGGGAAATGAAGCCAAAAACTGTAATTCCTCAAACAACCACTTGAGGCAGGCTGCCGAAGTGAGTCAGCCTCTATGAGCGGCCATATTACTTCACAGCAGAAATAAACATCTGGCCCACCTCACGCCCGCCAAACCTACAGGTGACCTCACTCAAGCTCTGTCCATTCTTTATACTGTCACCTTGGAAACGTGTCATGGCTAACTTGTTAGCAATAGGTTATTTACACCGAGCAACATTCACATATGTTTGAGGTTGTCCTCCTGTTTGATGAATACCAGTTCAGCATTCCCTCTTCTTTCAGCTCTGTTTTGGTCTCCACCGACCATTTGTGAAGTCATCATTGGAAATTGCTTGAAAGAGAACAGATTACTGGATGAATCATCTGTCTATCACGGGCACATTTTAATCAATCAGATCAAGCTCTTACCGAAGCCAGTCTTGAGAAGAGCAGAAACATCTTTACCATCCACAAAGTGTTCAGTGTTGTTCTTTGCTCTTCTTTATATAACTGAGGAGCATCTACACTAACCTCTTTGCCGCCACAGTGACTTCTCACACCTGGCATTAAACCATGACTGTAGCTCATGTCGTAGCAGCTCCTAGTTCCTCAAAGGACGCTAATTGGTCTTTAACCACTGTTTTCCGACACAGGTTCATACCTCTAAGCTTAGCAAGATGGATTCTGCAGAGTTTAGCTCCTTATTTCTTTATGTTGTACTTCCCCAGCTAATTTAGTCCTGGACGGGTAACAAACTGGGAGCGAATCAGAGCTTGTTTGCTGAAAGTAGCTACCAGCTGCGACTGGAAACGAGGTTGCAAGTGTTGATACTGAATCATGAAGTAAATGTGCCGTCAAACCAAACACGCTGAGCCACAGAAGCCTAGCACATCCTCAGAGCTGCGGAGTTGGTGATAATTGCCTATGAGTTAATCACTTACTCTAATGATCACATTACACATGATCATTAGAGAAATATTAATTAGGAAAAAAATTATTAATAATCTTTAATTAAATGATTCATTACTAATTGGAGGTTTAGTTATTGATATAATGTAATATAATGAATATCTCTGTTCTAATTCTCTGTAATTGCCTCACACTGGGGGTCGCCAATGTTGGAAATTTTCTAATTATACATATGGCCTTTAAAATGTTTGAGTATATCGATATCAAAGGACTGTGTAGAGACACAATTTAATTATGAAATATGATTTAATTATGGATTTATAACAATTCAACCAATTTCTTAAGACTACCATAAATTATTACATTGAATTGATCACTAAATTCAATACAATATTCATGTAAAATAAATGTACAGAGTCTTGAAATGTGTTTTTGATATGATAGATTATTTATTTAATCAACTACAGTTAGCTTGGCTTGTGATCTACTTATCTATTTATTGTCAGTGTTACATTAAGGCACATGCGTCGTCGTTGGAGTATCTCACATCACAAGTGTCAAGAATCAGCTGGTGATTTGTGCACCTTTTAGTACGGCGGCCAAACTGGCGTTCTCTTTTTCTAATCATGTCCATTTTTCCTCATTTTTTAGCTTCCCATGAACACACAGCTCAATAATGCCAAACTTTTTTTTTTTTTTTACAAGTGAGTCAGATGGCAGTGCCCTTGAATGCACCAGCAATGAGAATCCCCCTGGGCAATTGGGCAATGACAATGTAACTTTTGCAACAAGTAAAGGCACCAAAATGTTCACAGTGGCAGACAGCCTATCCCAAACACGGTTCAAGTGTCTGCAAGTTGATTTTCCATGATGCAGAAGAAACTAAAGGAAATGGCTGTCTGGAATGAGCAACGTCACTCTGAAAACTTTGGCTGGCAGTAATGTAAAGTAAAATATATTTAATTGGCTAAACCATGCAAAACCACTGGTACGGTCCCATAAAAGTGGTAGAGTTATTTTGGCATAACTGAGTGTCTTTTTTTCACGACAAACATCTGACTCCTGTTTCAAGTTACTACAGCGCTATAAATGTCCATCAGCTTGTACATATGTGTGAGCAAGCATGTGTGGGAAAGAAAGCTGCGCATGAAATTCATCAGATCCTGTGTTAATCTGAGAGAAGAATGTTCATATAAGCAAGTGGCGGAGAGAGGGAAGGTCATATCTATCTTTTACACACACACACACACACACACGCACAAACATACACACACATAAAAGATAAAAATAAACCTCCAACACCTGTCTGATCTTCTATCTGTGTCGGCCTCCTCATCTCCCTGCACATTTCTCTATTTATCAGCGGAAGCTAAAGTGATAAGCTCACAGCTGTTCTCCCAGCACCTATGAACACACACACACACACAAACACAGTTACTCTGACAGCCATATGTTGCACTGGCCAAAAGGTGTCAGATACCAGTGGTGTCTTAGAAAGAGACAGAGAATATAAAAGTCAGAGGAGCTGCGGTGCGACTTCTTGGCACTTTAAGTGATAAGGTTCTTCAGTAAGATTGAACTAGAGCATGCAAAGTCATTCTTAGTGTGTGTGTGTGTTTGTGTCTGTGTGTGTGTGAGACGAGTCTGAGACCTAAACTAAAGCCCTCGGTGCTGCGCAGACAGGCTCCTGGCCCCGCTGTGGACACATTAATCACAGGTTATAATTAAATGTCTCCATCTCTTCACCCAGAGACAAGATGGGAGCTGAAAGGGGCCACAGCTGCTATCCGTTCACTGCAGCCAGGCCGGCAGCCCAGAGTTCAACCCATCCAGGTCCGTGATCCTGGATCAGCTCACCGCTCCGTCACCGCAAACTGGCAGTGTATCGCTCGGAGGGGAAATATGTAAAAGTCATCCTGTCTTTATTTTCATTCTCCACATTCTCCTGAAGCTTCCATGTTGGGAGGCTCCATTGGCTTTGATTGGTGTATATTTAAGTCTGTCACATTTGATATTCTCATAGGAGGTTATGGTTACTTGGTAGTGCATCTTAATGGTCTCCTAAAGAGAGTTATGTGATGATCTTATTAAGATATTATACAGCGTGTCATCCTTTCACATCTAAATGCATTAGTGTTTATACGCTGTGTTAATAGCCTCCTCCTGGCTGCGTCACATCGCCTCCTCAATCACTCCCTCAGACCTCTTTTGTGTGTTTTTGTAGTGTCAAATTATACAACGAGCAACCTCTCTCTCCTGAGATGCGCTCGTGGTGCTGCACTGAGACGTAGTGGTGGCCCCTGGCTTGATTGTATGTCTCCAAATGTTGCAGTTTCGCCCCTCGATTCATGCCGTGTGAAAGACAGTTTCACACGCTGTTAGACGGTTAGAAAATACACTTTGTTTACAAGCTGCAAACACGCACTCTAAATAGATTCTGACAGCGTGACTGCTTAAGGTGTGTTCACAGCTCCCAGGAGTTTTGTGACTTTTAAAGTTAAAGCTGGGACCTGTGTTATTAAACTGCACTTGCCGTTACCATCAGGATGTGCTGTCTCCAAATCAAACAAGGCTTAAACCTTCCTTTAATGAATTTAAAGCAGTGATAAGGTATTCTGACAGAGACGTGAGTCTCCAAGGCAAGTAAATCATGCCCTTGTCAATGATATCCTCACAGTGTTCCTAAAAGAAGGTTACGATGTGTTGTTGTGGTGTACTTAAAGGTCCGGTGTTTCAAATTTAAGGGGCTCTGTTTACAGAATATGTCAGAAATTAAAATAAATACGCATTACTGTGTTTTAATTTGTGCATTTTTGTTAGTTTAGAATGAGCCTTATATATCTACAGACACCACAGGGTCCGCCATGTTTGCAGTACCCCAACAAAGAGGACTAGACACTGCCTCCAAATACGTTCAGGGTGAAGCAAGGACATTGCAATCGTTACAATCAGCAGCTGCACCACTAGGTGCCACAAAATCCACGTGTACTTGTCTCTCACGTATCATTCCTCTTATGGGATCTTACATGAAGAGATGTAATCTGAAGGTACAGTGAATAAAAACATGGAAAATAAAACTTCAGCGTCTCTAATGTTTTCCATCAGACTACAACGGTTCTTTGTTCAAAGCACTGTCCATTAAAACGCCCTGTATCAGATCACGAAAATAAGTGATGGCGCGCACCACTTTTATTGGGGATGGAATCTAATACTCTGATGGATGCTACACAGGAGAGTGGAGGGTGAGGCGTGTGCTGAATGATGATGTCCTGTTTAGAGACGAGGGAGCTCACATCCTAACTAAAGCCGCCACATAATTAGTAAGTGCGGTCCACAGCCTCTTTTCCAGGGATAGAGGAGAGACTTTAATATGTAGACCGTGGAGCAGGGGGCTGGTGCTGGTAATACGGGCAAAAAATGTGATGTTATTCATTTTAAGAGTCCCATAATAAGTTATTTTTTATATCCTGTATTAATTAGATAATTATAAACTCAATATTCTTTCATTAGTTGACAATAATTACCACAGAATCAATCAAACATTGCCATGCTCCTGAACTGACGTCCAACAGTGTCTGGTGGCTTTTTCACAGCCTCATTCCCCGTTCTTGTCGCCACTAAAACTCCAAAGTGGCTCATTGTCTCCGTATACACCCAAACACCACCCATCACAGCTGTTCTCTTTTTCTTGCTGCCTCAGCCGGCGCGCTCTCTGCTCAGACTCTCGGGAACAAGTGCAGAATCGTAATGAATGTCAGGTTGAGAAGACACAAAAGTCAGAGAAATTTCACAATAACTGTTGACTCTGCATTGCTGTGTGTCTGTTATGAAAATGTCATCTCTAGTGTGACATATTGTCTCTGTTCGCACTGTTATTACAGACTGAACTGAATCATGTTCGAGGGGGAAAATATGTTTTTCTTTCACCAGCAGCAGCGTGGACATGGGCTACAGTTTGAGTCGAATTCTTTAAATTTGAACAAGTTTTTATGTCCAGAATAAATGTTTTCAAGAAGTGCTATTTCTACACTGTTTTACTCCAGCTGATTGTTCATTATTTATGGTGTATTGCTATTATAATCAATGTTCTTATCTCATTTGTTTGCAGCTGCAACACTACAATCTGGAAAAAACACTGGTGACCCCTGAAGGGCCTTGAAGTGTGACTTTATGAGACCTACTGAATGTATTTCCAGACTCTCGATGCATTTTTATAAGAAGTTTTGGTGTTCAGTACTTAATTTCTTATTTGTAGTACTAGTTACTAATTCTTTGATCCTAATAGTGAGATTAATATTCCTGTCAGAGCTTTCTCATTTACTCTGGCTCTGTTATTTTCAGGATAAAACATTTTAAATAGTCTAAACCGTGGATGCAAAACTGTTTCATGGGGCAGCACTACTCCATTGCATGTGTGCAAAACGCAGTAACTCATGCAAAACATTTCATTCATGCTTTAAATCCCGTTATTATGTCTGCAAATTGGCAAATGCCACAAAAAATGAAAAGCAGTTTTGTCATTGTTTGAGCCAGTCTGGTCAAAATATTTAAATGCTTTTTTCCCCCCATCATTTCAGGCAATGCTGGAAATCTTTTTAATATACAAATCCCTTTTTTGTACTGCTTTGTTGTTGCTGACTGCTTACCATGCTATGAAAGAATGTCAGTTGTGTCTGGCTGAATGCTTTTGTATGTCGCACTGAGCTTTTTAGATGCAGACTTCAATGGTAGATAAACAGTTACTGGGAAAAGTCAATACTGTAGTACACAGAGAAGAGATTTGCACTTCAATTTGTTTGAGTGGCAACGTGTAGAATGGAAAATTCACCTTTTATCTGTCATGTAACGTCACGTACAGTGACTTCAGATGAAAGATTCACCCCTGCAGCAGTGAAAAAACCTGCAGTAGTTGAGTAAAAACAACAAACTGTATCTCCTCGCGGTTTGTAACACCATGACTTCTCATCTTCTCGGTGGACATCCTGTTGCTCTTGTCTGTCTGCCCAGAGATTTTCACCCAGAACATAACACAAACATCCCATGTCATGGATATTTCTCTTATATACATGCGTGTCTGACAGATTTTAATAAGCGTATGCATCGCTCTGCATGTGGTGACTGAAATGATGAAAGAATGTTTAGAAGCTGCGAAGAATATGACAGAGACATGTGCAAGTGGTTATTGTGCAAATTGTAGACAACTGTCCTCGCACGCATGCTGCAACACGTGCAATTTGCTTGAATGAATGAGAAATCCAATTTGAACTTATTGCTTGAAGAAAATCTCATTCAAGACTTTGAGCCAAATGAGGGAAAAAAACTGTCATTTAAGTGACTTAATTGTGCTTAATAGTTGTTAATGTCTCGTTGGAATCACTGTCTTATTCCTATATGATTTTACAATCTGTGTGTCAGAGTTAATAACGAGTTTACGGTGACTTTCTGGACTGGACCGAATGTATAAACTTGGTGGTGTAACTATATCGTCCTTACTGGAACATCTGTGGGGAAAAATCATATGTGCACGGTGACCTTTTTGGACTTAATTACATTTTAATATAGGCCTAACCATAATATCCCTCCTAACTTTTTGTAAATCTGTGGTACTGAATAATGACTGTGTAATGACCTCATCTCATGGTCATTACACCCCACTGTGGAAACCACTGCTCTGTCATTTGCCTCCATTGACTTAAGTGACAACAGAGAAGCTTTCCCCCCTTCTTCTTCTCTTCTTCTTCATCTTCTCCTCTTCTCTAACCCACATTGTATTAGAAAGAAAGGCAGAATAAGAAGTGGATAGAAGGAGAGAGGGGGGTGGTTAGTGTTTTTTTTTCCACGCGATGAAGAGAGGCACAAACAATTTACTCATGCCTCCAGATGCTGTCTGAATGTATCCTTTGATTTGCTGACAACCGGACCACTCTTTAAAAAAAAAAACAACGATGTAATTTAAGAAATGACACAACGAAAGCAGAGATTTTTATGGACGCGCCTATTTCTTTCTGGGTGGGGGTGTGGAAAGATTTAAGAAGAAATTCAACACGTAGAAACACAACAAATTTGCGATTTATTGCTATGTTTCTATTTTATAACACGTGCTGTATTAATTTACAGCACGGTGGTTAATTTAAGCGGGAGTTAGGACGGAAATACAGCGGTCGTCGAGGTCGAGCTCCCCCCGCAGCCTCCTCTTGGTACGGTCCACAGCTCCTTTTGGTAGCCACAGCGTAGAGAAGTGGAGCACAACATGTTGGAGACCGTAACCGAGCTGAACCCCGCCAGAGTTAACTTTTTAATCCCGGTTTTGTCGCGTTATCACACACAAGAGGAGGAGGCGGAGGCGGCGGAGGAGGTCGGGGGAGAGAGAGAAAAGGGGGCCAACACAAAGTCAGTCATGGTATGAGGTGAAAGCCGTGAAGTGAAAGAAGCCGGAGCGTCTTCTACTTGTTAAGTTAAAAGAAGGAGAAGAAGAAGAAGCCCGTTTGATATTTAACTGTGTGGAAGAGGAGAAGGAGGAGAAGAAGAAGGAGAAGACGAGAGGGGGGAAAGCCCGGAGAAGCGAGTGAAAAGCGGGGTGTACAAGATGCAGCTGGCCGCGGTGCTGTGGGGCTCCCTGGTAACTTTGCTGCTCAGCCGGAGTCCAGGTAAGAAAATGTCCGTTGAAAAGCGCTGCGGAGCGGGGTAGAAAACAGCGTGTGAGCGGGTGTTTGGTTTGGAGGTTTTTTTTGTTAGTTGCATTTCTTTTATAGTTCTTATAGTTTTTTTTTTGCGTGTTAAATTCCCTCCTTATCTGCGCCGTGCAATCGACTCTTTGACTCTCAGACATTTAAACTCAGCGGCCAAGTTATTAAAGAGAGCGCAATTAAGGTGTTTAAAATAGAAAGTGTAGTGGGAAAATGTGTCTGCAAACCTTGTTTGACAACAATGCTTTGTGCGAGTGAAGCGATGGCCTCAGACCTGCAGCGAGTTGCTCGCATTTTATATATATATATATTTTTTTAACTTGAGAAAATGTCGCTTTCATTTCTGTGTTTTCACTTGTTTGCAAGCTTTGAATCGTGCAGCCTGCTTAAAGGTAAAAAAAAAAGAAAAAGTGTGTAGGTGTTGTTGCATTTAACTGGGATTACATGGATGGTAGTTTTTGGTGTTGTTTGCAGGTTAGGTTGTGTATGCATGTGTGATGCCCTGTCAGATTGCACTCACTCCTGGCTGATGTGGGAATAAAGCTCCACATCCTTAAATCTGTTGGATTGCTGTTTCAAAGTGAAGCTTGTCCGAGATGCTTAGAAGCTGAGAATGAGCCGTGAAATGCATGAAAGAGCATACATGATGGGATTTATTTTTTTTATTATTATTGCAGTCTTGCATGGGAGAAAGTTACTTAAAAATGCACTTTTTACTCTCTGTCTCTGTTATGCAAATGATCAGCTGACTTTAAAGGCTCCCTCTGGAAGATGATAGATGTTAGCCGCTTCAGGTTTTTTAAGAGAGAGAAAATCAAGCACGCTGCTCTCGGCTGTGATTGCAGGTGAGCCGGGTTGTTTATCTATGATAACCTACATCCTGCCCCCCCCCTCACACACACACACACACACACACACACACACACACACACACACACACACCACCACCACCACCTCCTCCCCAGTCATCACGACCCCAGCAGCACTTGTAATAGGTCTGAGTGATTTCCACCACCCCCTTCCTATGTTTTCTCTAACACCTTGTATTTACAACATGTTAGAACAGCCGCTGGAATGCAAGGACCCTACGGAAGCTATTTCTAAAACACACACACACACACTGGGCTAAGCGCCATGCACACACACACACACACACACACACAGTCGTCATACACATGGGTGCTGTGCCCTCTAACATGATATGAAAGGAGTTACTGAAACAGGATGGCTTAAAATCTTATCTGCAAATTGGCTGCTTGGACCTCAAAACGGGGGGGGAGGTCGCTGTAATTGTGTCAACTCCTAAATGTCACCAGGAGACTGGCTCCAAAATGTCAGCCCGATAAGATTCGATATCCAATTGAAAACAAAAGACCCCCTCCGGATGATCCACATCCTATTTATAGTCGGCTCTTTCATCCTTTCAGATGTAGTTATCAGCGTTTGCTGTTTTGCCCCCGCCTCCCCTCTTTATCTGGGACGGCCGCGCTCGGTTTGATTACGGACTTGTTCTGTCATAAAGCAATTAAAGTCTGCCGGGGCCAGTATCATGTCTTAAACACATTGTCATCTGTTGTACATGAGCGTGAGCCGCTCGCTGTTGGCATTTTCCATCGCGGCACATGACACATGTTGGTTTTGTAAGGTCGCTGCAGTTTTCTTTTTAGACGTCTCTTTCCAATTTTCTATCGAGAAAATCTTTACATTTTGCCAGGAATTCCAAATATAACATTTTCCTCTGCGAGTTTTATTTTCGTCGGGGTGGAAAAGCCTCTGAAATAGCATTTAAAGCCTCATGTGACACTGACATGCAGACTCTCACTAATGACATTATTTTAAGGGCTAGTGGGCTCTTAAAGACGGGATCTCATACCACAGCTATCCAGTGGTCGGGAAACTCCAGGACGCATGAAAAACCCGACTTAGATAAATATATCTTTGAAGAATTAATTGGCTAAATGAAATGTTCAAAGCGAAGGATGATGTATCCGTCTAACCCCGACATATCAGCCGCTTTATTTTTGTATTATAAGCTATATATTATGGGTGCATGAGAAGATGAATAAAGGCTATTATTTCTAAGCTGTGTACAGTGAATGGCATTAGAAAGACCAGCCGCCGGTCCCAGCTGACAGTGGATGACCCGGGGCTACGATTTATTACTCTGCCTACTCTTTGTCTGTGTGTGTGTGTGTGTCTCCAACATGTGTGTGAGGTCAAAATGCCTTCTCAGCCAAGTCTAGTGGCCTTGCCGTAATGGGCTGAGCTGGACTAATGGCGTGTTGGAGAGTCTGTTATACAGTTTAATGATGTCGTCTGGGACAGGACGACCCCCTCACCCACTCCCACAAGCCCCGCCGAGGCC
Organism: Nibea albiflora; assembly: GCA_014281875.1. Classification (NCBI taxonomy): domain Eukaryota; kingdom Metazoa; phylum Chordata; class Actinopteri; family Sciaenidae; genus Nibea; species Nibea albiflora. The sequence continues at coordinate 4,654,793 of CM024795.1, read as the reverse complement.
TCCTCATTTACTAATCAACTATCGATTGGACTCTCGAGTTAACCCTCTGGTGTTGTCCGACTGAAGGCATCGCCGCGTATTAGATTGCATTTGTACTTACAGTAAAGCGTCATTGACGGGTAAATCCATAATCCAACAAGGGGAGGGTGAAATTTTCAACTTGCGTGACGATCCCGGAGCTGCAGCACTGAGACTGAGCAGGACTAAACCAGAGACGGTGCCGCTGTACTAATTTGACAGCTGGGCAAGCGTCCAATATATAGGAGGGATGCTCCTTCCTCGAGCGGGGTTAGTTGGTTTTAGCTGCTTCAAGTCAAACAAAGAAGAAGAAGAAGAAAAGAACGAGGACGATGACAGTAAAATAGGGGACGAGGCGGGCTGCAACTTGTGATTATTTGCATCATTAAGAAAAGGTCCGCTGCAGTTTCCCAGAACTCAAGACTACAGCTTTAAATTGCCCGTTTTCATCCAATTAAAAGTTCACAATCCGGGGGTGTTTCATTCAGAATATATAAAACGGAGAGAAGCAGCACCACCTCACCTTCTGAGAGGCTTTAGTACTTGATAAATGAGTCACGGACAGGTGACCCCACCTTTTCCAATGTCAAAAAACAAGCCCATCTTTTGATAAAATGGTATTTCATCAAGCGTGACTGTTGTCTAGTTACCATGTTTTCATTACCCGTAATAATAATGACCATAAATGAATCTCAATAAGCAGGGAAACAGGGAAACATCAAAAGATCTCTTCACTGTGTACTTCTACTTTGATGTGACAGTTTGTGATTCAAATCACAGTTTAGAGGATTTGGTGGATGGACGATAAGGCCAGTTATTGTTGTCGAATCGGCTTCTGTATCCAAACTCGGATACTGTATTGTCCACAGCACAATATCAAACCATAAAAAGCCCTGAAGATAAGAGGTGTCTGAATCCGTTTGATCTCCACCTTGCCAACAGTTTAATGATTATTGTCGGTGATGCTGGTGTACTTCTTCTTTTTGATCGTGTAATTGGATAATGAACTAATCGTGGCGATTGGAAGGAGAACAGAAGCAGAATTAAGAGAATAACAACCGCAGATGTGACACCGTTAGGAGGAAGAGAAAGTGGGGTGAAAAGGGGAAGTAGAGGTGGAGGCTGGTGGTGGAGGCGATGGGGAGTTCGGTCTTGTGTTCAAGTTGCTGCTGTTCTTTTGTGCGCCTGCGTCCCGCTCCCCGGATTGATTAGTCCCCTGACATCGCCCTCCTCATCCCGGACTAACACACAAACCTGCAGGCGTGGCTTAGTGCGCCCGGCGAGCGTTAGTATGTTAATTTATGACTTTGTCTTGCAAAATAGCTCCAACACCACATTTGATTAAGTGTCCTCCGAGTAATTGTGTTGGTATTAATGGTGTTGCAATGTTGATATTGCGGAATAACTCAACCTACAGACAGATTTATCACTTGTCCATGAGTTGTTTTTGGTCCAGATTTCACTCTGCAGACGACAATACTTTCCTCCAACGGGGGGGAAAGGTTATTTTTGGAGGATGTGGCCGTGGCTTGACGTCTATGAAACGGGACCCGTTCGTCTGAGCTCCCGGCAGGGTTTGATGGTTTTGGCGTGTATTCACATTCACCTTCCACGCTGTCGACTTTTCTAGCCGAGGCCGAAGCCGTTCGGGCATACGGGGGGGGGACGACAAGGGTGAAAGTTTCATTAATGGATCAGAGACCCGAGCTGCTGTGCTGGATGAGTGCATGTGAGTTTTGTGTCCTGAATGAATGTGTGTGTGTGTGTGTGTGTGTGCCCTTCTCTGGTCTAGCTGGTTAGGTTGGTGTCAGCCAGGCTTTTGCTTTCACCAGGGGAAGGCAGACTGGGCCACCTGATACCCCCACTGCGCTTTGTGTGTCTCTGCTAAGGGGATGGAATTGCACCTCCAAGGTAGCAGCGAAGGTAACCCGTGATTACTCGATTCGAACCCCCGTCCCCTCCGCCCCTCCGTCCCTCCACTCCAACATTCCCATATGGATAAATGTCAGACCTCCCCCCCTTCCACTTGCCCCCCCACCACCACTCCACTCCTCATGTTCCTCCACCTTCCTATAAATCACCTGCCCCCCCCCCCCCCCCCCCCCATCTACGAGACCCGGCCTCCTCCACGAGAGACCCCCGGGCAGGCAGGCAGGCAGCCTCTCGTCTTTGGGGTCGTGTCTGATTTCAGAACATGATGCCACGGCCCCGGGGCCCGTTTCAATTATGTTTGCAGCGCTAATATATGTCACAGATGTCCGCTTTGAGAGCACACGAGTGAGCAAACAAACAAAGTCGACCACCGACAGCCCTCAGAGGCGCGGAGAGCAGCGGTTGGCGGCGTAAAAGCGAAAGAAGTGACCCCACTGGTAGAAAATCTGTGGGACACGCTGCAAAGCATGACGAGAGATCGCCACCCATCTGTGTTTGTTTATTTAAATGACCTGATGTTGGAGGGAATTTTAAAGGGCAGACTCTCTGACCAGAAGAAACTTTAAATAATTAAATCGCATTTTAACATCTGGCCACAGGGCAAACCGACAAAAGGCTTTCCGAGCCTTTTCTGTTGATCACTGGGCATTAGGTTGGTTGTGCAGCTGCGGCTCAGGTTGTAGAGGTCGCCGTTAATTGCGTCTCGGAGCAAGACACTAAACCCCAAATTACTCCCAACGGTGGAGCGATTGTCCGTCAGTTTGTGATGTGAATGCGAGACAATTTCCCACATAAACGCGGTCCATTCTGGAGCCGGTAGCACGAGAAGAAAGCACATTTTCATTAAGACATTTATTCTGGATCAATCTGGATCTGACACCTCAGGTGGCACAAGAGATATCTCCACATAGTGAAAGTATGTCATCTGACATCACCAGCAACTTTCTACTGTTACTGTAAAACGTTTTACGATCTGAATTTCAGGCCACGTCACCGCAGAGGTTTAGTTTGGAAAGAGACATTTGTCGTTTTTTTTTTTTTGAGGCCATGTAGCGTGAATCCGACTTCCTCGGGGGTTGCAGATTATTGGAGGCTGTTATAAACTCTGGTTCTCCGTCTCAGCGGGGGTCTGCTGTAGAGGACAGAAAGATAAGCAGGGCTGGAGACTCACTGTCTGAGCACAACCAGGGGAGGAGGAGGAGGAGGAAGGGGGGAGGGTTGGGGGGACACAAAGACATTTTGAAGGACACACACTCGTACAGATCCGTAGTAACTTAATTCTTCAGAGGCTTTGCTGCTCTCTCCCCGTGACTTTGGGAGGTTTGTTGGGGGGGGGGGGCATCCATGGGAAACGTCATTGAAATTTCGGAAGACGACGAGTGCGAAACAACGGTGGAGTTTTGTGATGAAGGGCCTCTGAATCCGCTCACTCTTGCGTTATTGTCCTGGTAACCAAGACATCACGGGATCCTCCTGTGCAGACAAAAAGAAGACATTTGTCCGATGCCGCTGTCGGTCTTTACCGAGCGTCGACTGGGAATATGTGCAGCCATATTTTCAGCGTGTCTAATGGCTGGAATTGCACAGCGGGGGGGCCACACAGGGAAACATACGGTTCAGAGATGACTTTCCGTACGCGGGCAAACATCTGAACCATTTTTTTTTTTTTTCAGTGCGGGACAGTTGTCTCATTGTCGTTTCATGAAGCGGGGCCATCCCATAAATCTTCGAAATGAATGGCCGGCTTAGAAAGTTTTGCTTTTTTAATAGACGGCAATTAATCATTAATATTGCCATGTCGGATGGTCATTGCTTAACAACTGATGAAACTCTTTATTGCAGGACTTACATCATGAATTTCGATCGTAAAAGAATAAATCTCCAGGGTGTGAGCAAACACACGGAGAAAGCTTCAAGAAAAGTTGGAAGTATGGGGAGATTTTTCTGCATCTGCAGCTCCAAAACTCAATGAGCCACACAGTCGCACTGTTCTTTCATGACCACGCACACACGCACATATAAGTTGCCCCTAAATACTCACCAGAGCGCCAAACGTATGTTAATCTGCTGAAAATAGCCCCCCACCGAGTGCTCAATGTTTCCCTCTTTGAGTAATGTTTTCTAAAAACTACAGTACCCAGCTGCTCACAGGATATAAATAACTACAAAGACGGAGACAGTCAGGCTTCTTTGCTAACTGGACATGGCCTCATTCACTATGCAGAGGTCATGGACTATCTGTGTGTGTGTGTGTGTGTGCATACGTGCTTTCTACTGCAGCTCACAAACAGCCCGTCCTCTATGCAGCCTCATGAAAAGGGGGCGAAGACGAGGCTTGTTCTGTTAATTGTCAAAGCTGTGACTCAGTTTTTTTTCTCCACAATATTCATCTTCAGCCGCTTACTGGTTGAATACACACACACACACACACACACACACACACACACACACAGACACACCCCCTTGATTCCTTTCCATTAGCATTTGGCTTGTCTTTCTCAATGAAAATCCATGTTTTGAGTATTAAACACTCCCTGCCTGCCGGCTTTAAAAACGTTTGTAGCTCGCTCCTTCCTCCTTCGGCTTTGATTCACCACACTTATGATCATGGTGGGGGGAAAACAAGGCATCAAAACACTTGTTTTGGACACGTTTCAGAGCACTGCTGTGACATAATCCATTAATGCCCTCCCGTTTTGATCCGTAAGTCCCAAACAAATGTGATATTTCCCACTTTAGATGGAGCTTTTTGTGCAAGTGAGGAGCATGCTTCTTGACGTTTGTTAGTTTCGCCGTGGGTCACTGTTGGTGCAGCTTACTCCAGCACTTCTAGTCAGTTTGGAATCAAACTTTTCAGAGCTGTCTTTGAAGCCTGCAGGAGGAGGTGAGTGTTTGATAGATGCATGGATGGCCGCACAGCTGCCTTTATTCTCATGTGGGGTTGTTTTCCTTCTTCTCTTTTCCTGATCATATCTTGCGCTCCTCTCATGCTCCACATCCAGGTCGCTTATGGTCACCATCACGCCCTCCCTCTCTGTTCATCAGTGGGGGTCCTGCAGATGCGGGGTGGGTGGATGGGGGGCGAGTGTGAGGCCTGCAGCTGTCTCTTAGATCACCTCCAAATGGTGCCTGAATCACCTCCTTCAACGTGCCTCCATGCAGGCATGCAGGCGACAGCCATATGTCCAGGAACACACACACAAACACTCGCAGCTTCCATCTCGAGCTCAAGATAAGATTTAAACGAGACCCCACACACACTTTCTCCTCAAGACACACACTAGTTAGTGTTACATCCTGTAAAACATGACAAACACTGTGTGTGTATCTATCAACCTAAAGTGGACCTTCAAGGTTTGTAGTAAGTGAATCTCCAACGTCAACAAGTTAATCAGCTGTCTTCCATTTTGCACCTAATTGGCAGAGCTGTGTCCGTGGATTGAATCACACCGCTTGCTCTAACAGGAGGCAAACACATCTGATCAGCCGTTATTGGCCGATGACAAATTATTAGTCATTAGTGTCCAACATTTTCAGCCCAATCTGATGTTTTGCTGCTATCCACGCACCAGCTGACATCGATACGTCGCTCAGGCCCGCGGAATAACAGCTGAATGGACCCGGGCGACTTTTTGATAACACTGCGTACAGTGTGAGCACATGGCGTATCGGTTTCTAGCTGAGATTCTACAACTGCAGAGAAGCACCTGCTACGTATCTGATGTCCTCCGAGCTGTTCCGAACCAGCGGGGAGGCACGCCGCAGTGCCGTGGTATTAAAAACGCGTCCAGAGACATCTCAGACAGTCCCGCTTTAATGAGACACCGGCTTCGAAAGGCTATACTGTCTGTCAAATGCTTGGCTACGGAGATAAAAGCATGAGAGACACACACATACTGAAGTTGCAGAAATAGACACAATTCAAAAAAAAAATCTGCAGCTGCTGCACTTACATATTGTTCATTTTACTTCAATCAAGCGTGATGAAAAATCTCATCAGTTTCTCGGAGCCGACAGTAACCTCTTTAAATGTCTGATCAACAGTCCAATCAGTCACGATATCATCATTGCTGATTCATTTTCTGTTGATACACAGGCACTAACGTCACACAACAGCAAACAAAGAAACATATAGCACGACGGCGTGCAGGCATTCGCGTGCAGCCTGTTGAATTTAAAGTCAGTTTATTTGTTGGACGCTGAGGCAAAATGTACAATAACACCCTCGTTATTGTGCTTATTAATTGTCACTAATATGTGGTTCACATTTAAGACTAAACTATGATGTAAAACACCAGCCGTCACTCAGTTTTGCCTCGTACCGCTGCAATGTCACATTATGGAAACATAATCAGGATTCTATGCATAAAATTGAGCCACGCATGACATAACCTATTTCCAAACTAGTCCCAAGGTCATAATAGCAGCAGAGGCTGGTACACTAAAGACGCACAAGCACCTCACTTTTACAGTAATTATCTCCCAAGTGTAGCTCATGTACACACACACACAACACACACAACACACTCAGACACACACACAGAGCGAGGCAGCTGAGACTTCCTCAGGGCCCGTATGATCTCAGAGCGCTTTTGCCCTTCTAGAGTGACATCTCTCACTTTTGTCCAGCTCGATACTGACGCACAGTGATGTCACCTGAAAGTGTGAGAGCTGAAACCGGACTCCTGACACACACACACACACACACACACAAACACACAATGCTTGACCTGAGAGAGCACGCTTGCCTCACAGCGAGTCATTTATGCAGGTGAAGCGCCGTACCTGTGTAACTCATACTTGAAGGAGGGGATGGAGGAGGGGGAGGGTGTCTCACCCTCATCTTACTTCGCTGCCGTGTCTTCATGCTTATGCTTCTTCTTTACACCCCCCCTCTCTCGCCTCGCCCGACTCTTTCTTCTTCACCGTTTTCTTTCAATGGACCCTTACCCTCCAGACACTAACTCAGCCAGGCTTGTGATGAAGGAAATGGAGGTGGTAGTTGTGGAGGTGGTGAGGGTCTTTATTATACAAACAGTGAAGGGCTTTGGAGGCCCCATTGAGGTCTGGAGCCGGGAATGGGGACGCGACTGAAAGCGCTGCACTCCCTAATGAACTCGAGTGGCCCATAGAAGCGGGGCCTTTTCATGGAAGCCAAGGAGGACAAAGTGTCAAAACAAGCCCAGCCCCTCTTCGTTCACAGGGGCTAAACGCCGCCTTTTGACTCTGTGGAGTGTGGGCATCTGAAGGGGAGGCCATGAGGAGAAAGCAGGGGGAGGCAGAATGTACTTGTTAAAACAATGGTCTCTTAAATCAAGCACCCCTCCTTGCCTCTCGTCTTCTCCTTAGCTCCTCTGCTCCCGCCTCCCTAACCCCCTCCTTGTATAGCCTCGACTTCCAATTAGACCTACTCTTGCACAAGCAGTTGAAAGCCCCGTATATCGCAGGGGCCTCAAAGGAGAGGCTTTGGAGTTGCGTCTCTGTAGCAGTGTTGCCTCTATGAAAGGTCTTAGTATTCAAGGGAGAGCCTTGTTTGGGCTCCTAAAAGCACTCAATCTGCCACCGGGGACTTGTGTACCATCATGTCCCCTCCGCTCGCCGCCTCTACACTCCCTTCTTCCCTTTTTCTGAGCCACTCCACCCCCTCCATTCCTCGTCTGTTCCCTCTCCGTCCCACCCTTGGCCGAAACTCTTTCTTCAGTTTGTGACCCCTCCGTCGCTCCTCCATGCTTGGCTGCTCATGGGGCCGGGGCAGGAGCCGTGCACAGGCCGGGGCCCATGCGCTCGCTGCCTCCCTCCCCTTAGTTGTTTAGCCATGGATGAAAAGCGGAGACAAATATGTCTGTGGTTCAAAGTCCATCCCGGCAATTACAGTGACTGATTAAAGAGTTGGCCTACACAGGCAGGCAGCTATGTATAATACTACAGCTCCCACTCAGTGTTTCATAACAGCACCTTCAGAATAGAACTGAGCTCAGCAGTGCCTGATAAGGGCCCATGGCTGGCTGAGTCCACTGTTTATGGTGAAGTGATCGAGAATTGGTGCCATAAAAGGGGCCACGATTGTTTTACGGCCAGAGTTTAGTATAAGCAGAGCAGACAGTGTTCTTAATTTATCCCTATGCATTCAAGTCTAAAGACACAGTTGGGGATTGATGACTAGGCGACTCCACAGCAATCCATCAGCCCCATGTTATGACTTTATGATGTCTTTTTGACAGGCGTGACATAACTAGTCAATTTCCAGACATTGCGAGGACAGGAATTTGGCATAATTTTAAAGATAACGGGTTTATCTATCTGAGTTTTCTCAGGCTGGACTGGTTCCAACGCTATAAGCAGCCTCGTGTCTCCAACATGCAAAGTCATCATGTTTGTGTCAAACGTACGTCTGTCTTGTCTTGCCAAACAAACTCCAACAGCCTCTCAGCACCGAACGCTCTGCCTTCCAAACAAAGGCCCCATTGTTTGCTGTTGTTTATCTGCAGAGTCGTACTTAGACATTTGATTAACCTTGGACTTCCCTGTCATCATCACATGCGCAAAATGGTCTTAAATTCAGGACTATGATTTCAGCAAGGGACCATTTCAAATGTCAAAACATGAGGAACGTTTGAAAGAAGGGATTCAAACATTACTTTAATCTTTAAGATTGAGATTCTTTTGAAGTTCTAGTGCTGCTGTACTTACTCTATAGCTGCACCTTCAAACAAGTATGAAGCCGACACTGGTAACGTTTGTTGAAAAGATGATGAATAAGAAGAAACGTTGATTTGATTTGATTTTGTTGTTGATTGAAATCTTGGATTACTGCCATTATGGTTATCTTTATGTTCCGTGACTATGATTTTGTGTTCAGTACAGGGGAATTTATTGTCAGCAGCTGAACAATATCGCATTAATGCAGCCACTGTTGGAAACCGAAGCCGAGAAAACATCAAGGGTAGCACAAAGGACTGATAATCTTCCGGTGCTTTCCACTTGTGAATGCATTTGCTTCATTGGCATCGTCGTGATGTATGCTGATGTCGTCCTCGGCATATAAGTGAGGAGTTCTTTTTAAAGCCTTCTTTTAAAAATAATCGAGAGACAGTTGACTTGCTGGAAGGAAGAACAGAGAAAGGAGAGGAAAGAGATGCATAATGAGTGATACAGTGTTACAGTGACTTTGCCTGAGGATTGTAGTAGCCAATCCCAGGGGCCAAACTTAGTCTTCATGCCTCGAAGCAAAACTCTGGGAAGCTAATAATAATAACAACAACAAGATTCTCCACCAGAACCAGGGGAACCATCTGCCTGGATTGACGCGAACTTAAGCGGGCCGTAACAATACCCTGCAGAGAGTCGGCACTAATTGGGTCAGCATGATTTTCACTTTTGTTGCTAGGTGGTTGATCTATGGGGCTTCTATTCTGAGAGGCGCCTACTTAAGTTATTGTATCGGCCATCAAGAGACAAATCCATCTATGTTGGGCAAAGTCCATCGTCTCACGTCGTCCTCATTTTTAGTTAGCCCACATTTATTTTAGAGAGCTCGCTCCATATCACAACCACAGCCCAAAATGGGCCCTCTCAAAGGCTTGTTCCACTTCTTTTGTCATTCTCGTGTATAAATGGCATCAGGAGGCTTTGGCCTTGAGTGTTTACTTTCTGTTGTGGAGACAAATGGTGGGGAAAACAGGGAGAACTAAAGACGCGCACTCTGGATTGTGGACCAGTCAGTTACAGGCAAGAAACTGTGTTTTCTTAAAGCTAATCCATACAGTACATCTGCATTTTTGCCCCAGGTTAAAGGAGAGTAGCGTTTTGTCGTAAAGGTTTAAACTTCTGGAAGTCATATGGAACATGTCAGGCTGTCTTGTCACACAAAATTTGGTTAATGCTTTTCCTCGTGCCCAGATTGGACAAAGACAGAAATCTTGAGCATCAGTCAGCCCAAAGGCTCTTGTGATAGCTTCAGTGCAAGATGCTGCTAGGGTTCACTGCTCCTAAGTTATAAGGTGACTGCTGATAGAGCAGGCAGGTATGTTTTTTTTTGTCCGGACCTGGAAGACTGGTGCTGCTTACAGATCCTGTCCAGGTGTTAGCCTGGGAGGGAGAGGAAATCTGGGGCACAGTTAAATCAGAGCCAGGCCTGGACCCGGCCCTTTAGGCTGGAGCAGCACGCTGTAGGTTGGACTCGACTTTTGAAAAACTCTGGTCAGTGTCCAAACTGGCCTGTTCATTTTCACTCTGTCACCATCCTCGGTAATTTGATGGCTTGAGTTTCATTCATATACGGAATAATTTCCATAAGAGCCGGACTGTTTGCAGCAGGAGAAGGGGAGCGGCTTACTTTCCAGTCTTAAAACGTTGGCGAAAATCCACCAAACACCTGGTATTCTAGATATGCAGAAAAATATAAATTTTCACTCATGAATCCAACAAGGAAAAGCAAATTGGACGGGAAGCATCATGTCTGTAGTATTGCCAAGAAAATTACCGATTTTAATATGGAGCAAGCAAGGTTTGTGTCAATGTTGATGGACTGTTAGTCATATCAAAGGGAGTGTTGTGTTTGTGTGTGACAGCATTCGTATTTGAATGATACAATCTAGTAGGTGCAATCTGTGTATGACATCCATGATACTGTCAGACTCAAATTAGTTGGAAGCCTTATCAGATAATGCTGCAGAGGTTTTGACTGTGAACTTTGCCAGTGAATGACACATTAGACCTGGCTCTGCGGCCTTCTTTAACGTCCAGCCTACACTTCTAATACTCACTTCTCTATGGATTTACACAGCCGTCCTCCTGTACTATACAAAGACCGGGAGTTAGGGCACACTTACAATGTCAGCCAGTGGCCTCTCTGACTACCTGTCGTCCGGCAGGCTGCTTTAGATGCTCGATTGATTGTTATAACCTTGGCAGGCGGCACAGAGGCAGGGACACACTTTAGAGCAGTGTTCATAAAACACAGTCCCCTTCTAAAATCGCTCATTTAACAGGGACACGCTGTGTGGGCTCTTCTTCGCATACGGCTCTAAAAGCATGCCGTCCTGCTCAGCTCAGTGATGCATTCATTTTATGTCCGCGTTTAGGCTCGCGTTTCGGGTCACGGTTAGTCTCAGAAGCAGCTGGCTTTTTCCACCAGCTCTGTGGTTTCGGAGAACCGATCTGCTTGCTATAAATCTGGTTATAGCTCGATTGTCTGGAGCTGTACTGTACTCCACCATTGTTTTCCAAGCAGAGATGAGCTTTAGTTTTGGAGCAGCGAGGCAAAGGTCGCGACTGGTGGCTCGAGGACATCAGAGGTATCTCCCTCCTGCGCTCTAACACAGTCACTTGTGATAAATCCTCGACAGGTGCCGCAGCTCAGTGCAAAGTCCCGTCCACGCTACGTGCATTCGCCTCTGTTATACGCCGTTTTTTTATGTTGTGGGTGTGTGTGTGTGTGTTTGTATGTATGTATGTAAGACAGGTGCCAGGGTGCAGTCAAGTTGACCGGCAGTTGCAGCAGCGGGCTGAAATAAAAAAGGTTCAGCTGGCGCCTGGCGCCCGTAGTGCTCTACTCAGATATGTGCCTCTGGCAGTGTGCCACGAAAACACACACAGGCACACACACACACACACACCTACCAGGAATCACTCAACTAAACCCTGTTGATTGTAACAAATACACACGTTTACTCCTAAACAATTGCACACACACCTTCCTTCCTCTGCAAGACTTTCTTAAGTCCCTCAGCTGCCACAGGAAGCTGAAGCTGGCACCCCGCCTCCAGCCCCGCTGTCACCCCTGGGTGTTCAGGTAGACACCATCATCAGGCTGAGTGGTGCCAGCCCGTTTTATAATTGGATTTAGTGTTGGCACTCTTCTGTTGCCCCCCCTACCCTCCCATCAGCCGGATAGCATTGATTTATGAGGGAGGCCTGGGAGACTGTATGTGACCGAGTCCAACAAGCATCACGTCAGCCGCTGAGGGCTTTGTTCCCGCTGTTAGCGTCTCCTCTCTCACTGAGCTGAGTGCTGCTGTGCATATCTGGAAAGACACTTACTACTAATTTAGATTGGTGTGTGCGATATCATTTTATTACTTCTACTTATCTGCTAAGCTGATTAAAAGTCAGTCACAGTTGGTTTACTGTTATTGTTTTGTGGACCTGCCGGAGGACGAGGGTGAGAACTGCGGGATGACTCTTTGTTTTTGGAGCTTGTGCGTTCGTTTCATACTATAGAAAGACACGGACAAGACAGACGGCACATTCTAATAATAGATTTTGCCAGATATGTTTCATATTTGCTATCAGGATTCAACCCTTATCACCATTCCAGTGTCTACATGCCACTGAGCCCCTCCACATGTCTTTCTCAAGTGTTGGGTGTCAGCGCCTTGCTTTCCCCCCTCCTCCTCCTGCCTCAGGGGGGTTTTGGGTGGATGGCTATTCTTGGCGGAGGAGTGTGCTCACTCACTATTCGCACACCCCATTCCCTGCGATAACCCTTTACCCCCCCCCCCCCCCCCCCACACCAGATGACCTGTTGCCCTTCAGAGGAGAACGCAGAGGTCACATGCCTTCGGGACACGCAAAAACACAGACTGTCTGACCACTTAAGCAACATAGAAGCTGCCCTGGAATGCAAACAGACGCTCCTGTTACCCTTGAACTGCCTCTGACCTCGGTGACGAATGACGGTCGGGATAATAGGTGGATGTTGTACCTGTCATCCACCTTCTGGAGCGGTTTCTCAGTCGAGCAACTGGGGTGGATAATGTCCTTTATCCGTCTAGTGTAGAATGGAGTTTTTAGTTTTTTCCTGGCGAACAAAAGCTGAGGACTGAGGTCTGTAACGCACCGCCTCGACAGCAGACCGCCTTAAAAAAAAGCGCCTGACTTGCTGACATGTGTATAGACTGCGTTTTTTCACTCGCATAATTAGTTTTCGGGCTCCGTGACCCACAAAGATGCAAGTCCCTGACAGAAAAAGACGAGAGATTCCCAGTGGCTGGGTCACATGACACACACAAACTGTATTTCTCCCATTTTGCATAATTAGATTTTACATTGGCGACCCTTCAAAGATGCCAACCCTGAAAGGAATACCGAGCCTCCGCCGCCACTGCCGCCAGTGGCGAGTCACATGATGGGAAGAAGCTTTGAGATAAATCTGAGACAATGTCCAGGGAACGTCAAGTGCTGACCTCGTGTTCCTGATCAGTCAGACGACTCAGGGCTCGGGCGTTCTGCAACAGAGCCACCATTCACGGGCAGCGACAGACTGGCTAACCCACTCTGGGTCCAGATGCAACCACTGCTGACACTGCTCTAAGACAAACACATGATGCACTTCTGAACCCTCCTAATTCACTTAGATCCAGTTGAAACATGTAGACATCATACAAAGGGCATGAACTCAATTATTTCAAGGACTCAGAATAAAATGATAACTTAATTCTTGAAGAGACGCAATTCTTTTGTCTCAACGGGAGGGTTGACAATTAAATGAAGAGAAGATGTTCTCGTTAGCGTGCTTCAAATCTCTGAAAGTTGATTTCTTATTTTGTAGTCTAATGGATTCAGACAGTCACACAACAAATCACTGCAGACACGTGAAGACATGATTTGAAACTGCGACCATGAAACTGCCACCCATTTGCTCTCATGAAGGGTGAAAGGAAAAATTCATTTCATCCCGCTGGTACACTGCTGCAATTGTTATACGTCGAACTGCTTATTATTTGACAAAGCGTAATTTGTGTCTTTCTGTGTACCAACTTTCTTTTTTCAATTTGCTTCATCTACTACTTAACTTTATGGTTTTCTCCATTTCCCTGAAGCACTTTTCTGAAAACTCTCAGAGAAGAAGAAGAAGGGGCCCAAACATGTTGCATCCAGCAATGCTTTTTATGTCTTTCACAGAGGGAACAATAGTTGTAGTGATTACGATGATGGCGTAGCAAGAGCAAGACTATTTCCAAGAGAAATAACTCATGATCCCGCTCCTAATTACTTCCGCTCAGAGGTTTATGTTTTTGGTGCCGTTTGTCTGGGATTACAGGAAAAAACGATGTGAGAACATGGCTTGTTGTTGCGTTGCTGTCTATTTAAATGCTGGAAGAGAAGCTGGCGGACAGCATCTAAAAATACTCAAAACCGGGTTAGAAGGTCACATTGCTGATCATTATTTTTAAAAGTGCTCAGGTGTTTTTTTTACTTGAAGGCAGAGAATAAAGCCAAACAATTGAGAAATTGTGAAGCGGCATCCGTCACTCACACCAACACATCTTTGCTTCACTCTGTGTTTTAATGTTTCGAGTGCCGTAGTTTGACCTTTTTTAGAACAATTTATTTTTCGGCAAATGGGATGAAATCAAAACCGAGCCGCAGCAAGCCGCCGTGGATCATCAAAAACAACAAAAAAGCACTGACGAGTTGTTGAAACCGCTCACCGTAGCGAAGGTTGAGTGGGCTTATTTTCCCATGAAAGCTACTACATCACTGAATATGCTTCACGCTCTGTGTTGAAGTTGCTTTGCTGTTTCTAAAGACAAGTACAGCGCTGCTGTTAAAAGCAGCAGCAGCAGCTCAGGAATCTCTGTGCCAGTGCTGAGTCATGGACGACTTAATGGTGTTGTGCCCTGTTTACTGTGTTTACAATGTCCTTGCAGATATTTCCATTCCTCTGGGAGGGAGACGCACTTCTTATCTGCAAAGCGATGGCACTACAAAGAAGGGAGGGGGGGAGAGAGAGAGAGTCGGAGAGAAGCATGCTGAGAGAGAGAGAGGAGGGAGGGGGGGGGTGAGAACATCAAAAGGAAGAGACACTAAATATACTCATCCCATTTTTGGCACTACATGTGCATCTATATCTCTCTGTGTGGGCTTCACAAGAGGAAGCCGAACCATCAACGCGTAACTGAGTCACTCCGCTGAGAGGTTCTCGACATAGTTCACTCCCGTCATGAGATGCCATTGGCGTAGGAATTGATTTATAATTCAGGTGTCAGATTCAACTTGACGATAGCACAGTGACACATGTCGGACATGTTGGTTTGTTTAGTATGTTTACGTTTCTTAATGTAACTAAAAGGAGAAATTCTAAAATTACCCAACTTTCTATACATTGTCCTCACTATCAAGAATATTAGAAACCCAAATATCAGAACTTTCCTTCTACCTGGTATCTGCCATAGTGTCTAGTTCTTAAAGGTCCAGTGTGTTGGCTTTAGTGGCACCTAGCAATGAAGTTGCAGATTGCAACCAAATGAATACTCTCCCACGCCTTCTTCCAAGCATGTAGGAAAAACTCTGGCCGTAATAAATCAAAAGCAAAAGGCCATATCTAGATCAGCGTTTGATTTGTCTGCTCCGGGCTACTGTAGAAAAATGGCGGTTCAATATGGCGGACTCCATGGAATGCGGACCCACTCTCGCCGTAGATCCAAACGGCAACAAAAACATAACGATTCTTATTTTTCAGGTGATGATACATGAGTGAAAACATACTAAAGAGTTGTGTGTTCCATTCCTGCTAATAGAGCCTCCTAAATTTCATGTCAGCACATTCAGCTCCCGAGGCTAAGTTGGACGAGCTCCGTTGCTGCAGCCGTCATCCTCTAATTCGCAAGACTAAATTCATCTTTACGGCTGCATTTCAGCGATGGCCAACTGTTAAGTAGTGGCTGCTGTGGAGAAAAGTTGGACATCAAACCCCAAAAAGGGGGAAGTAAAAATCATGGAAAAAGAAAGAAGAGTATTCCTGCCTTGCCCATGAATCTAAACATTCTGCTTGTCTTCCATCCAGCCACTTCATTACTTCCTTATCCATCACACACCCATCTCTATATCACACTGCTGACTTTGCCAAAGGCTTATCTGAACTATTGCCAAACACCAGCCCTTTGTGTATAACCCTTGCAGGGACACCGGGACACTGCTATTGATAGAATAGCATGAATGTTATCTTGCCATGTTGGACTTTGGATTGAATGCGGCTCAGATTTTAGGAGCAGTTGGCACCAGAAGGAAGAAGACTGGAGCTTTGCCAGACTCTCCCTTTCCTCAGTCGAAGTCTGGCTGTCTGGTCCTTGGTGTAACCTTGACTGCGCTGTAGATCGTTGCGCAGACGGACGTCAAGTTCCAGATCTGCTTTAAGCCAAGACCGCGCACGCCAGACTGTCCCAGCCAAACAAGAGTCTCTGTCTCGTCTGGCCCTACCTCATGGTAGCTGTAGAGCTGTGAGGACAGATAGCTGATGTCCAAGTAAGTGGAGGGTGGGGGAACGTTTTGCTGAGGATCAGGACCTTGCTATGCATCCAATATGTTGTTCTTGTATATTTGTTGATTTGATATAATGAACCAAAATTATCATACACACTTCTCACGGCAGCGCCTCATCCAATTTGGCTCCATTTTTCTTTTTCACTAGTTGGAAAACGAAAGAGTGCCGCCGGCGGTTTCTTCCTTTGTTGTTAGTGAGCACGGCCAGCTGTTTATAGACGTTCTTTGCCTCTGCCTGTAGTCCTGTCAGAGGCCTGTTTTTCCCCCCTCAGCTGTGCTGAGGTTCTGTGTGCTGCTGGCTGTGGTGCTCTCAGATCTTTAGAGGTTGACCTCTCCAAAACGCTGGGCTGGACTTGGACACAGTTGTGGTCATTGTGCTGGTAGTTAATGATTCTGCCCCTCCATTTTCACCCTGCAGTCTCCTTCAGTTCCGCCGCCTCCTTTATAGAGTCAGGAAATGGCTGCCCCGAATGGACGTTAACTTCCAGGTCAGTGGACCCGGGGGTGAAGGGTCACGGTTGAGATGAGGCAGCCATAAATCGGCTGACCGGGCAACTTCTTGTGCCGCTTGGTGATTTCGGAAACCTTTCTTGATAGCCGGCTCGCACAAAAACACATCTGCAGATGTGCGTGGCACGTGCATGAAAATATATGAATGTGTGTTTGTTAGCATGCAGAGATAAGAGAACGTGTGTGCCAAGCTCTCCACCTCTCCTTCTTTTTCTTTCTCCTCTGCTATCCTCTGATCTCTTCTCACTGTTCTAGCTTTCCTCCTGCTCACTTCTTTCTTCGCTCTCTCTCTCTCTCCTGCTTTTTCACCTCATTGCTAAGCAACAATGACAGCCGTGACAGATCTGTGCTTTGGCTCACACAGTGTCACATCTGACTTTAGCCAAACCCCCTCCCACATAAACACACATGCTATACAACCGAAGTACCCTGCTGGTTCGCAGTTTATGATACTGAACCACAACCCCCCCCTTTTCGAAATGACTCCCTGGTAAGCACCCCCTCGCTGAGGTGACAGGAGGGAAGCGTCCAGCTGGACGGAACTGTTGTGTTCCTCTCCTGAGGGCTTTGATCCTTTGCCCTTCATCCCCCAAATCAGTGCCTGCCCTGCCAGCCTGGAGAGGGGGGCTGGGTTGCTCCTTGATTTAGCACTGTTTGCCCAGCCCACAGGGCCAGAGGCCCGAGGAAGCCAGAGTGTCGGAGAGGTATGACACATACTTGTGCGGGGCTGTGTGTGACAGCTGGGACAAGGTGGTGGCCCTTTCTCTAGATCGGCAGCCCTCCAGGCGCCCCACCCACCTGCCTCCCTGCCTTAACGTCCCCCTAACCAGCGCTCCCCTCTCAGCGCTCCTCAGCTCCACGGCGCAGACGCATTGTCTCTAAGCCCCTGCTCGTCTCTGGGGAGCCGAAGGGGAAAAGGCTGAGGCTCCCTCGCGCTCCCCTCCCTCGGTACCCCCTGATCCCGGCCCCATTTTTTAAAGCTTTAAGACTGACCTGTCAGCCACTCTCTCTTCCCCAGAGTCAATGCAGGCCGGCCCCCTCAAAGACCCATCCGCATCGGCCTTCTGTTTGAACAGGCCCCACCAAAAGACCCCTTGTGCTGCCCTTTGTGTGCTCATAAATAAGATCAGAGTTAAAGTCCCCGTGCTCTTGTGTCCAGAGACGGGCCCTGTGGGCCAGGAGGACTAATGCCGCTTGGCAGGCCTATCGATCACAAAGCTCCTCCCAGAACGTTGACCAGCCTTGCAAATGCCCCGATGCCTAGCTCACTACATGGAGCTTATAGACACACACAATTGTAGCAAGATGTTCAGGTAAATATACATATATATTTACTAAGGTTGGGTGGTGGAACATTTATACCAAGGTGAGTGCTCGCTGATCTATTCGATACGTGACTGCACATGCTCATCTAGATAGTTTTATTTTATTGGTTATTCATAAAGATTCCCAGTTTTACTATATAAATGACTCATTTGAATTTTCCCCACCTCAAATCAGCAGATTGCTGCTTGGACAGCAACAGTTATGCCCGTCTGACTCTGCTTCGCTTGGTTCTTTTCTTATCTGACACTCCTTGCAGTTAAACCCTGGCCAGACCATCAAGCCCATCAAATCTCAGTGTATCCCTGCAGCCACTGCCCCGTCCAGGAAGCTGTCTTTGCAGTCTAAATCAGCCCAGATTTATAGCAGGGCTTGGCTGGAGCAGAGCTCTGCTTAAACAATCGTCTGTCTTGTAACTTAAGAGCCAAATAAAAAGAAAAAAGAAAAAGAGATAGTCTCCTATCCCGGCGTCTGGATGAGACGTCCCAGAGCTGGAGGCCACCACATGTCCGATGAGGAAAAACATGGCCAGCACCGTAAAACTCCGGCCTCCTCTCTTTGACGACGGATGAAGGAAGGAGGAAGAAGGAAGGGAGTAAGTGAGCGAAGGTCAGAGAGGATGAACTTGAAGGCTGACTAGAATAAAAAATAAACCAAGGTTGAAGGACTAATGGATGCGTGGGAGACGAGTAGGAGAAGGCAGGACAAGTTAACGAAAGGAGTCAAAAAGGCAACGGGCTGCAAATAGAGGAAGGAAACAGGTTATCAAAGCAAGCCATTACGAGTGGATTAGGTGAGGGGAAGCTGAGCTTTAGCAACAAACCGGATTACACAATATCACTGGCAGCTCATTTAACTGTGCTTAAAGATCCCCGAGCCCTCGGCTGGATGAAGAGAAGCTTACAGTTAGTCAGTTGAAGATCCTGAGTCTCTGGATATTTTCCCCCCAGGAGCTGGATGATAGTCAAACAATAATTTACAAAGTGTTGTTACATGTTTGTAGCACTTCTTCAACTTTATGGCTCGGCACTTCACAGTGGAGCTCTTGCACTGATCTCACAGGTTGGAAAGTCAAACCATCTATAGGTCTGCAGTGAGGGATCGAGCATGGAAAAAAACAGGCATTTGTTGTACACGGAGACAGACAATTGTTCAGCATGATCTCAGGACATATCATATGTCCTGGGGTGAGAGGCTGTTTGCTCCGGGTCCAAATCCCCCTGTCATGACGATTAGCATGCGTGTCCATGTGTCTGGAGCCACTGGCCCACCTGTTCTCATTCCTTCATCATCCAAAAACAGACAGAGATCCTGGCATGGGGTAGATGGGGACAAGAGGTCAGCACTGATTTGGGTATCAGCGGATGTCTAAACATCGTACTTGTTACAACGTTGGCGAAAACGTGACTGAATTTATTTAACAGCACGCAATACAGCAATAAAATGAGTGCTCCAGTTCTTTTCCAAGTGTAGGCTGGAGTTGGAATATAGAGGGTTAAAAATGTGTTTTAAAGTTTTATGGCAGCGCAGCATCAGTTATTGAAATGAGAGAAGATGGTATCATAGAGCGGCATTACGCCAGGTAATCACACAGCCAAGGAACCTTGACTGCAAATGCTAGGATACACTTGGAGCGTAATTGAGGATGTAGGGACTACTGGACCTGTAGGCTTCTTTCAAATAAAACAAAGTCACCACAGACTTGGGTAGTAGAACCAGGGCACAGCCATGTAAGGCTTTAAATGCGAGAGAAAAGGTTGGAGAAGTTTCCAAGGTAAGCTATAAAAAAAAAAATGCTGTGTCCTCCAATCATATCTAGAGCTAGAAAGGTTTTAAATAGCACCCATACACTTGTGGGTGGGTTGGGGGGGAAAAAAACCCTGAGACAAGACGAATTGTGGATAATGGCACATTCTTTTGGCCCACCAACCTTCCCTCATTCGTTGTGTTGCACCAGGTTGTATTGATGAACAGTAACAGATGTAGTTGCGTGATAAATGACAAAATCTTGGGAGCGTACTTTCTCACCTCCGCACATGTGGCCAGTCGCTGTGAAACGTGTGTCGGATTGTTGCTCTCAGCTCCCGGGATCAGAAAGGTTTGTCGGAACTGGCGTTTCAGACGTTGTTCGACGATCCAACAAGGACTGCGCACTCGGCGGCTTCAGGGGACTCGAGGTTCTTTGTGATAGGTCACATCTGAAGGGCCAAATGAAACAATCTCGTATTTTTCAAAACATCCTGGTGTCGTGTCACTTTTCAGTACTGCGGTAGAAGTATTTGTTTCAGATAACTAAACCTGGTATCATAGTCAGAATCTTTTGGGACTTTGCCTGCAAGTGGAAAGTCGGCTGGATTCAGCCTCTTGTTTTTTTGGCTGGGTCCAGAGAGATGTTTTGGTCTGGGAGTCTTTATAGAGAAAAACTGCTTTCCCCCTGACAGAGTGCCTTTAAGAGCACAGGAGTCAGTCTTTTTCTGTATATGTGCGTGTGTGTGTGTGTGTGTGTGGAGAGGAAGCCTTTGGAAAGTGCTTTTTAACAAGTGTGAATAGAGTCATCTCTGGCTGCTTCTGTGTTTCATGTGAGACTCAACCATTTTTCCTCTCTGCCTCTAATCAATCACCAAAACCCCTCTCCCTTCCTGCCCTCACTATTTTTCTTCCTCCTCTCTTTTTCTGTGGGATCTCTTTCCTTACCCCCCTCTTATGAAGTAAGAGGAAGGTGGTGATGGGGTGAGTCAGAGGAAGGAAGAAGGAAAGAAAGAGAGTGAAATACAGAGAGAAAGAGTACATAAAGACGGGAAAGAGTTCCTCCAGTGTTTCTTTAACATGTTTAACTGTGGTCCGGGCTGCCCGGGGGCTTTTGTCTGGGACCCGCAGATCCCCACTGGGCATTGTGGGAGCAGCTCCGGGCCGCCGGGGATTGTGGGAAAATCCATGGAACCGGTTACGGGATCAACAAATGAAACGGAATATGGAGCTCCACCAACCACCACCACCACTGTCATCATCATCATCATCATCATCATCCGTTGCTCTAATTATGTGAAAACTTTAATGATTTCTACGTGAAGAGAACCAGCCGTCGCTCTGAAGCCAGTCTTGCCGTCACCGCATTACCCGGCGCCTGGTGACGTTTTAAGCGTGACACAAATGTGCCGCTCCCAGCTACATAAGCTCTGCTCGTCCCGCCGCGTATGGCATTTACGAAAACTACACTGCACTCGAATGCAACATATATCTCAATGATGTCAGTTGAAAAGCTGCAGCGGAGTGTCGAAGCCGAGCTGTTCTTTTCTGTCGTTGGCTCGGGCCGTCAGTGGATTAAAGCCCCAGTGTTGCTGGTTTTAGAAGTTATTTACGGCACGCTCGAATATTTCTGCAGAAAACGTCGAAGACCTGTTTCTCTCCAATGTAGAAGTTAGTTCTTGCAACACATTTGGCATTTGGATGACGTCGCATCGGGTTGCCTCCCTTGTCTCGACCCCCTGCTGCGCCAACAGCGGTCTAACGAAGCGCACGAAGAAGTGACATCTAAGCTTCTTATCGCTCTTAACGCAGGTGCACAGAGGTGGCAGGTGATACGGTGGTGTTAGTGAGATGAGATGGGATGTTGTTGGTTTAGTTCACTGCCCCGTGTTGGCCCCCTATAAGGTTGGAATGCCTTGACAGGAGGAGGAGGAGGAGAGGAGGAGGAGGAAGGGAGTATTATGGGGGATGGGAGTTTGGCTAGTGATCTCTTTCTTCCTCTTCTTTCCCTTTCTGCCTATATCACACACACACACACACACACACACACCCTGAGAGTTGCCATGTGGTTAACTCTAGCTCAAGTTCATTGTGGCTGGAGTTCCGGGAGGCGGTGGTGTTGGAGGAGGGTGTTTGGGGGGGGGAGCGAGGTGAGGAGGAGCAGTAATTAAAGAGCTTTGAGAGAGGGGGCCCCTGCGCTCTGTTAGATGCATTTCACCTCCTCCCCTCTCCTCCTCCTCCCTCTCCCCATAATCCCCACAGGAATAAACAAATTGGGCTTTTCAGCCTGCAAGCTGGGCCTGGGGGCTCCTGTAATGGGATAGACATGAGGTGTGTGTGTGTGTGTGTGTGTGTGTGTGTCGGACAGCGAGAGAGACTGTGTGCGTGAATACAAGATATGAGAGAGAGAACATGTGTTTCTTGGTCAGTTCTGTGTGTGTGTGTGCTCTTGGTGTGTGTGTGTGTGTGTCCCACCACAAGTGCAGTAAGTGGCTAATTGCTCCCAGCTCAGTGGTGAAGTGTGCAGACGGACAAAGAGGGCCTCGGCTTCATTTACTTAATCCACAGGGTTTGGTATCTGAACCAGATTATACCGTGATACCTCTTAAACACCTGAGCACCGTGTGTGTGTGTGCGCGTGTGTGTGACTGAGCATGGCATTTTAGCTTTTATTAGACAGTAACTGGACTTTGTATTAAAGGTCTTATTGCTTTTGTAATTTTTTCCTCGTCCTACAGGATGGACGTGGGGTTCATGCAGGGTTTGGTGTTTTCCTACATTTCCCAGAAGGTTTAGTAGAACTTCTGGGCTGTTAACAACCTCGTAAACCAAATCTTTTGACCAGTCATTGTAGAGACATCGTGTCCCCAGATCTCAAGAATTCAACCGCGCTGTGTCCTGTTTTATGTTTGTTCCCCGGCACGCACCTTCTTCCTGGATGAAACTAAACAACTGCTCCCTTCTCTCTTTAACTTTTTGCACTTCATGCAACTTCATGTTTATTTCCCAACCCTGAATCCTCAGCTGGTACTAATCCACGCCGTGCACCTACAAAACGCTCTAATCGGATCAGAAAGCACGCTGCCGTGATGTCAGGCAAGCAAATGAAAGCAAAGGAGGGAAGGAGAGAGAGGGCGAGTGCATCTAAATCCTCATCTTAAAGCTGATATGTGCTCGTCATCACATGGCGGGCTGTTTTTGATGTAACGAGAAGAAGCAGCAGTTTTGTAGATTGGTGTGTTTGCCATCGGGACGCAAGATTCCCACAAGTGATCAGCTCTGAAGTGTGCCTGTAGTTTTTCTTTGCTGGGTCGGGGGAGGTTGAATGGATTCAGTCCATCTCCTCTTAATGAGCATCAAGCACATCTCATTTCACTGGCTGTCACACTAAAAAAAAGAAAAATAGTCCTCCCCCCTCCCCTCTCTATCCTCTTCAGTTCCTACACCTCCTCTTCCAGTCTTTCAGGCAACTTCAGAGGGTTCTGCCATGCAAAGCAGCCAATGATTTACTAAAAGGTCCTTTAATCATTGCAGGTTTTATTTCCCCCCGGCCTGTCTGGAGGTCAGTAATCGTCTCTCTTCCGCACAAAAGCGGCTCTGTTTGTCGTCGCGTTGTTGACAGCAGAGAGAGAGGGAGAGAGAGAGAAGGAAGGAGACTCGAGGCGTTTCAGCTTGTCGTCCTGCAGGTCTGATCAGGATCAGCAGGTTCTTCATTAAACATCAGCTCGGCGTCTCAGCTGCTTTGTTGTCCTGCAGAATGCGCGCAGATGTTGTTCTGTCACTTGAGGAAAGAGGTGGAAAAAGGAAGAAAGAGAGAGTATGAGATGCCAAAAAAAAAGAAAAAAAAACCCAGAGTGACAAAAACAGCGTTGAAGCTGGCATCCTGCTCGATCCCCGTCCCTCTCTGCCTCAAAGCCGTCTCGACTAAAATATCTCCCCGTCAGAGAGGAAACGGCGTCGGCTTTGAAAGAAAAGAAAGCAAAGTTTGTTTGCGTCCTCATCTTCCCGCTCCTCTGTTCATCTCCACCCCAGATGCTGTTACAGTGAATGCACGAAGCCTGCTTAAACTACGCATATCTGATCTCTCAGCTCGTCATGAAGCGCTTCCTTCTGCATGTCACACAGGCCTGCCCCCCGCATCCTCATCCTCTTGCATTCACTTCTTCTATGCTACATAAAAATAGAAAAAATAGGGCTGTGTGACGGGGAGGCTGATGGAGGGAGAACAAGAAGAGGAAGACGATGGTTCTTCTCTGATTCGTCTTTAATCAAAGTCTAGAATATTCCATCAATGGCCCTGCGTCTCTCTGCTGTTGCCAGCGTTCCTCGTCCACACTTCTTTTCCAAAGCACTGTGGTTTGTAAGCTTTCTTCACTTACCCCCCCCCTCCTTTCACTTTATCTCTAAAGTGGGTTGCATCTGTTCTTCGTAAAGGTAAAGATCTTCAGATGCTGCAGAACGAGGGAGAAACTTCACAGAATGATCTGTGACGAGCCAGTCAGGCGAGTTTGGGCTGAGAGGGGGGGAGGAGAAAAAGCAAAAGCGAAGTCTGAAATAGAGAAAACTGAGAATAGTAAATTATCTTTGTCTGTGCCAACTCTGATTTCTCTGCATGAGCGAGGCTCGTGTTCCACTTTCAGTCCTCTTTCCTGCCTATTGAATGTACTTTCTGGCCTGTGCGATTAATCATAGATATGTTGTGTTTGCATCATCAATAATTTCTTACTTCAGAGAATGTTATATAAAGGTTTGGCTGTGAGGACAAATGAATATTTCTGTTTTTTTTTTCTATTTCTGTTTGATGAAAACCAAAAATAAGTCTAAGAGTAAAGCAGAATGCAAACCAGACCTGCAGCTTTGTGAGACAGAGCACTGAGAGTTTCATAGTTTCAAATCAAAACAAACTGCAACAAAGTGTTGGAAAATAGTTGCTGAAAACACGTGAAAAGACTTTGAATGATAGATTACTGAAATGTGGAGTTAGAGCTTCAAACTGTTTTTCAGTCTCAGGGTTTTGTGGGCGGTCCTTAAAGGGCGGCTCGATGACACGCTGAGGCCACCCTGAGCAGAGAGATCAGTTAGTCTTGTCATTTTCTGAACTTATCTGACACGTTTCAGTCGCTTCAAAATGGCTGCGTGACTCCCACCAGTGTGAATGAATGTGAATCGTAGTTATGAATATTATTTTCCATGTCTGCCTTATTCTAAACAAAGGTCCAGTGTGTGAGATCAGGGACCTCTAACTTGTTTCCTGGATCAAGAATGAACCTTGCATAACCTCCAGGTAAATATTTGGCTCTTCTCCACGCGTGCTGGATGCATTCACTGTCTGTGGGGGTTTTTGTCAAATATGCTGCTTGGCCTGCGTACATGACGGCGTCTCAGTGAGTCCAAACTGTTCACAACATTCGCTGAAAATTACATAAATAAGCCAATTGTTTGAAACTTGGATCTGAAGTGGTTCTCAACACGCGGCGCTGCCTCAAAGTGAGAGTGAGTGAGGATGCATGAAGGTGCAAACGTGCACTGAAATAAGTTCGTTTCCAGAAAATGACACAATCATAATTTATAAGCCCGATCACAGTAATTTGCAACATACTGTGTGTAATTATCATTCTTCCATGAACTGTGCAGCTCTACGCACGGCTTAATCCAACGACGACAGACAATCATTACAGTTATTTATCAAATGAATCCTTCTGCATGTTCACCTGACTCATCGCAACAGGGAAGCAGTGTGTGTTTGTCTAAATGTGTGTGTGTGTGTGTTCTCAGTTGTCGGCCAAGCAGCCTGCAGCCACCTGAGCCAGCAGGCAGGCCCAAACAGGCCTGACCGTAAGATCAGACCTCAGGCAGCAGCTCCTCTGTCTTCTTACCGTCTGGGTCCTACCGCTATTCCCGTATTGTGTGTGTGTGTGTGTGTGTGTCATGTGGCCCAGACAAGTCCATTCTTTTAATCAAGGCTGGCTGAAAACAGACAGGAGCGATCTTAACATCACCCTCACTGGGGGGAAAAGCTGTCAGTCAGTCAGCACGAGGAGGGGACAGCCACCGAGCGAGGGAAGAAGAAAAGGAGAAAGGAAAGTAGGGAAGGCATAAATAAAGAACGCTGGAGATTTAGGACAGCAAGACGGAGGTGCGGAGAGGACAGAACAGATAATTGAGGCATGTGCGTGTCAGGAGAGCGATTTACTCTGTCCTAACAGTAAAATATTGCGCTGTCATTCCATTTGTCCGAAAGGCAGACAGTCTCTCAGGCGCCGTCAGTTATGGCCAAGACCGAAGCAAATTTATCTGAATGAAAGATGTGATGACTGCAAGACGGACACATCGTGCTCACAATGTTGATGCATTGTCAACAATAATAGGCTGAAGAATGACCTTCATCTTCCCTCCCCGGATGAAATTCGGGACAGAATGTGATTCTCACAGCTGGAACTCATGAGAAACTGGACCTTGTTTTCACAAAATATATATATATATATTTTTTCTTGGCGAACGTGGCAAAATTTGTATCTTGCAATTAATTTTCTGCACTCATTAGAGCCCCACTGCTTTCTTGGGAACATCCATACCGCCAATAAGATCTGTCTGTACCGGGGAGGTTTGTTTAAAATGTCTATTCGCGTGTCTTACTCCATCTGAACTATTTTTAGGCACACTCTGCAGATCGCAGTAATTAACTTGGTGAGTCAAATGTTATTATTACTCATAGAACGGATGGCCAAAACTATTAAAACAAGACTGACCTCGTAATAAATTGAAATCATCCATTAACCGTCTTCTTTTCTACCGTCTCATCCTTTTTTGCCTCTTTCCCCCTTCCCCTCCTGTTCTGGGTGATGACTTGATATACTAAAGCTGCTGTCACAGGCTGACGGAGGTGGGTTGGGGGTGGAGGAGCACATTAAGATTGATGTCTTCATATTCCGGAATGCCTCGGGCCAAATTAACGTTTATTGAGTTACATCCTGATTTTCCTTTTATGAGGGTCTAAAGCAGGATACCAGTCGCATCATACCAGGCAGATATTAAACAACACACAACAGCTTGGGACTGAAATATAACACACGCGCACACACACACACACACACGCACTCTTTATTGTTTTAGCTTTTATTGTTGATCAAGGTGGGGAGCTTAACTCGGAAGAATAGGATCGCGCTGTTGTTCCGATGATTGCGGCGTCCACAAATGAAACTTTGATGAGGGTTGTGCTTCCGCCTCCTTATGGCTGTTGATGATCCATTAACAATTACACTGGAGTGTAATTATTATCCAGCTAGAAGGAATACATAACTGCATCTTCAGTTCGACATGATCCCGAAGGCTGCGGCGCATTAAGACACCCTCAGACTGACAGAGCAAATATTTGCGCCGTCTATTTAAACGGGAGGTTTATTAGGGCGGCAGAGTGGGGCGCTCGTCATTTTCAACTCGCAGACGCGCCAATAGCTTTCCGTCACGTTTAACTTCTCCTCCGGAGTAAAACCTGAGCTGTGGTGCCGTAGAACAGAAGAGCTGGGACAGATGCTCAAGTGAGTTTTATTTGCATGAACAGATTTTTTTTGAATTTCCAGTCCACACACAGTAAATGTACAGCGCAGTACTCGCAGCCAGTTTTAGATTTGAACATCCCTGGTATACGCAGATAATGGATTATGTGCAGCATAGCAACAAAACCAGTTAGAGATGGCCTATAATTAGCCTAAGTGAAGCTGTACCTCTCCATCCTACACACAACGGAAAATTGAAAAAAAAAAAAGTGTGTTTAGTGGGAGTTTTACTTTGCCTCTTAAAATGAGTTAGAGAGCTGCAAATTTACTGAGCGGTTGTCTCTAATTAAACAAAAAAAAAGGGAGATAAAAGCCTGTCATTAAATGAGGTGCAGGGTTACACCTTTTTGTCACCTCCTTGTCAAACACCAGTCATCAAACATGACAACCTTCTTTACTCAAAGTTTGTGCCAGGGATGTGCGTATAAAAATATACCTTCTGATCGCTTATGACTCCAAAACTGCAGTATTTTTCAGAGATGTTTGGACATTTCGCCGTTAATAATGAAGGTTTTGTTGTTCGAATTCTACCCTAAACCCGGCACGAAACGAGGAGAACAGAGAAACCCGATGACAAGGGAGAACGAAGAAGGAATGTTGCACCGTCACTGCTTATTTTCATTCCAACTTTATTAAAAATTTGCGCGAGTCAAACTGAGCCGACTGTATCATTACACTGATAGTCTGCGGAGCTGAATTCAAAATGAAGACTTCGGTAAATGATTGACCCGAGGAGTTGCTCTTACTCTCTTTGTCAGACCTCCGTGAAGTTATGCGAGACCTTGGCATCTTCCTAGTTTACTCAAATGATCAATCAGCCGGACAAGGTTCTAACTCTGCAGACGCCTCTAATTTCCTACAGCATAACGGATCTTCGACACTGCCCTTTCTCTTGTCTCCTTCCTCAAACAGACAATTGGTTTGTATTGATTTCTTGAGCATCATTCCCAGATGACTCATCCTCTCGCTTTGGGAGTCTGGCTTTGTGAGGAAACACTTTCTTCAGGTTTCCTGTTCTACTTTAGGGTGATGCTTGTCAAGGTGGAAGGTCCTGTCTGGGCCTTGAGGCTCAGAATAGTTGCTTGTGATAGTAGGTGGGAAAGATTTATAGAGTATTCGTTCTTTAAGAGGAATAACAACATCTTTAGTGGGGCCGAGGCTGGCAAGAGGTGTGCTGTGGCACCCCTGAGGAGCATTTGGCCTTCCTCGACTGTTTTGTAAGCATTTGACAGGTGAAATAGTGTGGGAACTGCGGGGAGTGTTGCTTTAAAATGCTTTTTGTTGCGCTTGTCGGGGATGTGGAGGTGCCTGGTGAATGCTCAATAGCTCTGTAGGAGCCACTGGTGAATGGTTGAGTGCTGGGGGGGAAAATGGCTTCCCGCAAGAGCTGTGCACATTGCTGAGGCTCCTTCTTTGGGGAAACTGTCCACTGCTCTCTCCCCCCCCCCAACTCCTGACTCCCACTGAGGAGTGCAGGAACAGGGTTTTTTGTTATTGATTGATCAGACTGACATGTACTTTGCCTGTTTCTCAGCCTAAACCATTTGGAGGGTCGCCATGTGAACTGATGAGCCACATGTTCCGCTGAAGCCCGGCCCGCTCCTCCTAACATCCACCGCCTGGAGAAAAGACATGCTATGGAGTTTATTGTAATGGCACAAAGCTGTCTTGCTGTCCACACTCATTTTCATTGTTTTCGCTCTTGTGTTCCATGTGTTATGGAAATCACAGTCAGTTGTAATTTTGTCCCTGACAAATATGCTATTAATCATACCAATAATTGCTTTGTTCACCCGCTCTCCGGGTTTTCTCCACATCCCTTCGGGCAGTAAAGATCCAGCAGGGCTTTTTCAATAATGGAAAGATGGTTTGGGCGAGGCATGGTGTTAGAGGATGAGTCACCCGCGTTTTGATGATTGGGGCAATGGTAGGGTCAAATGGGGTCCTGAGAACCCAGAAAAATGTGGGGCGCTTCATGCTTCCTTTCGCCTTGATTCAGAGTGTTTGTCTTAGTGTTACCAAAGAGGATGAGAAGAGCTGAGGCAAAGATGCGACGGATGGGAAACCAGCGAAGATTTTGAGGTAAGACAGAGAGGAGAAGTGGAATGGATAAGAAGAAATGGTTTACGTGAAGGAAAGGACCGATGGAGGATATTGGATGGATAAAAGAATGTGAGTTTTGCGGGAATAGCTTGTGGTTGCTTTTAGAGACGGAGAAAGTAAGGCAGAGAGTGAAGCGGAGAGAGGGATTGTTCAG
The DNA here is from genome assembly GCA_014281875.1 of Nibea albiflora. NCBI lineage: Eukaryota > Metazoa > Chordata > Actinopteri > Sciaenidae > Nibea > Nibea albiflora. The sequence goes on along the minus strand of CM024795.1, from coordinate 4,625,186 downwards.
AGCCAGCGCCTGGCGAGGGCCATTGTTCATCCTTCCCTTTTGAGCTGAAGGAGACAGGAGAGTTTCACACGCCACTCGCAGGCATCCTGCTGGGCAGCCCCGGAAGGGGGCTATTGCAGCCGGTAAAGAAGGCCTGGCCATAGGGATAAATTACTCTGAATGGAGGGGTCTGTGTTTGCCGTTTTCTCCTCTTTTTCTAAAAGGAGCCAGAGAGGGAAAGAATTCAACCCCAACCACAGGTTGTCCGCTTCGCTTCTGGAAAGGCTCTGCCTTCCAAGTCACCAATTTAACATCCCTCCACCCCCATCGCCCTCCAAACTCTCTCCACTCCCACCTCCTCTGGAATGCTCCGGGGTTTTGTTGTCCTGCAGGGACCGGGGAGTGTGTGTCTTATGAAACTTCATAACTTCAAGATGTGCATGTATTCTTATTGTGGAAAGGGCAATAAAATTAATCCAATTAATGGAACATTTGAATTACTTACAGACAATTCTTCAATGGCATTATAAAAAATATATGCCTGTTGGATCTTTTTGTCTGCTTTTCTTTACTATTTCACAAATTGTTTCATATGTGAACAGACTTTTAAAATATGGACCTACCTTTTAAAATCGTTGCTGTTTCCATGACAGTGATATTGGTCAACATGTTTTGAAGGAGTCCGTGCAGGTTGTCAATCATCCAGGTCATCTTTCTTCAAGAAGGGTTGAAACCTGGGGCAACTGGACTTGCTTGTAGGCCTGTGTTTCGAAGGGGTTGTTAATTCATCACTTATATAGCAACCTACTTGAGCTGCTTTTAATGAGAATATGTCTACAAGTGTGCTGATTTTGCACATACATTGCACCAACTTCAGGAAAAAGACAGCGTCACTACCAATCACGATACCCGACATGGTTGCTAGAGAACTGGGGCTTTTTTTTTGTGACAAAACTGAATTTAAAAATATGAACTTGGATGCCAAACATGGCTTTGTTTCCAGCTGGAGCAGTTGTGATGATATTATTATTGACTTAACACAGAAATATTAGTGTATATGATGATGTTAGATTAGCAAAACAAAACTGCACTAGAATGTTTTACAGATGGCATTTTTATGCGCAGAGTTTCACCATAAACTTTACTGTGCACACATTAGTGTGTGTTTTTTTTTTAAACGTGTGTGTGGGCGTGTACATCTGCGCGTGCACGTGGGTGCGCTTGTTCGAGTCCTCCTCGTAGTTTGCAGCTCATTTTAATGGCCGACTGTTGGACTGATGCAGAAAACAGAGAGGTCAATATGCTGAAACTGGCAAACTCTCACTCGGAGATCTGAATTTTTACAAGCCCGGTTTTTGCCCCAAATCCCAAATGTTAACATCATAGAGCGTCTGGTGCCAACATGGAGGAGGTTAGAGCTGCGGAGCGGGGCCCTTCATGCTGCGTCAGTTTATAACTGGATATTACAGAGCTGGACCTCGGTGCCTGCTCTCCTCATCCAGTCAAAGCCCATAAAGTGAGTTACAGCTCGCCCGCATGGAATAATCTCCTCTTATTACACTTATCCCTTCACAGTGAGTTCACATTCACAGACATGGACCAAATGGAGTTGCTAATACTGATCTGGCGTCCGGTGCTGCCATGAGGCCTTTTTCAGGAACGCTGTCTTTGCCTAAGATCAAAATTTGACCGCTGCCATTTCGATGCCTTACAAAGCTCAGACAAATATTTGCACAGATGAAAACATTGTTTCCACTGGTTACATTTGGGTGATACTCTCACGTGTGTACAATGGTACAATTAAATGTCGATAAGGGTTGGATGTGTTTTCAATATTTGAAAAAAAGTAGATAATTCGGTGAAAAACATCATTTTGTTTTAACCTAAAGGTTGAATTTTGCAATAAAATTTGGAAATCAATGTACAATTTACTCTTTTGGTGACTGCTATGGGTGAACCAGTCCGCCATCAGATAGATGAATTCAGCCAAGGTGGAGCCCCAGCAATGCTCTTAGCAACACAGACCAGTTATCTTACATAAAAGATTCCAGTGAGTTCCATGTAGTGAAGACATTTGGTGAAAAGGCGGCATTGTTGGCAGATACTCAAGTACTTCTGACTGAACTCTGAGCAACCTGTCTGCAACAGACTTGGTGGATTATTTTTTTTCTGTAGCTTTTGTAGTCCTTTGGTGAGCTTTTAACCAGGAGGTTACATTCTGTATCACAGACATTTCAATGGCAGCCAGTTAATAAAGGTCCATTGGGGAAACCTACCGATTTTGTAGGAGTTTTCAGTTGTATTAAACTCCTCTGTTCACAGATAATAATTGCCATTTTTAGGCTCATCATTCTTACCAGCGTCCTGCAGCCCGATCTGCCTGGAAGCGACCGTATTCATGCTGCTGGGGAGCGGCTAGAGAGGTTTGTTGTAGTTTCTCTTCAAGGCTGCCACAGACTTAGTTTGATTTGTACAATCTGATTTGAGTTTGATTTCAGTCTGTCAGCATGTGGCCCAGAGCAGGTGATCGATAAATCCCAGAGAGAGGCACCGATCTCAGGGGGGGCGTTCTGTTGCAGGGAGGGTCCGGGGGTTGTTGGAGGTTTTGGCTCAGACATGCGGCTCGTGTAGCACTTACAGACTGACTCCACTGGACTGGACTCGATCCAGACACCAGTTACACACAAGAGAGAGAGAGCAAAAATCTGAAACTTCACCAGCAGCCTTTGTGTGCGCGCTGCAGAGACATCCTGCTGGACATGGCGAGACTGTCTGAAATTTCAGACTTCGGTAGACGGCCAATTCACTTTCAGTGCACCTCTCTGCTTTCAGTTTTAATTCTACCTGGACCGCGGTTCAAGCACGGCGATGTTAACATTCCCGTTGGTTCAGCTACTTTAATTTGAGCTGAGTGAGGTCCACCGCTTTTACAACCCTGAAACATGGTTTTGATTTGCCTCCGCAGAACAATAGATGTTTGCAGTGGAAATGGGTCATTTAGTTTGAGGTTTTAATGGACATTTTTGAGGTTTGCATCCCACGGCGTCAATGTAGGAATCTTTTTATTTTTCCACGTTTTGAAGCTCGGTTTAGAATGCCAAAGAACAAATAATGAACACTTCACTCATTGGTGTCTCTGTTGGGGCTGGATGTTGGCACTGATCTCCAGATTCTGGTGTCAGAATATAAAACATTATTCCCAGAGACCAAGGTGTCTTCAAACCACTTGTACTTTCAAACCCACAAACGGATTACAAAGACATAAAAGAGTAAAAGGTGGAAAATGCTCGCTTTAAATGACTGAAACTGCTGGTTTCAACTCCTCAGCCAGTCAGAGCTGAAAGTCTTGATTGACTGAAAACCTTCTAAAAAACTACTTTAGGCAATCAGGTGCGGGCAGAACAGGACTGTGAGCACCCAGGATCTCGTTTGCACGGACTCAAATCAATCGATCATCTAAACGCTTGTTAATTCGTTGAAATGGAAGGATATCATCTCGTTTAAAAAGGTGGATCTTGGGATTTTTCAGAATCGATGCCGCATAACCCAATCGGAAAATTTCAACCCCAACTGGAAAAAAAAAACTCTTCCCAGGAAGGAACGCTGAGCTCTCGGCTCAGCTGAATCTCTGACCCGTGTATCCCTGACAGAGGCCCCTGTTCGGGGATTTTGGGGCGTTAAAGTGGGGATGGTGGGGATTTGCGAGTGCGAGCGTATGTGTATGCATGTGATGGAGGTGGCAGCGGTGGCAGGAGGGAGGAGGAGGAGGCGGGTGGGGTCAGCTGGCCAAAGAGACAATCTGTGGATTAGAGCAAGCTTGGACACCAAGTGCTCACTCAGCACATTACCCAGCAAGTCCAGTGTTCACAGCCAGAGGCAGAGCTCAGTGCTCCTCTGTGTTTACACTGCCAGGCCTGACACACACACACACATGCACACACACACGCACACACATGCAATCCTATTCATACTAAAGCCAATACGAATCTGCACCCAAGTGCTAAAAGTCTCACACTTTACTGCAAATCTGCAGCGGTGCTCTTTGAACTGAATGTTTTATTCCAGCTTTAAAGTCCAAGTTGTTCAAAAGTTCTTTTTTTTTTTTAAGTGCGTATTGATCAAAAAAAAAAAACGAGTCAACAAGGCGATCTGTCTTTTCAAAGGAGGTCAAAACTATCTTTCTTTCCTCGCAGCATCCCTTTCATCTCGGTTCACGCTGCTGCCTCAGCGGCCGTCCGACAAATAGACCCCGACTCTCACTCTCTCCGTCTCTCTGTGCCCTCCTCGCTGACTCCATGCAGAATGCTCGCTTTCTCCCCCGCGCTTCATAAAAACACCACAGGAGTCCTTCAACGCAGGCTCGCGACTGTCAGACACGCAGCTGTTCGTCTGCCTCGCACCGTCTCCCAAACCCAGCCAGCCTCCATCCCGTGCAACAGCTTCATCATCAGCGTCTCGCCTGTTTGTCCCTGTTTTTTTTAACACGCATGTCGTCTTTGTGGAAAAGTATCCGTCCAGTTTCCTGTCCGGTCATTAAATCTTTAAAACGGACTAAATGGAAGTCGTCGTGATGGATATTTTATGTGTTTTGTCTTTGATCGTAATACAGAGGCCTTCCCTCATTCACATACTGTATACAGCACACACACACACATGTTCGCACACGCACATATACAGTATGTCGAGACCCAAAGCCACATAAGTACAGTGTGCAGAGGCCAGAGTCCTCACAAAGGGCTGACAGTAGTGGAAAGTGAAACGTAGTACGACACGCTCGCCCCTCTCCCTCCTTAACCCTTTCATGGCCCTGTGACCGGGCAGACCACACAGCACAACGCGCACGGCGAGATGCGGCCGTCCAAACGCTGACTTCATCCGCTGCAGAGGTTATAAATCCTGAAGGGAAAAGTCAGCCGAGCCGGACAGAAAATGTAACTTTCCCAGGACAGACTGATTCACTTTACATATCTCACAAAATGAGGTTTGGTCCAAAGTTTAAGTGACTTTGGCTAAAGCCTGATTTTTGGGGCTCATGGCGACATCGATATTGGGAAGTATAAAATTCTGATATGGATCTATCGGCAAATACATAAATATACATAAATAAACATGTTTTCTGGCACTGATCCCTCAAACATTTGTGACAAAGATATGTAATGCAGGGCGGATATCTTGCTGCACTGTAAACCTCACTGGGAGTTTAATAATAACTAATAAATCTAAATGATCCCAAGCATACATATACAGATATATCTGTAATAGGCCAATAATTGCAGGCCGCAAAAACTGCGATTGGTCCACTCGGTGTGTGAGACGAAAGGAAGAGTGAGGGATAGAGTTTCAGTTTCATTCGCCATGGTTTACACGAATAAGAAAAAAAAAACTCAGAGTGGCACAGAAAGCTCACCGCCAACTGCCGTTTTGGCTCCTGTTTATTTGCAGAGCAGCTCAAGACACACCAGCGCACGAGTATAAACGCTCACTTCACTCAGAGCGCACGTACAACCATAAATTAACCATAACCTAACACACGGTATGGTACAAAACACATGCAATCATAGGAAATGATAACCTCGGCAGAGAAGAGTCTGATGGGTTTTGCGTGCTGTTTGTCATAAAGTCGAACATGATGGACAAATAGAAACATTTCTGGAGGCTGGAGCCGTGCGAGAGTTGGAGGCTTGTTCGGTGTTGGAGGAGATTTTCACTCCACTGAGCGCATCCTAGTTGTGTTGCATTTTTTCAGATCTTGACACGTTGCCCAGAGAAAATGAGATTTGGGGAGGATTATGTTGGATTATCTCAAGATGTTGGCAGATATTTTCACTAGTTTGAAGTAAAATAACACGAGAAAATACACTGAAACATTTACACTCTTCTCTCTGTGCCTTTTTTCCATCGCTCTCTCTCTCTCTCTTTTTTTTATTTGATATAAGTCACACACCCCTCCACCTCCTCCGCCCAAGTGCCAGCCCACATGCCCGTCCAGCAGCCATCCACTCATCCCCGGCCAAGTCAGTGTTATCTTTGAACCGACTTCAGAGAAACTGCTGGCCAGCCGTGGATGATGGCTGTGTGTGTGTGTGTGTGTGTGTGTGTGTGTGTGTGTGTGTGTGTGTGTGTGTGTACAGTATACAGCTCCATAGCAGCACTATCCTTTCATTTCCCCCCCTCGTTTGATCTCGCAGGCCTTTATTTTTAACCCTCAGCAGCAGGACGATGATATATCACAAAGCGTGTAATTATGTTGTTTTCGCTCATTTCAGGGGAATAAAGGACAGTATCCTCCCACATGCTTCTGGGTCGCACTTAGTTAATAGGCAATAGACTTGGCTGAGTGTGTGTTTGAGCACGCGCACGTGTGTGTGTGTGTGTGCATGCCTGCCGTTCTTTGCACGAATGAAGCGCTGCACGCGGCGAGGTCCTGCAGAAATGAGGTCCTGTTATGAAGACTCAGGTCAGGTTGTGGGGGGGTTGTTAACATGGTTTGGCCTTAAAGGCAAGCCAACACACCCACACCCACACACACACACACACGCACACACACACACACACACACACACACACGCAGACCCTCCTGTTGAGTTACGTCACGAGGGAAGTGATTGAGCGCCGCGCCGCGATAAGAGCAGAGTTTTTAATGAAAGTCTGAGATGAGCAGGCGTGAAAAGAACCCCACTGCCAACCGACCGCTGCACATTTCAAACGCTCCCGTGTGAGTGTGTGACCAAACCGGAGGGATGAGCTCGTGATGACGGGCCTGTCCAGTCAGATTTTTTTTTAAAGCAATGCTTTGAAGATTTGACATCAGCTCTCAACTTGTTTGTCTGGTGTTTTGTTTACATACTTGAGCGCGCAAACCGGATATTTTAAGCGATTTTAAGAATTTGCTCATGCGTTGTTGTTCCACACACACACACACACACACGCCTTTTTCCCAGCGCGGCTCAACATGTGCTGCTGCGGTCACCAGCTTTGCCGAATCAGGGCGGCCTGACCTACGGTGGGCAAATTAGTAGGTGGAGATGAGCTGATGGAGAGGAGAAGAAGAAGAAGAAGAAGAAGAAGGCGGGGGAGGATGAGCTGTTTGGCATCTTGAATCCAAGTCAGCGTAACCCAGAGCCATCATAACCGCAGGGAATTCAGTGAATGCGTCCTTTGAGTGTTGAGAGTATAGCTTTAGAGCTTCCATATGTTGTAAAGGAGAGCAAATGTGCAGATAAAATGGAGCGCGAGCCTGGGAAACGGTGTATGCGATCGTTAAAGCTCGGCCAGTCCATACTTTATATCACAATATAACGACTATTTCTGGAGCTTTTTCTGAGCCTCTTCGAGCTCATTGTTGTGGTTTGTGGAACATTCGCTGTATTGTTCGGTCTCGGCGCTTTCATCAACCTCGTTTCCAGCAGTAACAGCCATCAGAAACCCAACGTACCCACTCAGGACCAAATGGCGAGCAGCTAGGGACTGAGCTGTGAAGAAACTGGAGCGTCTAACGCTGTAAAAACATAAAAGGGATTTGTATGACAAATTTGGACCTAATTTTCTGCGTGCATCTCCAAATTTATGCTGTTGTTTCATCTCCGCTTGATTCCTAAATCAAGAACTCTTTGCAAACACATTAAAGTTCTTTCCGCCGCTGTAGAAGAAACAGAAATTCAATTGTCCTTTTATTGCAGCTTCCCACACCTCATAACACACAGGGCTCATCTTTCTCATAAAAGTCTGAAAAGAAACTAACCTTCATCCGCTCTTAGTGAAGCTGAAGATTCAGGAGACTTTTTGGCTCTCGCCTCCGATGCACGTTTGTAAATGACGCGCAGCCGCTTTGACTTATCTGCATCAGTATTGAAAGACTGTTGGAAGTCTAACGCTGGCGTGTGGCGACGCCTTTGTTACTCTCTCTTTGAAGCGCCTCGCGTTCCGATGTCCAGCCGATCTGATTGTGACAGACAAGATAGAAGAAGGAAGATGACACAATCTTCTGTGTGAGAGACGGTTAGTTTTTCAAGGAAGCGACACCGATAAGCTAAAGATTGATTTCTTTGCTTGTATAAAACACGTTCTTTCGTATTACCCATCACAATATGCGTTGCATTATACAACATAATTTCGAATACTGCCTATACTGAGTCAGTCAAAGCCATTATTTTAATGCTTCATCACAGTGTCAATGGGAGCAAATGAGTTTAAATGATGTTTAAGCCTTGGAGAAAAGCGTCCATCTCAATAGAACTACTCTCAATCTTCATTTGGTGCGAATGTAGGGCATAAAAAGACCAAAATAGACGTCGAATGCGACGTCTTGACTGACTCTTCTCAAAGCTAAAGGCTTTAACACAGAACAGAGTGCTGCGTTTTGCGTTGCATGTAGCCCGGTGGGGTTTTTATTTGTACCCCTGCCATGTATCTGCTCGAGTTAATCAGCCCTAAAACGTCCAATAAGCCCGTTCTAATCTACGGGGGGGGGGATTCGCTTGTTGTGTCTCGCTGCCACAAAGGAAATAAGTTCCAATGAGTGGAAAACAATTTGATTTTACAGGAATCATTTTGAATCCTGCAGAAATGAACCAGATGCAGTTGTCGGTTAATTGGCCAACTAATAAGATGTCATGAAATGTTAAGCTCCTGGGCTTAAAAGCAAGACTGACGGAAGAGATTTGTAAAGTAATAAAAAATAAACTGTCAGATAATCTTTCTGTGGAAATCAACAAATGGTTGAATTCACTGCCGAGTGTCTTTGTGACAGACGGATTCAGAGCAGGCAGTAAGCTGCGGCATCTAGCGGTTATATTTTAAACACGCCGGACCGATTCATTTATGCTGAAGTAGGCCAGATGTGGCAAAATATGATTTATAGAATTTAATGTAAGTACACCGAACGGGGAAACTCCACCGGGCATGGATACGATGTGTTCTCTGGGCGCCGCGGCTGCCGGAGCTAATCATGGCAGTTCGAGTCGATGTTTCAAAGCGCCGTGGTGCGGTCGGTCTCGGCAACTGTTTTTGACACCCTGTGCAAACTTCCAATCATAAAAGCAATTTAACTACTTAGCTCATTTAGAGGTGCATAAACTAAGAAAGTCGGGGCTTGAAAGTTGTGTACATGGTATTGGTAATTCCCTGTATTCTTACTTAAAAAGTCACTACAGCTAGAAGATTTCAAGACATAAATATAAAGTCCTAAAAACAGGTTCAGAAAAGCTTCTCTTCTGACATGTTTGAAACAGTATTTTCATCACTCAGCATCAAGAAAGCCAAACGCTCTGTCGCTCTGCCCATTGTGAATGGTGAATGACAGTTATTACAGGTGAACAGCCGCCTTGCATACGCCCCGGTTCAGTCAGCAGTCTCACACGGGGTAGAAGCGACGGAGGATGAACACTGTTGCCTGACAGCGAGGTTGGACGCCAGTTGTGTCCATTCTCATTGTGCAGAGCGGCGCGACGCCGTGCGGCGCAGCTGAATGCAGCTGGTTTGGGACGGTTCTGGCCGAACAGTTGCTGACACGCTGAGACGCAGCTGTCTCTGTGAACGCAGCGCTTTTTACAGCTCGACACCAGCAGCGCAGGGTGGCAGGGAGACAAGAGAGCGGACAAAAGGCTTGACTCATTCCCTCCGCGCTCCCCACCTTACCCTTCGTATTGTCAGATGGCTCATTTTTTCTCCTCCCCAATTTACCGCTTATCACTTTTTACGGCGGTGCGCTGGCACGCTGAAAGAAAGACGCAGCCCCGACCCTCCAGGTAGTCTCCGGGGAGGTCCACGCCTAATTAACTGGCAGCCTTTTGACATCGTTCAAAGAGTGTGGCCACCCGCTCTCTGGGCTGGGTTACCATTGTGTGTGTTTTGGCCCCACTGCTCTCTCCTCAAACTCTTCACACTCGTCATTTAACAATTTAACAGCAGCAAATTGTGAAAACGCTGGAACAGAGGTCGGATGCCACCTGGTTAGATCTGAGGCTCCTGCGACGTGGCAGCTTCCGGCTCGGTTTGGTTGGCGAGGGCAGATTCTTTTGGGCGGCCGGCCCGCTTGCTGTAGGTGGGTCAGGTTTAGGCGTGGTGTCAGGCACGGATTGCGGGATCATCTGTTTGCCTTTTGTGTGTGTGTGTGGGGGGGTGTTTGGACCACCTGTCTTGTTCCACACCAGGTCTGTTTAGACAGTTTCAGGCCGTAGTAACCAGCAGTGGAGGATCTTTGGTGGTCTTTGTTTTCTTTTGCTCTGCTGGAGGTTCTTTCTGACTCACACAGCTCAGACACACCGGCCTCTGGCAGCAGCAGCAGGTGAAGGGAGAGCTGAAGCGGTCTGGATAGAAACGGGAGATTTCCTCCTCTGTCAGTGGGCATGAACTCTGTACTCGGCGTGAACTCACCTGGGGTGTTTTATTGACCTATAAACAAAGCGGGACGCATTTATTTTTTTCACTGCTCAGTAACAAGTGAGATGATCTGAGCACAGAAGGGCAACACCAGAATTAACTGAGTAGCAATCTAGAAATTAGACCTCCGATGTCAGCTGTAATCTGCTGCAGCCCCCGCACGATCCTCACGAGGACTTTCAAAATAAAAGAGGTCAGAAAAGGCATCGTTTACTTTAATTATGTCTATTAAAAATTCAGACAAATTGCAGTGAGCTCGCGCAGCACCTGCGTCCAACCGATCCACCCACAAAAATGTGGCTCAACGTAGATTCAGACCGACGTCTGTCCTCGATTAACGCTAAGCTGAGCTAAGCTGACCGTTCCTGTGGCGCTGTAACAAACAAACCACACACACACACACACACAGGTTTCCAAATTCTTTTATTGTGAAAGTCAGCTAAGAAGCACTATAACATCGCAAAGGAAAAAAAAAAAAGTTCTGCTGGCAGCACTTTGTGACTCCCGTGTCTCTGTTTTCTCCTAAGTCAGCTTTTCGGGCAGTTAAAAGAAATTCTGCAATTAACAGCTCAGGTGCTGCTCGCGGTCTGCTCCACTTAAAACATCCTTTAATAGACTGAATGATGCATTGTTGCTAAACTTGCACGTAGAGCTCAAAGTGATCCACTGTCTCTACAAAGCAGCCTCAGCATGTGATCTCCCTATCTGGGTGATGCATCAGAGGCTCGCCATGCAGGCGCTTCTGAAAGCGCCGGGCCTCTATGGCTGGCTGCACGGTGTATGTGTGTGTGTGTGTGTTTGTAGCCTTACATAACAATCTAGTGAGTGACTACGATTGTCTCTTTACTCCTTAAGTAGGTTCATGCTCCGAGTATAAAGGAGATCTCAGTCCGCCCGCCCGCTTGTGACACACATTCATACTCACCTCCTGGACTAATTATCTGCGCGCCGATCGGCTCGTCTCGTCGTTATCGGCCTCGTCGGTTCACATCGGGGGAGTTTTTGCTTCCTTGATCCGACTTTTGAAGTGGCTGTTATTTTTGGTGGCACAGTTACAAGACTAACTGATCTTTGCATTGTTTATTGATACTGAGCTCATCAAAAAAAGTAGTTTCTCTCCCACGACGTCATAAAAGAAAGCTCATATTCGCCCTCATGTGGGACGGTGTTCACAACATCGTGCATATAACAGTGTTGATGGTTGTCTGGTGGATATTTGACGTGTTTTTGCTCTCTGGCAACTCGGCTTCTTATCCCTGAAACATTGATACAGTCAAGTGCACCCAGGTAGAGCGAGTTGCCCACTAATCAGATGGTCGGCGGTTCGATCCCCGGCTCCTCCACTCCACACGTTTAAAGGGTCGTTGGGCAAGATACTGAACCTGAAGTTGCTCCTGAACGCTGCACCATCAGTGTGTGGATAGTTAGCTCCTAAAACTGATTTGGAACAATATCTTGAAGTATATTCTGATCTTACAGGATTTGCATCCAGCGTATTGCAAAATGATTTGGATGCGTGCACATGCACGTGCAGCACGGTGTGTGTGTGTGTGTGTGTGTGTGTGTGTGTGTGTGTGTGTGTGTGTGTGTGTGATGGTTTCCCGCTAAACTCCGTAAGTTTCTTTGGCTCTGGTCGGAGCCAGTGGCTTCTGCTTTTTAAAGCATGTTTGACAAATGCGCGGCCTGTGATGTGGCTTCGTGTTGACACAACTTCTCCTCCAGCTCACAGACTCTAATTTAGCTCTGTGCAAACTCGCTCACACACACACACACACACACACACACACGCGCTCTCAAATATTTGAATAAAACACACATATGCTTAAAGTTACAAATCCATCACAGCTCACAACACCGGAGTATAAGCTGCCTGTGTTGTACTCTGGAGTTATCAGGAATTAGCCTCAGTTGGGGATTTTCAGGCTCTGGTCTGTACCTGTCTGTCTGGGATCGCTCTGCCTGCCTGTCTGCCTGCCTGCCTGCCTGCCTGTCTGTCTGAGAGTAAACTTGCATGCCCCCCCCCCCGGGGGTCCGAGGACTGGAAGGAGCTACAGACCACGCAAGAAAAATTAGAAAGGCAACTTTTTAATGACAGGAAGACTCGGATGACGCCATCGCCCGTTTCCCTCCCCGTTAGCTGAGAGTTCTGGAAACGCGAGGAAGAGGAGGAGGGGGGGGGGAAGAGAGGAGAGAAAAGAAGGGGGGGGGGGGTGTGAAGAGGGGATGGTGGAAAGACAAGAATGAGGAGAAAGAGAGGGAAATGAAAAGAAAGAGGCCATTAATTTAGTGCTGTGGGAGGGATCTGAAGGTTACTGAGCTCTCTCTGCCAGGCCCTCCTGGGTTGACTGATGCCTTTGTGAGGAGGCCAGGAACCACACACACACACACACACACACTCACACACACATGCGCGTTCCAAGAAAACTCTGGGTTTGTTGCGGCAGGCCAGTTTCAGCAAAATAGACACACATACACACACACAGATGGTCATTAATGGGCTTCAAAGTGAGAGCAAAATGGGGAACCTTAATTTATTTCCTCTCCTGGATGTGATTTGCCGTGCGATGCGTCTGAAAATGTGGTGACGCCGTGTTTTTTTTTTTTCCTCTCTCCGCTGTGGTGGGAAATCAGGGCAGTGCAAACGTATGGATGTGTGTGTGTGTGTGTTGATGTATTTTGGGATGCCGTGTTTGTCTGCGTACGCACGCACACAGTGTCAGCCAAACAGGCCATATTAAAGGGCCAGTAAGCAACGTGTTGGGCTAAAAGAACAGGACGTGTTCCTTCATGTTAATGTCGTGTTATTTCTGATTCATCAAATAAAGTTTTGAGTCGTAGCTTCTTGTCTCAGATCCTTGCCTAAAGGTTCTCTGCCCTGCCTGGAAGTCTCAGATCAGGGCAAAGCCCTTCCTTCATTTTTTGTAGTTTTATTTTATTTCTGATCTTTGCTCTCTTTTTCCTTGTTTACTGCATAGTTGACTTTTATGGGCCTCTAAGGCGAGAAGGAAAGATTAAGACGTTGGCCAAATGTTCACATGAAATGGACATGGGCCACAGATAGACATCGCTTTGTTGTCAGAGGTCACAGGCCAAAAATGTTGGAAACCACTGACCTACTGAGTCAAGAGATCTTCGGTCGTACCAGTCCATCAAAAAATGTAACGGAGAAACCTAAAACATGGACCTGACTACAGTGAAGCTTGCATCCTTCCGCAGTTTGACTGACACCTGAATTGTTTTCTGTCAGGTAAACTGACTAAATCGGTCTCTCAAAGTTTTTACACCGCGTAACACCTCAGAACTGTTTCAAATCCAGCAGCGTGGGATGTTCAGCTGCCGACAGTCGATGCAGGTTTATTCCTATTAAAAAAGATAATTTATCGTGGATGTTTGCATGCACTACTCGAGCGTATCAGGCTAAACTTATTTAAAATAACATTAAAGTGTTCCAGTTGAAATTTATTCAAACCAGTCTTTGGACTGTGGGCGAGAACCCATGCGGACACGGGAGAACATGCAAACTCTACACGGAAAGCAACCACATATAGATGTATTTCATTAGTAACTTAATTAGTCATTATGCTGAACATTCCTATACTGGCTGTTTTCTGAGGACGAGAATGAACCTCCAGTCTGCTAAATAAATCACTCAGCGCTGTTTATAAAAGACGCTGGTCCATACTTATCACAGCTGGAAACACCACCTCACTCTGAGCCGAAACCTCCCGAGGCCGTACAACTGTATACTCTTTCACGTACAACACATGTCCGTGTTCTGACAGACGAGATTCATTTTCACGAAAGCTATTCGTATTAAGGCACGGGTATGTTTATTGTTCTCGTATTAATCACTTACACATACGCTGCAGCGTTGCCACGGGCTGGGAGCGCTTGTGAGGTCTCGTAGTGTGTGGCTGTAACAGCACAGCTCGCTGGAGCAGTGACAGAGAAGCTGCATGGCAGAAGGCAGCTCGGAGAAACGCCGCTGATCTATCCGAGCGCCTTTAAAAACTAGAAAGAAGGACGGGAGCGCGGACTGAACTGCCAGTTTGTCACCACTTCTTCTTCTTGGCATTACATTAGCTGGATAGGTGACGTACACGACGCAGAACTGTGCAACTGAAAACCTGAGACTTGGACCGGAGTCAGATTTCAGTCACAAAAATTACTCGAGACTTTATCCCCTGCAGATTAGACTTGACTTGAGACTCCAGAGCAAAAACCATTCAAGGTTCCAGTTTTGGCCAAGTAACATCGCAGAATTAAAAAGACAGCCTCGCGTACCCACATGGCTTAAATAGTTAAGAAGGCCCGGCCTCAGCTTTGTAAAAAAACACTTTAACACAGCTTTGAGAAGAAAAGTTCAAATGCTCTGTCTTTTTTATATTCAGCATTGAAAGACAAGACCTCAAGTGACCAACTCTGACAAGAAGAAAAGCTTATATAACTTTATCCGCCATCACGGCAATTTAGGGAGAATGAAGCCAGGAACCTCCGTCAACCATGTATTCTCTCTGCTGAAGACTTTCCTCCAGTACCTTTCTAAAGAATCGGCCTATCGGCCTCGTAGCGAGCGTTAGTTCTACGTACGAAAGCTCCAATCTTCTGTTGTTTTTCTGCAGCTGTGGAACAATCATTCTCCCCTGACCAACTTTGCAATGCTGGATGTGATTCAGAGAAGTGGAACCGAGTTAGTTTTAATCATCCCGTCCAAACCCCCAGACAAGTGGATTTTTTTTTTTTTTTTTTTTTTACGGCGGCAGCATAAATCAGACTGAATGGCATTAAAGTACAATACCCAGATTTCTCATCACTTGGCTGCGGTTTTCTGAAAGTTTTGTCACACATAACAGAGGGGGGCAAGTATCAAATCGTTAAGGAGGGTCAATATATCATGGTAAAACAAAGGGAGAAGTCACATGGGTATGAGGCATTGTTCTAATATTGAGCTGGATTCGTGGGTTTGGCCTGAGAACACAGAACCAGAGCTCTGTCATGTGTGTTACAGTGAACCCCCTCCTCCTCCTCTGACTCCTCTGCAGTTGACTTACTCCCCCTCCTCCCGCTGAATGTTGTGTCAACGCTTTCACCTCCCTGATGATGAGTCAGCGTCGGAATCGCTATTTGCTTATATAAATGCCGATAACAGAAACACGTCCATTAAGCTGAACATTAGCACTAACCCGTCCCTTCTTCTTCCTCTGTGTGTTTGCAGGAGTTCAGGGCAGCGCTGAGTGTTCGTGTGGGAGGAACCACTTCACGTGTGCGGTCAGTGCATTCGGGGAGTGTACCTGCATCCCGGCCCAGTGGCAGTGCGATGGAGATAATGACTGCGGGGACCACAGTGACGAAGATGGATGCAGTGAGTTCGTCGCCGTCTCTCTTTCCTTCCCTCTGTTTCTATCTCACAAGATTTATTGACCCTGAACGTGTCCAGTTTGAAACTTGAACAAACACTGACGTAAGAAGCATCTGGTACTGATGATCCAACGATGTGTCTCACGCTTAGTTTATTTAATCTGTGTTAGATTTTTTTTTTATAGCTTTCCTTGATTAATATAAACATAGTTAACCACTAAGACATTTTTCTCATTAAATAGAAGTAGCCAAACATCTCGAATGTTAAATGACGTATAAACACAAGCAGCTGTACAAGATTTTTTTTTTTGTCTAAATAAAAGGCTTAAAAATCTTGTCGAAAAAGATCAAAAAACAAATAAAAGATCAGAAATCTGACCAGGCATTTGATATATTCGCTACTTGTTTTTGACACTCAGTGCTGTAGAGCAGGGATATGCGTGACTATTCAAACACTTGCTAGTTGAGTCAAGATTTACCAGGAAGCAGCACCTCTATGATCTGAGTTTTAAACAGTGAGAAACTGACAATCAGGCTCGCTTCGTTTCGTTAAACTTTTTTCTCTGTAAGTTCACGTAATCGCTGATGCCGTGTTGTCGGTGAAATCGCAAAGTTAAGCCAAGTGGCGGTGGAAAATAACATCTAAGGCATCGTGTACGAAGTTATGCCGCAGCAGTTAAGCAGGCATGAGCGTGAACTCTCTCTCTTCGTCTAATAACATGGCGAACATCTTGATTTTCTTCATAATCATTCACAGCGATCATGAGAGAGATGTCATCCACATGTTTCTCAGTGTTTCAGTCCATAAAGTCTCCCAGCGTTTAAAACAAGTATTCATGTATTCATGTGTTTGATTTTGACCTGTTGTCTGAGCGTTTCCTTCCTTTTAGACTAGTCGACTAGTCTCCTGTTTAAATTTAATCAACACTGGATGACCAGCGTTACACGTTTGTTCCTCTTTTACGAATAAATCAGCAGCTTTGTTCTGAATATTATCTCTGTCCCCTCGAGTGAGTCCTCGCCGAATACTCCGGTTGTGCTTGGCAGCCTCTTTCCTGCAAATTCATGCAAAGTGCATGACTTCTGAATTTTTTTGGTGGGGAGGTACAAGTGTGCTCAGGCACAGTTTTTTTTCCCCTACAATAGTAAGAACAAATATAATTGGGCCCATATGGATCCCATCATCACCCAGTGAAACAGTGAATGGGTCACTGGTCCAGGCGGGGTTGTATTTCTGATGCAGAAGCAGAACGAGCCCGCTCTGCGTGGTGTATGCCCCGTGCAGGAGGAGGGAAAAAAATGCTTGAGTGACTTTTGGCACCAGACGGCGTTTGGCTGGAGGGAAGTCTTGGCAGCGGAGCCAGACAGGAGTATTTTCCTGCAGAGCATGTCAGTTTGTCAAGTGGAGGAGATCTTCACCGCTCCTCTTTTACACTTCAGTGTACTGATGTGAAATGTCAGTGCAGGGGTCTTTTTTTTCATTTCCCTGCTCGCCTATAGAGCAGGCAGATGCTGCCCTTTTTATCTGACACTCCTTTTAAAGGTGTGTGTGTGTGTGTGTGTGTGTGTGTTGCTAGTTTTTCCCCGTCAGTCCTCCGTCACATTAAGCTAGTTAGGGGTTGGGAGAGGGGACACTAAGTGTTATTGATCTCCAGCCAGTTGAATGTTCAGTCAGTCTGATCGCATCGATCTGCGGTACGCTTCTTATTTAAGGAGACACGTGGAAGCAGCTGACAGATATCAGAGCATCTTCCTAATCCATTAGTACTGTCTGATCGATCCTCAGTTACATCGCTCCGGATTCGAACGCCCCCCCTCTTGGACTCCCTCCAGTCATCCTCGTAATCACAGAGCTCATATCACAGAGATTCATGTTGTTGTAGTGGCCAGCCACTGAATACTACAGCTACGATCCTTCAGTGTTTATGTCTACACATAAATATACTGTGCTGCTGCTGCTCAATAGTGGGTGGCACCCTGGAGGATGAGTATTCTGGCACTGAAAACAACAAAAGTTTGATACTGAAGTAAGTCATTCTTTGACATATTAGTTCCAGCACCTTTTAAAATTAAAAATCTTTGAGTATTTGGGACAAAATAAAGAAGCGGTGCTGTGAACGGGGTCCCAAGATAAGTCTGAGGGCTGACAAGATGATTCAATGGATTAATTGATTTATGAAATTCTTTTCATTTTAGTTAGTATAGTTTTATCTCTTCGGGTTTCTTGCACATGAAATGATCTATGATAGAAAAAAATCTCTCTTGCAAATAGGAGCTGATTTATTTTAAGTGGATGTGAGCCAGAAAAGTTGGGAAATGCAGTTATAGACGTGAAAATCCAGTCTGAACATCTCTGTAGCTCCAAAGATCAGGTCATACACTGTAGAAGAAAAAAACTGAACAGACAGACAGAATCTTACTGTAAATATGCAACGTTTCTTATATCAGGGTAAAAGGATATTTCTACTGTTTCACGTATAAAGTTGTTTTGTTTATATTTTATTTAGATTTTACGGTGAAAAACTGTGAAACCGCGACAGTAAAAGACCGTAAAATGCCATTAAATATTACGGTATTTTATAGCTCTTAAAATGTCGTATAAATAAGGTTCTGAAGTATGACTGTGTTTTACAGTATACAGAAAAACAGTCATACTTCATGGCATATTTTTACGGTCTTTTACTGTCATGGTTTGACAGTTTTTCACCGTAAAATCTATAGATTTTTTTTTTCACAGTGTCTGAAAGCGTCTTCCAGCTCTCAGATTTTAATAGTTACCGGCTGACCGAAAGATTCATTTCTTCAGGTGAAGAACTACGAATGAGATTCACTGAATTTTGTGTGTGTGTGTGTGGCCTGAAAGATCATGTAATCAGCCGATGCGTTTGCAGGTGTGTGTGTGTGTGTGTGTGTGTCACAGCAGAGTCGAGGCCCACGTGACTCTGCTTCTATTATGCTGATTAAATTAAGCCGGTCGGCTCGTATAAAAAGCGAGGGAGTGAAATTTATGATTTTTTACGACGTTTCCTAAACGCAGCGAAGAATTGAATTTACGGAGGCGCGGTTTGAGCGCGGCGGAGAGAAAGCGGTTTTCCACGATTCAGCAGGAATGAGAGAACGTGTGTGTGTGTGTGTGAGTGTGTGTGTGTGACCGTGAGAAAGTAGAAACACAATGAACGCACAGAAACACACAGACAAATGCTTCTTTTCAGCTGGATTGTAGTGGCGTCGTTTGCGGCGTCCCGACTTTATTTGAACATATTTATCATTTATACCAATTTAACAATTTCCAGAGGAAGCACAAGATGAGGAATGTGTGTGTGTGTGTGTGTGTGTGTGTGTGTGTGTGTGTGTGTGTGTGTGTGTGTGTGTGTGTGTCGTGAGTAAAGGATGAAGTAAGTGGTGTTGTGAATGTCAGTGTAGGAACTCTGTCGTACTCTAAAGGAGTTGCTGGTGGGTGACGGTGAGGAGGAAATGGTCTTTACAGCCGGCCGCTTTCCTCTCTTCACCCCACATGTAACATCTGTATGTTTATAGTGGACCACACTGGGGAGGAGGAGGAGGAGGAGGAGGAGGGAGGGGCGTTCAGTGCTGGGCGATCATGAATCTGCCCATTTGAAAACAAACATGTAAAGTTTGAGGCGCGCGCCGGTGTGTTTGCAAGCTTTACAGCTCTAACTAACGCCAGGGCTGCAGTATTTTTGGTCCGAGTTATACTGAAGCTTGGATTGCAATTCAGGGTGAGAGCAGCTTGATTTCAAAAGTACTTTGTTTCAAGGCTGTTTGGAATAAATCTAGCTGAATAAACTCGACTTTCTCGACAAAGAAAAGAGCTCCACTTAGATTTAAACTCCATCTTTCAACAGTTTCCTTCTGTTTATCCGGATGTTGGTTGGCCAGATGTCCTTCACCCCCGACCATGTCCTCCTGCTCTTCTTCTTCTCTTCTCCTGTGTTCTGCGTGTACCTCAGGGTCTTCTCTCACGTTGGACATGTCAAGGAAGATACCCAGGAGGCCGATCGGACACACCGCAGAACCTTCAACTGGCTCCTTTCAAAACAATCCTCTGAATGTGCGAGCCCCCCTCGCCTCGCCTTGGAGTTAGAGCCCCCCACTGCACTGTTAAAACGCTAAAAAGAAGGCAGCACAGAGACATGAAATACAGATCCAGGAAGTGCAGTTTGAGTTTTAGTAAACCGCAGTGGCTTATAACTTTTTTTATACACAACTCTTTTACAAACAAAAGTTACGATAACGCCGAGCGTGCGTGCAAATGAACGAGTCGGTCCGGACGTCGTGTGAACGGAGCTGGTTTTGGCTGCAGGTATAAACAGTCTCACTCTGTATCGCCCGGTCCCGACACCCACATCTCTGCGGATGCTCCCGCAATCTGTCTGTCAATCTCGCGCTTCATTTTTACCCTCACTTACTCTGCGGTGAAGCAATCTGTAAATTCCCAGCCATGCACGGTGACCTCCGCTTGAACTTCCGAATAAATGTGAGAGAGAAGATGCGGCGTGACTGGACAAATTAAAAAGTTGAACTTCTTGAGTTTCCTGAGTGAAGACGATACAGGTGCCTGTGATGGGATTGCGAAAGCATTTCTGTTTTCATGCCTCGGCAGTCAAAGAGCACGAAGGTCACGCATCTCAAGGACGGGACACTAATTAGCCTTGATGAAATTAATTGAAGGCATAACTCACAGTTGTTCCGTCAAATTAAAAACACCCCTTTTCTCATCGATACAGCTGTCTGAGCTCCGGGGGTGTACACAGCTCTGGATGGTCAGAATAACATTTTACTATGTTTAATTACAAGCCAAACATATGAGCTGCAAGGGGACTGAATTAGAGGGACATGCATCCGTGTTGTTGCCTCATCCATGAACGCTCGTAAGGAGAAGGAAGGCTGCACGCCGCCTTTGTGAATCCGGTTCCTATGGAAATGGCAGCGAGCGCTCATTGTGTGGACGGCTGCGCAGTCAGAACTGAAGTGCCACGTGAATGAAATAAGGAGAAGGACGGAGAAAGCGATGAAAGGCAAGACGACTGCTACGTGCTCTCAGCGCTTTTTGGCCAAACATCTTACCACTCTCTTCATAAATCCACTCTCTATCTCACTCAGAATCCTTCAAAGCTTGTTGTGTTGTACTCTCCTTTACTTGAGCGATTGAACATTCATCTTCCTGCCTTTGCCTCCCTCCATCATTCCCACGTTCACATTTTTCACGCCGGCCTCAGCCGTACCAGCGTTCGCTCACTGCTCTGAGAATTCAGTCAGTTTTCAAAATAAAAGACTCTGCTCCTGGCCGTAAAAAACAGACAAAAAAGGAAACTATGTAGCCGGCTTGCTCATAAAAGAGGCACATAAATCAAGGAAAACTGAGCAAGTTAACAAAATCTGATGGGAAAAACAAGAAACAAGACACAATGTCACAGATCAAGTGTTAATCATGTTCTTAAGTGATACAAGGATTCATCTGAGACTTGATACAATGTTTCCCGTTTAAAATGTGCTCTTCTGAACTCTCTGCCCTGGAAGTGGACACGGCAGGCGGCGTCGACGTGTGTGTTTTTGGTCTTCTCTCCTATCTTATCTCGCTCAGTTTGTCTGATCTCTCCTCCCAGTTCAAGGCAATAAAATGTATTAACGCACACCGATATGAGACGCTCATAACAACAGAACCCGCAGCAGATAAGACCAGGCAACCTTGGAAGACTTATACATTTTCTGTTATTTCACCATCCGTCTCCTCCCACCTCCTCCACCTCCCTCGCTTTTTTCTCTCTCTCCTGCATTTCACTATTGAAATAAGCAGGAACGTGAACACACACACACACACACACACGCAGATGCATAGGCACTGTGTTGGGAGTCCTGCTGAGTTGAAAGCAGCTGAGGTTGTGAAAGAGTAAATGCTTTCGGCCAGAGTGAGGAGACAGGACTGCAGAGAAGATAGATGTGAAGGTGTGTGTGTGTGTGTGCGTGTGTGCGTGTGTGTGTTTGTGTGTGCGTGTGTGTGTGTGTGTGTCTGGGGGTCGCTGTGAGATGAAATGGAATGGATGTGTGATTGAAAGCGCCGCATGACTGTTGGCTTCCTCTGCTGTCGGTTCACACACCTCTGCGAGGTTTGGGAAACGGGTGTGTGCTATAAACTCAAACACACACTCTCATGTACACACACACACACACACACACACACATACGTGCACACACACTTCGGCTTGAGGTCCCTGTTTTGGATGCACTTCAAGATATCTGTCAGGTATAACGGGGCCTCCTGGTGGAGTTTTATTCACCATATTTATGAGGAGGATCCATCTGAACGACCCCTGTGCCGAAGTTTCGAAAACATTTCACACAACATGTGGCAGTTACTTCTGACCAAACATGCAGTATATCTTGTTGATCACTAAAGTGCACGTGTAATAATAGAAGAATTATTCCGACAACTCGGAAAAGACTGATCTCAACCCTTGACCCGCGATCAAACTGATCAAAACAAGCGAGGATCCAAAAAAATCTAAAACTCAAACTGCTTCCCACGGCGGCTCTGATACAAACTCGCACACATAAACCGCAGCAAAATGAGAAATGCACCCCTCCCCGTGTCCTCTAATCCACAGCTCTTTGCAGTTTCAGCCAATCGGAGAGCGGCAGTGACCGCGGGAGCTCAGCCGATCCGAAGGCAGGAGCGGAGGAGATTAAGACCCCATTCCCTCCTTCTCTATGTGTCAATTTCTGACCATCCCTTCATCTTTGCCTCCCTCTGTCCTTGCATCCTTCTTCTCTCTGCCCTCCGACCGCTGAAAACCTGCAGACTGGACTCACTTTTCTCTTCGCTCAAGACTTTCTCATTTATTTCTCACCATGTGGTTGAGTTGGTTACTTCACTCTGTCTTCCTGTCTCTTTCTCCCGGCCCTGCTTGTATTTTCTTTCCCGTCTTCTGTCTCAGGATATGCCCGTAGTTGTTTGGACGCATTAGCATAATCCTCTTCTCTTTCTTCAAACGCCCTCCAACCACCCACCCAACCGCCCAACCAATGCTCGCTCTTGTCCTCTCCTCCGCCTCCTTCCTAAATATTTACTCCCCGCTCGGTAAATGAGGCGAGCACACTTGTTCACACAGAGGAGGACACGATGAGAGCCTGATTGAGGACAGAGAAAGAGACAGATATAAAAGGAGAGACAAAAAGCTTGTTGCTCCGGGGCCTGACTACCTTCTTTGTAAATCGTGTACAAGCTTGTTTGAGTAGGTGTTAAATATGTCCTTTGTGTAATTAAACACAACAGAGGTGATAGATCAAGGTCTGAAAGTGTTACGTAGAGCATCATTCACACGATATTCTCAAACGATTGTGTCATTTTGACTCTTTCTGGACTCCGCAGATGTATCGAACATTGAAATAATTGTTAGACGGAGAAGATCTGGTTGGTGTGCCACATGTTTTTCACTCCCACCATCCCTTCAGAGGTCTTTTTTTATTGATTGTCAGTGATGAATAAAACAGCAATCGTACAGGGAGAGGAGCTTTTGTTTTTCACCACACAAGCATCTGACCAAACACACAGCTGACCACAGGAGGTTTAAATTATGGATCGCTGAAGATAAAACTCTAGACAGCGGTACAGATAAAACATACAGAATATACCTTGATAGTAATAAATAAGTAATAGAAACAGTACAAGAATACGATAGGATCATGGGAGATAAAGACAGTTTTCACTCCTACCATCAGCACAATCTCAACCGAACTAGGTCACGGAGACGCTGCGCAGCGGTTTATACTCCTTTGTGGCAGGACTTTATTAAGTATTGACGGAATCTAATTAGTTTAGAGCTTCCGGGTCCTTTTCCTTTCAGAGGTATTACCTCCGTAAACAGTTTTCTTAATGAGTTTATAATCTCAGTCGCTAGTTTCAAGTCTTTTTTCCATGTAACATGACGCCAATTTTGCAAATTATGGCCCCATTTAGAGTATAAATAGACGATAAAGCAGGCTGTGCTTTAAGGTGTGGTGACCTTGTGATTGGCAATTCATTCTCAGCGAGTTTGTCTAACGCCGGGCTCTCAAACTCTCAGCGCTGATTAAATATGAATCAAGATTCTGTCACTTCGTGGAGTATTCATCTTCTCAGATCACGCCGAAGCGTGTTTTAATGGATTGTTTAGCGGCCATTGTTGTTTTTTCCTGCTTGAAACCAACTCGCGGCACCGCGTCACCCGCCAGCTCCGCGTTCTTGCGTCCAAATATGGTCACTTCTGGCTCCAGAAAATTCAAGATGGCCAAACTAGTGCCAAACTCAAAGCCTCCAAACGACTGTCCACAAACCAACCAATGGGTGACGACACGCTGGTGAATGTTTTTCACTAGGCAGGCTGCTTTTTTCTTCTTTTTTCCTGGTTGAAACCAGACACAGCCCAACTCGCAATACGCCACCCACCAGCTCCACACCGTTGCCCAAATATGGTCACTTCTGGCTTCAAAAAGCTCGAGGCTTCCAGATGATTGTCCACAAAACCAATGCGTGACGTCACGGTGGGTTTACACTTGTTATTAAGGCAGCAGTCATTTGCTTCTCTGTTTTGACAGTTGAAGTCAAACAGTAGAATTTGCTATGTTCAGGATACAAGTTAGTCTTCCAGGAATGTGTGTCATCTCGGAAAACAGAGCATTGCCAGGGAAACCAGGTCTGTCCAACAGCGGTTTCAGTCGTACTCGGCGGTTACAATGCTGGTCTGATTTGTTGATTTAAAGGACAAAAAAACATTAGCTGTACAAGGATATGTGGATTAACCGACTTTATCGTTCTCACTGCCATCATGCGACGTCTTCTCGTCAGAGCAGAGAGGTGAAAACAAGATTGAAAGTGCAAGAGATGACGGCGGCGGCGAAAGAAATATAGCCTTCGAAGTTTGGCTGCATGTTGGGTTTGTGACAAACAACTGGGGAGACGCTGCAAAACCGGATAAAACTGTGATTTACGCGGAGACGGTGGCAGCCGGAGAAGATGTATTTTTCCTGCTAAGAATCAATCACGGGCTAACTGCCGTCGTGACTGAGTGTGTCGAGCTCTTTTGCCTTTTGCTTTTTCTTCATCACTGTAATTTCTAATCATTTAACTAGTCATTCCCGTTGCATGCTTTGACAGCCAGACAAAATAAACAATCCGCAGACATGGCCTCGGGCTCTGAGAGCTTGCGGCGCGCACATGCCATTGTGTTTGATGTTTTATAGGCTGAATAATTAACAACCTAATTGAAAATAATGACTGATAGATGTGTTGGTTGTCCTTTTCCCAGGTGGAACCGTCGTTGATGACGAAACACAGTCGGCCTGAGCTTGTTCAATCAGCCCGCTGACACATAGTTTCCCTGCTTCCTCGGCGCGACATCGAACGAGTTAACGTTGGACTTGTTGATGCCGTCGCTCACAATTGGAACCCGGCTTATATGTTGACACTGCAGCTTTCTCAAATACACAAATGCATCCATCCAACGTCGCACAACCCAAGACAGACAACCACAGCTGTGTTTGCTTTTGGTTGAATCAGTTTTTGTGAGCGCACGTGTGTGTGCATGTTTTATTACCTGCCTGAACTCTTCTCCAACTTTTCCTATTATGTAAATTCAAAGCTGCACTGGCACACGCTCGGTCACACACACAGCCTATTTTCTGTTCACCTGGTGGCTTTAATCCAGAGGACGATACCTCACCAACTCTTGGACAGATGAACAAATAATTTAACATCTGAGAATGCTAGTTTGGGTGATTTTTCATCTTGACTGAGCAACTCGGCCTTGGTTTCCACAACATGTCCACATTTCAAGGGTAGGCAAGATAGTTTTTTTGGTTTTAATGACCCTTTCCTCTCAATCCAAAGTCCCTCAAACTCTAAATTGCGGGGTCGGGGTTCAGTTACAGTCCACAGAGGATGCTAACGTGACTTTGTTACTATGGTGACTACGTCATCTTTTCTTTGTAAACACGTATTGACATTATATTAATGATAATATGGGATTTATTTGGCTCTTTGTGAGTGTTCTTACAGGACGAGTCGTGTTCTTTCAAGTTCTGACTCGGCGTTGTCTCTTTGCCTCTTTGGAAACGTTAGTCTCCCCTAAGCCCTCTTTTTTTTTTGACAGCTATCCTCTTATCCCGCAAAACTAATAACACTTGTCCAGTTAACTGTCAAGTCGCTCCAGCAAAGAGATGCATTACCTGCCGCAGGTGGGTGTCCAAAGGACGAGCAAGGCAGCATTAGAGAAATTATTGCTTCATTCAGCCCGTGACAGATGCTCATAATAGTCTTATAATGTCATCGTTAGAGCGCATTAGAGCGTTTCCTGTCATTCGGCCTCTTAAAGATGAAAATGTGTGGCTTTTCAGGATGACAGCACTCGAGTGTCTCGCGCCGGTGTCGAGCACTCGGAGCGGAGATTTGTCATAGCAACAGGCGACGGTTTCTGCTTTAATCTGCTTTGATGGACAGTAAAGCGTCACGTGACGACGCACACTGCCGCATCTCTCTGCAGTTCATTCACTGCAAGGACTTCTTTTGATGCGACTGTATTTTAATGCAACTTGATGTTTCACAGCTACAGTTGGAAGATTGCGCCCACAAATCATATGCTCAGATTCTAAAAGTAATAATAACGTGTCCGGAAAGATAAACCAGGTCAAATTGGCACTCTCAATCAGGTCGATATGAATATCCTCGAGCACATTTGCTGCTAATATTTTGGTGTTCCAGTAAAATATTGGATGCAGGACTTGTAATGGAATATTTTTACACTGTGCTGTTGCTGTTCTGTTTAAGTATAGGATTCAGATACTCGTCCTGTCCAGTGTGAGTCTCTCAGTGGATGAAAAAGATACATGAACCGTGTTTGGTCAGAGGTTTTCCATCTTTTGTTTGTTTGATACGCCAGACTGCGATAAACACAGTGTAATGAGGCGACAAAGGCTGATGTCAGCTAGTTAACAGAACTTTTCGGTGACGGCTCCGTGAATGCAGAGTAGCGTTACGCAGCCTGGGCGAGGCAGGAGGTCTGTTTACTGAGGAGGTGGAGGAGGAGGAGGATGCAAAAAGCCCATCATAGAGGCCGCCGCCGGACACACTGCCAAGAAAAACTCTGCTGGCAGCGCCACTCCGCTCTGACGGAGTGAAATATGCGCTGGCTACCGACCAGGGCTGCCTAGAAATCAGATAAGCCGGGACCTATGAGAGGAAAACAAAGAGCGAGTAGAGGAGGAGAGGCTGACACGGATGGACCGGGAGGATTAGTTTGAGTTGGATATTTCGAATTCTGAAAAATAATACATTTTATGGCTTTACAGACTATTAAAATATCCCGCACAGAGTCATTTCACCATGTTACGATCGGGATCTGCGTAAGAGATACACATCGCTGGCTTTCCTGAAACTGAATTCACGGCCTCGGCAATTAACCTTCTGTCGTCTACCTTTCAGAAATGTTTTGTTCTTGCCACCTGCTTTGGTGTTTAAGGAGAGAAGTGAAGGAAGAAGTTTAAAAGAGAGAGACAAATCTCGGGAGCTTCAGAGGGAGAATCTCGGTACATGAAAGAACATGAATAATTTGGCTGTCAGACTGTCAGAGGTATAAACTAAGAGGAGAGACAGTTTGGGTATTATTCTGCCTGTTCGCTCAGCTCCAGCTCTCTCTACACTTAAGCACTGACGCATTTGTTAATTAAAGTGAAATTAAAGCTTGCATTGTAACCACTTAGATCGCGTAGCCGCGTCCAAACACTGCGATCGAGCTTTGTCGTACAGGTGTGTGTTTGTCTGTGTGCGTGTGTGTGTGTGTAACGGCCGCTCGATGCCAAACATGGAGTCAAACATAATAAAAAGCGAAGACACAGACCACCGCTGTGAATAAATGTTTCCAGCGGAGACGACAGTAATCTGGAGGTGAACCGAACAGTTTTGGACAGAGAGAGAAAACCTTTATTATAAAAGCTCCTCGGCTGAAATATTCTCGTTAGACTTGCAGACTCCTCTATAGCTCTCTGGAGTCCACATCTGTTTTTCAGTCAGACAGTGTCCCCCCTCTCTCTCTTTCTCCTTCCCCTTCTCTCTCTCTCTCTAGTCTGTCCATCCTCCCATCCGTTGAGCCGATGCGATAAGCGGTGTTTAGGCAGATATATAGGCCCCATTAGAGCCACTTGATTCAGCTGCTCTGTAGTAAAAGGGAGGCCATTGACTCTGCTGCTCAAGGCCACTTAAAGACGCACACATACATCTCTCTAAACACACCGTACACACACACACACACATCAGCGTATGCACGCACTTACTTCTGGATACAGCCAATAAACACTCCAAAAAAAAATCGATAGTGCTCGTTATTTTCAGTTCAGAGAAAATGGGATTAACTTCTTCTGCTGCCCAATCAGCAGCTCTCCTCGTTTCGTCTTATTTTTTCTGGCCTCTTGATCCAACGAGACCTTGTTTACCGAGGACTACTTTGATCAGCGGCTTGTTAAGAACAGAAAACACTTCAACTAAAAATATGTGTGAGAATCCATTTACACCAATCTGTTCCTGTCAGGAAATCCAGGTGTTTTTCATTAAAAACGCGACAAGCCTTTCAACAGCTTGTTCACCCAAATTACAAAAATACATGTTCTCCTGACTTTTAGCTCCGGGGGGGGAAATATCAAGAGATGAAGATGCTTTCATCCTCATTGCAATGAAGGTTGCTTGAAAGTTAAAGAAACTCAACAACAACAACAACAGCGACACCTCCTTCCTGACAAACAGTGTCCGTGCAATCCTGGATAATCCGGACTCACCGCACAGATACTCCATCAAACTGTTATATTGGGGTCGAGGCAGACGTCTCACAGCGGGATGGTGGAGTCTGCGTGTCTAACAAGAATATTTCATCCAAGGTTCCTCTAATAAACGTTTTTTTCTTTCTGTCCAAAACCAGCCGGTTCACCTCCAGATTACCTTTGTTTCTAGTGGAAACATTTGTGGTGACCTCGAGGTCTTTTTTGGTAGCTTAAACAAACTGTAGAGCTGTACACCACTGAAGGTAAAATGCAAGTGAAGGAAGTGTATTTGTTTTTTTTGTTGCTAAATTTGGAATCAGCCTTTAAAGCATCGGTCCCCAACCCCTGGTCTGTGGACTGGTACTGGTCCATGGGACATTTGCTGTTGGGCCACACAGAAAGAATGATTTGAAAATATATATTTTATTGATTATTTTATTGATTATCGGAGTCTGAGAGACGTTTTATTTTGAAAAAAGACCAGATACATCCATCTGTGTCTTTTGACACGGTCACGTGACACGTTACCCAAGAAAAGTCCACAAGCTAGCAAAAATCAGTAAAAAACAAACAAAATTACAGAGTAAGGAACTTATCGGGTGTCATTGTCTCCCTCGATGGGAGCGGCTCGTTCCGGAGGAACAAACTCAGGGCTATTTGTTTTTATGCAGGTCGTATCGTTTTATAGCATCACTCCTTGAAGTCCTTGAAAATAAAAGTCTCATCCTGAGCTAACAAAAACACAACATCTCTTACTTCTAGGTGATTAGATAATATCATATTTAAACGTGACACGCTGGACCTTTTAATGAACCAATCATCAGTCAGAGAGTTGAAGAGCTCAAACTTCAGCTCTGTTTGGTTTTGACCTGTGGAATGCGAGTGTGAATTCTGATGCTCGGGTGAGAAATCCCAATGGTGAAGGTCAGTGTGTGTGTGTGTGTGTGTTTATTGTGTCACCTGGGCGGATCACTCCAGGCTGTTGAGTGAACAAATCAAACCAAGACTCTGGCAAGAATCAGGCAAACTTCCAGAAACGCTGGCAAAATAACAACAACTGTCCTGTGAATGCGCTCAAGAGGACGGGACGGTGTTGCATAATTAATGGAGAAACCACCGCGGGAGCAGGAAGTGGACCAGAATGCAATGTGTCGCGCATCTGTCGTCGGTAGCCTGCGAAACGGAACGAGCGCTTTGATGCGGCTTTGCTCCGGCACGATTCTGTCAGCGCTCGCTCTTATTTACATCGTCAATATGTTGACGGCTTAGCTGCGATGAGCACATGGTTTTATTTCGAGGTGGAATGCTGCGAACAACGCGCAGTGGACAAAGTTAAAAGAGTGTGTGTGTGTGTGTGTGTGTGTGTGTGCCTCAGAGGAATGTGGCGGTACTGAGACGAGCAGCGCTGAGCTGAGCAGAATCTGTGTGATAAGAGATCAAAGCGCCACATCGACCTTCCCAGCATGCTCCCTGCTGATCCACCTGATACCAGTACACAGGCCCCACCTACTGCGTGTGTGTATGAATTTAAGAGAGAGTTTATCTGCATACATTTTGCATCCCTCAAAATTTGGATACCTAAACTATTCTGCCCTGTAGTTGAGTGTGTTCGTGTCTAGCCTGTGCGGCAACGGTTTATATGTGTGTGTGTGTTAGAGCCACACTGTTTTTGTCTTCAGATCAGCTGAATTATTTATTGAAATGTTGAAAAGCAGCACTTTTTTTTCTCCCCCCCTCCCCCTCCTCGCCGGGTGAGGCCGTAAATCCGCTGACGCTCGGTCGGAGATGCATCCAAAACGCATAAAAACGCGCTTCAGCTTAACAGAGAGAACATTCTCGATGGCGTGCAGGTGTCAGGACTCTCAGGAAGTTTCTCTAATGGGCCCGTGTGAAGAGAAAAAAACAAACTTCCTGGCAAATATTGAACTCAAACCTTATTTCATTTCAGCTGAGATTTGTCTTTTCAAACTGAATCACGTCAGCTGAGGGGGAAATGTTTCAGTCAGGGCTTTAAGCTTAAGAGGAACATGCCGGTAGATGTTACTGTGATCGTGTATTATAAACTTTAGGGCTGCAACTAACAATTAATCAGTCTGCCGAGTGTTTTCTTGATGAATCCATTACTAGCCTGGCAAGAAACGAGCAACAACGGAGCACAGCAGACGAGAAACGTTTGAGTGAGAAGGTGCAGAACCGAAGACGACTTCGTGGTCAAGCATTAGATGCCAGTGACGCTGCTGCGTTCTGGATCATCTGAAAGGGTTTCACTGCAGGCTGGGAGGCGTTACAGTGATCGAGTCATGAGGTGACCACAGCCTGTATCAGGAGTCGGGCAGCATTTTGAGTTTTAGAAGCTAAAATCAGATATTTTATTGGATTTGTGTCGTATATGTCAACGTTTAACCCCTGCGACTTGTCCAGAATGTTCCCTGCCTCTCAACAAAAGTCAGCTAGGATAGACTCCAGCCTCCGGCGACCGTGATGGATGGATGTCAGTGATCCCAGAACAGAAAGCACAAAAAAAGGATGCTCAAGTATCATTTCTTTGGGATGTTTTGCAGCAGGCCCGCAAACCTTGCAGCGTCTTTGAACGCACCACATGGAAAACTGCGATTCAAAAATTCAAAGGTGGTCGTTTTCTTGACAAGCATTTCACGTCTCCGAAGCACTCTGAAACAAACGGCCTGGAAGCGGAGAGAAAATAAAGACATCGATGGTCTGATTTTAGATAATTGTTTGCAGAGATGCATTTTATATGCAAATGGAGCCAAACCTCCAGTATCGGTCACGTAACGTAGACGGAAAGAGTTCAGCAGAAGGTGAAGATAATAAGGGCTGCTGGACAAAAAGCGAGATTTGGCAGGCGTGAGAGTTTTGTTTGCTTATATGTCTCTCACTCTCTCTCACTCTCTCTCCTCTCTCTCTCTCTTTGTGTTGCTCTCTGAATAATGTAATATCCATGCAGGGGTATGTGGGTCAGTGGGGCTTTACTTCCCCCAGAGACCAGGGCCACACCCCAACACACACACACACACACACTTAGTTAATTCACTCACTGAGCCCTGACTCCTTCGCCTGTCTGCCTCGCTGCTTAGCTCGCTGCGTGACGTCATACATTTTTCATAAAGTCTGCGTTGTTCCGTCAATATTTCATATCTCGTATTGACAGGCCGAGCGAGAGTCCACCGTAAGGAGTTGATGCTCCCTCTCCTTCTTCCCTTTCCTTTCTCCTCCCTCCTCTCTCTCTCTCTCTCTCTCTCTCTCTCTCTCTCTCTCTCTCTCTCTCTCTCTCTCTCTCTCTCTCTCTCCTCCCTTCATCCCTCTCCGGCCCTGTAATTAAATTAGCTCTGTCTGCGGATGACAAAGGGCCAGTCATTCGGGCTCTGCTTAGATAGCAAGTGGCTGCACTTAGAGCGGATATGAAGTTAAGGAGGAATGCGCTGAGCTGAGCTGAGCTGAGCTGAGCTCGGTGCTTCTCTCTGGGTCTTGGGGTAAGGGAGGAGAAGGACTTGTGGGTCCTGATCGGACTCAGGTTCTGGATGAGCTGAGACCCGACATAAACCCTGCTGCCTGTCAAACTCTGGCCTTTAAACACCGCCAGCGACCATTCAGTCATCACCGCACATCTGATCGAGTTTTCTTACCTCAGGGCTGCGACTAGGACATTGTTTCTACCGAATAATCAGCTAATTACTTTTTAAGTTAATTAACTTATGGATAATATCCATTAACAGCATTAAAGGGACGATTTGAAGCTGCTTATTGTGTCCAAACATCAGAAATTAGGTGTCGTATCACAGATGATGATCAGAAACTCCAGACATCACCATTTTTTTGGCATTACTGCTTTAAAAATGTACAGTTACTTACAGTATAAAGAGTTCTGTGTTGAGGAGATACTGATCAAACCCTGTATGGATGCAAAACTCTCATCTCACACAGGAAAAGGATAACGTGGTGAGATTTAAACGTCTAAAACTGTTAAAATCCAGCTGCGTTTGGGGCCAAATGTTATCTCACGTCGCAATATCTGTTAGTAACGATGCAATTAAACATCACTTGGGACCAAAATATGAAAGCAGCAGGGAAATATGATTTAAGGGAAGAAAGTTAGAGGAAAAATCATGTTAAAAGTAAAGAACAAGAGCAACTCTCCTCTCCTCTCCTCTCCTCTCCTCTCCTCTCCTCTCCTCTCCTCTCCTCTCCTCTCCTCTCCTCTCCTCTCCTCTCCTCTCCTCTCCTCCGTCACAATTTGTCGGTTTGTTAGTTGTTAGTCAGTTTGTTTGTCTGCTCCCGCTGACGGACGCGTGTGTCGCCTGTCCTTGTTTGTTCGCAGTGCTTCCCACCTGCTCGCCGCTGGACTTCCACTGCGACAACGGGAAATGCATCCGCCGCTCGTGGGTGTGCGACGGCGACAACGACTGCGAGGACGACTCCGACGAGCAGGACTGTCGTAAGTGCACTCTTCCCTTCTTGTCAACACAAACACGAAAATAAACAGCGGGCGGTCACATTGATATGACTCACACACACACACACACACACACACGCAAACACTCTCAACCTGCTCTGTCAGCCTCGGGGAGGGGTAAGTTATTAAAGTGGACAGATGTTTGAGGCAGCCATGTGCAATGAGGTGTTTGTTTTGAGTCTGAAAGAGCTGCCTGGCTGTCATACTCTCTCTCTCTCTCTCTCTCTCACTCACACACACACACACACACACACACACACACCCACACACACACTGGCGAGAGGTCAGCACTCCCACGGTCAAAACTCTCTGACCTTTGCCCCGAGTTTATCCTGGTCCTCCTTTGATTTGTGGAGCTGTGTGTGTCTGTGTGTTTGCATGTTAGTGTGCGCGTGTGTGCGTGCATGTTAGTGTGTGCGTGTGTGTGTGCATGTGTGTATGTGTGTGTGTTCAGCTCAAAATACCCCTCAGCTGCTTGCCAGGCAGAATGTGGCCTGCAGTGGGTGTAGTAAGGAGTGTCTATTTCAGCAGACATATTTATGTATCTATGCATTGCTGCCGGGTGTGTGTGAGTGAGTGTGTTTGTGTATGCGTTATGCTACTTTGTGAGGACCATTTTAAGTTTGACACTGAGAGTGTTTCATCTGTTCTTCACTCCTTCAAACGGCTGTTCGAGGCGTTAATGCTGCATTCGCTCAGCGTCGGCAGAACAGGGTAAAAAAAAAGAAGTGAACCCTCCTGTTATTCTGACCTGGAAATGTTCATGCATTATTCCACGACGGTTAGGCAGCTCTCAGGCTCCGACACGAGCCCTTCTCGTTCATTTGAATGGAGCCCGTCCAAGTTGAACTCGGCTCAACTTTTTTGCTGCAGTGCAACGCGGCCGTCATCCAGCGAGCGCGTCGCGCGCATGCAAACACACGTTTCTCGTGGGTTGCTTTGTAATATGAAACGGTGTCGCCGCGATGAGAGATAAAACGGTTGTGAGTCGCAGGCATTCATCTGTTCATGTGGGTACGCCGCCACCAGTGCATTGTTTTCATCCCCAAAATAGCCACTGATGTCTGCTTCCCTCGCTTCCATTGTCACTGTCTGAACAGCCACTTTAGAAACTTCTTTTTGCAGCTCACACGGAGGCTAAAACCTGCCAACAGCGCTGAAAACTGCAAATCCCACAATGCATTTCTCCTCCCCCAGATCTATTTTAGCAAATCGCGCAGCGTCTTAGCAGTCAGATGCATGATATCGTCTAAAACGTGCCTCACATGAGCACAAGCATGGCACACGGGATACACACACACTTAAAGGGTTAATGGCGGGCTAAACCTGAAGTTGGGATCTAATATCTAGTTTGTAATCTTGTCGCCCAACTTTATTGCAGCGAGATGCTCAAAGTGTCTCTTTTCAAGGCGAGCATCAGGTTTGGGTTCAGGCTCTAAGGCTGGAGAATGCGTCCTGTCAGCTGGAGGTGTGTGGAAGCACAAACCAGTGCGAACACATGATCCCACTTTTAGTCCCTGCATTTACCCGTAATGACTCAGCCAGGCTCCGTATGTGCAGTCTGATCCGTGTGGATGTACGCCGCACGCCACCAGGCTCCGTCACACGGTCAGCGAAGCGCTTGGCGATTCGCTTTAATCACACTTAACACTCCGGGCAGCGACAGGAATAGTTCCAGAAATGTTCCTGATGGAGATAACACATGGCAGAGAGAGTCAGGCTGCGTCGCTTTAGTGACTAACTCTTAAGATCAGTTCAGGCTCTTTTTTCTGGTTCTTCTGCCTCCAGCCACAGAAAAAAAACACGGTTTATCTTATTGTAACATTTTAACATCTAGCATGCAGCTCATAAAAGCTTCAGTCTGTCTGAACACATCATAACGCTAGAGTTATCGTGTGTGAGCGTCCAACTCTAAACTGAATCCTGCTCGGTCCTGCAAATTTAAAAACAGGACAAGCACTGTGGGGTGGTGTGACCTCGTGGCTAGACAGGCGGTAAGGAGACACCAACCAGAGTTACCGGCAGCCTGATCGCAAGTCGGTGTAGCAGGAGCAGAGCTGTAGTCCTGCAGCAAAGGTCTGAACCATACATGCATTATCTGTAACCGCTGTGGACTGTGGGAAGAAGCCGGTGCACCCGGAGAGAACACACACAGACACGGGGAGGACATGCAACCTCCTGAACCAGGACAGTGCTAACCACTGCACCCACCAAAGTCCGAACCATCGCACCAAATTTAAAAAGCTGTTTAAATGGTACCTTCAAACGTGCGGCACCTTCAGAGGATCGCCAAAGTCTGTAGGATTCATTCTCTGGTGACTGAACGTCTGCACCAAACTTAATTAAATATTTGGTCCGGCGTGAAACATCTCGACAAAGTGTCGGACTGACAGACCGACTCGTGTCGCCATCCATCAAGCTGTGGTGCCTGAAAAGAAGAACGCTGCTGCTCGAAATGATCGGCATTGTAAAGTATTAATAGAGGCGTCCGTGTTAAACGGGACGGGGGATCAGGATGTTGGCGACGCCGCGACTGGAGGCAGCTTTGTGTTTTAACAGCACTTAAATGTAATCTCTGATGGCAAATACACCCTAATCCTGACGGTGTTTGTTCTGCGTCCTGCGTTACACCTCACGTCGTGTGTGTGTGTGTGTGTGTGCAGCAGGTACAGGTTCGCTCTTCCTCTTCTGAGTGATTTTTCGTCTCTGTCTGTCTGTCTGACATCCTCTGACCCACATACTGTATCAGCAGCCAGACAGTGAATCACTTCCTGATGGGGGGTCTGTCTGCTTCGAGCCAGCTATGAATTTTTCATCTTCATGCCCACTAAATTTCCCTCCTTCCCCTTGTTCCCCACACTACTTATTATTTCATGCTTCTTTCTTTCTCGCTTCATTTTTTTTCCCAGCACCAGCCCGCTCCGTCTTTCACCTCCTCGATATATATTTTGTTTCTCCCCGCGATGCGACGGTTTTATTTCATTATTCAGAGACGGTGGAGACGATTCTCCACGCTCGGCAGGAACCGGGAGCAGTTGTCAAGATTTTTTTCAGACAAACATGGAGAGAGTGAGGCGCGTCTCGGTTTGTGTTTGAGCACGAGATGTTCTGAATTCTTGAAGTTTGAAATAGATTATTTTGAGGTGAATAATTGATTTAATGACTGTATTCATCAATAGTCAAATTAAATTTTCATCTGGAGCTGTCATTAGGCTTTTTATGGTTTGCGAGGGGAGGGGAGGGCGTCCACTCTCCACAGAGGTCTGCAGATAACAAACATATCAGCTCTGGGGCCTCCTGTCATGTCTCCTCTCTCTCCTCTGAAGTGCGGTGTGTATCCGGCAGCTTCGACTCGTGCCACCTGAGAAAAGATGAAAAATCTCAGCGAAGAAAAGAAAAGCTCCGTCTCCGTCCGCTCCCTCCATTATGCGGGCATCCTTCTGTTTCTGCCTCCCCTATCTCTCTGTGTTTGTCTCAGCTGTCGAACACTCACACACACACAGCGGTGATAAATTATAGATTACCTCCTGCCA
Source organism: Nibea albiflora (assembly GCA_014281875.1). Classification (NCBI taxonomy): domain Eukaryota; kingdom Metazoa; phylum Chordata; class Actinopteri; family Sciaenidae; genus Nibea; species Nibea albiflora. Next base: position 4,588,661 of record CM024795.1, on the reverse strand, counting down.
GGGGCCATCCATCACTGGTTCTCCTTGACGGACCCTGTTTACTCGAGGCCCCCTAGGCGAGAGAGTCGCCGGGGCTTCGCCATCGATTGGCGGTGGAAGCGCTTTAGGAGGCGGTGTTTTGAAAATCCATTCAGCCCTTTTTGTCAATGGAGGTGTGATTAAAAGAAGCCAGGTGGAGGAGTTGTTACGATATGTGAAAGGGTTTGAAAGTGAAACTCCGTCAATGTCACAGTGCTGAAAGTTGGGCGGAGGGAGGGGGACCTGTGTCTAAATGCAGCGTCAGGGCTGTTGGGATGAATGACAAATGTGTCTTTTATCTTTTAGTCTCAAGGTTAGCTGTCCGGTGAAACAACATTTCCTAACGCGCAGCCGCCGGTATATTTAATGAAGTCGTAAAACAAGCTGCTGGAGCTCAGGTTCACGAGGTTAAACCAGTCTCGGTTATGAATTTCAAGGAACTGACGATCGGTTAAGAAATCAGCTTCATTCATCTTTCCGATTCCTGAGAACGACTGGAATAAAATGACCGACATAATAACATTAGTTTGGCACAGGAAAACGCTGATTAATTGGCCAATAACCTGATTAATTAAGTCAGGGAACGGAGCTGGAGAGTAATCAGATTTCGTGTGAATTAGGGACTTTTTGGCAAGCTAGTCGACCGTCACTCTCAAGACAGACTGGGCCTCTTCCACGAGTGAGTAGACGTGCACAGGCATGGACATTCTCTATGACTTAATGTGTGTATGCGTATTGGTGGAGGCCACACAGCTACCGACTACTATCAGAGCCCATTTTTGTCTAATTACAGGTTTTAAAACACGAGCTCCCTCTGGTGGTACGCGACGCCAATCGACCAATAAATCTGTTTGAAATCATAAAGTAAGACTAAAGTTCAAATGAAAGTAACTAAAACATTGTTAAAATGTAATTCACAATCTGTTCTGTTTTTCTAAGCGTACTGCGTAGTGAGTCGTAGTCTGGCTTGCAGTTTATGCTGCAAAATGGTGACGTGAATTTGGTTTGTGAGAGAGGGAGAGAGAGAGGGAGCGCTTTGGTTTAGAGACACAGACAGTGAATGAGAGTGAGCGAGCGCCGGCCTCGACATGTCGATGCAACTCAGTTTGGACGTCAGAAAGGTGTGAGAGGGCGGACGGGGGCTTCAGACGCTGTTTGACTCTCCCATGTTCCTGTCGGTTGGTTGACGCCCTTCTCGTGAGGTGGAAGGAGGTCGATGTGGACAGCGCAGTGCATTTGGATATTCGCCTGAGTGTTGGGAACAGCCAGCGGAGGCCGCTTCTTAAGTTGTGGCTTGAGACGCTTTAAATTCTTTTTTCTCACCACGAAAGCTTCTCATCACCGACATGTGTTCGAGCTAGCCGCAGTCTTTGTGCTCCCTGAGGGATGAATCACCAAAGTTTTTGGAGCCACCCGTCGAGGTGGTTTGGTTTCATGTGTGTTTTTGCGAAGCATTTGTCACACATCTTCGGAAAAAGTGCTGCAGAAACAGAGGTATCATTACGGCAAAGGCAGCCACACACACACACACACACACACGCTCGATATGACTTTACTCAGCCTCCCTCCTTGCCGTGTCACTGTAGCTGTCGATCGGACGTCTTTTGTGCCGCGATCGAACCGCGGGATATTCGGCCTGTGAGTCTTTGAGCTCCAGACCTGCGGCCTCTGGAGAGTTCAGCTTGTTTACGGAGAGAGAGGGGAAAAGATCTGTCTCTTCTCCTCGGCTCTTTGCTCTGAGCCTGACATAAAAGGTCACAGTTTCCCTGGTGTCAGTGCAGCTGTGAATATATAATGTAAGCAGAGCTCGGGGACGGCCTCCTCTTATCTAATTCCTGTACAGTATCTGCTCTTTGCTTGTGTTGCGTGCTCATTATTTGTCTCTTTCCTCTTTTTGTCTCCCCGCAGCTCCCAGGGAGTGCGAAGAGGACGAGTTTCACTGCCAAAATGGCTACTGTATCCGCAGCCTGTGGCACTGCGACGGCGACAACGATTGCGGGGACAACAGCGACGAACAGTGTGGTGGGTACACACACACACACACACACACACACACACACCACGTATTCACTCACACTGTCTCACGTTGTTTTTGTTTTTTTTTCTGCACCAGACATGCGTAAATGTTCGGACAAGGAGTTCCGCTGCACAGATGGCAGTTGTATCGCCGAGCACTGGTACTGTGACGGAGACACGGACTGTAAGGACGGGTCGGACGAGGAAAACTGCCGTGAGTTACCCAGAATGCATCGCTCTCTCTCTCTCTCTCTTCGTTTTGGGCCTTCACCCACGGCACCACGTGGCTGATCATGCAGTGTATGATGAAGCGGCTCGCTGTCTTTCCCCACAGATTATCACACAGTGCTGCCAACTCCTCAATGAGGAAAGTAGCTAACAGTCGCTAAATGATGTCATCGCCTAATTTACATAATCGGCCATGTGCATGTAATTATAAAGTCCTGCACACCAGACCTTTAAAGGGGGAGACATCTCCATCGTCGACATAAAGAGTGTCATCTTATAACTGGGTCAATGCAGATCATTTATTCGAAGCTGAGAAGGAAGCCGTCAGCCCGTCAGTCGGTGCTTGCGGACGCAGTTTAGTGGCTGTTGTCGGCCTGTAAAAGTCATCTGAACGAGGAAATAAGAGCATCCTGGTGAACGTTGCTGATTTTTCATCTCAGCGTTTAAAAAAAGAGAGCGTACAGACTTGAAAAGAGGGAGTTTATCTCTACGGAAGCAAAGAAAAGTCATCGCTCAGAGCGGTGTTTACTCCTTGTACCCAGAGTGAAATTCATAAACTGAAATAAACTATTCTACAGACAGGAGTAAAGTCTCTGAACGTCAGTCCAGTTTAAAACTCTTTGAGCTGCGACGTCATGATTAAAAACTATGGCCCTAAATGTAGTTACTGACCAGCTGGATGTAAACGAAGATCTTACAGCAAGCTTGTAAACATATTCACTGTCTTTGTAGAGAGCTGAGCTTCATCTTCATTTCATACACCGCCTCTGACAGACTCACCAGAGAAGAGTGGAAGCTTCAAAGAGCCTCAGACAGCCGACTGCTGCACCGTCTTTCTTTTTCTTTTTTTTTTTCCAGCATCGGCATCTGTTTAACACGTCTGTGTGTGTGTGTGTGTGTGTGTGTGTGTGTGCAGCCTCAGATGTGATGACAGCCACCTGCAGCGTGGAGGAGTTCCAGTGCGCGTACGGCCGCTGCATCCTGGACATCTACCACTGCGACGGAGACGACGACTGCGGGGACTGGTCGGACGAGTCGGACTGCTGTAAGCTCTCCCACACACGAAACTCACTCCCAACATCGCCGAGACTCAACACTGACACCAGGTGTCCGTTAACCCCGAACCTCAAGGGGGGGAAACGTTCCTCTCAGACACTAATCCACTGTTATGGCTCATAAATCTTTTTCCTTTCCATGGCAAAAAAAACCTTAAAATTAGTCAAACTTGATCCGAGATGTGAGCTCCAGCTTACAGACTGACTCTCAGACTCGGGCCAAATTGCATCACTTCACAAAAACGTCTCCTTTCATGATCTCGAATGCAAACTTGGTGGACGTCCAAGAGGAAAACAAAGCGCAGTGTTACAGCGGCGCGACTGATCCGGCCCGTCCTGCTGGTGTAGAACTCGCAGTGAGCTGCCGTTCGTTATCTGTTTACACAAACACGCACAGATAAACACACAAGACGAGGCTCCTCCGGGAGATCGCTCCTCTGTTTTTAAATGGGTTTCTTCTCTCCCTCGAGCTGACGTCTTTTCCTCTCTCCCCCCTCTCTCTCCCTTTTTCCTCTCCCTCTGTGGATCCCGATGGCATTTGGCTGCTGCCGCACGTGTCCCGACATCCTCACGTCCCGCAGCTTGCCACGTTGGTTCATCTGGAGTTTAAAAAGCTCTTTCGATTGAAACATGACCTGGGTAGAAGATATTTAGTTTTATGTCATCTAAGGTGAATCACACAGTTTTGATGAAGCAGACTGACTAAATCTGCCCTTTTGTTTGTCATGAATATTTGATATGACACAGAATGTTAAGGTTTTATGAGCTTTTGGGGTTCGCGTCGAGCGTCCAACTACACAAAAACACAGCCGGAGCGTCAAGCAGGCTGTTGTTTCGTGACTGATCGTTCTTAAGTCAGTCGGCAGTCAGGTTGAGCTCAGGAACAGCTGCTGTATCGCAGACTGCCGCTCAACACGGCATCTGTCAGAACTGGAAAACACTCTGTCTGTTAGATCTTTTCTGTCACTGCAACTCACACACACACACACACTCTCTCTCTCTCTCACGCGCGCAGCTATGGTCCTGATTAACAGAGACTCTCATGTTTCGCTCTCCTCACTCCAGAGACGCTGCCTGCTGCTGACAAATCTCTCAGCATCTCCCTCCTCGTTCGCCCGTCTCTGATTTCTCATGTTCGTTTCATTCGCTCATTGTCTATAACCGCCCACCATCTCTCACACACACACACACACTCACGCACAGTGGTTTCCCCCCTGTTTGATGTGTTTATCTGCGGCAGCGATAGGCGCAGCTTCAAGATCTTCTCCCGTCGTTCGGTCATGTCAGTCGACTGAGCCGCTCTCCGTTTCCTCTCTCATCTCCTCCCACATTCAGGTTTTTTTAATTGCTGCCTCGCTTCTGAGGTGTTAAACATCTTTTTTTTGTGGTGGAGGGGGGAGAGAGAGAAAGTTGAGCTGGCATCAAAGTTTTTTGAAATAAAAAGAAGAAAAACTGCATATATCAGATCCAAATTAGGAGTTACAGCCACACACACACACACACACACACTCTTAAATGACACAGATTTAAAAACAAGCCCTGAAGTTATTAATCTTCCTTCTTCACCAAACAACGAGAGGATTCTGAACTGCGTGTTCTCTTTTTGGATCAAAAACCAACAAGGTTAATAGATCACTCCACATCCTGTCCGATGGACTGAAACCAGCTGGGCCCAATGTCCCCTAACTGTTCATTTCCTGCTGTCCTCTGCTCTTAAACTGCCCATTTATTTGTCTTACTTATTTTTATTCCGATGTTGTCTTTTTGTTATTTTGAGCAGCGGCCGTTCGAACGAGAGCGAAAGTTTTTTTGTTTTTTTTTTGTCTTTAAAAATCAAAGTGTTTGAAGAAAAGGCCCGAAAGACGCCTCGACATACAGTTTGTACACACACACACACACACACACACACACATTCTCACACACACACACACACACATACACAGAGGAGGCATTCCTCAGAGGCATAAGACAGCCCATCCTCAGACGGCATTCCTTGGCATCGACTCTCCAGACACATGAAGGGCGCTTTGTTAGAGAAGAAGCCTCTCTCTCTCTCTCTCTCTCTCTCTCTCTCTCTCACTCTCTCTCTCTCACACACACACACACATAAACACGCACACGCATTCTCCCTCTCTCTCCCCCGTGAATGCGCACACACACACACACGCACGTCCAAAAAACACTCACACTTTCATGCCTGGTTACCGCTTGCGAACACTGATACTGCTTGTGGCTGCATAGCTGAGCAGATGAAAGAGCATAGTTGGTACGTGTGTGTGTGCGAGAGAGAGAGAGAGGGAGAGAGGGAGTATGTATGAGGGGGGGAGAGAGAGAGAGAGAGAGAGACAAGGAGAGAGATAAAGGCTGGATGAATCATTTGAGTGTGTGTGGGCGTCGGTGTGGGTGTTGGTGTGTTCGGCGGCATCCCACGCTGATTCCTGTGTCCTATAAGTCTGAGTCTCTCTCTCTCTCTCTCCCTCTCTCTCCCTCTCTCCCTCTCTCTCTCTCTCTCTCTCTCTCTCTGTGGGAGAGCCACCTGCTGTTTTGATCATCTCTCTCTTCTCTCGCCCAGCTGATAAGCCCGTACCGGGAGGCTTGAAGCTCTACAACGTCCCCCCTCGCATTCCCTCGCTTGTCATTTTGTTCCTCCCTTATCTGACGCCCACCGAGGCTTTGATGGGAGCCGACTCACGCTGTCAGGAAGAGAACACACCGAAGACGCACACACACACACTCACACACGCGCACACACACTCGGGATTTAAGATGCTTATGTTTGATTCAGCTTTAATCTTCCCGTCCACCTCCGTCCTCATCTGCTGCCAGTTTGAGCTTCACTTTGATCCGATCACACGTAGAGATGTGGTGGGAGAATTAAAGGTGGGACGGCGATCTCGAGTCAGAGACGATCGCGAGGCAGCCAAAATAAACAAACAATTCATCCGCGTATGAAACGCTGCATCGCTGCTCCTCAACTCTTTAAATACTTTTTATACTTTTCAACATTCAGAGATGACACAAGGTCCAGAGTTCTGAAAACCTGCCTGAAGCTCATTTGCATGAGTCGATCATCAACATTTTTCACATGATCAGAACCGGTCTTGCACATACTGATAGACGGACACAGCGGGAGACGTACTGGCCCAAGACGGGACCCGCGATGACCTCTCTGTCTGTAAACCAGCAACTTATTAAATATTTTGGATCCAGAGCGCTTGAAACAACACATCGCCTTGTCCTCACACGCTTCCCCTGCTGCGGATTCGAAGTGCAAAACTCTCAGATCAAAGATCTTCTTTCTCCTCTTTCAGCTTGCAAACTGTAAAGTGTCAGCAGGGCTGCAGATACGTGTTTCTTTTCATCACTAACTAATCTCCCAGTGTTTCGTCAGGCTGATTCTTTAGTCTGCCAAAAGTCTGAAAGTAATTAGAAATACTCAGAACAATTTGTTAGACCAACAGTCCCCCAAAAAAAACCTTTGAGGAAAGAGAAAACCAATGAATCATCGTAATTCAGACGCAGGAACAAGAGAATATTCAGCATTTTTGACTAAATAAAAGCTTCGACAGTAAATACTTTTTCATTTCTACCAGATAAATGAAGCTGACTGCAACTTCACGAAGCTCTGATGATCGTTTTACTGCATCAAGTTGGTTCGATCAGCTTTGTTGTCATTGTGTTGATGTCATTCTGTGTGTGTGTGTGTGTGTGTGTTTGTGTGTGTAGCCTCCCACCAGCCCTGCAGATCAGTTGAATTCATGTGCAGCAGCGGGATGTGCATCAACGCCGGCTGGAGGTGCGACGGCGAATACGACTGCGACGACCAGTCGGACGAAAAGAACTGCAGTGAGTTGCCGCCGCTTTCATCAGATTCACAGAAACATGTCATACGAGTCGCGTGTATCTGAGCGTGCGCGCGCGTGTGTGTGTGTGTGTGTGTGTTTATCCCTCGTCTCCTTCAGCCACGTCCATGTGCACGGCCGACCAGTTCCGCTGCGGGACCGGACGCTGCGTCAGGTTGTCATGGAGATGCGACGGCGAGGACGACTGCTCCGACCACAGCGACGAAGAGGGCTGTGAGAAAACTGGTAAGACTGGAGGTTGTTGTCTTGTGTGTGTGTGTGTGTGTGTGTGTGTGTGTGTTTTTTTTTCTGAAGCTAAATATAACACGAGCTTCAATCGTAGTCATGACAACAGCTCAGAACAGCCCTCCTCTGCTGACAAAAACTCGCTTCTTTTCTTCGCCTCTTTCTTTTTTTTTTATTCATTTTTTTTTTTCTTCTGTTGAGAAACACGGCGTTGCTTTCAAACAAAAGACTGATCAGTTTGGCAGACGCTTCGCTGATGGAAAAACCAACCTGTGGACAAAAACCACACGAATCTGGCCCCGAATATTTAGATAGAAAATGAACAATGAACAGGCAGCAGAGAGAAAAAGAAGAGAAGATGGAACGTTTTTACTTTGTTTCTGGATACTGTCCATCTATAACCTAAGCCATGATGGTAAAGTAGTTCCAGATCACTTTTTCATGAACCCCGTGAACCCTGAAAGTTTCCCGTAAACTTCCCAGCTTTAAAGTTAATCCACTTGTATCCACTCCATACGACATGACGAGTGTTGTTTTCTGACATTTCTCCCTGTATTTACTGTATTCGCATGATGTCATTTGATGGCAGCACATTTGACATCAAATCACGACGTCTTTCGCATCATTCGTACCTTCAGCGTCAGGAGTCTCCGTCTACGTTACAGTTAAATGTAACAACGGGCTCGTGGAGGAAGAAGAAGAGGTCAAAAATCAAAACACTTTAGCTCGCCTAATAAACGTTGGTGTTTGTGCGATGTGTCAGGTATGACTAATAACAGTTTATTAGGTGAAGGCTGGAGTGGGAGAGGAGAGAGTTGTTGCTATAATTGTACTGTCAGTGTGGAGGAGAGCGTTGAGGTTCAGGCTGGATGTTGGATCTCTTCTTACTGTTGTTTCAAAGGGTTAATTCAGGGGTCTGGAAATGAATACAATCTTACATCACCGTATAATACATCATATTATGCGACATCAATATGCATATCACAGTCTAGTACAGTTGTAACAAACTTTCTCGGTGAAATAACCGGATAGGAATGTTGCAGCGTATCTCCGGAATTAAATGCCGAGCACGTCGACGTACTTCATCACACTTTTTTATTTTCCCGGGATGACGGATCTCCGTTGTCTCGCGGGGCATATCATTGTACTGCATCTCCCCCGCAGACAGTCCTCCATGTGCTCCCGATCAGTTCCAGTGTGGGAACGGACGCTGCATCGGTCAGAGGAAGGTGTGCAACGACGCCAACGACTGCGGGGACGGGACGGACGAGCTCCCGCACCACGACTGCCGTGAGTTGACGCGTCCGCATTGACGGCGCGGTGTAGAGAGTGAACATTGACACTTATTTTGAAGGGATAAAACTGAATCCTGTGTAAGTTAGCGTTCGGTAAAATGAGTTTGGATTGACGGTTTGACATTAGCAAAAGAAACAAATATATATGCAACAATGCAGTAATAATGTGTGATTATATAATTTAGTTTTTTCTTTTACTTACAAGAGTTTTCTGTTTGATAGTTATTAAAGTGTTATCCCCCTGTGGAGCATAAATGTGCTCAGCAAATTTTTATTGCAATCTGTCAGAAGGCTGAATAATGGTAATAATTTTGTCCAAAAAACTCGTGAATGTGTGCCATGAATTTCATTTTTACGCTCCAGCCATTAGATTTTCAGATTTTTTTTTGTGCTCAAGCGGAACTTTGGTTTGAATCTAAAGGTTTCATCTTCTGGGCTTGAAAATGTTTGCCAAGGCCTAATGGTGGGCCCGAGCAGAAAGGTCAGCGCTGTCACCAGCATCGCTCCGAAGCACCCGGCACGGCTCGTGAATGTTCAAACAAAGTTTAATGACAATCTGGACTCTATTTGTTTTCATGCATTTCAAAGCCTGGACCAGACTGACCTTGCTGCTCGTGGGTGTGAAATATTTCAGGGCTCCGCACCAAGATGAGTCAGAGACGCAGCGAGCGTGTTTGGGAGTTTATGCTGAATCAGTGCTGCCTGTGTTGATGTTCCTGTAATGTTTCTGTGCTTTCACACACACACACACGCGCGTGCACATGCAGGTCCGCGCTCCAGTGAGGGCAACTGTAACCAGAATAACGGAGGCTGCTCCCAGAAGTGTCAGATGGCCAGAGGACAGGTCCAGTGCACCTGTCACACCGGATACCGACTGATGGATGATGGCAAAGCCTGCCAGGGTACTACTGTGTGTGTGTGCATGAGTGTGTGTGCATAAACATCACAATCTGACATCAGTGTCTGCACTGAAAGTGATTGAGCAGAGCGATTATTGCTAAAAATATAAGTTTAGATGAGGACATCAGGGAGGAATCGAAGCTCTAGAGTAAAATTAAGTTTAGAGTATTAAACTCATGAAAAAAAAAACAACAGGTAGCTTTTGCAAAGTTAAAATAATGAAGTGAGGAAAATAAGGAAAAATGGGACCTCTGTCTTCGTCATGCCATCTTTAATTTCTTAAATACAGCCAGGCATCGATGTCCAATGTTCCACCTCACAGAGTTTATGTTATTCAGTTTGTCTTTAAGTCTGCCGGATATTTCCCAAAAGTATTCATTTCCATGGAACACTGTGGAAAGTTTAGCTTTGGGCTGACGAATTATTGATTAGAATTTGGTGTGGACCCTGAATCTGGGATCTCTGCCACGAGTCAAACATTTTATCGCCAGAATTTTGAAACTCACGGAGACATAAAATCTCCTCTCGATATTTGTTTCCACATCCTGCGGGCGCGTTCGTAAGGTCAAATAAAGAATTTTAAAATTCAAGAGGTGTAAACAAGAAGTTGGAGGTGGATGTTTTTTTCCGAAAGTATGAATGAGTTTTTCACCCTTCCTCGAATTCATTGTTAACCCTGCGGGAGCTTGACGCCGGCATCACTCTGTCCTTTTTTTGGTCCGTTCCAGATGTGGACGAGTGTGCCGAAGAAGGCTACTGCAGCCAGGGCTGTACCAACACGGAGGGGGGGTTCCAGTGCTGGTGCGTTCAGGGCTATGAGCTCCGACCCGACAAGCGCAGCTGCAAAGCTCTGGGTAAGAAACCGCTGTACTGTATTTCAACCTTGACATGTGACCACAGAGAGTCGCCCGGGGTTGACCTCCAATAAAAACACGGTTGCATAGTGTTTATATTTGCTTCAGCAGTAACTGTATCCGTTCCTCTGCCCCGGGGTCTTGGACCCAGAATGTGGTTGGCTCATTCAGAAGGTCTGGACTAGATTTAGATATGCGGTGAAGGTAGAGTGCAGGCCTGGTAGAGCAGCCCATCAATCTGCTGCAGACCGAGTTAAACCCAGGTCAGGACTGTCTGTCAAGCAGCTGCCAGGACCCGGGCCATCACCTCCAGCGAGATTAATGCATGCTGTTATTAAAAGTGACCATCGCTTCGAACTTTTTTCGTCTCTTTCCACTTTTCTTACTGTCCAACTTTCACTTCACGTTTGGCCTCTCGCTGCTTTCCTTCTCCACTTTAATTCACATCATCCCCCATCCCCTCTCTCCGTCTTTGCGTCCTCCTCTTCAGGTCCAGAGCCAGTGCTGCTGTTCGCCAACCGCATCGACATCCGCCAGGTTTTACCGCACCGCTCCGAGTACACCCTGCTACTCAACAACCTGGAGAACGCCATCGCCCTGGACTTCCACCACAGCCGCGAGCTGGTATTCTGGTCGGACGTGACGCTGGACCGCATCATGAAAGCCAACCTCAACGGCTCCAACGTGGAGGAGGTCGTCTCCACCGGTCTGGAGAGCCCAGGTGAGCGCTCGGCCAATAAGGACGCAGGTTCAAACGCTGGGCAACAGGCTCATTTATCATTTATCCAATTTACTCGACTCTGCTGCTTTCTGTTCAGCCGCGCTCTGCTCTCGCTCACTTCATCCATCACCTTGTGACTCAGGCAGTATGACATCAGTACTGCTCAAACTCAAAAGTCTTTTTTCCTCTTCCTCTTTCCTCTCAGACTCTTGTTTTTCTTACTTTCTGTTGCCGTGTCTCTTTCAGCATCATAAACTTGCTCCTTTGAACTCTTTCTCTTTTGGTCTGTTTCACCCTCTTAGTTTTGGGAAAACATTTATTTGCTTTCTTTCTAAAAGTGACAAGAGAATCAGCCTCATGTCTGTGGGTTGAAGTTAGTCTTCCATCTCTTGTGTTTAAACTGTAAATGAAAAGAAAACTTTATGCGCTGTTACTATTTCTTGATGAGCAACAGTTTTTTTAGTACTTTGATGAAGCGTCTCCGGCTTTAGCACGAGTTGCCAGATAGAGTTGGTGAGTGCTGGTTTCCCAGTGTCCTGTCATCACTGACATCACTACACCCTGTCAAGAACATCATCTCACATAGCGGCACTCTCTATTAGAGAGAGCCAGACTAGCTACCCCCCCCATTTCCAGTCTTAATGCTAAGCTATGCTAACCTTCACCTGGTTGCTCCTTCTTTAGGTGGACTGGCCATAGACTGGATCCACGACAAGCTGTACTGGACAGACTCTGGGACGTCCCGCATCGAGGTGGCCAACCTGGACGGGACGCACCGTAAGGTGTTGCTGTGGCAGAACATGGAGAAGCCCCGAGCCATCGCGCTGCACCCCATCGAGGGGTATGAGTTCAAACACACACGCACACCACACACTGTGCATAATTCACTGCAGATGGTGAAATGTACACACACTCATATAGACATATCCCCTCTGGATGTGTCCCAGTTGTAGTGCAGCAGCAGCAGAGCAGGGATTAAAGTTTGGCAGCACAGCAGTGCCCACAGGCGAGCATCTGTGTGAAACAAGTATTCCATGAAAGGGGGCAGCAGCTAAGTGTGTTTTCATCCCCCGGATTCAGATGGCGCAGTGGCAGGAGAGAGTTTTCGGATGAAGCCCCAGAGAAATGTTAAGCTTGAAAACTCATTCAGCTTATTAGGTAGCTCATTTGCATGGGATAATTGAAAAATATCAAAAAAGAAAGTAGCTCTTTCCTCCGAGCCCGGACAGAACAGATGAGTGAGGATGAAGGGGAAGTGAATACGAGGACAGAGGAGACTTTTTGTTACATCAGACATCTGGTGTTTCTTGAATCCTGACAACCCGACAGTCTGTTTACCTCTTAACTTAAGTGGATGCAGATGACGTAAACTAACTATGACTGTCCCACTTTCCTCCTCAGTAAGATCTACTGGACGGACTGGGGCAACACGCCGCGCATCGAGTACGCCAACATGGACGGCTCCAACCGGCGCGTCATCGCAGACACGCACCTGTTCTGGCCCAACGGCCTCACCATCGACTACGCCGGCCGACGCATGTACTGGGTGGACGCCAAGCACCACGTCATCGAGAGAGCAGACCTGGACGGGCGCAACCGCAAGGCCGTCATTAGCCACGGTAAAACCACCAACTGTCTTTTACGGTACAGATCGAGAACGAGAACTCTACCAGTCCACCTTCCATACTTTGATCCATACAGGGCTTAAATCAGACGTCCCAACAGACTGAGCTGCTGCTGCCGCCCTCCGCCATTTAAAGTCATCAAAATCTCCAACAATGAAGGCAGTAATGCTTTTAGAAATAAGAATTGATGGACTGTAAGCATAACTATATTTCTGGTGTCTTGGTTTAAGCCTCGGTTTACTGAGGATTATTTTTCTCCGTATCCGGGACAGATAACAACAAAAAGAGACATCAACCATGATTGCATCAGGATTAACAGCAAGCAGTACCGTTTTCAGGCTTATTAATTATACCACAGATCAGGGGAATCTTGAGTCTGATACAGTTTTCAAAATATTTAAAGCTGATCTTTGAATTATTAATTTGACATAATTTGACAAACAGTCGGACCTGAGCGGCCTCTCTGTGAGATAAACGTCTGATGACCTTGTAAACCTGAAAGAAGCTGCTGACGTTTTTTTCCTTGAAAGCTCAGAGTGAGCAGGAGGGATGTGGTGTGCAGAGGCCTGGCTGGAGTTCAGCTTCTCATTAATTAACACACACACACACACACAAGGGGATAGATATAAGATGTAGCACGCTGACGTCTACTTCATTATACCATGTGGAGTTAATCAATGCCATATTTCCATTAAAGAGCCCACGCATGTGCCTACCACACGCGCGCTGAAGGCTGCAAATGATAACACAAAGCTGTGTGTGCGTCTTTGCGTCGCTTGATCCTGGCGGTGAAGCTTTTAGGTGCGCAGGTTTACAGATGTAAGCAAGGCAGAGCGCTGATCCGTCACAAAGACCTGCTTCGCGTCGCAGCGGGATTCGTTTCTCGCTTCCTGCTGCGTCACTCTGATCGCCGCAGGCTGGCGGCGTGTGACGGTGCGATTCAGGAGCTGTAACGGAGGATGAAGCGGTAACAGACCCGCTCGCTCCGAGTTAAATCGATGCAACTGCCTGCAAAACTAAAAGACCTGAAGTAGAATCCAAATCTTAAATGTGCGTTTTCAAGCTCAGGGAATCAGTTTACAGTGAAAGGCCGCGTGAGTCTCGGTGTGATGAATGATCAGAGGTCGTGCAGCGCGAGCGCGTGCAGCTGACGAGTGGCTTCTAATTTGGGAAGTTCTTCTGATGAAGTTGGAAAAAAAAGAGTGTGAACGCACATCAGTGACGTACAAGAGTGTTTAAGAGTGTGAAAAGAAGGTGTGTGTGTGTGCACGTGTGTGTGCGTGTGCCATCAGCCCTGTGAGCTCTCCTTAATGATGTGTGCTCTCAGCATAAAAGGCTGTAATTGGCCCTGTCCTTCTTCCACAGCCTCTGTTTGCTCAGACAACACACAGGACAAATGGGACGTGTGTGTGTCAGAGAGTGAGTGTGTGTGCACATAGTTACGTTCAGCCCAGGAATGTTAACGAGTCTTTATCTCCTTACACCTATAGTTTTCTCTGTGTGTGTGTGTGTGTGTGTGTGAGCTGGATGTGTGCCAGCTCCTCTGTCACTGGAGCTGGACAGCAGGCGGGTGTTACGGATAACGCCGCTATCCAGCCTGCACACCTGTGCAGCTTGAGGTGGGGGACCGGAAAAGAAGAGGCCGTGTGTGTTCCCGTGTGTGTTCCCGTGTGTGTGTGTGGACGTGATCATAGAGTACATCTGCTGGGAACGAGTGCTCTATACTACAGTGATCCGTCTGCTGCGTGACGATACACCGGACATTAAGTTGGGTGTGAAGTGAACACAATAGACCAATGGAACAATGCCCCCTACTGGACACCAGCTCAGTTCACAGGTCTGCTGAACAATGACAGTATAAAGAGCGGACAGATGTTTCCAAAGCACAGTTTTGAAGCCGAAAATCCAACATGCGGCACTGTGCGGTTTCTACGGCCTCCCGGGAGAAACAGAGGTCTTTAAATTCTTTTCAGTGGGGTTCATACGTTTCCGCACAAGCAGCAGGTTGCCGCAAAAAAACCCGCCGGCGTGCGGGAGGGACGTTGAGCCTGAAAAACGGAGCCCCACGTCACGCTCCTCCAGCCAATCAGACACTCCGATCGGTCAGACCTCCACAGACAGCCTGAAATTCTCTCAGCTGTATATTTTGTGTGATTCCTTAAGTAGCTTCCATTCATCTTTTAAACAAACGTAAACTTTCATCCATTCCCAAACCTATTTGGTGCTTCTCAGTCTGATGAATGTTCATCTGTGGACCTCCCCCGCTCTCTGGATGTCTCCTTAATGACTGAAATCACACACAGGGCTGCCCAGTTTGCCCTTGAGTCTTTCCCGTAACAACATAAAAAGCCATTTAGCTCAAAGAGAAATGTGATTCAAACTAAGCGTTCCCTGTACCGCAGAGCAGCG
This sequence comes from Nibea albiflora, assembly GCA_014281875.1. NCBI lineage: Eukaryota > Metazoa > Chordata > Actinopteri > Sciaenidae > Nibea > Nibea albiflora. The sequence continues at coordinate 4,573,452 of CM024795.1, read as the reverse complement.
TCCTGTCCAGCTGGAGGCGACGTTCTGTCGCTGATGACCCGTGGATAGCGGAGTGTGCCACATTCAGCCGAGGCGTGAAAGGACCTGGAGGTTCCACGTGTAGATTAAAAGGGACATTACTGCGAGGGCTGAGTTGGACGTTTGATGCCCTGTCGGGCCTGCAGCTGCTCCTCCAGCTGTCCCGGAAAAAAAAGGGAGCGGGGTGGGCGGTGGGGGCGCAGAGACGACATGGAAGAAGGTGACCGTATCAAAACCAGGCGCCTCCTCGCTGTTCGTGACTCAGAGGAAGGAAGAGGGTGCACTGTTGTCTCCCTCGTGTCAGGATAAGATCAGAAAACACACACATTCAGCCGGTATCACCTCACACACACCTGGACTTTGGAAAAATGAGTAGCTCTCAACTCTTCCTTCAGTTTGAGCTCTTATTTGATCAGACTGATTGGTCTAATTCAATAAAAGCTTCTTATATGGCTCGGAGGCATATGAGAGCAAAGTATTCAGTCAGTATTGTTTGGAAAATTGCCACAAAAAAAGATCCAAGGCAAACGGAAACTGTGTATTGAACATATCATATTAAGATCATCACATCAGGAGTGATAAAAGTGAACGCTTTACGCCTGCAACTCTCCAGCACGTCGATAAACCTCGTCTGTGGAGTGATATTTATATCAAAATCCACATTTAAACATGCTGGAAGTCATTGCAGGTTTAAGTTTTTCTTCTATGTACTGAAATAACTTAATGATAGAAACACAAATAGAACAGCCGGCCCGTAAAATGATTCCCACGTCATCCAAAACTTCCCTGACTCCAATCAGACGTCCACCTATCCACACATTTCAGGGCAACGTCCAACATTTCAACCAAGATATTGACCAAGTCGGACATTTTAAAGACACTGTGTCTACGTCTGTCTTTCTTGCAGTCCTGCCAACGCATGCCGAGACCAATATACCCCTGAAAAGATATAATTTAACAAAGCTTTAAATTGTTAGGAAATATTTCTCCTGAGGCAAAATGAAACAGAGCACGTCCTTTGTTCGTCGGCACTAATGTTAGGTTTGTTCATCTCGACCACGTGCGCGCATTAAACAAATAGTTTGATCGTAAAACTAAAATCACAAAACTTTTGTTCCACTGAACTCGAACACTCAAGCGCGCACACACAATTACCGTGATCCTCGTGGCTCGTTATCATTCTGGTCTCTCTCCAGTTTTAGCCATTTACCACTTGACATTATACTCTGCTGTAAAACACTGTCATTAAATGAGCAGCGCTGTTTTTAAAAGCCCTGCGCCAGCGCGCTCACCGCACCTCCACCACCTCCACCTCCACCAGCACCACCACCAGCAGCACCGTGGCTCTGTGCAGCAGCACAAATCACTTTTTCCGTCCATTTGGCACTCTCATCCGAGCTGGTTTTGCAGCTACTTCAGCCGAGGAAGATTAAGCTGGAGAGAGAAAGAGAATGTTAATTTGGACGAGGTTGGAGGAGTCACCCTGAACAGATGTTCCCAATGGAGACAAATCTGCGAGGAGTTCCCCGTTCCACATGTTAGTGTTTAAGCCAGGGTTCCACTGATATGGGCTGTGAACAGTGATACTGACGGCTTTCGGCACAAATCAGCAATTTGTGTAAAAGACAAAAACAGTCACAGGCTGGAAACCTTGATGCAAATTTCGAATGCAGACGTCTTTAAAGGCCTCGAAACTTGTGTTTCCAATCTGGGACAGACCTTTGCATCAGCACGTTGTAATCTGCCAAAGTTAGAACAACAAATACGGAGACTTTTTCCAACTTTAACTTTACTTTTGGACACAAATGTTTGAGAGACATCGTGTTCCTAAAGGTCCAGGATGAGGGGGTTGAGGGCATTTCTAGTAGTAAAGTTTCAGATTTCAATCAACTAACCAACACGCCTCGTCTCAAACTTCCCTTCCAAGCATGTAGGAGAAAACTCTGAATATTATGTTCCATTTCTGCCATATTCTGCCCATTGACAATGGTTCTGTTGGCAGAAATGGTGTGTAATCACCTGAAAGGAAGAAGAAACACGTTGCACAGCCATGTTTGTACAAACCAAACACTGGCCCTTTCACGAGGTTTGCTGCCATTATTGTTTGTCCTGCAGACTTAGGAGAGGGTGAAGCTCCGTTCTCATCTTCACTGTGAACTTGTAATACTTCAATAAAGTTTGTTTAGTCTTGTTGAGTTGGTTGCGATCTGCAGCTTCATTGCTAGATGTCACTAAAACCTGTACAAGAGTACCGTAAGAGCATGCAGGTGACAAATAGACACTAAAATCCATTTAAATGATTCCAGTGACCAAAGCAAGTAAAAAGTAAAAGTTGAGAAGTGGCCGATATCTGTCCAGTATCAGTCTGAACCATTTTAAGGGCTGTTCTCGATCTCGCTTCCAGAGTTTGGACGGAAAAGTCACATTACTTAAGGAAACCGGTGGAGCGTCTCTGCTTTTGGCCACTCTGCCCACAACTAAACCAGCTACAGGCCAATGAAAGGCAGGGTAATTGAAAGCAGCTCTAAATGGGGATGATATGACATCAGCCAAGCCCACAGCGCTGAATGGGGAGGATGTTTGGAGAGCGTTGGTGGAACGAGCCAAATGCTGCATTTGATCTTTCCATCTCTTTGCGGTTGGATTTAAACATCCGCATGAACTTCACAGAATGATTATTTTTTTGCTCATTATAAAGGTGTCAAACTTAACGCCCGTGTTTGTTTACTGTGACGATGACTTCTCTTCGTGTCTCAGCCTCTCTGTAATCTCTGATTCTGTCTCTCTTCGTAGGACTGCCGCACCCATTCGCGATCACCGTGTTCGAGGACAGCCTCTACTGGACCGACTGGCACACCAAGAGCATCAACAGCGCCAACAAATTCACCGGCAAGAACCAGGAGATCATTCGCAACAAGCTGCACTTCCCCATGGACATCCACACCTTGCATCCCCAGAGGCAGCCTGCAGGTCGGTACACGGCTGAATTGGAAGACACAGTGAAAGTTTAAGTTGGTTAACTATCCCTGAAATCTCCCGGTAATTGGTAGTGGGCGTTTTTTGAGTGAGAGGAGCCAATATTCCTTGTGAGTCTGATGAAATTTAGTTTGAATTGTAATGTAGGAGTCGATTTCTGCACTGTGCAGCGGTCAAGGTCTGTCAAAGAAGAATCTGCTTTTCCAGTCTGCACTTGTTCTTTTGGTGGGACAATGGACAGTGAAGAGTTTTTATATATTTCAGCTTGAGTTGGAGGAAAAAGCAAACGTCTCCATTCACGAGGGAAGCTCGGGGGCTTCTTGTGTCGTCAGCTCTTCGCCCCACATCCACCTCAAAATCTGCCTGCAATAAGTGAATTCTGGGTGAGAACAATGAACCCATTTTTGAAAACAATTAAGTTTGCAGCCTGAAGCAGAAGCAGAAGAGGATTTTCTGTCATGAGGCAGATGGAAAAACAAAATGCTGAACAACAAGAACATCAAACGAAAAACTGGACGTGGGTTGAGGCTGGAAGACGAGCCGGTCGAAGACAGACAGAACTTTCTTCACGGGTATTCGCTGCGCACAGAAGTGGAAACCTTCCCCACATGGTGGCAAATCCTCAGATGATAGAATGATTTGTTGCGCTAGTGTTGGACCCCGTGGTGAACTGACCAGTCCGAGCTTTTTTTTATCAGCGTGACAGCAAAGACTTGTGTTCTTAGCTAACAAAACCGTGTTGAACTTGAGCTCCGGCCAAGAGAAAGTTTTTGTTATCACGCTGATAAAACGTTGTAAAAATCCGACACCGCTATAAACTTTGAGCTGCCTCTGTGCTGGCAGAGGGAGGTCAGGCACTGCTCCTTTTCTTTTTCTTGTTTTGGTTGAGATTCATTGAGACGTGAACTCACACTGTGACACTTACTGAAGAGGAGCAGAAGACAGAAGCTCTGCGGTCGATGCAGTTCATCATATCTTTGAAATCCAGCCTTCCTCTTCCATGTCCGCCATGTCAAAGCGCTACGATTCTACAGTAGCTCAGAACAGACAAACTAAACGCTTATTGTGTGTTTTGTGACCGCGGTAGTTTCTTCATCACTCTCTAGATGTCATTAAATCTTCCACGCTGGCTCCTTCAAACTGGTTTCCAGTTTTGAGTTCAAATTACTGGAAGTAAATTCAACATTTTCAGATCGAATACATCTCCATGTCATGATACATTTATACAATAACAAGGACCTGCACATCGCCTGTGCATAAACAAGCTCTCAGGCTCCTGGATAAGAATCCTAAAAACTAGCATCACTGTAAAAACACAGTTTCCTTTGCTTGGAAAATTTAAATTTACAACGCTTCTTAACTAAAGAAACATCTTGAAGGATTAGCACATTTTCACAGTCTTGTTTCAGAAAGAGAGATCGAGAATAACTTGTTTTAAAGTCATCATACAGTCGTGCACGCTCGTCTTGTTCGCTCTTGGTTTTGTGTGTCTCATGCAGTGTAATGTGATTCTATGTTGTGTTCTTAACTGCCTGCGCTCAGCATTGTTTTCTATCATTGTTATTGCATTGCCCACGTCGTACATGTCCTACTTAGCCCGACGCTGCCTTCCTCCTCTAAGCCTTTTATTCCGTTCACCTGCTCCGCGTTTAGCTTTGTGTCGTTCCAGGACACACACACTGTGTTTGTTGTTCCTCTAATGGCTAATTCAAAATCTGGCAAAGGGACAACAGCTGAAAATGATCCTCTTGGCCAGCGCTGATGCGTTTACAGTCACGTTGATCAATGCGCATTATTCCTGACAATAAACGAATAAATTAGAAGTGGATTAGTTTGGCTGAGCATAAAGACTTGAAGCAGGGGGAAGCTAGCCTCAATCAAATAAACTTCCTACCAACGTCTCTGAAGCTCGCTCACTAGCTGTGATTCTCCGTCTGTCCTGTAGGCGGAAGGAATCGCTGCGGCAGCAACAACGGAGGCTGCAGCCACCTGTGTCTGCCCAGTAACAAGACGCACACCTGCGCCTGTCCCACCGGCTTCAAGAAGGTGGACCACCACAACTGTGCCGACGGTGAGTCATGCAACTTTAAAATGTCGTATATGAATGGATGTTACACACGTCTATTTTAGCCTGTTGCTACTTGATATTTATTGAATACATTCAGATGCAGTTTAGTATTTTTAATGTCGGCTTTGGTGTTTACTATCCGTGATTTGCTGCCGAATAAAAGTTAGAATCCTCGGCAGTAGTTTAAGGGATGATTGCAAGACGTTGCTGTGTTCAGAAGCTAAATGGGCAAAGACGATCCTGTCACATGCATTAAATCTGCCTGGCAGTTAACTTGCTGGTTGTCAGATTTTAGAGGGAAACAAATTTGCATGCAGAGAATCACAAGACATCCACTGAAGTAAAATTTCAATCAGTGGAAACTTGAAAACAAGTTAAATTACACGTTACGGTTCAGCGCAGCCGAAGCAGCGCTGAGCTATTTATTTTTTAATAAATTCTTCACCACCCTGTGACACTTGCACACCCTGTAATTATAAAAAGCATCTGTATTTTAGTATCACCATTCTACATAATTGTGCCAGAGGAAAGGTTATGATTCATATTCATCAGTCAGTTTAGCTTGGTTTTGTCCTTTAAGGGCTGCGACTTGTCTGTGTGTTAGTGCTGTTTTTGCTGTGTTCACTGTTGACCCCCCACTGTTAAACCTAGAAGACTGACAGAAGACCTTTGGTCTTTAATCAGGTCTTGACAAGTTCCTGCTTTTTGCCCGAAGGACGGACATCCGACGAGTCAGCTTCGACACAGAGGACATGTCCGACGATGTCATCCCTCTGGCCGACGTGCGCAACGCCGTGGCGCTGGACTGGGACGCCAAAGACGGCTACATCTACTGGACTGACGTCACCACCGACTCCATCAACAGGGCGCTGTGGAACGGCACCAAGCAGGAGGTCAGTCTGAGCTGTGCACTAATCATGTGTCCAAGGCTTACCAGAGAGGACAGGAGGGTTTAAAGTTTATGCAACACTGCCATCTACTGGCATTCATTCGAAAGTGCAACAGTAATGCATCTTCAGTCATCACCAGTACAAACTCTAAGCAGACTCTAAGCAGGCTCAAAGGTTCAAGTAACTTAAGGCTGCATGAAAACTAGGAATGGAATCTCATTGTTGTCTCTGTTCTTCCAGGTGGTGGTGGACACAAGCCTGGAGAGTCCAGCAGGTCTTGCGATTGACTGGGTGACCAGCAAACTCTACTGGACCGATGCTGGTAAATGTCCTCTTTGTCACAGCTGCCTGCACGACGCCTTCCTCTTTGATTTCGAGCCCTCGTGTCTCGTCTCGTCTTTCTCAGGTACGGATCGTATCGAGGTTTCCAACGCCGATGGAAGCATGCGGACCGTCCTCATATGGGAGAATCTGGACCGGCCCAGGGACATTGTTGTCGACCCGATCGGAGGGTGAGATGATTTAAAAAGGTTTCAAAGGTGACATATACACTTTGAACCTTTTCAGTGAACTCATTCACACTTTCTTTGTCGTTGTTCGTCATGTGTAGTTTCATGTACTGGACCGACTGGGGAGCAAACCCAAAGATCGAGCGTGCCGGCATGGACGCCTCCAGTCGCATCGTCATCATTTCATCCAACCTGACGTGGCCCAATGGGCTTGCCATCGACTACGAGACCCAGCGCCTGTACTGGGCTGACGCTGGCATGAAGACCATCGAATTTGGCAACTTTGATGGTTCTGACCGACAGGTAAGCCTCACGTGTATCCTGTAGTTTGTTTGTTTGGGCATTGTTTAGGCAGATCATGCTAAACTCCTACAACCCTTTACGCACACAGGTGTTGATTGGCAGCCAGCTGCCTCACCCCTTTGGCTTGACTGTAGACGAGGACAAGCTGTACTGGACTGACTGGCAGTCCAAGAGCATCCAGAGCGCGGATAAGCTCACCGGCTTGGGCCGACACACGCTGGCCGAAAACCTGGAGAACCTCATGGACATCCACATGTTCCACCGACTACGCAAGACAGGTCAGCGTGCGTCCACGTGCCAGGTTTAAGTGCAGACTCTCATAAGATGACTGCATCCATATCAGCTGAGCGGTGCAGGAACTTCTTAGGTTCAGTTCAGTTCACTCAGACTTTAAACTCTTCTTTTGGTGTGTTGCAGCACACAGGTATGGAATCTATAAATGAAAAACGTGGCTCTGCCCTCATTCTTTGGAGCAAACTTAATTTCTCCCGTGGGACTGTGTCGTCTCTTGTGACAAAGGAGACAAAAAGAGAAGAAAAAAAAATCTCCTGTCACTTTCTGCTTTTCTGATTTTTCGCCGCCTTATCTCAGAGCTCAGATCGTGTGTCTCTGCAGACACTGTGAGGATTACAGGTAAACTGAACCCAGATCACTGGCAGAGAGGCCAAAGAGCCTCAGGGACTCATACCAAACTGAAGCCTCACTGATCTCACTGATGTGTGTGTGTGTCGGGGGGAGGTGTGGGTATTCCCTGAAGGCTTCCATTGTCTGCGTCTGCGAGTTGTGTGTGTTTTTGTTTGCCCCAATTTCTTCCATTCTTTTTCCGTCCCCTGCCTGTGAGCTGACCTAGAAAGTAGGACGGCGCGGTGAGCTGAATCTGTTTCTGTGTCTCCGTCTACAGTGCGCAACCCGTGCTCTGTGAATAATGGAGGCTGCAGCCACCTCTGCCTCCTGGCTCCTGCTCCCAAAGCCTCCAGCTGTGCCTGTCCCACCGGGATCAACCTGCAGAGTGACGGAAAGACTTGCACGCCTGGTACGAAAAACAACCTGTTTGCATTTCAGAGCCAAAGATTGAAATGGCGAGCGCGTCACACGAGAGCATGAATGTGCTCAGAAGTCATATTAAGATGAGACTCGTTATAACTTTCCTCATAATTGAATTTAGACTCAGAACTTAGAACAGTTAAGTCTTGTCTTGTATTTTCATGGTGCAGATTAAGATTAAGTACAGAGACATATCGTCTCAAGAAACGTGGGTGAATCCAACATCTGGAGTAACTTCTGTTTACCTCCACCTTCATTATATTATATAATGGCTGAATCACCAAAGGCATGATGGGGAATGCGGTGCCAAACCTCTAAAGGAAATAAAGAACGCCTGCAAAGCTGAACAAAAGCAGTTCAAAGAGTTAATGTCAAAGTCTTTTGCTGCCAGGAAGATGAAAGTATGTCAGCCCCCCTTTGTATTCTGACCGGACGGCACTGTGCTGATGTGTGTGTGTGTGCAGGGATGAGCAGCTTCCTGATCTTTGCACGGAGGACAGACATCAGGATGGTTTCTTTGGATATTCCATATTTCGCTGACGTGGTGCTTGCGGTCAATAGCTCCATGAAAAACACCATCGCCATCGGGGTGGACCCCAAAGAAGGTTTGTGCGTCTTCTTGAAGTTTTAAAATTTTGCTGTAAAGATGAGCGACGTACAAATGGAGTCCTCACATCTGTGTGTGTGTCTGTGTGTGTGTGTGTGTGTGTGTGTGTGTGTGTGTGTGTGTGTGTGTGTGTGTGTGTGGCGCCTCCTGCAGGCAAAGTGTACTGGTCTGACAGCACGCTGAAGAAAATCAGCAGAGCCAACATCGACGGGAAAGCACACGAAGACATCATATCCACAGGTGAGGGGGAAGAGTTACATGTGCGATCTGTTTAACTCCACCCAGCCGCGGTGTCATGACTCCATCCATCTCCACTCTCTCTGCAGGACTGATGACGACTGACGGCTTGGCGGTGGATGCCGTCGGCAGGAAGATCTACTGGACAGACACGGGAACCAACCGCATCGAGGTCGCCAACCTGGACGGCTCCATGAGGAAAGTTCTGGTCTGGCAAAACCTGGACAGCCCTCGAGCCATCGCCCTCTACCATGAGATGGGGTGAGGCTGTCAGAGCGTGAAGAACCGATGCGTCCTCATCGTCTTGTCTCTGTCCTACTCTGTCCATCCTTAACCTGTGTCCCTCTCTCTCTCTGTGTTCTCCAGTTACTTATACTGGACAGACTGGGGAGAGCACGCTAAGCTGGAGCGCTCAGCGATGGATGGATCGGACCGCGTCGTCCTCATCAGTAACAACCTGGGCTGGCCCAACGGCCTGGCCATCGACATGGCCGGCTCCCAGCTGCTGTGGGCCGACGCTCACACTGAGGTTTGTTCATTACACTGTTACACATTAAAGGGTTAAGTGGTGAAACGCTCACCACATTATGGAGTCATGGTGGAAATCCTTATTATCCTTCCAGCGTATCGAGTCGGCTGACCTGAACGGCCAGAACCGCCGCACCCTCGTCACTCCGGTCCAGCACCCGTACGGTCTAACCCTGCTGGGGTCTCACATCTACTGGACGGACTGGCAGAGCCGCAGCATCCAGCGAGCCGACAAGAACACCGGGACCAACACCATCACGGTGCGAGCCAACCTGCCAGGCCTGATGGACATCCAGGCTGTGGACAGGGAGAGGCCGCTGGGTGAGTCTCAGGACAGGAAATCGATTCTTCTTTCCTCCAGTTGAGAAGTAATTAAGTGGAAGTCTTCAGCTTCAGCTTTGAGACTACGCTTTGAACTGCAGGATGCAGAGTTTGAAAGATGATCGAGTGCTTTTGGAGCTCGACCCCGTAGGAACTTAAAGTCTGGATGTCTCATCACTGCTGCTTCATGTTTTTTTAAACCCTGTCTCCTCTTTCATCCCTCGTGTTACAGTATTGTTCTACCCCTCCACTCCATGATGACAACACTGTAGTCACGTCTGCATGAAAGAATATTTGTGTGACAGTTTATTAGCCCTGCAGACTTGTGAAAAAGTCTTCTCATGACCTCCTCGACTCGGTTATAATTGTTTGTAGTTAGCAGATTTTTGCAGTTTCACGGCTGATTAAACGGCTTTTTAAATTCTCCCTGTTTGGCCTTTTTTGCACTCTCACTGTAGATATTCTCTTGGTTTGCACATTAGATGTGGTTTCAGCAGCAGAGCAGTGAACCTTCTTCTGATTTCAATGAGTTTGAAGCTTTTCGCAGTGAAATTTAGTCCGCTTTTTGGAGTATCGTGTATTTTTTTGATCTGTTAGTTGTGTTTGTTTGCCTGGACATACAGTGGCTTCCACTTATTGCATTAGCTGTAGCTCACCAGGTGACTGACGAGTGATTCGTTGTGCTCTGAGTACACACAGATTTATGTAGCGAGGTTGTCCATGCTCCTCTGTCTCTTTGCATCAATCCGTCCGTCTCTGTCCTCTTCAGGTTTTAATAAGTGCGGCAGGAGGAACGGCGGCTGCACCCACCTCTGCCTGCCTCGTCCCAACGGCACATCCTGCGCCTGTCCCACCGGCATCCTGCTCAAGGGAGACGGCAGGTCGTGCGAAGACTCCCCCGAGACGTACTTGCTCTTCTCCAACCGCGTCAGCGTGCGCAGAATCTCCCTGGACACCAACGACCACACCGACGTTCACGTGCCGGTGCCCGAGCTGCACAACGTCATCTCGCTGGACTACGATAGCGTGGACGGAAAACTTTACTACACCGACGTCACCCTGGACGTTATAAGGTGTGAACGCAAACATCTAGTTGGCTGACAGATCGTTTAATTTTCTCTCGAGTAGCCCTGTGTCACGTACCGTCCACCTTTTGTTCTTCAGGCGTGCAAACCTGGACGGCAGTGGCATGGAGACGGTGATCAGCCAAGGCCTGAAGACCACAGACGGGCTGGCTGTAGACTGGGTGGCAAGGAACATGTATTGGACCGACACCGGGCGTAACACCATCGAGGTGGCCTGCCTGGACGGAACAAGCCGCAAAGTCTTGGTCAACAACAGTTTGGACGAACCCCGAGCCATCGCAGTGTTCCCGAGCAAGGGGTGAGGACGGGGAGTTAACAGGGCTTAGTGTGGAGATGCTGCAGGCTTTTATTTGCACGTGTTTGTACAATATATTTTCTCACGAGCTCGACCTCCTCTCTGCAGGTTCCTGTTTTGGACCGACTGGGGTCACATCGCGAAGATTGAGCGGTCTCACCTGGACGGCTCGGACCGAAAGGTTCTGATCAACACTGACCTGGGCTGGCCCAACGGCCTCACTCTGGACTACGACACACGAAGGTCAGAGAGACGTGTCTGTGGGAAGAGCTACCTGCGGGGGCTTTTTTTCCTCCTCACAGGAGCTCTGTACATTAAATTAGATTAGATTATAAAAGTTTTATGATCTAATGATCCCTGTGGAGACAGAAGATCATCGTGGAATCAGAAAGTAAATCTGAGTCCTGAAGATTATTCAACAGCAACATATTTTATAACCTGAAGATTTGTCTTTCTTGTGCTAACAGTAATTAGCAGTGCAGCCGCACAGGATGAAGATGAAGGCTCGTACAGTGTGTTTAGATATAGATATAATAGACCGTGTGTTTAAGTGTCGTGTGTTTCCTGCAGGATCTTCTGGGTGGACGCCCACCTGGACAGGATCGAGAGTTCGGACCTGAACGGGAAGCTGCGTCAGATCCTCGTCAGCCCGGTCTCTCACCCGTTCGCTCTCACACAGGTACCCGCCCGCCCCTCCTCACCCTCAGCTTTCAGTCACTGGACTGACCCTTCCTCCTCCTGGCTGCCTCCTCCACTCACCTGCTCTCTTTCACTCATCGGTTCACCTGTGTGACTCTCACCGGTCGTCTCTCCGTCCCTCCACTCATACTGAACTCATTCAACTTAACCATTTCTTCTACTTCCCTTCCACTCTGACCCTCATTTTTCTTCCTCCTCTCTCCCTTCCCCTTTTTCTTCCTCCCATCCCCCTGCTCCTTGTCTGTGTTTTCCCCTCTCCTCTCTTCTTCTCCCTCGTTTCCCCAGTTGAAGCCGGTGTCCTCCCCTCTAACCCCTTTCTCCCGACTCTCGCAGCAAGACCGCTGGATCTACTGGACGGACTGGCAGACTAAGTCCATCCAGCGGGTGGACAAGCACACCGGCCGCAACAAGGAAACCGTGCTGGCCAACGTGGAGGGCCTCATGGACATTTTAGTGGTATCACCTCACAGACAGACAGGTGAGGAGGTCCAGAGAGTGTGCTGAATCATGGTTGCTATAGAAACAGACAACAAATTGGGCACAGGATGCGACAGTAACGCAGTACCAAAGCATAATACAAACACATTATCAAGTTAAAAATCGATTTAAATTGTCATCTAACACAAGAATTTACACAAATTTGATCCAAAATTTACAATATCAGTATCTCATTTTCATCTCATCAGGATACTTTGAGATGAACGTTGAATTCATCAGGAACAAAATCAAAACAAAAATGAACCAAATCAAATTTGTGTCTGCTTCTGAAATGAAGCAACGCTTTAATTAACATTAGGCAATATAGAAGAAGCTTCTTAATTGCACAGCAGCTCGCTCAGTAATTTTTCCTCCAGTACAGACTTTTGGTTAGAAGAGGTCCGATTCCAGTCGCTCTGATAATTGATGGATTTATCTGATTTCATTTTGTATCGAGACGAATTCAGATCTCGTCTGTTTGGCGTCAGTTGTGAACGTTTCCTCTCTCCTTTCATTTAGGTACCAACCTCTGTGGGGTGAACAACGGCGGCTGCACTCACCTCTGTTTCGCCAAGACCAACAGTTTTGTTTGCGCGTGTCCCGATGAACCAGACGGGCGACCCTGCTCCACCAGTGAGTGACCGCAAATACCTGGCCCATAAGAACTTTCATAATGGGATTGTTTCAGGGAAAATCTGAAGAGTATAAAGAGATAAAAGCCATTCTTATAATAAATAAAGCAGCATCGGTTTGACTGACACTCTCTGGAGTGCGCAAACAAAAAGACCATTTCAGATGTTCCAGCACGTTCAGCTTCTTATCTGCATCCGCTCCTCAGTTTCAGGTTACATCCCCACCGCTCCCGCCAGAGGAACCAGCAGCACTCCGGTCCCAAACAAGATCCCCAAATCTCCAACAGACACTCCGCACAGAGGACCGCCGCTGGTCAAGTACGTCTGTTTGAATTGTTTTTGACATTATTACTTCCTCTGCTTACTGTAATAAGACAAAAAGTCACTGCTCACTCATTAATACTCACATTATCCCGAGGAGAAGTTGTACAGTTGTTGCATCATCGCGTGTTTTCTAACAATTTCAAATAGGAAGTTGTTGTCCACACAAGATGCTGCCAGGTTTTCAGCTCTGTTCATCTCATTTGAAGAACTACTGTAGAAGAAATAGTAATAATTTGGATGTTGAAGATGCTTGTCCTCGCTGAGAAAAATCCTTTTAGAGGTTGGAGCGTTTTCTAATTCCACAGAGGAGTATTATGTAATTGTTCATCTTCAGGACGGAACACAATGAGGTTTTCCACCAGCCGTAATAGTACAGAAACACTTCCCAGAGGCCCCGGGAAAGGAATTATATAACGCTCTGACTTAATAAGGTTGTTACAGCTAATATTAAGTAGTCTGAGTTTCTGTCTTATTTTTACAGCTGCACTGACAAGAACATGAACGACGAGGGCTGCCTGAGCAACGTGGTGACTGCTCCTCATGGTACGCATCACTTTCATCCGTGTGTGTGTGTGTGTGTCAAGGACAGAGACGGGTTGGGGGGCGTGTTGAGCCTAGCTTAGCCTAGACTGCTAACCTAGCTCAGTGGAAAGTGTTAAAGTGCAACAGCCTCTTAACGAGAGTTAAGTGTTTCCCTCTGCTTCTATTTAAGCCTCGCTGATGTGACTTTGTGTGGGAGCGACAGTCATTTACAGTTTCAAACTTGTAAATTGTTCAAACGCCGAAAAAATGACTGGCCGAGGAACTGTTTGTTTCTGACGTGACACAGAAAATACGGCAGTGCCTGGAAAAGCAAAGCGAACAAATGTGGATGTTCATCTCCGACATCAACGTAATTTAATTAAAGAATTTTGATTCAATCATGTTTATAACAACAAAATAAACTCAACAGATACAACTACATCAAAACAGCATAAACAAATGAAAAAAAAGAGTTTCTGATGACGTGAACGCTAACAGGTTGTAAATACGGGGAGTTTATTTCCAAAACTAGCTCCCATCCCACAGGACACAATCTGGGACGAACACTTCCAGAACTGTCTCTGTCCTTTGATGAACTGAAATCAGATAAGATGGCAAACAGCTGTTTTTAGTTGGAGTATTCTATAACACCCCCATCATTAATATCTGTGCCATCTGTTGAAGGAGGAGGACTGCACATCAGCTACGTGATTGGTGGAGTTCTGACCATCCTGGCGATTCTGATCCTCATCGCTGCTTTGATTATTTACAGGTCAGTGTCTCCTGAAACGCTGTATGCACGATGAGCTACATGTGATACACGGCCTGGAGTTCAGATCATAAACCATGAGCTGTTTTTTCATCGACAGGCATAAAAAGTCAAAGTTCGCCGACCCGGGAGTGAGCAACCTGACCTACAGCAACCCCTCGTACCGGACGTCCACGCAAGAGGTCAAGATCGAGGCGTCGCAGAAGCCTCCGATATACAATCAGCTTCGATATAAGAAAGAGGTAACGGACGGGCCTGAAGCGCAACAACTCGTCTTTTTTTTTGTTTAACAGATGAATGGATTCGAGAAGAATCCATGATAGTTTCATAGAACGATCACAGACTGTAGGTGTACGGTGGGTAAACACAGAGAGACAAACCACTGTCGTGTTTGTCTCCGCTCAGATTGATTGTGTTGAGATATTTGAACATGTGACACGAGCAGATTCCAGACACCGGCACTCATCTTTTTCTTCCCCCTCTCTCTCCTCACTGCAGCTCTCTCATCCCTACAACTCCCTCTCTCCCTTTATCTTTTGACCCACTTGTCCCGTGGAGAGGTAGTTACACAGCATGAAGGAGTTTTTTTATTTTTTTTATTTCATTTTATATTTTTTCTGTCTCTGTTTATCTTCATCTCTTCTGTCTTTCACTGCATGCTGTCTGCTGCACAGAATTAATAATTTCTCTCTTTGGTGACGTTTCAGAGATCTGTGATCAAGTAGCATGTCATGGTTAATAATACTCATCAGGGTTTTTTCTTTTGTGAAACTGACCTTTGACTCGCCAAAGAAGCAAAATCTATGGATAGATGGTGCTACACGTGTCATCACTAAACCTTCTTATAGCTTTCTCAAATTAATAATCAAGTTTTGAATCAAGAAATTTGGACTACATGTCCCATAAACTCCAAGTAGGGCCGTTACTATTAAACAAAAGAGAGAAAGTAAATATAGAAGTTAAGGATGTCTGATTTGCTTTTATTCATCATTATGAGCTGTGTAGATCTATAGAGCTAAAGCCATTTATCTGTTTAGTGCAGCCCATTGCAGCAGCTGTTCAAAAAACTATTTTTAAAATACTGGAAACTTTCTGGCTGCTTTGTGGGCTGCTTGTAAAAATAAAACAAAGCGGAAAAGTTTTTCAGGTAAGTACGGAAGTCCCAAGCGGTCATACATTCATGTAGTTCACTTCCTCTGTTTTTTTTGGTTTTTTTCATGACGATGAGATAATTTAATTTGTTTTCTCGAGGTAACAAAACTTTCTTTTCCCAAAGTAACGACATCATTTAATTGAGATACCGAGAAATAAAGAGGATGGTGGTCTGTCCTTTTGTTTTCTTGAGATCTTAAAACAAAACAAGTGAAAAGAACTCATTATCACGAGAAAACGGAGGAAATAGAATGTTTGACCGCTCAGGGCTTCCGTAGGTAAGCACACTGCCGCTGTGCGATGCAAGCCGAACTGCTTCGGGTCATCTCGCCTCTGTTCAGCAGTTGTCATGCAGTACATTTTTTTCATGCTGGAGATGAACGCTGTCCAAATTATTCCTTCTCGAGACAGACTGAATAATTTGCTCATACACAGCACAGTAGCATAACTCTGCTCTGCTCTGGAAAAATACCTGTTTTGTTTGTTTTTTTTGGTTCCATCTAGTTGATTTCGCTCCAAATTCCACAGGCTGACAGCCTGGCGTGCCGCTGTTTATTTGTAATTCTATACCTGTAGCACCTTCACCTGAAAGTGAAAGAACTAACCGAAGCACAGCATTACTAAAGGGAGCCGACTCGCTGTGCATGGGTTGTGTTTTGAAGGTGACATCTTGTTCTGGAGTGTTGTGCCGTTGGTCTCTGATTAATCCTCAAAAGGGAAATCCACCTTTAACAGGATGAACTTCTTTAGAAAAGCTGATGTTTGTGTAGCTGATTTTAAAACGGAATTATTCCTTAAAAAGGACGGGAAGGTAGAAAGAGACAAGTGCATGTGGCGAGGAAATAAAGGAGAGCCAGACGTCTGTCGGTTTTTAGTTTAACAGGGTGGATTTTCCCGTTAAACTTCTGATTCTGATACTCAGGCTAACTAATCCTGTCTCCTTGTCCAGGGGGGAGTGGACGGAGGCTACACCAAGGAAAAGATCCGCATCGTGGAGGGCGTGTGTCTCCTGTCCAACGACGAGCTTTACTGGGACGACCTAAAACAGATCAAGCCGTCTCGAGGCGGCCTGCACACCTGCATGCGCACGGACACCGTGTCCCTGCAGGCCAGCAGCGCCTCGCTAGACGACGGCGAGACGGAGCAGCTCCTCCAGGAGGAGGCGTCCGAATGCTCCTCCATAACCACCCTGACCCCCTCCGCCATCACCCCGCAGCGTCACGCCCAGCACAGCCTGCCCGACACCGGCTGGGCCTCCACGCGCAAGCCCTCCACCGAGAGCGAAGTGTGAGGGAGGCCTCCTCCTCCCCCCCCTCTCCCTCTCTCCCTCCCTCCCTCCCTCCTTGCCCTCCATGCTTTATCTCAACTTCCATCAGTTAATACACACATACACACACACCTGTATTTATAGCTGGTACAAACACACAAAGATAAATAGGTGCAAACACAGTAACAGTCGCGTACGTAGAATAACGGTACATATGAACCTGGTTAGACACAACTAAGTTCACTTAAACACAACTCCTGTCTCTGAAACTGGGGCTCCGTCCTACTTGTGTGTGTGCACACACACACACGTATATATACACACACACACACACATGCAGTACAGTCCTCCAACAGTACCCTCAGTGATGCTGCCTTCAGGCGAAATGATAAACTAATGAGCATGCTGGAATAACAAAGCGAAGGACTCTGGGGAGGAAGTGAACAGAGAGACACAAGCGTTATCTGGAACCTTTTTTTTTGTGAAGAGGATGCAGACTCTGAACGCTTCTCTGCGTACGACTTCGCCGTTTATTTTTTGTGAACTTTAATTTTTCCGTTGCCGTCGTCGGACGAAGCTAAAAGAAACGACGTACTTCTCCCCCCCGGACGATGTAACCGCGCCGCTCTCTCTCCCTCTAATGCCACTCATGTCTCTATGAACTCTATTTATGGACCTTTTTTTTTTTTGTACTTGTGGAGTGGGTTTGCTGACTTTACAGAGAAATGGCGAGAGTGTTGTGCTAGAACTTTGTGCAGCAAGGACCCCGGGGGTAATTCAAGAGTTGTATTTATGACAGTGCCAAAGGGTGGGGCTTCACAGAGTCTCCATGCTTCTTTCCTGCATTTACACTTCAATAGAAATGTATGTTAATTACGGGATGTTTCGTTTTGACTTTACTGACTTGCCCTCACCGGTGTGGGAGACCTCAGTGATGACGCCACCTTGCTTCTGTTTCCTTAAGTTTTACACCCTGTCAACAGGTCACGCAGGGGCTCATCCGCAGCTGCTGCTGTCGGCTGGTTGCAGGAGTCCATTCATCCTCTTGTGTTCTTTTTGTTTTTTTTGCTGATGCTCTGGCATCGCAGAGGAAGCCACGATGAAGTAACAGCCTAAGTGCCAAACATTTCGTTCTCTTTCCTCCTTCAGCTGTATATTTATTTTTTCTCTCAGAGGTTTTTAAAAATGTTCGTGACATTGGTTTCTACTTTGGGTTCGCTCGCCCAGATCGTGTGCCACAAGCGCTGTCCAGCCATGCAGATAGTTGTGGTTTTATTTATCTGAGTGTTTTATATGTATATATATATTTCTCCTGCTCCAGAACACTGGGATTTTCTTTGGAACTACTTTCTCAATGCAAGCGTTTATTTCATTGTTCCTGGTAAACGGTTACCTACGAGAGCACTTACTAATACAATTTGACGCTCCGACTTTGTGAATTATTGTTATTGTCCCTTATCCGTGTTATCCACCAACATTATCTACCAGTGTCATGTCTCCAATCTTTTAAAAACCTCGCTGCGTGGAGGCACTCCGCTCTTAGGCTTGTGTGAAATTCTGTTTTTCTTTTATAAGGTACAGAAATATTGGCTGCAGAACATTATTCCATCATTTTGACAATAAAATATCATCCCTGCTTTAAGTATTTGACTAAACTGGGCAAGATAATGTTGAAAAGATTGTGTTGTGGGCTTAGATTTGTGGATATCTGCATCATTAGAAATGTTAATGTGGTTTTCTTACAACAGTTCCAGTCTCTCTTATGTTTTGGAGGTTGTTTCAGAGGTGAATATATATACATATATATCAAACACTTGACCAAAGATATCTGCAT
This sequence comes from Nibea albiflora, assembly GCA_014281875.1. Taxonomy (NCBI): domain Eukaryota; kingdom Metazoa; phylum Chordata; class Actinopteri; family Sciaenidae; genus Nibea; species Nibea albiflora. The sequence continues at coordinate 4,554,895 of CM024795.1, read as the reverse complement.
GGCCAAACAGCGCCCGAGGTCAACGGGAAACATTTATTCTTCTTGTAAATTTGAGTTCTGATCCATCAACTCTAAAATCTGTAATGCAAAAGGTGTACTCGCAGTATCTGCCGCAGTACAGCGTAACAATATGGGTCAAACTTAGGAACACTGTGCATGTCTGACCTCATCAGACAGTGAGGGTTATAGTTTAGAAATATATCACTGACATCTTACTGAAAAATGAATTTAATACAAGTAAAGATATTATGCATTGCTTTAACTTTAGAGTACCATTCTGTCTGTCGTTGAAATACGGTACGAGGAAATACTATATTGCTATATTGACAAATATATCGGTTAGACTTTACAGAACCATGTATTTTGAAGTATCTGCTAACAAGCTCAGCAACTTGCTGATTTGCTGCTAGACGAAGCACTGAGGCCAATGAAAGAGGGTCTTGGCAGCTACATAACTACGGTCTCTGACGGTTGGTTGACGGTAGGCCCACAGAGCATCACAGCGACCCGGTTAACCAATCATCCTGGCTCACAGTCCCTCCAACTTCTGCTGCAGGAATGCTAAAACTGTACAGATTTTATCACGAGGATATAAGCAAACATTTCTGTTGAAGATATTGCATTGATTAAGTTGTATAGTCTTTTGTACAAAGGGATTTCATGACTGTTTTTAGACTTGTATTAATTTTACTCACTGGAGAAGAACATTTTTTTTGTTTTGTTTTGTTTTTGCTGGATTATTTTAACCACTGTGTTTCTAAGCCTTGTAAATGATGATAGGGAAGATGCCAGTTATTTAATAGTGCTCTTTTATCTTATGAAATACTGGTCGCGTATAGCTGTTGTAAAGTTAACAAAAAGAGGTATTTATGATTTCTGTTTGGTTGTCACTTGATGTGTAAATATGAAAAAGACTGTATATGTATTTCCATGGCAGTACTAACAAGCTGTGTTGTGTGATATAGTGAATTATCCCTTTGCTATCTTTTAATATAAAATTGCATTTGCATTTCAATGAAACCTTTTGACTCATTCATCTCTCATCACTTGAAAGAAATGCTTTCCCAGGGTTCCTGCGTGTCCTGGAAAACCTGAAAAACAGCTCCAGTCTTGGAAGGCACAGTGGAGAATCTTGATACAACGTTTAAATGTCCTGGAAAAGTCTTATGTTGTCCTGGAAAAGTCTTGTGTAACTCACAGCTGGTGTGATCAGTCTTACATATGCAGCGTGATGACTGCAAAGAGTCAGTGGCTACAAACTCGACACTAACTTGAAATTAATTTAGAAAAAATGAATTGATTGAAGATTCAAAGTTTTTATAATAGAACATTAAAACGAGGCAAGATGATAAAAAGCAGTGAGAGGACGCACTGATGAACATGAAAGGACTGAGCATGAAAATCTAAAGTTTGTGTTCGTGTGCAGAGGAACATGCCTGTTCATCGTACCTCATCCTGGAAAATAATGTCTAAAAAGAGTCTCAACACTGTTTCCTCATCAGATACTATGAACATATTAGCATTAAAGGAAACACGCACTGCACGTCTGCCTCTGCAGATAATTACAGACGTAACAATGGAGCAAAGATGTAATTAGAGAATCAGTGTTTAGGAGGCACGAAGCAGTCATCCGACATTACAGCTTGTTATTATGTAAAGGATGGAGGGATGGAGCGGCTTTCTGTGCAACATTCAGCACTCAGCGCCAAGACAAACCAACACAGAAAGTAGCAGTACTAGAATTACGTTAGAAAACTACAAAAGAAGTTACGTAAATAGCTTTTAATAGTGTTACATCTGGGGGTGAATAATGTGAATCAGAAGAGACCTTAAGCAAATTCCAGGTCCCACCGAGAGCCTGTAAGACCTGGACCACACACCCTGCTCCACCCACAAAGCCCTGGAAAGAGAACAGAGTCCACAGAGGCAAAACACAAAGATACAATTCACGAGATGTTAAAGGAGGATCACAGTTAATTGTAGGCAACACACAATGAACTTTCCAAAATGCATTTGGCGTTATCTGTTTTAATCATACTGTGTGGACAGGAACAAGCTTTAACCAGCAGCAGAAAATATCAGAGACTTTAGCTTTGTGTTCAGACCTGCAAATAAAAGATTAAATTCAATCATCGAAGTGCAGAATACAGACAGAGAGACACAGACGCACAGCAGCATTAACTAACGATAAACTGTAATGGAGATATGGTAGCGATTCTGCAAAACATGCGGACAGTAAGAAAACTTCAAATAAAATGATTCAAATGTGAAGTCACGTAAAAGACAAAGAAGATTATAAATACGTGCATAATCATATTTATTTGTTTCATTTATTATTTTAATTCACAGGTGGAGGAACTGCAGGCATGTGACAAAAATACAACTTGCCATTGGTGGGTCAATCGTTTAAACTATCCAATCAGCAATCAGCTTTCCCGAACGCGCTCGTCGCTGCGCGGTTTAAAAGGAGAAGGAAGCTCGCGTGGGCTAGGCTAGACGGTTAGCTTATAGCTGCGACGACTACGAGTAGAAAAACCGAGGAAACGGTTTGTTGGCGCTTAACATTTGTGTATATGTTCGTGTTTTGTGTGTTTATAATCGGTGTTTCTGGTTCAGCTCTGTGTTTTAGGACAAAGAGTGACGAACTCAAGCGAGTGTTAGCCGCTAGCTTGGCTAACCAACCGGCGGTACGCTAACTGTTAGTTAGCTACGCTAGCTAGTTAAGCGTTAGCTTGTTTTCAGCGTTTATGAAAAAGTCTAACTGGTGGTTAAACTTTCACAGGCCTGCTTTAAGGCCTGTTTTAACCACGAGTAAAGCAGCCGTTCAGCACGTTTTGAGCGCATTTCTACGGCTAACCTGCTCGTTTTGTAAGGCCCGTCGCTGCACGCAGGCTAACTGTGGCTAACTGAACTCCTTCCGTTGCAGTCGGGTCACAGGATGAAGCTGCCGGCCGAAACAACAGCACAAGGTAAGTCCAGACGGTTAAAACCCGGCGTGTTCACGCAGAGGTGACGGGTGTGAGAGTGATGAGTTGCACTAATCAGTTGGGGTGTTTGTTGCAGTGGCATCAACGCCCCAATCCGACCTCAACCTGAGGACACACAGTGTGCACAGGGGCCATCTGACTCAACCCGCAACCCTGTAGCGTCAACACAGATTATCACAATGATCACTAATCCTGACTAATGTTAAAGTGACTTATTATTTCTTTCAAGCTTCTGCATGGTGTGGAAGAACATCATGGAGCCTCTCAAGCTTCGTCTCTCCCCCTCCATGACCTGCAGGCCAACTCCTTCATCCATCAAGGTCTGTTCCTGAATGTGTTTTAACTGAAGTTATTTCTTTTTACAAAATAAATTTCATACTTTCTTTGGACCTTCAGTACTATCAGTGTCCCTGAATCTGGCTATGGTTAGAAATATCTGCGCAACATGAAATCAGACTTGTGTTTGAGGGGGCTCCATGGTTACAGCAAAGCCTGACGTGAACATCCACAGAAATGGTAACTGCATGACGCAGCTGTGCATTGTCTGACCATTGGAGTAACTCCTGTAGTAACTTCAGTGTTTTTAGGGAGCCACTGGGGTGTGACTGTGATGAGTTGCACTATTAGACGGGCTGCTGATTGCAGTTGCACAGCAGACCCGTCCTGACAACCTGTGTTGACACACCATTGTGCACAGGGGCCATCTGAGTCACGCCCCTTACACCCGACAGAGAAACTGCCTTGTTAAATGTTTTCTCTTCCGTTTCCTGACCTGTGATTGTTTTTGTTCTAATGTCTTCCTTTCCAGCCTGAAGACGTGAGGCTTCAAGGACGTGGTTAAGCAGGATGTTGGAGTCATCACAAACATTGAACAAATCAAGAGGGCAAACATTTTTCTGTTCATAATGGCTGGAAACGCTTTGACCTGAGAGCTGGTGAGGATACACAGCCAAACACTTTCCCTCCCCAAATTGTCCTTCTGGGGATTATTCAATTTCCTTACTGACTTCTGAAATTTCACCTGGACAGAGGATAGTGTTCAAACACACCGCCCCATTCATTCACAATAAGTAGCTCACTGAGCATGTAAACAAAGTTGAGGCCTCTCTGTTGGCTCCAGAGTGAGTGTTGCTCTTCTAAAATTACAAGAAATGTGCAGTTTAATGTGATGTAACCGACCGCAGTGTGACTCCCTGTAACAGACAACAACTGCACCGGCTCACGTCTGGCCTTGATATGAAACTAAGTCAGATTATATATGTTCCGGTGTGATGTCAGATGATTCGTCACCTCTTGGCAATGTAATCTACAGTGTGGGTGTCCTCGCTGAGACAGCGCTCACTGTGCTGTCTGTCTAGCACCTTCTTTTCTTACTGTATTAATAAGTTTGCACATTTCTATTTATTCCTTGAGTAGGCATGTTGCTCTGGTCACTAATGACCCAGATAAAACTTTGGCCAGCTGTAAACAGTGGCCCACTTGATAGTTGGACTCTTGGGCATTTTTTTCTTTCTTTGGGAAAATAAAAACTGCCCACGAAGGCGGTTTCACATTTTTGTCCTGATTATTTCTTTAACTAAATCATTGGCTCTGCTTTTAAATTTCTCCTGTCCTCTTTCTGTCGTCTCTCCTCTCTGTCCCTGCAGGCAGCCTCATGCTCAGGAAACCAGCTCGCCTCACAGCATCAGTAACTGGTACAACTGCAGGTCACAACCAAAGTTCACCATGGACCTCCACCTGCTGCACACGTGGCCCGTTCTTGATCCCTCAGCTGCTGTGACTCTACCTGATGCGGGGCCATTTTTCAGTATGTGTGCAGTAAGTGTTTCTCCAACTGTTTAACATTGTACCACACCAGAGTCTGAAATACAGGAGCATAGGTCAACCCTCTTCAGCTACAGTTACAGACACGTGCGTTCATAAGATTGTTGTTGAATCCTGAATGAGAGTTCAGGAACCAAAATTACTCTCGCTAATTTTATTTGGAGCCACAGTAGTTTGTCTGCCATGTGCATTAATGTGACTATGTAGCAGACTTAAATTATTGTCTCAGTTTAATTATTAATTACATACACCATTGGTGCACGTACCATAGTTTGAGAAACTACTCAAGTGTTTTAAAGGATCCAAAGAACTCATGTTAACCAGTAGTAGTGCTGGCTGTTGGCACTGAAGATGAAATATAGTTATGTTGGATAATACAAATGTTTCAGGCATCCTTTGGATATAAGCTGACATTGTTCTGACCGTAATAGGTAAGTGGCTCAATGTTGAGCTACGTCTGCAGAGCAATGTCTGAAGAGTGAAGGAATCAATACTAGACGGGTTCAACTGAGTCACGATTAAACTCTGAAAAATAAAATTGGGCCAATCTGTTCCGACTTTCAGCACAGTTCAGTGTACAATTGAAAAGTTTATGGAGCTCTGCTCGCTGGTTTAACATCAGAATGTGGGTTTGTTGACACCAGAGAGTTTCATGGGAGAGACGATGTTTATTTTCTGTCTCTTTTGTAGGCTGTCTGCTTCCTTCTGCCTGTCTTTGTGACCCACATCCTGCCTGCAGCATGCTACACAGGTGAGGGCAAATTTCATCTGAATTCTTGACACGTTCAGGCTTAAAATGGAAGATGCCTTCAACTAAAGATGAAGTTAGATTATGAGCAATATCGGATATTTTTTTTTCCAACTCGTCTTATTGTCTCTTACTGTGCAGATGGACGAGGTGCTGAACCAGAACATGTCAACAGTGTTGCAGCTGCCCATCATCCACAGCACAAAGACCTTGGTGTACGTTAGGAAGACTTCCTGAAGCTGTGCTGGTGAGTAACACAGGAGTTGGTTCAGTTTTATGACGTTTATCTTCAAATAAATTCAGTCATCGGCACAACAAACGCAGAGCAGACAAACTCTTGTATATTTCTAACAGTCCTGGTGGCGTCCAGCTGTTCAGTAATCCTTTGAGCCGCGGCAGTCTTACATCAGTAATGGCTTTACTGAGGCTGTTTGCAGAGGTGACTGCAGTGAGTCGACTCGGTCTGGATTCCTCTGCAGGAATTACACTTTTTGTGATTGCCTTGCATCATCAGAAACCACACCTCATCCTAAATATCTGCATGTTTGCTGTGGTTGAAGTTGATTCGTGGTAGTCATCTCTAAGTGAGAATTAAAATAGCCCCACTGCAGACTGGGACTGTGCAGAAGCAGCAACTGGCCGTAGTTCTACATGGGCAGCCATTTATTTCAGTGCTAGAAAGGTCAAATTGAATTGTTGGTCTGGAAAAGTGAACAAATGTTGTTAGTGTGCTTCTGTGTGAGGCTGGGAGTCTTATGCAGTGTGTGTTTGCAGGCTTCAGAATGTTCAAGGTCTTATTTGACCAAGGACAGCTGAGTCATGTTTTGGCTGAGATACGATGTTGGCATGTTTTTTAGAATTGAAATTTATTTAGAAACCTACATGATGCACTGACTGTAATCGTTTAACATAATTTAATCTTCTGAAATCTAAAGTGCACTTATGACCGCAGCATACTTTGCCTTTTTCTTTATTGCTTTTAAGTGACAGTAGTTCGAGCTCCGTCAGGTTGCTCTTCAGAATCCTGAAGTTAAATTATTGTGGCAATGAAGAGCTTTAATTTTTGCGGCAGATTTTTAGAAATGAGTTAACATCACTGAACTCTTCCTGTACAAAGGCCAGCTGTGGACACTTTTGGTTATTTCCTCTTTGTTTTTGCCAACATCTCAATGCCAAACACACACCGTTCATCAGACCTTCAACTTTATGAGGCCGTCCTCGTGACTGTCTGAAGGCTGCTGTGTGCAGGAACATGGCAGAATGTTTCTCTATCAGAAGCTCAGATTTTTAGTTTCCTACAGCGTCACTAAGAAACGTGAAGCTTGACTGGTAAACTGAAACAAAAGAGGTGGTTGTGTCTTTACTGAGCTGTTATTTCCTCGACTATGCTGCAGTTTAATTACTTCAGTCTGGATTAGCAGACAGATTTTCTGGGGAAGCCAACATGAAGTCCTCATTAGGATGTGTAAACATCGGTTCTTTCACAGTTGAATAGATTATCCTGGAAGTTGGTTGATGCTGAAGGCTTTACGGTGGATAGTCTGAAGTCTTAACTGTCCAAAGTATTAAATGGATTAGTTATTTCCTCTGTTCTCAGTTTTTTGCCAATTAAATCCGTTGACATTCAACATAACAATGGTTTCTTTGCACACTGAACACTCGAATGAAAGTTTGAGAACTTGTCGTGTCTGTTTGTTCCACAGATGGCAAAAGATGACATGGCAAGAAGGAAGAGGAAATGCTTTAAAGCAGTCCATTTTCGCTGACGTGCTGCTGCAACCTGACTGGACGGCTCCTATCTTGATATAGGAAAGCGTTTAGCTGAACTGTGACCTTTGTCTGGACACGCACACCTGATATGGGAATTTTTCCAAGCAGCGAGGTACCCAAAGATAATCACCATATAAGAGACAGCATGTTTGTTCATTACGGTCACATGTAAGCGTTGATCCAATACAGACCTTATTCAGCAAACATGCCTGCACCGTGCCAGAAAACCTGTTAGACTGTTGCTTTAGTTTTTCTTTTAATATTTCACTTAAATTTGAACATTTTAAGCCTCGTGTTTTCTTTTCGTGTTTGCAAAGAGTTGAAGTAACATCCCAAAACTCAGCTGCAGCATGTTTGGAACAATCAGCAGGCCAGTTAGACACAGACTGAACAAACTCATTAAAAAATATTGTGCTTCCGGTAAAGGAGAGCACTCAAACCTACGAAGGAGTATTAGGGCCAGCCAAAAAAAGTCATGCGAGGGGGAAAAAAAGTCAGGCCATGGTGTGATCGGAGGTCGCCCTTCCTTGATGTACACACTTCCAGAGATGTACAGTGCTGAGGACAATCTCAAGGCAGTTGACATGGGTGAGTTGTAAGGAGGACTGCACCCCCAAAAGCCAATACCCATGTGATGACACTGTATTCATCTCTGCTGTCTTCTGATGCAGGAAAAAGGATGGGATGCTCCTAAAGATGCATTTTCTGCTGCTGAACTCTTATTGAGAACTGAAATACTGCAAAATATCTGGACAATTCTCTCTGCACGCTGGAGACGTAGGCTTCATTATTTCTGAGACTCAAATAGGCCACACAATGAAAGTATGGCTTCCTCTAAGTTGGATGTGTAAGAATCCTTGTAATTATCTATAACCAGTATAGAGTCTACTCACAGCATAGACCCATCAATTTTTTGGTTGGTGTCAGAGGTGAGTTATGCCTACTTATCCCCAACTTGAGTTTGTATATGTCATGGGCTAACTTTTGTTGCAGTAATAAAAATGAAAGTTATGTAATGGTATCAATCCAAGAAAAGTGTCTACAGCGATGATCTAACCTAACTGAATCTTACCCTTTAACTTTATGAATAGATAAAAAGACCATACACAAATGAAACTGATGCACTTCTTTAATATCAAATCATGGTTGGTCCATTTGTAATAAAAACTGCACCAACAGAACACTCCAATCGATTCCTTTTTTTGCTTGGCTAGATTAGTGAACCAGTAGTAGTAGTAGCCTTTTTAATGGGACATCTTGTGCCTCAACCTGGCAAAATATAAACACATTCTTAGAACATGTGAACAATCTGCAACCTGCTTCATGTATACCATATCTGTGATGGTTTTATGAAAATACCCCAAATATAACTTTCACGTCACAAAACATTTGCACAACCGGTTTAAGTTCCCTTCTGCAGTTAAGTGGTTCTGGAATGATTAGGCACAGAACCAACATATATAACATAATGCTGAACAGGGGAAAATGTTACATAAAAATTAACACGTACATTTACAAATATTGTTGTCTACCATAGGAACTACATGAATTCTTTAATTGAGTGGTATTCTCATTAGCTCAGTGTAGCTGCCTCAAGTACACAACTGTGAGTACCTGTCCATGTTTGGTTTCAGTCAACCCTCATATCGCTCAGTCTGACCAAATAATAACCCAAACTGTCATGTATAACAATTACATAGTTTGTGAAAATGGTGTTTAGAGTGATCTTATACAAACTAGAGACAAGATAGAAGTAGTGAAATATCGGCAACTGGTATGAAATCATAACATCTGATATTTCCACAATTTATAGGGTCGTAGTTGTTGCACAAATGCAGATGACCTGAAGACAAATTGTATCTATAAAAGCCTTTCAAAGTACAAAAATAATAAAAGCTTTTGAGACTTTTGACAAGTTAATTGGGACTAGTCATCACTTTACAAACCTTGGTTTTTTTTGCCTGACTTTTTTTTTTTTTTTGCCTGACTTTTTTTTTTTTTTTGCCTGACTTTTTTTTTTCGTTAATTGTGGACTGACTTTTTTTTCTTCGCCTGACTTTTTTTTTTGCCTGACTTTTTTTTCTTCGCCTGACTTTTTTTTTTTGCCTGACTTTTTTTCTTCGCCTGACTTTTTTTTTTTTCCGCCTGACTTTTTTTTTTTTTGCCTGACTTTTTTTTCCGCCTGACTTTTTTTTTTTGCCTGACTTTTTTTCGCCTGACTTTCTTTTTTTTTGCCTGACTTTCTTTTTTTCTGGATTTGTTACCCGTGCAGGATTTTTTTTGGGGGGGGGGCTGGGTTTTTTTTTTTTTTTTGGCTGGCCCTAATACTCCTTCGTACAAACCAGTCGAGTGAGCTGTTGAGATGATAACCTGTGATAAGCTGTGCAGGATCATCTTCAAACCACCAGGTGGCAGTTGAACATCAGCTGTTCCTCCAGTCCTCCAGATCAGACACATGTACCCTGGAGTTCTGTCACAGGTGTGTTTATAAAGCAACATATTTCATTGGATTTATTCTGTTCTAGAAACACAGCCTCCAGGCTTCCACACAAACACTGATGACTCCTGCAGGGAGAAGTATTGTTGGGTAACGCTGCAGCTGAAAACCTCTGTCTTCTGGCAAATAAACACCACATTTCACATTCTGAATGATTTCCTTCCGCAAACTCAAAACTGCTTTAAATATTCAGATATCTTTGCACACATTAGCATTGTTAAAATCCTCTCTGGCCGAAGCTTATTTATTATTTCAACTGAAAAACATCTTCCATGAATATCTTGTGGTGTTCGGGATGATCTAAATTGACACGTACACACACAAATATAACAATGTTATAATCTAAATAAGAATACACGTGCTGCAACAGTCCATCAGTTCTGGTTAGATTTCCAAATAAGAGCACCATAAGGTAGAACTTTAGATTTAAATCAAATTAAGACATTGACCATGCATCTTTAGAGAGGTTAGATCATTTGATTTATCTTGGGGAAATGTTACATCTCCCATCCAGTGCCACAGACAGTTGTTCGGGTGGTGTAGGCCTCCATCATCCGGTCTGATGACAGGTTGAATGTGAAAAACATAATTATGACATGATCCTGTTAGCTCAGAGTTCGGTTCATGTGTGTGCCCCCCCCCCTCCTATTTGTTCGTACTTTTTTCTTCTCAGTCAGTGCTCGCAGAGTGTGCTGAAGATCAAACTTTGCAGCATGAATATATTAATACTTGTGATGGTTTCATCTGGAGAGCAGCAGCAGCAGAAATGTTTCCTTTGACCTCAAAGGTCTGAGCGCTACCTGTTGTCTGTGTGTATTTCTACCCAAAATATGGGATTAAACATGTTGTTCTGGTGGAAAAAACATTAACGCCTCCAGTTTGATGTTATAAATATTTTATTCTTCACAGTATTTTAATCTTTTTAACTGCAGGGGAACACAGATGAAAACTATTCCATGTGCAAGCATCACATTCTGCACAGATCATTTTTATTCTAGTGAAAGTCTGCAGTGAAGGGCACTCTGTGACTCCATTTGATGTAGAATCAATTATTCATCTCGTTAATTGTGAACTGACATCAGATTTCTTTTTTTTTTTTAAAGCGGCGCCTCAAAGGTTGCCTCGTCGTGTTTACGGCAGACTGCTGTCATTAACGTTACAGATCGCAGGGCACCATGGGAGTCATTTTTAGCACTTATTCCCAGCCGGCGTCAATTCAGTCGTCGTTTTTCATCCAAACCCTGACAACGTCAGCCCGAGCTGTCTGTCAGGGGGTGTCACAGAGCTGAACACTGCCCTCCTTCTGGGCACTTTTCCTGTCAGACTTGTACTAGACTATAGCCTGACATCACTGCTATAGCAACCAGAGAGCAGCAGGCTGTACAGTGTGTGTTGACAGGAGGAGGAGGTTATGTCAGCCCTGGTGAAATGTTTTGTTCAAAGATGTTTTCCGTCTCCTGTACTCTGAGAAAAATTTGGGCTGTGATATGAGGTGATGTATGATCTGTTCACTGAGGTGTTATCTTTCAGTCTTCCCCTCGCTGTCTGAGGATAGCAGCACTCCTCTCTCCCCTCCTTCGCTTTTAATTTGTCTTCCTCCTCCCTTCCTGCTGCAGTCGAGACAGCTGTTCTCGCTCACTTCACTGTCTGATTCTCGGGGAGCAACAAACTAATTATCTGCAATTTTCGATGTTTTGTTTTCAAATTTCCTTCAGTTCACAACATACATCACAATGGTTTGAAACATAAATGGACTTGTAGATTAAGTTTTTGTAAATCAAAGAAAGGAAGGAAATTAAAAAGTGAGTTTATTTCACGTTTAATATAAAATCTGGGTATCCAACATAAGTAGTGACTTCAGTCATCAGATAATTGTAGTGTCAGATGAAATTTGAATTTTCATTTGTTGACTCTAGTATTGTTGCACATTTCTGGCCAAAATGAATTGTAGTAGTATTGTGTCTGAGAGGTGAAAGCAACACAATGTGGTCATTCATTATGAGTGAATATATAAATAAAATACATTATAAGAAATTACAAGCTTGTGTGTCATTTTTTCTTTAAAATTCTGACTTTTGTTCCTCAAAATTCTGGATTTTTTCACCTCAAATCTGGATTTTTTTCCTTAAAGTTCTAACCTGTGTTCCCATAATTCTGACTTTTTTTTCCCTCAAAATCCACTCAAATCCACAAAATTTTTTCTACCAAAATTTTGGATTTTTTTCCTTAAAATTCTAACTTTTTTCTCAGAATTCTGACTTTTTTGCCTCAAAATAATTTATCTAACTTTCCCCCCTCAAAATTCTGGATTTTTCCTTAAAATTCTGACCTTTTCCCCTCAAATCAGTCAATTTCTTTTCAAAATTCTTGATTTTTTTTCATTAAAATTTTAACTTTTCTCTCAAAATTCTGAATTTTTTTCATTAAAATTTGAACTTTTTTTTCCTCAGAATTCTGACTTTTTTTCTCAACCGTCCTTTTTTTTCTTTGACTTTTCAAATTCTTTAAATTCAGTCTTTCCTCAAAATTCTGATTTTTTTTTTCCCTTAAAATTTTAACTTTGTTCTTAATTCTTTTTTAATTCTTTTAATTTTTCTTAAAGAATTCTGACTTTCCTCAATTATTATTTTTTTTTACTTTTTTCCTTAAAATTCTAACTTTCCTTAAAATGCTGACTAAGTTTCTTAAAAATCTGACTTCTTTCTTGAAATTCTAACTAGCAGAGTTTGACCCACCATTACTCTAGAAGCGAAAACTTTAACTCTACTTAGACTTTAATCAAACTTTGAAGTAAGCTTGATGTTTGTCCGTCGCCGCTGAATCTGCTGGCTAAGTAGCTAAAAAGACTCGTGTGATGTTGTGCTTGTTCACACTTGGTCGTCTCATTTGGCGTTGTATTATTTATGTTGGTCGTTGGCGGGATTGCTCATCTCGCTGAATATATGTGCATTTAGTAACCCCGTGGATGTACACTTACATATTCGCTTTCACACATGCCCACAGGCTTTATAATAGCCTTACTGTTTCTTGTCTCATTTACCTCCGTCCCCGCAGGAAACTGTGACTCAGGGCTGTGATTGACAGGACTGCAGAGAGTGATCATAGAGGGACTGATGGACCAGACTTTGTGACTCGAGGCAGCTCTTGTTTTGCTTTTAACTTGAAGTCACTGGGGAGTCTGGGAACATCCAGCTGGCCACAGATGTTCGGTGAGTACCTGTGGGATAAGAATATGTCCAACACCTGAGAGTGAGAGTGATGCAGAGATGAGGGCATCTCTGAAAAGAGATAAATATGTTTGTGCAGCCTGGGGAAGCTGTCGTGTGAGTATGCAGGTCCAGGGGGAACTGCACCTTTCACGGTGCTCTGAACACACTCGTACAGGTTGCTGTGCAGATGTGATCAAAGCAAGGCTTCATATTAACAGCAAAAATAGCTTTTACGCTAACCAGGTCATGTTGATTTGTTCAGCTCCTGAAAATGACCGAACAGGGAAGTAACCCCAGCGCCCGCAGCGAGCTGTGTACATGAATATGTAAACATGCTGGTCACACGCATGTTAGCGGTAAGAGGCAGCATGGCGTCAGTGATTCATAGTACAGTCACAGTCGTAGTGTTAATGAAGAGCTACGCAGACACATAATTGGCCCCAGTTGCATTCTTAGGCAGAGACTGTTTGTATAGTGCTCAGCCTTGGAGGACCTTATCAATCTGTGATGGATGGGATGTAAACAGCTGCATTTCACTTTGACTGGGCGTATCACACAAACATTTTCAACTTGTGCAGATTGTGTTACCTTAATTTGCTCCTTCCAGATTGAATTAGCATCAGCTCACCTCTTTGGATTTGCTTTTTTAGGCAAAAGCACATCAAAAATTGGCTTTGCATGAAGTCTGAACACTTAACAACTCCGTAGAAAGAACAAACAGCTAGCCAATGAAGTCACTAAGGCAGATGTTAATCTGGCTTCATCCATCTGACTTTAGTTTTATGGCACTTTTCATCCAAATAGAATGGAGCACAAAGTGCAATAGCATCTCTGAAGCTCACTAATTAACTCGTTACACAGTATGTTTAATGCGTAGTACCTGTAAAAAAAAAAATAATAAAAACGACAACTGGCCGTTTACACGGGGGTTAATGTGCTGAACTATTTCTTGGCCTTGACCAGTAACTCCCTGAAGTCTCCACTGGTTGCCTGGCAACTGTCCAGAGCCGATATACTCCTGTTTTCCAAACTTTTTTGAAGTATTCCTTTAACAACACGTAGCTTCTAACGATACGATAGCAGCACTTAATTATTTTGAATTATTGATTATTTTTTCAGTCACATTTTAAATGGCTGATGGTCCTAAATACTTTAAATCCCACGAGCCTCAGCAGAGCCGCAGCAAAATGTGGAGTGCTTTGTTGTTGCAGTTCTGAGCGGAGTTCATCTAACAATGACCCAGAATGAAACTGATTTCAGCTGCTAAATGTTTCATCGTGTTACTACAGAGACTTTAAACTCTCAGATTCAGCGCTCTGCTTTTGGTGCACGCAACATTTCAGCTCAGCAATCGGATGCCTCTGACCACAGTGCGTCCTGGGATTGGGACTGGCTGATCACCTTTTGACACCTTCCTCAAAGAACACAATATTTTCCCTCGTATAGAACCGGGGGAAGTTTAATATCCATACAAAACTTCAACTGTTGGCCACTTAACAGTGTCAGTGCAGAAAGTGGATGTGCCTTTATCTCCTGGAACTCTAGACACCCAGTGCAGTCTTGTACTTTTGACTTTCTGATCACTGATGCAGGTGACGATGAAAGGTCCATCCAAATTTTTACAAATCTCTGGCCAGACAGTCTTCTCGCCTTGTCTGTGAGATCGTTACATCTTCATTGCTCCATATAACCCAATTTGGTCCAGTGCTAAAAGTGCTGTTCCACCTTCAAAATTGCTGCGATATGACCGACAGCAGCGCTATTAGATACATGGACAGTACGACTGGGAGCAGTACTGTAAGAGTCTGTTAGAGAGATGTGAACAGATTACTTTTTTCCAGTTTGCATTTAAATATACTCTAAAGTAAATAGTTTACATTTTATAGTATTTATCTCATACTTCGACTGCCCAGCAATGACCTCATATCCGCTTTCCCTGCATCCTCCCTGTTGAATTTATTTAAGATGTTAATTCAATCTGCAGCAGACTCTTTATTTCGAAGCCATTGTCACTGAAAGCATCGCCTCCCTAGTTTCACTTCATATCAGATATAATACCTCTGTGGTTGTGCAAATACCCGGGAGGCTCCTACAAGAGCGACATTTTTCTATATACATGTAAATGTCTAAAAAAAAAATACAGACAAGAACAGATTGAAATGCTAATTCGCCTAACTGTTCCTTACTGTTTCACTCATGTGAAGCCGCAGATATTCATATTCCTTTATTTGTGTTTGCTCTGGAACCATGACTGGCACAAACGAACTCTGAAAAAACTCGGTTTTGTTCTGTAGGAAAAGTGTGACGGATGCACTTGAACCACTCCGGTGCTTTGTTCGGTTTTTAATTGAAGCACAGAGGATTCTTACACACGCACAAGGTCAGAAGCCGCTGTTTATCTGAATGTGAGACATCAAAAGTTTCGTTAATAAATGTGAATTGTTAATTTCTTCGGCTGGAGTTCTGTTTACCTCGTAAAAAAAGCGTTGCGCGGCACATTCGTATTGAGCTTCGTGCCAGTGTAGGTGTTCAAGAGAACCACAAGGGAGCACGCAAATGAGTAGCACGCGTTTGTTTATTTCACCCCGGGAAAGTGCAACTAAAACAGGCTTGTGCTGAATTGGCTCTGTGGCTCTGTGGTTCAAAGACACGCCGTTTATTTTCATAAAGCTTATGTCTTCGGGCAAATCAAAGCAATGAGTGTATGTCCTGATATCACAGAGCTCTCAGAAATATTGCAGCACCTCTCTGCTCTTAAATCATGTCACGCCGGTTTTCTATGGCGAGATTTGTCAAAGAATGTTTTTCCCCCCTCGGATTTTCATATTCATGCGGAGCTCATGAATACATCATGACTTCTGTATCCTGTGCACCAGTGGAGGCAGACAGGTGATAGAGCAGCGGGGATGTGTAGCATTGTGTGCCTGTTTGCTGCCTGAATAGCATTTTTCTACAGATGTGTCCAAGCAGACAGCCACCAAGAACCTGCAGAAAGATTTAAACATAAATGGTTATTCTCTCTGCAGCTCTCATTTTTACCGAGTCCCACTTATCCGAGAATGAACGGGGAGATGAACTTCTTTTCACGAGCCATCAGGAAGAGAGCAGGAACTTGTCAGATTAAATATGCAACAAGCTGCACATGTAGGAGACATGCAGCTACCAACACATTTCAGAGGAAATTCTAATCTGTTCAAAATTTCTCCTTTGGTATGAACTCTTTGTGCATGAGCCAGGGAGCTCATCAGTTTACCCACTTGAACTAGAATTCAGAGGACTTATCAGCTGACTCGTAGCTCCAAACCAGTGCTTGCACAGACAGGACGATGAGATACAGCAGCTTAAAAAGGGGAAATCTGGGCATATCTTAAAGTTGCACACAGATTGTGAGTTGTTGAGATGAAATGGGAAATTAGAATGTGCCCGGAAAGGCCTCGAGAAATCTGAGCCTTCCTGGCAGGCAGTGCAGGTAGTTTATGTAACCTGAGTGATTGCAGCATTTTCTCACCGAACCAATGTGTAATTCAAGAGGCATGAGAGCGCTGTGCATGCTCAAAAATACACTGAAACTTAGGATGATTTAGGCGGACTGAGCAAGCCTCCAGGAAGAGCTGTAAAACAGTCCCAAAAAAATGAATCATTTCACCATCAGAATGTGATACATTGGTGTGAATGACATTCATAAAGTCTAGAAGATCCTCACAATTAAATCATTTTATCACCATTCAAGTCAGCAACGGGCTAAACCGGAAGTTAGACTTCAGTGCCCTTGCTCCACGGGCCCAAAAATTCTGAAGCATGTCTGGAAGATTCAGATTATTTTATGCATGGAAATGGAACTTTTCTGGCTCCGGCGCCATTGAGCAGCTTCCATTAGGATGAACAGAGCCCCACTTTGGCCGCTGCATCTGGTTCTCCTTAATGCATTCATATGTCTGAGAGCAGGGAACCTTCCCCAGGAAAATATCCTGTGGGTAGTTCAGGGACCCGGGAAAGACAAAGCAAATACAGAGTCTTAGTATGAAGCACGACCAGACAATAAACAGAGTCAGTTTATGGACAACAAAAACACAGGATCACAGCATTAGTAGGTGGTACCGTATCACCGAAAACATGGCTGCAGTTCCAATGGTTTGATACCCATTTGTTGTTTTTTGGTTGTGATGAATGTCCCATGTCTTCTGTATGTTTGTTTGTGTGTTTAACCCTCGACTGTAAATCACAGAACGGTCAGATTATACCATTCTTAGAGAGAGCTGCGTGACTCAGTGAAATGATATTGTTGTGCCTCGCGTCGGGCGGCTGACCTGTGCGTCGCCGGCATATGTATCACAGATGTCGAGGAGAGCCGAAGTAGAAAGCCGCTAAATCGCTCAGCGTTGTCACCGGAGATTCGGATGCTGAATAGATGTGCGCTTCAGTCAGATCTGGGCTGACATTAACCTTCCCCGCTGTCCTCTCGCCTCCTCAGAGGTCCGTCCATGATGGATGACCTCTCCCTCACACACACGACACACACACACTCT
Organism: Nibea albiflora; assembly: GCA_014281875.1. NCBI lineage: Eukaryota > Metazoa > Chordata > Actinopteri > Sciaenidae > Nibea > Nibea albiflora. Next base: position 4,537,334 of record CM024795.1, on the reverse strand, counting down.
CCCCGCTCATGCCCATTAAGAGCATATCCTTATAAACGGATTAGGAGGCCGATAATGGAAACTCAGGGAACTTGGTCCCATAATCTCCTGCTTGATACATTTTCCTCTGATCAATCATTGTTTCGGTGCCTCGGAGGTAGTCGCAAAATGTCATTGGCTTGTTTGAGAGGTGAGGGTGTGTGTTGGGGGTATTCAAAGTCAGATGTCAGATACATTTATCTAACTTGTTGGGCGCAGATTCATATTGTGCACTGGCTTGGGGTATCAAGAGGAGCCATTAGTTATTATCTGTGAAGGGTGTTGCTTCTATGATTTATTCAGCACTGCAGCAGAGATTGTGCTGGTACATTATACCGTCATTATGGCTTCAAGCGTGACCCAAATTTCCTCTGCCCCTCTTAACTCGCCCGCCTCTCCTCCTTCTCGTCCTCCTCCTCCTGCACTGAGGCGAAAGAGGATGAACGTTACATAAATGCGCAGGTTGTGCACTGATATGATGCTGTGACATTTAATACTTTTAAAAGAAGAAAATAACGCCACATTTTGGCAAATGAAACTGGAGGACTTCATTACAGAGGATGACATTAAAGAGGTATTACTCAGATTTGTCAAAATAAGATCTATTGGTGCCATTTTTGATAAGATATTTAAAAGATATAAATACTCACATTGCTTCAGGACATACTGATAGATGACAAATCCGAATGAAGTGTCCAATACTGTAAAAAAAGACATGTTTTTATTTCTACGGTAAAAACTGGCAGCTTTTACCATAACAAATACGGTATAACCTTGTTTTTAATATCACTGTAAAAGGATATTAGTACTGTTGACTTCACAATTATGGCTTTATTCCATATTTTAACATATCTGTAGATTTTTCAGTGAAAAACTGCCAAACCAGTAACAGTAAAAGACTGTAAAATATGCCATTAAATATTACAGAGTTTTACTGTTACATTAACGGTCTTATTCTGTATAAATTCCCTTAAAATGTCGTAAAAATAAAGGTTCTGAAATATGTAGGAAAACACAGTCATGTTCCGTGATGTATTTTACGGTCTTTTACTGTCTTACTGTCATGGCCAAATCTACAGACTTTTTATTTACAGTGTAGCATTGAGTTGTGCCACACGAGCCACCAGAGTTGCTTCAATGCTCTTTGCCAAGTCTGTGTAATTAAAGCGATTCACACCATGCCCTTATCCCCTTATTCATCTATACAACCTTTACTTAATCACGTAATCAGGTGAACCTAAACAGAAGCAAATTCGTGAACTCTTTCTCCTCTTGTTGTTCTCAGTTGTTTCCAGTCATTGTTTCAATTACAGTATGTAGTGGTTGTTCATCTGTGTTTGTTCTATTGTGTTTTATTATGTGTTTTATCCCTTAAAAGCCTGCCCGGGGACAAGGACTGCACATTAGCTACAGCAAGAAGTCACTGCGTTGTGTTTTAACATTACCATCCCTGTTAAATAAATGAAAACAAATTGATAAAATTAAGATGAATAAAAATAACCTGAGAATAAAATCTCTTTTGCAAGCGAGGAGCAGATGGAAGGAGAAACAAACATAACAAAAGGACACAGAGACAGCCACAGACGGTGATCTTTCATCACTAAACAGAAGATAAAAGTTTATATTTGTTGTGGTTGATGGAGACAAAGAGCTTTGTCTTACATACTGCACAAAAAGATGCTCAGCAGGGTTGTGATCTGGCGATAACGGCTTTCCTTCATTATTATTGCAAGATTTAGATGAAGCAGTAAAAGTCCAGACGGTCGGAAGCACGATTGATTCAGCTGATCCATTCGTGGGTGGACTTGGAGCTTATTAAGATTTTATTTTAGAGTACTGAAGGAGATAAAAGGTTGTCGATAAAAGGTTCATGCCCCTCTTTGTCCTTGTCCCCAATCACTGCGGTTGATCACACCTCCGTCCTGACACACACCAGGACACCACGCAAGGACACACTGAGTCAAATCATCAAATTCCTACGCTGCCTAATGTTACACTGCCACAGTCCTGTTGTGACGCTTATCTGACATCTCAACATGGTTTATTTCTCTCTTTCTCTCTCTCTGACTCACCGCTCTGCCCTCAACCAATTTTTTTTTGTCATTTGTGTCTCAAGGTGAGTCCTGACACAAACAGCAGCAGCAGTGGGAGCTTTCAGCTCAGTCCTCTCACAGGCGGCACTTCACAGATGTCACCAGCACAATGACATTTGCATTCTCTGTCAATTACAGCTAGCCTTATTGAAAGGAATTACTTTTACTGAGGAGCAGCCACAAGTGGTAATCATGAGATAATGATACATTTGATTTCCCAATATTTTCGCTTTAATAATGTCATCAGTAGGCGGCCTGACTGTCCACGTTTTGATCTTTATTAGCAATTACGAATGTCAAACACGCATGGCTCCGTGTACCAGAGAACTTTAGCACAAATGTATTGAGACAGCCTGATACGGCGTTCCATCCCTATTGTAACATTGGTTATTGTTAGCATTAACTATAAACCTATAGCAGAATTAAATTAACTTCAAGCTTAACCATAAGTTGCATCAAACATTCGCTCATCTTTCTAAATTTCTCAGCCAGCGCCGTTCTAATCAAGAATCTCTTAGTTCTCTCTCTCTAGGTTGCAAAGCTAGTCATACTCTAATGTTAGATAGCTGACGCTAAGCTTGTTATTTCTGCTAACCGTCCAGGTGACTTCCCGATCCAGATGCATTTCCAGGTGGCTGGTGAAGTTTGACGTGGTCGATCCATCACTCTTGTGTGAAGTTATTTTAGGCAGAGGTTACGACAAGCGGCACAGCAGCTGCAGGTGTGCTCGACATGGTGGTGTTGCTGCCGCTTACAGTCATCTGTGGCGGCAGATGCGTAATCATGCATGATAATAAGGGAGGGTACGACATTCGGCACATAAGACATTTCCTTTATGTTCTCTAACAATGTCGAGTCGGAGTTGAGACTCAAGTCTCAAATAACTATGTGAGACTCAAATCCCTAACTTTGGTTTCTGGTAAGATGCCACGAGTGGTGTCCCATTTATGGAAAGCCGTTTGAGCATTTATTCAATATCCTTGATATTGGACTTAAGGTCCATGTACTATGGATAACAGTGAGAATGCCCACTAGTAGTACTAGCAACATCAAAAATGCTCACTAGTGACTAGTTTTGATATTTTTTTCTTACTAGAGCCTCTGAACCCAACACATATTATTTTAATAGTTTTTGTCATTACTTGATATCCATGATATCCTTGATATCCGTGATATCAGTGATAACCTTTTGCCATACTATACTATGACTTTTTTGCTATACTATAATATGACTTTTTTTTACATACTATGAGTTTTTTTGAACCATACTAAACTGACTTTTTTTACATACTGAGTTTTTTTAACCATACTAAACTGACTTTTTTTTGCCATACTATACAGTGACTTTTTCTGCCATACTATACAGTGACTTTTTTTGCCATACTATACTATGACTTTTTTTTGCCATACTATACAGTGACTTTTTTTGCCATACTATACTGACTTTTTTGCAATAGTATACAGTGACATTTTTTGCCATACTATACTATGACTTTTTTTTTGACATAGTATACTATGATTTTTTTTACTATACTATGACTTTTTTGCCATACTATATGATTTTTTACTATACTATACTATGATTTTTTACTATACTATACTGACTTTTTTTGCCATTTTTTTTTTACTATACTATACCATGACTTTTTTTTGCCATACTATACTATGATTTTTTTACTATACTATACTATGATTTTTTACTATACTATACTATGACTTTTTTGCCATACTATACTATGACTTTTTTTGGCATACTATACAGTGACATTTTTTGCCATACTATACTATGACCTTTTTTTTTTTTTACATACTATGGATTTTTTTACATACTATGACTTTTTTTTAACCATACTAAACTATGACTTTTTTGTCATACTATACTATGACTTTTTTGCCATAGTATACAGTGACATTTTTTGCCATACTATACTATGCCTTTTTTTGACATACTATACTATGATTTTTTTTTACTATACTATACTATGACTTTTTTGCCATACTATACTATGATTTTTTACTATACTATGACTTTTTTTGGCATACTATACAGTGACATTTTTTGCCATACTATACTATGACTTTTTTTTAACTATACTATACCATGACTTTTTTTTGCCATACTATACTATGATTTTTTTACTATACTATACTATGATTTTTTACTATACTATACTGACTTTTTTTGCCAGACTTTTTATACATACTATGAGTTTTTTTTAACCATACTATACTATGACTTTTTTTTGCCATACTATTTTTTTACTATACTATACTATGATTTTTTACTATACTGTGACTTTTTTGCCATACTATACTATGACTTTTTTTTTACATACTATGACTTTTTTTTAACATACTATGACTTTTTTTTTTACATACTATGACTTTTTTTTGCCATACTATAATATGACTTTTTTTGCCATACTATACTATGACTTTTTTTGGCCATGCTATACTATGACTTTTTTTGGCATACTATACTATGACTTTTTTTGGCATAATACACTGACTTTTTTGCCATACTATACTGTGACTTTTTTTTGCCATACTATACTATGACTTTTTTTTGCCATACTATACTATGACTTTTTTTTTGCCATACTATACTAAGACTTTTTTTTTTGCCATACTATAGTATGACTTTTTTTTTGGCCATACTATACTATGACTATTTTTTGCCATACTATACTATGACTTTTTTTTTGCCATACTATACTATGACTTTTTTTTTGGCCATACTATACTATGACTTTTTTTTGCCATACTATACTATGACTTTTTTTTGCCATACTATGATTTTTTTTACTATACTATGATTTTTTACTATACTATACTATGGCTTTTTTTGGCATAATACACTGACTTTTTTGCCATACTATACTGTGACTTTTTTTGCCATACTATACTATGACTTTTTTTTGCCATACTATACTATGACTTTTTTTTGCCATACTATACTAAGACTTTTTTTTTTGCCATACTATACCATGACTTTTTTTTGCCATACTATACTATGATTTTTTTACTATACTATACTGACTTTTTTTGCCAGACTTTTTATACATACTGAGTTTTTTTTAACCATACTAAACTATGAGTTTTTTTTGCCATACAATTTTTTTACTATACTATACTATGATTTTTTACTATACTATGACTTTTTTGCCATACTATACTATGACTTTTTTTGGAATACTATACAGTGACATTTTTTGCCATACTATACTATGACTTTTTTTTTTTACATACTATGACTTTTTTTGGCCATGCTATACTATGACTTTTTTGGCATACTATACTATGACTTTTTTTTGCCATGCTATAATATGACTTTTTTGGCCATGCTATACTATGACTTTCATTTGGCATAATACTGTGACTTTTTTTGCCATACTATACTATGACTTTTTTTTGCCATACTATACTATGACTTTTTTTTTGCCATACTATACTAAGACTTTTTTTTTTGCCATACTATACCATGACTTTTTTTTGCCATACTATACTATGATTTTTTTACTATACTATACTGACTTTTTTTGCCAGACTTTTTATACATACTGAGTTTTTTTTAACCATACTAAACTATGAGTTTTTTTTGCCATACAATTTTTTTACTATACTATACTATGATTTTTTACTATACTATGACTTTTTTTGGAATACTATACAGTGACATTTTTTGCCATACTATACTATGACTTTTTTTTTTACATACTATGACTTTTTTTGGCCATGCTATACTATGACTTTTTTGGCATACTATACTATGACTTTTTTTTGCCATGCTATAATATGACTTTTTTGGCCATGCTATACTATGACTTTCATTTGGCATAATACACTGACTTTTTTTTGCCATACTATACTATGACTTTTTTTTTGCCATACTATACTATGACTTTTTTTGCCATACTATACTATGACTTTTTTTTTGCCATACTATACTATGACTTTTTTTGCCATACTATATTATGACTTTTTTTTACCATACTATACTATGATTTTTTACTATACTATGACTTGATATCCGTGATATCAGTGATCTCTTTTATCAGTGATATCCTTTATCAGTGATATCAGTGATATCCTTTATCAGTGATATCCTTTATCAGTGTCCCATGAATGTGTGTGTGTGTGTGTGTGTGTGTGTGTGTGTGTGTGTGTATGTATGTATGTATGTATGTATGTACGTCCCAAAAATGAATAAATGTATGTATGTATTTAAATGTATGTATGTATGTATGTATGTATGTATGTATGTATGTATGTATCAAAAATGAATAAATGTATGTATGTATTTAAATGTATGTATGTATGTATGTATGTATGTATGTATGTATGTATCAAAAATGAATAAATGTATGTATGTATGTATGTATGTATGTATCAAAAATGAATAAATGTATGTATGTATGTATGTATGTATGTATGTATGTATGTATGTATCAAAAATGAATAAATGTATGTATGTATGTATGTATGTATGTATGTATGTATCAAAAATGAATAAATGTATGTATGTATGTATGTATGTATGTATGTATGTATGTATGTATGTATGTATTTAAGTATTTAAATGTATGTATGTATGTATTTAAATGTATGTATGTATTGTTATGCCCAGCTCGTTCAGGAGCATAACCAAAAAGGGAGGACCACAACGACCAGTTAAATTAACCATAAATTTATTAATGAACAGAACTTAAATGTAATCATAAGGAAACAAAAGAGCTAACAGAGCACAACCAACCAACCCAAACCAAAACAAAACTCCACGGGGTGCCTGGAGGCACCAGCCATCAGGAGGGAGAGGGATCAAGAGAGAGCGCCATCTTAGAAAGGCCATGCTTTTATAGATGAGGCCACAGGTGAGGCGAATCTCCCCAACGAAGTAGGAGGAGCCCAGGCAGGGAACACCTACGAAGGGAGGAGCACAGACAACAACCAAAACACACAAAATGGCAGGGGCCATCACAGTATAGTATGTATGTCCTAAAATGAATAAATGTATGTATGTATATATGTCCCAAAAATGAATAAATGTATGTATGTATGTCCCAAAAATGAATAAATGTACATATGTACTATTATATATTATACACACTGAGTTTTTTTTAACCATACTAAACTATGACCTTTTGCCATACTATACAGTGACTTTTTTGCCATACTATATTATGACTTTTTTTTTACCATACTAAACTATAACTTTTTTTACTATACTAAACTATGACTTTTTTTGCCATACTATACTATGACTTTTTTTTTGGCATAATACAGACTTTTTTTGCCATACTATACTATGACTTTTTTTGCCATACTAAACTATGATTTTTTTACCACACTATACTATGACTTTTTTTTTTACTAAACTATGACTTTTTTTGGGCATACTATACTATGACTTTTTTTTTGCCATACTATACTTTGACTTTTTTTGCGCATACTATAATATGACTTTTTTTTGCCATACTATACTATGACTTTTTTTTGGCATAATACAGACTTTTTTTGCCATACTATGCTATGACTTTTTTTGCCATACTATACTATGACTTTTTTTTGCCATACTATACTATGACTTTTTTTGCGCATACTATAATATGACTTTTTTTGCCATACTATACTATGACTTTTTTTGGCATAATACAGACTTTTTTTTGCCATACTATACTATGACTTGTTTTGCCATACTATACTATGACTTTTTTTGCCATACTATACTATGACTTTTTTTGGGCATGCTATACTATGACTTTTTTTTTGCCATACTATACTATGACTTTTTTTTTACTATACTATGACTTTTTTTGGCCATGCTATACTATGACTTTTTTTGGCATACTATACTATGACTTTTTTTTGGCATAATACACTGACTTTTTTGCCATACTATACTATGACTTTTTTTTGCCATACTACACTATGACTTTTTTTGCCATACTATACTATGACTTTTTTTGCCATACTATACTATGATTTTTTTACTATACTATACTGTGACTTTTTTTTAACCATACTATACTATTACTTTTTTTACTAAACTATGACTTTTTTTTGCCATACTATAATATGACTTTTTTTTGCCGTACTATACTATGACTTTTTTTGCCATACTATACTATGACTTTTTTTGCCATACTATACTATGATTTTTTTACTATACTATACTGTGACTTTTTTTAACCATACTATACTATTACTTTTTTTACTAAATTATGACTTTTTTTGCCATACTATAATATGACTTTTTTTTGCCGTACTATGACTTTTTTTGCCATACTATACTATGACTTTTTTTGCCATACTATACTATGATTTTTTTACTATACTATACTGTGACTTTTTTTAACCATACTATACTATTACTTTTTTTACTAAATTATGACTTTTTTTGCCATACTATAACATGACTTTTTTTTTGCCGTACTATACTATGACTTTTTTTTTTGCCATACTATACTGTGACTTTTTTTTGGCATAATATACTGACTTTTTGCCATACTATACTATGACCTTTTTTTGGCATAATACACTGACTTTTTTGCCATACTATACTATGACTTTTTTTGCCATACTATACTATGACTTTTTTTGGCCATACTATACTATGACTTTTTTTGGCCATGCTATACTATGACTTTTTTTGGCATACTATACTATGACTTTTTTTTTGGCATAATACACTGATTTTTTTGCCATACTATACTATGACTTTTTTTTGGCATAATAGACTGACTTTTTTTGCCATACTATACTATGACTTTTTTTGCCATACTATACTATGACTTTTTTTTGCCATACTATACTATAACTTTTTTGCCATACTATACTATGACCTTTTTTTTGCCATACTACACTATGATTTTTTTACTATACTATACTGTGACTTTTTTTTAACCATACTATACTATTACTTTTTTTTTACTATACTATGACTTTTTTTGCCATACTATACTATGACTTTTTTTTGGCATAATACACTGACTTTTTTTTGCAATACTATACTATGACTTTTTTTGCCATACTATACTATGACTTTTTTGGGCATACTGTACTATGCCTTTTTTTTTGCCATACTATACTATGACTTTTTTTGGCATACTATACTATGACTTTTTTGCGCATACTATAATATGACTTTTTTTTGCCATACTATACTATGACTTTTTTTTGGCATAATACAGACTTTTTTTGCCATACTATACTATGACTTTTTTTGCCATACTATACTATGACTTTTTTGCCATACTATACTATGACCTTTTTTGGCATAATACAGACTTTTTTTGCCATACTATACTATGACTTTTTTTGCCATACTATACTATGACTTTTTTGCCATACTATACTATGGCTTTTTTTGCCATACTATACTATGACTTTTTTTGGGCATACTATACTATGACTTTTTTTGCCATACTATACTATGACTTTTTTGGCATAATACACTGACTTTTTTTTGCCATACTATACTATGACTTTTTTTGCCATACTATACTATGACTTTTTTGGGCATACTGTACTATGCCTTTTTTTTGCCATACTATACTATGACTTTTTTTGGCATACTATACTATGACTTTTTTGCGCATACTATAATATGACTTTTTTTTTGCCATACTATACTATGACTTTTTTTTGGCATAATACAGACTTTTTTTGCCATACTATACTATGACTTTTTTTGCCATACTATACTATGACTTTTTTGCCATACTATACTATGACCTTTTTTTTGGCATAATACAGACTTTTTTTGCCATACTATACTATGACTTTTTTTGCCATACTATACTATGACTTTTTTGCCATACTATACTATGGCTTTTTTTGCCATACTATACTATGACTTTTTTTGGGCATACTGTACTATGCCTTTTTTTTGCCATACTATACTATGACTTTTTTTGGCATACTATACTATGACTTTTTTGCGCATACTATAATATGACTTTTTTTTGCCATACTATACTATGACTTTTTTTTGGCATACTACACTATGATTTTTTTACTATACTATACTGTGACTTTTTTTTAACCATACTATACTATTACTTTTTTTTACTATACTATGACTTTTTTTGCCATACTATACTATGACTTTTTTTGCCATACTATACTATGACTTTTTTTGCCATACTATACTATGACTTTTTTGCCATACTATACTATGACCTTTTTTTGGCATAATACAGACTTTTTTTGCCATACTATACTATGACTTTTTTTGCCATACTATACTATGACTTTTTTTGCCATACTATACTATGACTTTTTTGCCATACTATACTATGACTTTTTTGCCATACTATACTATGACTTTTTTTTGGGCATACTATACTATGACTTTTTTTGCCATACTATACTATGACTTTTTTGGCATACTATACTATGACTTTTTTTTTGGCATAATACACTGACTTTTTTGCCATACTATACTATGACTTTTTTTGGCATAATACACTGACTTTTTTGCCATACTATACTATGACTTTTTTTGCCATACTATACTATGACTTTTTTTGGGCATACTATACTATGACGTTTTTTGCCATACTATACTATGACTTTTTTTGCCATACTACACTATGATTTTTTTTACTATACTATACTGTGACTTTTTTAAAATCATACTATACTATTACTTTTTTTTACTATACTATGACTTTTCTTGCAATACTATAATATGACTTTTTTTGCCGTACTATAATATGCTTTTTTTACCATACTAAACTATGACTTTTTTTGGGCATACTATACTATGACTTTTTTTGCCATACTATACTATGACTTTTTTTGCGCATACTATAATATGACTTTTTTTTGCCATACTATACTATGACTTTTTTTTGGCATAATACAGACTTTTTTTTCCATACTATACTATGACTTTTTTTGCCATACTATACTATGACTTTTTTTGCCGTACTATAATATGACTTTTTTGCCATACTATACTATGACTTTTTTTTGGCATAATACACTGACTTTTTTTGCCATACTATACTATGACTTTTTTTTGGCATAATACACTGACTTTTTTTTGCCATACTATACTATGACTTTTTTTGGCCATACTATACTATGACTTTTTTTGGCATAATACAGACTTTTTTTGCCATACTATACTATGACTTTTTTGCCATACTATACTATGACCTTTTTTTGGCATAATACACTGACTTTTTTGCCATACTATACTATGGCTTTTTTTGGCCATACTATACTATGACTTTTTTTGGCCATGCTATACTATGACTTTTTTTGGCATACTATACTATGACTTTTTTTTGGCATAATACACTGACTTTTTTGCCATACTATACTATGACTTTTTTTGGGCATACTATACTATGACTTTTTTTTGGCATAATACAGACTTTTTTTTCCATACTATACTATGACTTTTTTTGCCATACTATACTATGACTTTTTTTGCCGTACTATAATATGACTTTTTTTGCCATACTATACTATGACTTTTTTTTGGCATAATACACTGACTTTTTTTGCCATACTATACTATGACTTTTTTTTGGCATAATACACTGACTTTTTTTTGCCATACTATACTATGACTTTTTTTTGCCATACTATACTATGACTTTTTTGGCATAATACAGACTTTTTTTTTGCCATACTATACTATGACTTTTTTGCCATACTATACTATGACCTTTTTTTGGCATAATACACTGACTTTTTTGCCATACTATACTATGGCTTTTTTTTGGCCATACTATACTATGACTTTTTTTGGCCATGCTATACTATGACTTTTTTTGGCATACTATACTATGACTTTTTTTTGGCATAATACACTGACTTTTTTGCCATACTATACTATGACTTTTTTTTGCCATACTACACTATGACTTTTTTTGGCATACTATACTATGACCTTTTTTTGGCATAATACAGACTTTTTTTGCCATACTATACTATGACTTTTTTTGCCATACTATACTATGACTTTTTTGCCATACTATACTATGACTTTTTTTGGCATAATACAGACTTTTTTTGCCATACTATACTATGACTTTTTTTGCCATACTATCCTATGACTTTTTTGCCATACTATACTATGACTTTTTTTGCCATACTATACTATGACTTTTTTTGGGCATACTATACTATGACTTTTTTTGCCATACTATACTATGACTTTTTTGGCATACTATACTATGACTTTTTTTTTGGCATAATACACTGACTTTTTTGCCATACTATACTATGACTTTTTTTGGCATAATACACTGACTTTTTTGCCATACTATACTATGACTTTTTTTGCCATACTATACTATGACTTTTTTTAGGCATACTATACTATGACGTTTTTTGCCATACTATACTATGACTTTTTTTGCCATACTACACTATGATTTTTTTTACTATACTATACTGTGACTTTTTTAAAATCATACTATACTATTACTTTTTTTTACTATACTATGACTTTTCTTGCAATACTATAATATGACTTTTTTTTGCCGTACTATAATATGCTTTTTTTACCATACTAAACTATGACTTTTTTTGGGCATACTATACTATTGACTTTTTTTGCCATACTATACTATGACTTTTTTTGCGCATACTATAATATGACTTTTTTTTGCCATACTATACTATGACTTTTTTTTGGCATAATACAGACTTTTTTTTCCATACTATACTATGACTTTTTTTGCCTACTTTTAATAATATGACTTTTTTTTGCCATACTATACTATGACTTTTTTTTGGCATAATACACTGACTTTTTTTGCCATACTATACTATGACTTTTTTTTGGCATAATACACTGACTTTTTTTTGCCATACTATACTATGACTTTTTTTGGCCATGCTATACTATGACTTTTTTTGGCATAATACAGACTTTTTTTGCCATACTACACTATGACTTTTTTTGGCATACTATACTATGACCTTTTTTTGGCATAATACAGACTTTTTTTGCCATACTATACTATGACTTTTTTTGCCATACTATACTATGACTTTTTTGCCATACTATACTATGACTTTTTTTGGCATAATACAGACTTTTTTTGCCATACTATACTATGACTTTTTTTGCCATACTATACTATGACTTTTTTGCCATACTATACTATGACTTTTTTTGCCATACTATACTATGACTTTTTTTGGGCATACTATACTATGACTTTTTTTTGCCATACTATACTATGACTTTTTTGCCATACTATACTATGACTTTTTTTTTGGCATAATACACTGACTTTTTTGCCATACTATACTATGACTTTTTTTGGCATAATACACTGACTTTTTTGCCATACTATACTATGACTTTTTTTTGCCATACTACACTATGATTTTTTTTACTATACTATACTGTGACTTTTTTAAAATCATACTATACTATTACTTTTTTTTACTATACTATGACTTTTCTTGCAATACTATAATATGACTTTTTTTGCCGTACTATAATATGCTTTTTTTACCATACTAAACTATGACTTTTTTTTGCCATACTATACTATGACTTTTTTTTGGCATAATACAGACTTTTTTTTCCATACTATACTATGACTTTTTTTGCCATACTATACTATGACTTTTTTTGCCGTACTATAATATGACTTTTTTTGCCATACTATACTATGACTTTTTTTTGGCATAATACACTGACTTTTTTGCCATACTATACTATGGCTTTTTTTGGCCATACTATACTATGACTTTTTTTGGCCATGCTATACTGACTTTTTTTGGCATACTATACTATGACTTTTTTTTGGCATAATACACTGACTTTTTTGCCATACTATACTATGACTTTTTTTGGGCATACTATACTATGACTTTTTTTTGCCATACTATACTATGACTTTTTTTTGCCATACTACACTATGACTTTTTTTGGCATACTATACTATGACCTTTTTTTGGCATAATACAGACTTTTTTTGCCATACTATACTATGACTTTTTTTGCCATACTATACTATGACTTTTTTGCCATACTATACTATGACTTTTTTTGGCATAATACAGACTTTTTTTGCCATACTATACTATGACTTTTTTGCCATACTATACTATGACTTTTTTTGCCATACTATACTATGACTTTTTTTGGGCATACTATACTATGACTTTTTTTTGCCATACTATACTATGACTTTTTTGCCATACTATACTATGACTTTTTTTTGGCATAATACACTGACTTTTTTGCCATACTATACTATGACTTTTTGGATATACTGATTTGCCATACTACATGACTTGCATACTAACTATGATTTTTTTTACTATACTATACTGTGACTTTTTTAAAATCATACTATACTATTACTTTTTTTTACTATACTATGACTTTTCTTGCAATACTATAATATGACTTTTTTTGCCGTACTATAATATGCTTTTTTTTACCATACTAAACTATGACTTTTTTTGGGCATACTATACTATGACTTTTTTTGCCATACTATACTATGACTTTTTTTGCGCATACTATAATATGACTTTTTTTTGCCATACTATACTATGACTTTTTTTTGGCATAATACAGACTTTTTTTTCCATACTATACTATGACTTTTTTTGCCATACTATACTATGACTTTTTTTGCCGTACTATAATATGACTTTTTTTGCCATACTATACTATGACTTTTTTTTGGCATAATACACTGACTTTTTTTGCCATACTATACTATGACTTTTTTTTGGCATAATACACTGACTTTTTTTTGCCATACTATACTATGACTTTTTTTGGCCATGCTATACTATGACTTTTTTTGGCATAATACAGACTTTTTTTGCCATACTATACTATGACTTTTTTGCCATACTATACTATGACCTTTTTTTGGCATAATACACTGACTTTTTTGCCATACTATACTATGGCTTTTTTTGGCCATACTATACTATGACTTTTTTTGGCCATGCTATACTATGACTTTTTTTGGCATACTATACTATGACTTTTTTTTGGCATAATACACTGACTTTTTTGCCATACTATACTATGACTTTTTTTGGGCATACTATACTATGACTTTTTTTTGCCATACTATACTATGACTTTTTTTTGCCATACTACACTATGACTTTTTTTGCCATACTATACTATGACTTTTTTTACTATACTATACTGTGACTTTTTTTTAACCATACTATACTATTACTTTTTTTACTAAACTATGACTTTTTTTGCCATACTATAATATGACTTTTTTTTGCCGTACTATACTATGACTTTTTTTGCCATACTATACTATGACTTTTTTTTGCCATACTATACTTTGATTTTTTTACTATACTATACTGTGACTTTTTTAACCATACTATACTATTACTTTTTTTTACTAAATTATGACTTTTTTTGCCATACTATAACATGACTTTTTTTTTGCCATACTATACTATGACTTTTTTTTGGCATAATATACTGACTTTTTTGCCATACTATACTATGACCTTTTTTTGGCATAATACACTGACTTTTTTGCCATACTATACTATGACTTTTTTTGCCATACTATACTATGACTTTTCTTTGCCATACTATACTATGACTTTTTTTGGCCATGCTATACTATGACTTTTTTTGGCATACTATACTAAGACTTTTTTTTTGGCATAATACACTGACTTTTTTTGCCATACTATACTATGACTTTTTTTGCCATACTATACTATGACTTTTTTTTTTTTTGCCGTACTATACTATGACTTTTTTTTTGGCCATACTAAACTATGACTTTTTTTGGCCATGCTATACTATGACTTTTTTTGGCATACTATACTAAGACTTTTTTTTTGGCATAATACACTGACTTTTTTTTGCCATACTAAACTATGACTTTTTTTGCCATACTATACTATGACTTTTTTTGGGCATACTATACTATGACATTTTTTGCCATACTATACTATGATTTTTTTTACTATACTATACTGTGACTTTTTTTAACCATACTATACTATTACTTTTTTTACTAAACTATGACTTTTTTTTTTGCCATACTATGATATGACTTTTTTTTGCCGTACTATACTATGACTTTTTTTTTTGCCATACTATACTATGACTTTTTTTGCCATACTATACTGACTTTTTTGCCATACTATACTATGACTTTTTTTTGCCATACTATACTATGATTTTTTTACTATACAATACTATGATTTTTTACTATACTATACTATGACTTTTTTGCCATACTATATTATTACTTTTTTTGGCATACTATACAGTGACATTTTTTGCCATACTATACTATGACTTTTTTTTTTACATACTGACTTTTTATTACATACTATACAGTGACTTTTTTGCCATACTATACTATGACTTTTTTTTTGACATACTATACTATGATTTTTTTTACTATACTATACTGACTTTTTTGCCATACTATACTATGACTTTTTACTATACTATACTATGACTTTTTTTGCCACTTTTTTTTTTTTACTATACTATACTATGACTTTTTTTGGGCATACTATACAGTGACATTTTTTGCCATACTATACTATGACTTTTTTTGCCATACTATACAGTGACTTCAGTGATATCCTTGATATCCATGATATCAGTGATATCATTTATGTCAGTGAAATCCTTGATATCAGTGATATCCATGATATCAGTGATATCCTTTAAGTCAGTGAAATCCTTGATATCCTTGACATCAGTGACATCAGTGATATGACATAAAGGATATCACTGATATGGATATCAAGGATTACTAGTAGTACTAGTAATGTCGAAAGAGACATACTAGTATTACTAGTAGACATTTTGACCCTCACTAGTAGTACTAGTAAGGTCAAAAACATCGTACTAGTGCTACTAGTGGACATTTTGGCTCTCACTAGTACTACTAGTAGGCATTCTTGCTGTTACTAGTAGTACTAGTAAGGTAAACATTTTGACCCTCACTAGTAGTACTAGTAAGGTCAAAAACATCTTACTAGTGCTACTAGTGGACATTTTGGCTCTCACTAGTACTACTAGTAGGCATTCTTGCTGTTACTAGTAGTACTAGTAAGGTAAAATATACCTCACTAGTACTACAAGTGGACATTTTTGTACTTACTAGTAGTACTGATGAGGTCAAAAATGCCTTACTATTGCTACTAGTGGGCATTTTGGTGCTACTAGTAGGGTCCAGGAGTAGTGCATGACACCTGCACTAGTAACACTACTACGCCTACTAGTAAGGCGTAGTAGTGTTACTAGTGCAGCACAGTAGTTTACAAGTAGGGTTTGATTGCGAACTAGTAGGCCAAAAGTAGCACTAGTAGTGTAAAAAACGTCACTAGTAAGACGCAGTCGTTCTACTAGTGTGCTCTAGTAGTGCTACCAGTGCGAAAAATCGTCTTACTAGTGAGGACAAAAAGCTTACTAGTACATGGACCTTAAGTCCGATATCAAGGATATTGAATAAATGCTCAAACGGCTTTCCATACCCATTCCACAGTTTGATGTAACGTGGCACTCATAGCTTTTGTTTTGGAGCGCAAGTGAAGTTTGTGAGAGAAAGCTTAAGAGGGAAAAAAAGAACAGCAATGCAGTATTGACTACCTGCAGTATCGTCTATAAATCACAGATTCATTGTATCAAATGACAATATCCTGCCTGCACTCCTCTAACTAGGTCAATCTATTATCTGTAGCAGTGAAGCAGAAAAATGTTTTTTGCTTTGAGCTGAACAAACAAAAAAATGTGCTTTAAAAAACCCTGACTGCATCTTGTGGGAAACCATGTGGTGCATTGTCATGGTGCAGACATCAATTACTGAGAGGCTCAGTGGATTATGTCAACCCATAGTGTACATTAAAATTAATAGACGCTCCAATCTACTCTCATATCTTGAGCTATAATTAAAATGCTGACATAAGGTCTGTCTGTCTGCTGCAGATGACTGTCAGGCCAGATAAACTGCACAGAAATGACAATAACCTGTCAACCTTTAGTAGAGACTAGAACGACATTAATAGAAAAATATAGTAGATGAAGAAATTAAAGATCAGAGCTCAAGGTGTTGATCTCTGTTTTGAATAAATTCAAGTCAACTCCAGACAGATGATCAAAGATTTATTTAGATTAAATGCTAATGATGCAAGGCAAGGCAAGCTTTTTATACTCTACTTGTATCTCTGCAAACATTTGTTCATTTAAACCTGCATTAGATCTTCATTCATTCGCAGACAGCACAACAAGCTGTAAACACAACAGCGGCATCTTCCTAAGATAATACGGCGAATGTGCTAACAAGCATTTACATATGCAGTAGACATGAATGACTCACCACTGGCAGTTTCTGTCAGATCATATGAAATTGTCGGTAAATCGCGCTCCCACCACTCATACTACAAATCCCACAATGCACTGCAACAGCCACCACACAGGTCATGATACTGTCATTGGTCAAGACCGGCATTCTGTTTATATTTAGGTTTATTTTAGAGCAATCCAACCTTTTCGAAATGATGGTTGCGTAACTAAACTTGGTGGCTGAAGTGAGACATTTTTATTTTGGACTAGGGTTTTTATCCGTTATTGCAGAGCTTTTAAACTACATTGGATAATAGTGAGCCTGTGTAGGAAAAGTCATGGACAGGCTAATTGAAATAGTTTTAACCCCATTATAAATATCAAGAAGGTCACTGCCATGGCTCCAGTGTTAATTTAATGGACAGGATGAAACTGCTCTGCCAAAACATCCAATCAGATACCATAATATATCTATATATTCTTCATAGTTTTCAGACAATTGGCAAGTTAGATGAAAGGACATCTTTCAAGTGACTATCCTGCTATTTTTTTAATGACGTAAGGTAACAGGAACATATATGAGGCTTCGTTTGAATTGCCTCCCAGATGGGGTATTAATATTCCCCGCATGGGTGAGCATGAAACAGACATTCTACAAAGCATTTCATTTTAGATTCATCTCCGGGTTCAATTGCTTTCTTTTATTTGGGGTCTGCAGGTGCAGAGGGTGAGTGATTAGAAAGTAGCAAAGTCAAATTGCTGGAGTGTTTAGTTTCTCTTTTTACAGCTTGTTTAAAATCCTGCGGGGACCTTCCAGCGCTCTCCCTCTCTCTCTTCTTTAAGCTCCCACATCCAGATGAATCATCACTTCATAGTGAGGATTATCTCTCTGAGTCACCGATGTTCTCAATATCATGCAGCTATACCTCTCACAAGGCATTGTAAGAAAGTGCACACTACACTTTTCCCGAACAAAGCAGGGAAGCGAGGTCAGAAGTCAAATCAGGTATTTTACTTTAAGATGATATATCCATTTTTCTGAAGGTATCGGTGGTCAGGATTTCATTTCTTTCCATGCCCATAGAAATTGAAAGGGTACCGTGTCTGGACAAAAGAAAAACTTTGAAGGATTTTTCTTTAAAAACTGCCACTTTGAGACTCTAAAGGGGGCATGGCAGCTCTTTTTGGGTAAATTGTAAATTGCTGAGCGTATAGCGGGCAGATAACTTACAGAATTGCCTAGTATAAAGTCTTCTCCCCTTTGTTCAGTTTGGAGGTGAGAGGTGAGCGTACCTGCCCTTCATCCGCGGCGGAGAATACAGAGCAGGTTGTTGCGAGTCAGTGAGAGGACACAGGTAACTTTTTAGTGTCCACAGACAGACAGAGAGAAAGGAGAGCTGCAGCCTTCTCCGGGCCAGGCAGCTGCAACATTAAAGTGAATGATGACTTTAAGCAGTATATTTGATGCCATCTGTGCTGCATTGCTAGGCTTGGCGGTGAGATGTGCTCAGACGTGGCTGCCCTGACTGTCAATGAGAAGCTCGCTGGGCTCTCCAGCTCAAGATGCAACGCCTTCAAAGAAGATTTGAAGTGCACTGAGAGAGATAAGGCAGAGACACATATTTACAGTTTACTCAGACGTGGAGAATTATATGGTCTTCCCTCAGTTTCAAGATTCAATCATTTGTTGCCACATAAACAGTCGCTGGAACTTTGTTGTACTGTGCAGTATAAATAAAACTATGAAGACTGCTGCAAGACTACACACTGCAGAATTCAGAATTAAGGCAGTTAAATAACTCACCAATACATGTCTAAAATTATGTGGGCTAGAATATTGCATTCATATGTGATTGTTTATCATTAACATGCTGCTGTGACAGCCAAAAAAAAGCTTTCCACCAAGATCTTTGGACCCGGCTGCAGAGATTTTGTCCCATTTGGCCACAAGAGCTATTAATATAGTCAAACACTGATGTTAGGCGATAAGGCCTGACCCACAGCCGGCGTTCCAGATCATCCCAAAGGTGTCGGGGTGGGGTTGAGGTCGGGACTCTGTGCTGAGAAGCTCTTTCACTCGGGTGCTTTGATAGAAAATGGGCTTACCCAAGCTGCTGCTGCTGCAAAGACAAAAGCCTGCCATTATTTGGGTGGAAACGTTGAGCCGAATCTCGAGTAATTTCGCAACAGAAATTGCAAATGAATGCTTGTTTCCATCCACTCACCACTATCTGAATATTAGGAGTTCAGATGGAAGAACTGGTGCCACCGGAACAAGAAGGGCACAAGAAGAGCATTTAAATGTGACATTTCTGTTTGTTTCATGTACTAATGTGAGGAACAGATCTGTGTGGAACAATCAGTGATGTATTACAGAGCCATGGGAGCGATGAGGAGAGCTTGAGCAAGAGCAAGCTGGAGCATAAAAACAGGTCCCACAACTGCACAGACGTATGTGGACATGAACATGGACATGTGCATGTTGAATAAACAAATAGAAATAGAGTTTCCTTGTAAACAGACACAGTGTCTGCCAGACTTGTTTGGAATGTTTATTGCAGCAGCAGTGTACAGAGTTTTAGAGTTTGCCGTCTAGGCTCCAACCTCATCATGTCCCACAGATACAGTATGTAAATATATATATATTGAGGAGTGATGATAGAGCAGGTGGGGCTGAGGAACAGGCAGGGATGCTGATGCAGGGCTACAGTGGCTGAGCTGAGGGTGAGATTGGACATGTTTGCAGGTTAAATAGACCGCCAAATTGGGAGGGTGTGTTTGGATTCGGATTAGATGTTGTCTACCTGCCGATATGTGTCATAATTTGAAACCTACGTGTTTACATCGCATGTTTGCCAGCAACCTTTTGTCTTCTTCTCGACCTGTAATCACTGAACAAACCAAAGGCACGGGCCTCAAAATGCTGTCGACGGAAGTCAGGGTACTGCAGCACTAAAGAAATACAACATTAAATGATGCTATAGCTCACTAACTAAAGTTTACTTGGGGTCTAATGCAGTGATGGACAGGTACTTACAGACCTTCACTGCAGATGAGGTTAATGCAGCAAGACTGTTATTATTAGAAAAGCTACTAGTTCACTGCTTTGTTACAGAGATGATCACTGCATCACTGCAGATTATATGAAATATCTCTCTTGTAACACTCCCACAATTCAACCTCAGATCAACACGTAAAGACACTTGTGAATATTTATCACCAGAGGAGACGCGAACAATGAAAAACCTGTTAACTCGAGAGTGATTCTTGAGCAGCACAGACTGATACTAAAATGACAGATTTAGCATTACACACACACACACTTAAGCTGATGTGTCATGAATAAATGAACTCCCCCTTTTCATGAGGTGAGTGAGCCTTAAATGAACCCGGCCTTCTGCTTTGCCGCTGCGTGAAAGGAGACAGAACAATGTCTTTTCGCTGTACGTCTCCTGTTCAATTTCCCCATCTGGCATCACAATGAAATGAATTACGAGAGAGAGAATGAACGTGAACCCCGTGAATCAAAACCTGTAAAAGTAGATAGACAGGAAAGTTATGATTAAGGTCACACTTGACCAATTTCGGATGCTTCATTTAAATTTCCTGGAATTGTATAAAACCTGTTTTTATACGATGTCTGCTTTTGGAGAGGTTCACGAAGCTGCTCATCATTATTATTTGTTGTTCTTCAAGTACTTGCTAATGAGCGTGTGTAAGGATTAGGTTCAGAGTGTTGTGTCTATTCATCAGCGGTTAATTCAGTCAGTGGAGAGAAAGTGCACAGGTGTCCAAGATGTCTTATGCTGAAAGGTTTATTGAAGCGCGGCCAAGGAGAATGAGCGAGGATCTATCAATACACTTGTCATGAAGCGACACTGCACCAGTTCTGAAGACGCTGTCCTCTCTGGCTCGTGTCTATAGACACTGGATAGCACCAAGATCGCTCCACGCTTTATTTTCATACTTTATTTTTGACTGAGACAGCTGAAGTGTGACAGGAATGTAGGCAAAGCGCCGCAGGTCAGATTCGAACCCTGGGCCGCTGTGGCAAGAACGGGGCGATGCTCTACCAACATTGTTCTCTGACTCTGTGTACCTATCCACATACATCCGCTCTCTATCTCAAGGAGACAAGTCAGTGCCCCCAAAACAATCTAAGTACACTTCAGTGAACACGTGTGGAACATAAAATACCTTCACAATGCATAGGGAGATTATGCCTTTGTCTTTTACAGCGATACTGACATTCTGAGATTTGATATATAAGAAAAGAAATCAATGCACATATATTTCCTCTCATGTGAGGTCTAAGTCTAGCAGAGCAGAACCAGAGGCGCGGCCTAGCCCTTCCAAATTCGCCTTCCAGCGACTCCAACACTCTTTACACTTTGTTCAATAGGTGTGGATGTTTGACACAGACTGTACGCTGCTGCAATATGTTGCCCTTAAGATTTTCAAGAGGCAATACAGTTTGTAGTCATCACCGTATACACACAACACAACACTCTATAATCATCATCAACATAAACATTACTGCATGAAGGAGCAGCACTCGTGCTAGCATAATACCAAGAGAATGAACTCCAACGTCTCCGATGCTCGCTTGTCTTTTTTTTTCTTTCCTCTGTGTTACATTCAAATAAATCCCGAAGAGGCTCCGCAGCGAAACAGCAAATTGCCGTAAATTGTTCCTCACAGGTGCGCAGCGAGTCGAAATAAATCCGCTAATGTCTGAACTGACAACGTGTTCATTAACGGTAATGAAATTATTGCTCAGGCGGCAATTTGTGTGACGATGTTTGGGTGTCAAACTTTAGATGCAAACTATTTAAGCTCTAATGCACATCTTAGCAGACAGGTGTTCAGGTGGAGGAAGCTGTATGAAAATAGGTAGCTGACTGCAACCGTTGTCAGAAGCTGCTGCAGCCATTAGCAGCACCTGCGTACTATGTTCATATGATCTGGTCATTTTTTAGGCCCTCTAACATAAAGACTATTATTATACTGTGTGCTTAATGTCTGTAGACTTGTCCTGCATGCTTTGTAAAAATCAGTCAGCTCAGCTCTGCACGGATATTCACTGGATGGGCGTTAATCACTTCCCAGACAGGTCTGATGCCTCCTGGCTATACCTGCCCCAAAATAGTTCACCAGAAGCTGGCTTTAGGCTGCCTTTAAGCTCCTGCAGTAGTCCACACACAGGTCCACCCATGTGTCGTGTGACTCTTGATGTCTGCACAGACTCTGCTGTATATTAGTTTAAATCTATAATATGCAGTTTCAAGGTGCAGTAGGAAAATGTAATACGTGTATACAAAGCTTGAATGATGTAACACAGCTTCAGGAAGTTTTTGCGAAGAAACCTGAAACAACTTTACTGAATTCATCTTCGTCTCAATTTGTACTACAAATCGGCATCTGTTCATATCCAATGTGTGACTCCGTATGCAGTCATGCGGCTCTAAAATATGCTCTCGCATTCAGACTCCTAACCACGACGTCCACGCTTCAACCAGACTATGCTTACCAGGCTATGCTTATCTCTGCTGAAGAATCCAAGAATGCAGCCGGGTTCAGAGTGACCTGTGGGGGGAGCTTGTTGTCAATGGATGCCTGGAGTGCATAATTAGTAAAAACATGAATGACTGACATTTACAATGTGTGTTTCTGATTCAGGCAAATATAGAAATGAACAGGCCTATGAGCTAGCAGCTCTGTGAAGCTGCAAAGTATCTGATTCTCTGCACGTAAATGTTACGAGTTTCAAATATATGAAGTTAGGTAATAAAAAGAATTTGGTTGGGGGTCGCGGCTTTCGGCTCAGACACACAGTGAGTCGGAGCGCAAACCACCATCGTTTCCTCACAAAGTGGGTCTGTTTTATTCAATTCACAAACAAATAAACATCCCTTAGTGCAAATGTCTTGTTCTCCATCCATTTGTTGTGTCAAACTAAATTATATGACCACCGTTGTCTGTTTTCATGTGGGAAATATCTTCCATGCACTCTTTTACAGACATAAACAATAATCACTAAATACAAACACAAAAACACAAACTCTCTTTGCCTGGGTGAGTTTAAATGACTTTAGAGCCGAATTCATGAAACATAATACACAATGAAAAAGACTTGTTTAAGTTATAAACAAACAATAAACGTTATAAACCCATTTTCCTTCAACATTAACCATCATTCATAACATGTCAGATACGCCAATAACTGAAATACAAAACACGCCGGGGAGTGAGGGGACCTAGCATACAGCATCACACACACACACACACAGTCTACATACTGCTAATTAGCCATTCGCGCCAAAAGTCCGCATCTCGCGCTCATAAATACGCGCTTAAATCCAGTCGCACATACCAACAACAAACTCTTAACATCTTTTAAATCATTAATACACACTTAAAGGGGATTTGGTCTGATTTTCAACCGGGTACTGACCTGGAAAACTAAATTATAAACACAGTGAGTCGGAGCGCAGACCGCCATCTTTCTCCACAAAGTTTGCCTGAGGTGAAGAGGGCGGAGTCGCTCACCTTAGGACCCCCGGTGAAACTCTACCTGCACTTTGGTTCCGCTTTCTTTTCTTTTTTTTCCTCCCCCCCAGTAAGATTGTCCTTTACAACAGAGTGTTGAAATTACATTTCACATTGGGTTAGTTAATACCACATACATTAAATACTTATTTAAACCTATGTAAATAGGGGGAAAAAAACAAAAAGTGACTGTGCTTTTCGTTACTGTGCTTTCCCATTAGGGTGTATCACATAAGTGTAAAATTTTAATTTTGACTAAACGTGAATTCAGATGAGACTGATGGGAATTAGTTCTGAATTGGACAAATCAAAATTTGGGCTTGATGGTGGCGCTAGATGAAAATCAGTTAGCCCAGTTCATCCTGCGGGGAACCGTGTTTACCAAATCTCAATACTGCAATCAAAAGAACAGAGACGCTTTACTCAAAACCCAAAGTGGCAGCAGCCTGCGGACGGTGCTGGATGAAATGTCAGTTGATCATCAGAGTCATCAGGAATCATTGCAGTTGTCACCGTTCAACTAAAAATATTTTAATCCCCAGAGAAAGGCCAGAAAACTGCAATCGCCGTGCTGAATTATGGCAGCCTTTAGGAGTTATTATTACTAGAACTCCAGGGACGACTTGTCTTCTGACAGGCAGAATAACAACCACGATGTACTTTTACACTGATGACGAATAGCGTCATTATTCGTAGACTATAGCTGTTTGAATAATAATACTTGTGGCAGAGCATTACAGTACATGTGGTTCTTGAGAAGAAGAAGGAGAAGAAGAAAAAAAGGGAGCTTGCTTTTAACAGTGGGGGAGTGACGGACCAGCAGCTGGGCTCAGCAGAGACTGTGATCACACAGATACAACACTTCCTACTCTTGCATGTTAAATGAATGTGTAGGTTTGGGTGAAAAATAACAACTCGACAAGTTATCTCATGTACTGTTAACAAGGAAACATATAATATGTGTTTCTCTCAAAACTGCAACTGTATTTTCACAAACTATTTACTTTCAAATTCCAGTTATTTTCTTTCCCCATCATGACTGAGGCTCACTGTGAATCTGTTTATCCTGTTTGTGGTCATGCATAATGCAAAAATCATGTGACAGATCTCATTTTTCGGATTGGGGAGGGAGTTTTGCTTTTCTCATTTCAATTCAAGCTAACTTCAGCTGCGAGGTACAGAAGTTGAGAAAAGTGTCAGAGGTGTGTTTGATGCTCAGAAGTCTGGTATTGCTTTAAGTTTCGTCAGGTGGCAGCGAGAGAGTGAGAAATGGGGGTAAACACAGGGTCCCCAAAAAATGCTTGAGCCGGCCTCGCCTTGCCTGTTCATATTAAACAGGCCTGTCGTGAAGACAACCCTGTGTCATCTTATGGCAATCAGTCCAAGGCCTCTGTGATAATTATGACAGCTGATGGCTGTGATTGAACTTGAAGGCAGTCATTTTCCCTGTTGAGCATTCTCACTGGCTGAACCCTTCTCTCATCTGGAGCTCAGACAGACGGGGAACGTCACCTTCATCTGTACGGACAGGATTTGGCTGCGGGCCACCTCCATCAGTCCAGTGAGTCAGTGAGTCCTGTTCTGTTTTCTCTTAATGTAGTTCAGCAATTCGTTGGTCTAGAGACTAGAGACTGATGGAGGAACATGATTATCCAGTGATGTAAATGATTAAACATTGATTCGTGCTGTGGTGAGATATTTTAGCTTCCCATTTATTCTTCCAAAAGATACGGAGCAGCATTCATTTGGAGTTGTTATGAACGTCCTGTAATGTTTCTTCACCAGCCGGTCGCTAACTTTGTCTGTCTGCCATCAGGTGTTAGGCAGGTAAAGGGCTTTTTGCTGAACAACTTCCTGTCGCTGCTGGAGCCGAAGAAAAATGAGAGTAAACTACAGTAAACAGTTACAGCCGGTCGGGTTGTTAAAAGTACTGATATTTTGATACTTCCTCAATACCACATATTAAAAATGATACACGCTCTGCTAATTAAACATTCAATAGTATCTAAAGAACCAAAGTTAGTCAAAAACAGATAATCAGGGCACCATCCGCGATCGAGTGAAGGAGTAAGCTTCACTGTCATTATGTGGAAAACACTGAAACTCAGTGACTTTTCTCTACCTGCACTGTGTGTCGGCTGTTCATAAATAAATGATATATCCTATTTCTTGTGCTGAAGACTCTTCTTTTTGCCATGGCATCGTTTTTTCTTACTTGTACTGTAAAACTTTGGCGCTGTGATAACCGTGGGCCTTTAATATCAAAACAAAAAGCTGAAAGAAGCTAAAACTCACAGCAGAGCTGACTGTCGCAGTCACATTTCCACATCATATCGGCCAATTAATGCCAATGTTTACACTAATATTTAGTTTATTATTTATTTTTATATATTTCTTTATCACAATTTGCAAGAGCAAGTTACAAATTATCTTCACAACAGGAGTTATCAGATCTGCTGGTGCTGGCAATTGTAATAATCTAAACAAAAGAGACTTTTTGTGTATTAGCTCAGCAAATTGCCAGAATGTTTTACTTGTTTACGGGGAAACACGACCATCAGGGCCGTAGTAAAACCATGTTAGTGATCAGAATAGTGTTTTTTTTTAATGAATTAAGGAATGAATAGTCCAAATAATTTGAGGCCCAGTGAAACCCTGCAGCTTCTGCTTTTAATTAAAATCTACATTTTACTTGCCCCGGCGAGGCCCCTGGAAGCTTAATTAATTAGCATGGAATTACAGTTAAGCATGAGGAGTTTTGTTTATCTCGATCGCCCCAGAGAGAATAAGGATACTGTAACACATTTGTGGTGAATAGCCCGCGGCGTCTCATCTATCATCTCTTCCATGTCTGCCAATGATAAAACCTGTGAATTATTCTCACCTTCTTCTGCTGTCAACTGTCCGTCGCCTGGCACACACACACTGCCAGGGCGGCGTGCAGTTCGTTTATCATACTTCCCTTCATCTTGTCTAACCTCTCCCCCGAGACTGAGACCGAATCCGTGTGCATGTGTTGGACATGATTAGCCGTACATCTTGCTTCCTCGCCAGGCGTGCTCACCAAGGTTAAATTAATGCAGATTGTATTCAAAGTGACAGTGCTTTGGTCGCTCTCACAGATTGGACTGATTGCGGAGAGCTGGCTGTGCTGTACATAAATAAATAACGGCATTTTAAAGACGTAACTGGGCACCATTCTGTTTACTGGTAACTGTACAACGAACAGAATGACACTGCAGCATTAGCATGGTAAGGATTTTATAAGTTTTGTTCACTGAAACTTTTCACACTAAACAAATACATATTTTAAGAAGGGTAGGCGTACTGAGCTGTAGCTTGAGCAGAAAAAAAACAGTGTTCTTGTTTTGAAAGAACAATTTCTAACTTTGTGTCAGCTTCAATACAAGTCCTTCAAAATTTAAATAGGCTGCACAACTCTTCTCCAGTGCACCATGCTTTATTTATGAAATGTTTTAATCTTGCCTTCATCAGGGTGTTTGTCTGAGGTTGTTTTCTGTTTTCTTATGGAGAAGTTTCCCTTTGGGAAAATGTGTTTTTGGAGAAAAAAAACAAACAAATATAATAATGATAAAAATTTACAATAATTTACATTTCTGCGGCATTCACTCCAGTTTCACCCAAAGGTGTGCTCATACTGGCTGTGGCGTAAACGGTAAAGAAGGCATCCATGCAGTGGAAAGACGCAACCGGATGCAATCGGTGCAACATTTGGTCTATGCAGAGCGAATCAAGTCTGAGAGGCTCAGGCTCTCTCCATGATTTTCATCAGTCCAGACTCAAGTCATGATTTGAGTCACAATATGATGACTTCACACTGACAATCCTTCCAAAACCTCCAGTTCAAACCTTCAAATGACTTAGAAGGATTAATCCATTTTCCAAACCCAAAGAAGAAGAATGTTACTTCAAGGCAGAGGGCAAACTTTCAGACCAGTGTCCAAACTGGAAGCCGACTGGGAGCTCAGCAGCTGTTCTTCTGAAGTGCTCACAAAAACAACCGATACAGCAACCACCCTGATGGATGTTGTTGCAATTCACCAATCCACATCCAGAAGTTTAGGGAGTGAAACTGAAAACACAAGACGCTGAGATGAGTTTCCATCGCAGGTCGTGTGGGATAAAATTATTAGCTAGGACTAGATCTGCTGCTCATTCACACCGAATGGACCTTGATTGAGGTGTGTTTTTTTTTGGGCATCTGATCATGCCTCCTGGTTGTCTCCCTGAGGTATTCCAGGCTCTAGTTGGAGACCCTGGAGCGGAACCAAAACACACTGGGATTATGCATCTATCTGGCCTGGAAATGCCTCAGGATCCCCCAGGAGCATCTGGAGGTTGTAACTTAAATAAAGGACATCTGCTCAACTGACTTCAGAGATGGATGGACGGACTGTAACTCAGTTTTAGGTGTCTGTGCCCACGGGGGGGCTTCATGCAGGCTAAAATTCTGAGTGTGTGGGGGTACTTCCATTTAATAATGACGCAATCTTCTGCAATTTGACATATACATATATTCAAAGACCATTTGTTTCACCTAAAAATTTAAGAGGCATACATTCACATAAAAATACTACATCCACAATGGAAATTAATTTCAAGAACACAGATAACAAAGGACCCTGCCAACATGGTAACACTGCACCACGCCGTTTAATGTGGTTAAAGCAAGAAAGTCTGTAAATAAATCAGTCGGCATTCATCTATGAATGAATGTGGGTGATTCTCACAGTATCTGCTGTCCACAGCTGCTTTATACTTTATGAAAAGCTTCTCCTTCAGTTCACAAAATCCCTGCAACATCTGAAGGCGGCAGGGCTGATATGCTGTTGAGCGCCGTCGCACACGGCTGTTTATTGTGTTTAATGTCATTAAATTGCTTGAAAATGACACAGAGCTGCTACAGTGTAGCCACACAGACCTCTACACACACCATCCAGTTGGTCATAACTCGATATTCTGCTTTTTTTATGTGGGAGAACAAAAGTTACAATTCATGTTTTATCCTGCAGTGGAGACGCTGTTGTGTAACATTAATAGCCTTGGTCCATTTTAATCACATAAACCTTTTTCACCAAATCAATTTATTATAAAACTACCTGATGGAAAATCATATTCCAGCTGCCAACTGTCTTTGGGTGCCGGTTTGTGGTGATGGGTGTTCATGTCACGACACACTTCACCACCTTCCAGACGTATAGTGAGGTAAAAATGTTGCTGAGCTGTCGTTATCGTGTTTAACTGTTATGGCACAGCTGTTTCAGAGCTATGAAGCCAGCGATGTGACCGGGGGAGAGCCTAGTTAATAATCACACAACCACTGATCCAGATTCATCTTCACCAGGCACTTTTGCACTTTGCTCTGCAGCACATATGAACAGGGCCATAATGGAAAGAAGTCTTGCGACTTTATTGCAATCTCTTGATAAATTGGTACTGCATGCACATCTGTGTAATAAAAGATGCACATGGAAGGCAGGGTGCAGGACACAGTGCTGTGGTGCAGTCGGCAAAAATACTACTAATTGTTCTTGAATTAATACAAATCAGAATTTCCGTGTAACAACTGACGGGATTTGCTGCTGCTAAGCTAACGATTTCTGAACAACAACTGCTTATATGTGGCTATGCTTGTGGTACAAAGCATAGCCGTTGCTGTTTTGTATAGCTATGTGCATAAACGAGCAACATTAGTCTTGGATTTGGCAATCTATACGCCCATTCACAAAGCTCGTAGTTCCTCCAAAGGACTGCTCACATACAGCTGCTCGTTGGCTCCGCTTTTAAAGGTTTAATTGCCATATTAATTTGAACTCTGAGCGCAGTGCTTGGTGGCGCGCACCGCCAAGGGTAGCACTTGTGAAATCACATACTCTTTGTTTGCCAAGAAATGCAAAGAGAAATACATTTTCCACTGTGTTTGGACTACTTGAATGTTATTTTTTACTAGCGTTTGCTTTGTTCATTTCATTTTGGTGTCTTGATGTGGACAGCAGCCTGAACACGCGGGGACCTTGCAATACTTCGACTGTGTTTTGACATTTTAGCCATAAGGCCTTTGGCTAGGTGTGCTGGCAAGATATCCAGAGGAGAAAAAGTTCGAATGCAAATAATTTGAACTTACACAGGACCTTTGTTTTAAGGCACTAGGCAGGATCTTGTACTATCTCACCTCATCCATTACAATGACTACCTGAACTGTTGCCTGCGCCTGTGGCTTGCCCTAAAGGTACAGCAGACTGGGCAGGCGAATTCAGACCATCTGAGGCCGCAGAGGTGCCAGAGTCGTCTTCCACCTCCAGCTTCATTTTTACAGAAAATAGTGACAAGTCAGTGCTGTGACCTTCTTTGACCAACAAGGTAATATACCAGCGTATTATTGGTAAGGGACTTATGTAGATATTTGACATTACCACATTCTGAGGCACCGTAGATCACGATTTCCTCTGAGAGTCTGCAAACTCCCAGAAAGGCTTTATTAAAAGGAGTGATTTATCTAATCTGGAGCGAAGAGCGATGATGTGTGAAACCATGAGAGATGATTAAACCTCTCTAGTGTCAGGGAGATGGTCCCTGTCACATCCTGCTCCTCGTCAGAATTTAAGACCCCGCTGCCGTGACATGTCGTCCTCTAAACTCAGCTCTGTTCACCCATTTTCTTTTATTCCTCCCTTTGTTCTTTAATCCCCAGTTGATGTGGCGGAAACACCATGAAATTAATTGCTGTAACGATTCACCTCGCGTTGGGTGAAAGTGCCACTTCAGGTAACTTTTCACAAAACTTTATAATATCCAGTGGTGCTGGCTAAATATGTATTTTACCCATGAAGAAGACATTATTTACCACTTTACTTTGCATTTTGTCAAAAAGGAAAAAAATCAAGCTAGGAAGGCAAAGATGCATGTCCTCCAGCTGAACATAATGAATGCATGAATGTACAGAAAGCATGCATGGTTTGAGCTAAAAAACAGCCTAAAAGCAGACCTCACTGCCGTTGAAAGGACGTTTATTGGAACAATTTCACGTGAAGAAATAAGTCCCCATAAACGCAGTTGCACAGTGACATTTGTGGCTCATCCAGAGAATCAAAAACCTGATTCCAGTCACTTCCACTGTTTTGGGGAGAAGGGGAGGAAACGTCAGATGTCTCAAAACCTGAGCAAATAAAATCAGAAGTCACCAGTAAAGATGAAGTTATGTCACTGCAACACACCAAGGAAATTCACATAGATTCTAAGGCTAAATTCTGTAAACTTAAATAAATAAAATATTCAACCGTGTGGACAGAATCTATTCATTTGTTAACATGGATATTATTGATGGCCATTCTCGGATATAAATGTCAGTTGCAGCACCACAGCAGCACTTTGCCGTGCAAACCACTACGGAGGCAGCAGTCATGCACGAGCGGACGTAGGCAGTGTTATAAATCTCACAAAAGCAAAAATCACCTCAATAAACTACAGACTCCTGAGGTCAAAGGTCACCGTCTTAAAAAACACTAAAGAAAATCCAAACAATGATTTTCAGGTGTTAGATTTATGGGAATCTATTTATAGAGAAATTAAATATAAGATGCAAAACTGTGGTGTCATTATGTTGATGCTGCAGGTGCTCTTCCATAGTCACGTTGAACAGCCATGTTCCTATGCTAGAAGAGCAGAATGGACAAACCACACCATATTTTCTTGTAGGAAGGAAAGAGTGAAAATTATAAATATATATATATATATATATATATATATATATATATATATATATATATATATACATACATACATGGTATTGTAGGAATATAAGAGGAAATCCTTTTTGCCATACTGTAAATCTAAAAGCATGTGAATGCAAAATATGTGTAAATTTGTCTTGGAGCGTGTGTGTTTGTGTGTGTGTGTGTTTGCATAATGAGGGCAGGCTGCTGATGGCAGCGGATCTCTGTGTATAAATAATACAGCCCAGTGAGATTTTCATTTTCTCCCTGATTGACTCTGAATTGGAAAAGCATGCTCTGGACACTGATGGCAAGGAGTGACATCACACTGAATGGCACGGTGAGAACATATATCAAACAGATCCATCTCGCCATCTATTTTCTAAACTGCTTATACTGTTCAGGGCTGTTGGGGGGGGGCTGGAGCCTATCCAGCGCTCACTGGGCAAGAGGTGGGGTGCTCCCAGGAAAGGTCGGCAGTCTGTCACCAGTGGACGGGCACATTTACTCTCACAATTTTCACTTATGGGCAATGTGGGTCATTTCATTTAAATCTGGGGATGGATTACCTAAATATTTGGTCAAATGAACACCTGGTGCTGGTCTGAGAGCGGTTCCACTCGCACCGCAGTACATTACGTCTGCAACATTAATGGACTTCCTGAACTGCGAGCAAGAAAACTGTAGAGATAGAATGCCTCCGTGATGAACGAGCAGACAGTAACAGTCCAAGTCCAACTTGGCGGCAGGACACTCATTATATACTTCTTTGCAGCTCGGGCCATGGAAGCAGTGATTGAGCTGTCTTCAGGTGTTCGCAGTGGAGGTGTTTACAGGTCCACTTGGCTCCTGTTTTTTTGAGATTGTAAATTGTCTGGAGAAAACCTCTTGGGTAGGCTTTCCAAGATTTAGTTTTGGATTGTCCAAAATGTTCAACTATTCATGGAGACATAAATCAGAAACACAGATGACAGATAGCTGGCAACACCTTCACTTTCATGAGGATAAAGTCATGCAAACTGACCACGAACTGGAACAGCAGTAGAGAAATGTGAAAATAAATTAACGTGAGCTTGCACCCATCAAGCATGTTCACCTAACTTGCTTGTTTTTGGAGCACGGACTGCAGGGCCAATGTGAGAAAAAGTTGTAAAAGAAACAGTGTGATCTCTTCAACAATACCAATATCCATCAACCAAGCCCCCAACAATCAATCAGCTCAAAGCCTGCAGTCAAGTGACCTATCAGCTGGCCTACAAGAACACTCTCAACACACCCAATCAATCGACTCCTGCAAGGCAATGTTTGCTTTGTCTTTGTCACCTTTTTCTTTAATTGATTTTGAAATATAATGCACTCGTATTGTTTTAAAGCGGATTAATGATTACAAGAGAAGTACAGGAAGCATAATCTACTACTACTAATGTAATTTTGAGTTAAAATTATAATCAAAACCCATCTTTTGATATGTTTCATGGGAGTTACTGTATATCCAAAGGATATGAGATGCCCTACATTTAGATAATCACTGTTCTAAATTTGATTTCATAGTAACACTTTGGCATAATTATCACCGAAGCCAAATGATCTGCTGATCAAAAGGATGTGAATATCTTAGTGTTCCCCTGAGGTGCCCCAGCCTAAAACAAATGTCTCTCTGCCTTTGGATTGTATCACTATGAATCTAATTAGTGAACATGCAGTTGTAAATTGACGTGGTTCACTGTGCTTTTGAGTGGTGGGATATGAGGTAAACCCGAGGGTGTGCGGACCCTCCGGTCTGTGTGTCCCGTTCATTTTAGTTTCTCGTGTGTCAGAGCTGTGGGCTGTTTTTGTGGCGGAGCTCTGTGTGTCTTATTAAAAGCTGTGCAGTCGCTCTTTGTCAGAACATTCTGGGCCGTGGAGAGTCAGAGGACTGAGACCAGCAGGACCACAGCCTCTGGTCTTTATAAGTTACACTTATTGACTGCGCTCTCTTGGTGAAAAGAAAAAAACCTTAATATTTTGAACTAATTTAATTCAACAACAACAGCTTTATCACTGCGCAATACCGGCGTCTGACATTTTGGCTGCAACTTCTATTTCAGACTCTTTGCTATTTGACACCGCGTTACAGCTCCAAGGCTTTACAAACACCCACGCGAGCACGTACAGACCCGCACAAAATGCAGGGCTTAATTAAAAACCATGCACAGCGCTGTTCTAACTAACTTCTACCTGAAGAAGATACTATATATGACATTTAACATTTTCTTTCTGAAATGTATTCACAACATAAATAACTGAACTCTGCGTCACATTCACTACGTTTGCAAAATTTCAATTTTTTTTCTCACCTAAATGAAAAGTACTCATGAAAGTTTCTTCAGTGAGAAATCATCTACCTGCGGAAAAAAACACACAGGATGGAAAAATATAAATACATCATGACCAGTGAGGAGTGAAGCAAATAACACCTGATAGTGATTAAGTGAACATTTCATTCTCAAATGTGTCAGAAGAAAAGGGGGACCTACCCAACATTAGGCAGGTGATCATTATGTTATGGCAGATTAGTGTATATTAATGACAAATTCAACAAATGAATACAAAATTAGGTCCTCTGCGTTTCCCTTTGGAGGTCTTCAGGCAGATCATCTGGAAGGAGACACCAGGGCAGACCCAGAACTCGCTGGATGGACTATATAACGCAGCCGCGGGGAGCGGGAATCAGGCCCGGATTAAGGTGGGTCTGGGCCCCAGGGCCAGGAGTTTGCAAAGCCCCCCCCCCCCGGAACCATGGACCCCTGAGTCACCCCTGGTAATACGGCCCTGGTGGGAATGTATTGCTGGGGAGAAGGACGTCTGGAGCGCCCTGCTAAATCTGCTGCCACTGCGACCCGACCCGATAAGTGGAAGAAAGTTTGGTCAAAGTCTTTTCCACATAATGTGTGTTATATTTTTGACACGTACACATTTAGCTGACTTAATCAATGAAGTCATTTCTATCTCCAGAGGAGCGCCACCATAAATACATTTTCCTGCACCAAAAATTTTAATCTGCTCACAGCAGATGAGGTAACATCGAGTTTCCGCCTGATTTCATGCACGTATTCCAGCTTGACTTTCTTTCCGGATGCCCACTGTTTCTGCTTTAGTGGTTTGATATTTCATTTTAGATACAACACTGTGTTCAACCTATTCCTAGTTACAAATATCAGCCGCAGCAAATGGGCTCACATAAATATACAGCAGCCTGTACACCAAGCTCAGCCATATTTTTCATTGGCGAATTGGCAGTCTCATTGTTTTTAGTCGCTCGTAACGTATGCACCTCTCACTTTCTGGTCGGTAATGATCTTGAACTTTTCAGCAAAATTGCGTCATTAAACGGTGAGATATTTATCAAGAGGAGGAGTGCTTCCGCGGAGAGGAGAGAACTTCTCACTCCCAGGCAATTTTTAAAACATTTGCCAACTCGTGTTTGTCCGATGGAGTTCTCGGGATTCGCGGACCTCGGATGTTCGGCAGACCGCATTGAAGGAACGAGCAGGTCAGAGATTAAGAGGATGAGGGGCTGAAGAAAAAAGGTGTGAGAGGTTAAGAGATCATTAATGCGTGCATGTGTCCTGGATTAGAAAGCATTGATCTCAGATGAAGATGTTGGCTTTGGCTGTCTCTATTACTCTTCTCTTGCTGCTGAAAGGGTTCACCTTCAATTTCCTTAGACACCTGGCAGACTAATCATTCCCTGTTTTTATATATTTTCCTTTTTTTAATCAAAGTCAGACATTCTATCTATTTTGTGTCTGGCTTCTTTTTTTGTTTTTGTTTCTCTCTCAGCAGCACAGCTGGATAGTTTGTTGTTCCAGTTAGATGTCATTTATCTAAGTCTATCTTGCATGCAAAATGTGCTTTTATGCATCTATATATTTATTTCTTTTTGGAAAGGGCAGCTCACATTGCATCGACGTACAGAAGCTGCATTTGACCTGGGCGAGGCGTTTCTTGTCCTCCCGACACAGAAAAGCGCCCTGGAGTTGACGATAAAGTTAAGGTGCATGTCACAGATTCACGTCATTAATTTTGCGCTCATGAATTGAGAGAAATATCTTCGTAAGAAAAAATACATACATACCTTTATTATGTTATAGTGTTGAAATATTCACATTTTTTCATCTTCCCAGTGTAGCTATTCATATGAAATTCAGACCAAGCGTTGGTATGAAAACGTTATGTGCAATAAAGTACTAGGACGCACGAAAAAGTCAGAAAAAGCCCTAAACCAGCCGATGCCAGACTGAAATCTATCTGTGAAGCTAAGAATCAGCTGGATTACTGCATGTTGGTAGTACTTCTAGTCTTTGAAAACAGGTTACCCATCTCTGATTGCCAAGCTCTCGTGCAAAAGTCATCCTATGATGGTAACGAGCATCCCCATGGCCTTCCTAAACAACATTGTTGAGCTACCAATGGTACTGGTTACCAAGATTTCACAACTCCTTTAAAGAACCATTGGGGGCCATCGTCCATGAGTGAAAAAAAATGACCAATCATCAACCAACCACGAACAGTAGCTGTCCAACTGGGCAGTCATAAAGTTAGTCAGAGTACCCAAGAGCCAAGATCACTCAGAGAGCTCCATAAGTACCTGAAAGCAGCAGGTACAAATACAATGTATTCCACTCCCATGGTCGCCGTGCACAATCACCCCAGACGACTCCATTACTGTAGAAATAGCACATTCAAGCCAATTTGAAATCTGCACAACATTTGGAGAAGGTGTGGATTAAATTGCACTTTTCGGCAACAATACGACGTGCCATTTTGGGAGGCTGTGTATATCCTAAAATTACTGCACTTCCAGTGAAGTTTGGAAGGGGAAGCTTAATGGTATGGGGCTGCTTCTCCTCCAGACAACAAATGGATGCATGCACCGTGAAATTCTTGAGAAGAATCTGTTGCCATCCACCAGGATGGCGATGCTGAGACATTCTTGTTGCGGGACATGATCCAAAATGCAACCAAGTGCAAAGGAGAGGCTGGTTCCAGCGGAGTGAAATGAAGGTGTTGGACAGGCCCGGTTAATCACCAGGCTTCAACCCAACAGAACATTTGTAGAAAGAACTGAAGAACTAAATTCGCCAGCAGGCCAACCTAAATCTTTTTTTAAAGATTTAAAGACCATCTGTATAAAAATCCCACCTGAACACTGTGACAGGTTAGTTTCTCTGTACCCAAAATGTCTTGAAGCGATTATTGTAAACAAATGGTTGTCCACCAAGTATTAAATTCAGTTAGTGATCAATACTTTTTCCCCCCGTGTCATTCTATTTTATTTCACACAAATTTATTTATGGTTTGGAGCGATTCTTTTAGTGTGTATAGTTCTATTGAGTTAAGTCTGGTCTGATCTTAGTGTATGTAAATATCTGCACTGGAAACATGATGTTGACATGTTGTCCCCCATTATATTTTAAATGAAGGTACTGAAAGAAAGAATCATTTAGAAGTATGGAAGATAGTGTATTGTGTATTGTTTGAGTTTTTCACCAAGCACATTCCAACATTTCTGCTTTTTCTTTCTGTCAGAAACTTTCACCACCACTCACAGAAACGAGCATCCACATACGAACAACAGGAACAACAACAACAAACCGAGCTGCAGGTCCGCACAGTGCCGGTGCTACACTTGCCATTTAAATAGTCAGATAGCGCTCTTCGCTAGTAAAACATTGAAACATCCCCTTAAAGGAAAATGCATGCTCCTTGCCCAAAGTCATGCAGACTCCCTCCGACTCTGTCAGACAGAGAGATTCACACTTGTTGTTGTGTAATTATGCAAAGCTCCTCACTCAAGCAGAAAGCTGTCCAGCGCTGAGCTGTCCTTACTCCGCCCGGATCTTTCCTCCTGGTGATGACTGAAATGTCACGGTTGTATCAGGAGAGGAGAGTCATATTGCGTAGCCTGCACACATAGCTGCACACAGTCAGACACCTTGTTTCCCCCCCTCTCCCATGAATATGGATATCTTCCACACATTTCCCACAAATGTGCTGGATTTGTTTTCTGGTCTTCACCCCCAGGCAGGTTTAGCGATGACTTGTCGGTGTGCAGGCCGTGCTCAGTTTTTCACAAGATTGTTTCTTTGATGCTTCATTTCCCGCTCGCTCTCTCTGTTCTCTGTTTTTTCCCATCTGCAGTCATGACGGTCACCAATCACAGAGGCGAGACTTTTCTCTTCCACTTCTTTCTTCTCCATTCCGCCCTTCCTGTTGTACATCATTAGTGATTTACATCATCGGTTACTTTTTGTTTGCATATATTATGTGATGCAGTGAAAGCGTCTTTTAGAGTAAGTTTCTTTTCTTTTATACATTCCGGCTTTTCAACACGTAAAGTTGAAAGTTTTTCTCTTATTGCACTTCACAGAGGAGTCCAAGCTGTTATTCATTAGGCAAACTGCCTACAGTAGACGTGTGTTATGCAAGATGAGTTTGGGGATTTGACCCTTCCAGAAACTTTTCTCTTAAAGATTTTTTCCATGTGTAGCTGACCAGGTTTACAGTGATTAGAAAAATCCATTTGAAGCATTTTAATGGGCTTCAGCCTCCCATCAGGGTGCCTCCTTTTTACGACTTGCAGTAACATCATATTCTATGTTCTGAGACGTGTCTCCATGAGGCAGATTTTCTAATAAACCTACAAAGAGTACAAAACATACAAACTCATCTGATAGTATAGCTTAAAAAAATCAGATCCCTTTGGCTCGTCCTCGTGCTTCTAACAACATTTGCAAGAATTCACCGTGCCTGAACAAAAGCAACCTATCAGAGCCAGGAAGAGTCTCTGATAACTTTTGATGGTGGACAGTAGCATGTGGTCTACCAGCCTCTCATCCTGCTGTTAGATTGGTCACAGCTGCCTCTGAAGCCTGGGGTGCTCTGCCGCTGGGCTGTGAACAGCTGGAGGGGACCGAAGTCTTTGAGAGGCTCCCTGCAATGGATGAGGTTTCACAGGGCTGCCCGGCTCCTTCTGCTATGAGCAGCAGAGAGAGATGCAGAAGGATGTGTGTGTACAGACGTTGCCTACTGCAGCTTTATGTGCAACACACAACGGTCACATCGCATTGCCTCATCTGACATAACTATGCCTGTAGCACTCACA
This sequence comes from Nibea albiflora, assembly GCA_014281875.1. Lineage (NCBI taxonomy): Eukaryota > Metazoa > Chordata > Actinopteri > Sciaenidae > Nibea > Nibea albiflora. The sequence continues at coordinate 4,497,503 of CM024795.1, read as the reverse complement.
CAATGCACCGTATAGACACAAATAGTCATAATCATAAGGCACAGTCGTCATATTGTGGGTTTGAAAATGGAAAGTTCTGGTTTTCTAAAGTCAGTGGTGGTCAGTGACTGACATAAAAGCAGGAAGTAACACAAAACAGGCATTCATATATTCTAATGTGTTGAAACTTGATTTGCCTCTGCCTCTGCAAGCGAGTCCAAAGCTGTTACAAGACATAATGCAGACCTATGTTTAGTCATATTTTGATAATGAATGAAATGGAGGCTTTACTTTCAATCTGGTGGGGAAGCATCCCATATGGTCTAGCGGTTAGGATTCCTGGTTTTCACCCAGGCGGCCCGGGTTCAACTCCCGGTATGGGAACGACTCTCTTGTCGAGGTAAAAGCCTGACCTATAAAGGCTCTGTTATCATCTGATAATCCTTCAAAAGGTGATCTTAGAAAATGATAATTCCAAGGTGCAGTCTCAATCAACATCTCTTGCTTCGTCTTGAGTCACCTGATGTAGCAGTATTACATTTCTAAATATGCCGTGTTATTCTTTTGTTCGTTCTATCGGCGTGTACTGGTGCAGCACCTGATTTATTTGGAACCTTTTTATTAAGACCTACATGCATTATTTTTATTCCTTTAAAACAGAAAGTAGAACACTTTCCCATTGTTCAAGTTTGGCTGGTTAATGTTGGCTCAGGATAAACAGATTTTATTTGAATCCCAGAATAGTTTCTGGGCAACGGTCTCTATTTTATCGCTTATGGCTTTTATCTTGATTTAATGTGAGAAAAAGTATCCTAATTGCTATTGATTCCTTTAACTTTCCAGCTCCCGCCCTCTGCTTTATCCCGTCTCCTCTCTTTCTAATAATGACTTGGATTCTTTAAATGCCATTTATCCGGTTAGACGATACAGTTAGAATGAATTACGGAAGAAACGCCGAGGTAATGAGTGAGAGTGTGTGTTTGTTTTTAGAGTATGAGTTGAATAAGTGTGTTGATTGATGATGCTTTCACTGACACAGAAAGGTGTTTGTGTTGAAGCTGACCAGGAACGGCCTGGCTGTCCAAGATAAAGACTGCAGACCACGAGCGCTGCCGGAAGTATTTAAAGCAGAAGTTTAACTGCATATGAAAGGAAGACGGACGTTTCGGTGACACCTGAGAGTCAGTGTGGGAGTTTTTTGGGGGAAGTTTATCATTTTGTGTGTTGTAATCATATTGTCTTAGATTTCTTCAGTTATTATAATCTGCTTTTTCTTTACATGGCAGTAAAAGCTTAAAGACAGCTACTGGAAGGAAAAGCCGTGGATGCACAGAGAAGTCTAACAGGAACTGCTTCTGTGCAGGGTCGCCCCTGCATGCTAATACTGCACATATTTCTCACTTTGCCACTTCTACAACAACCACGTTTGCCGTATTGTCATGTTTCGCTTTGAGACGGTCCATGCTGCTTTTCTGAATTCATCATCAGCCCCACTATTTATTGTCAGTTTTTCCTTGTATGTACTCTACGCTTCAGTCCATCCTTAAGCAGGTTAACATGGATTGAACATGACAGAGTGCAGCTACTTGCACATTAACCCTTTTATATAAGAGAAGACCTTTCTGTTGGAGCCATGAGTCAAATGAGCAGCGGGTGCTGCCATTTTCCTCTTACGTCTAGAAAAAGGTCATTTATGTAGCTTGAGCTACAGGCTCAGATAAACTGTTGTGACTAGTGCGTTAACATATAGCCCTCACACCAATTTTAATGAAGACATATACAGAACTTCACTATCTGAGTGTTATTTCACTGATGGATCAACCAACAACTCCCTGTTCCTGACGCTCCTGAAGATAATTATATCTTAATCATACTTCTGTGTTACCTCCATCTACAAGTGCTGTGTTGTGTTAATGCTTGCGAGCACTTTTCTTTCCATCACCTTGATCGTATCAAGTCATTATCAGTGCACCTCGTTTTCCACCCTCGTTTTCTGATCTGCAGCCATTTCCATTGACGTTCATTACACTCAGAATGAGTACAGAGGCGGAAGGTTAGAAAGGTATCATTAGGGTTGTTCATTTTATTCATGTTGCAGGATAATGCTTTGTGCAGGGCTTTACAACAGGTGGCCAATTAGATGCACCGACAGTTCTTTCAGCATTGTTTGTGCTTTACAGAGGTACATTTTGGACCTTGCAAAAGAAACGACTCCTCTTCATCGCTCTCTACTTAAAGGATGAGGATGAAACAGTCACCTTTTGGTGGCCGAGCCTCATTTTGTCTCTGAGTTCTTGGTAGAGATAAGCAACATAATCTGTGGCCGCTCTGGAACCCCGTGAAGCTTCATCCTTTCAAAATAGAGGGTCAGTCCTCTGTTCGTGCGTCTCTTTCTAGTGCTGTTGAGGATTGCAGGGTATTAAGAGGGATTCAGTCCACAGAAGGGGTCAAGGCATTTACTGAATGAGAGCTGGGGGGGCAGAGATGGAAATGGCTCAGATCTGCACCTCATGCCGTCTGTAAAGAGTAAAACCAGACAAGAAGAAGCCCTAGATATTGTGGGGAGACATGCAGCAGCGCTGTAAGGAGGGAAAGATTGTGTGACTTTGTGCACCTACAGAGAAAAGTACAGTACTTTTGGTTTCTCTGTAGTGGAGACAGGTAGAAACATCAAGTAGTGTTCGATTTGAAGGAACCATTACACAACTGACAAATATACGGACATTATTACTGTCACACCAAGAGCTGATACTGTGTTGATCACACAAGTTGAAAGTCAGTGAAGAAAGCGTCAACTCAACTCAAACTTTATTTATAAAGCACTTTAAACACAACCGAGGTTGACCAAAGTGCTGTACAAGTAAATACATACAATACATACAATGCACAATCAAAAAGTCAAACAAGAGGCAAGATCCTCAGACTTGGAGAAAAAATGTGTTTTTAGGCAAGATTTAAAAACCTCAACGGATTCAGCACAGCAGATGACTTACTAGCTTAGCCAGCACACTCTGCCTTACTGACTGTGTCCGGGGAAGTTCTGACATAACCCCATAACGAGGTCCACGATGGTAGAACACCAGTGGAACATGTAAGAAAAATGTCTAACGTTCTACAGCAGCAGGTTTTTGTTTAAATTATTAAAGAGGTCTCGATGCAATTGTTGTATTTTTTATGAAAGAGCTTTTACCGCTTCTCATATCTTTGATCTCGCTACATAAATAATAATAATAAATGTGTTGCTGATGTTTAGTCTCGTGTGTCACATGATTATTTGATTCATTTCTTAATTAGTCAAGAGAAATTGACACTTGATTATGAAGCAACCACACATTTAGCTTTCACCGCGTGACTTTTAAAAATACTGACGCAACCATCCGATTAACGGCAACATTATTAATTAAAATAACCAAATCACAGTTTGATAGTCTAACTTTTATAAGACAAACAGGTTAGAATACTGTTTTCACTTCCTGTTCGCTCATATAGTGAGAAATATAATGCAGGCATGCTCTATATGCACCACCATGTTGATTCCAAGATTAGGAAAAGCTCTTTTAAATCTGTGCATCTGTAGGATTTCTTCGCTGGCCTCTCCTGTTGAGTGCCTGACAATGAAGCCAAAGGCCAGTAAATGTCAAACGCTGCGCTCCGACTCCCCGTCCCCGTCCTCCACTCAGCGCCTCGTCCCCCTGCAGCGACCTCTGAAGGTTCCACGCTGACTGAATTCATGCAACGATCACGCCACATTGAAGGAGCGCTGCGCGGTGGGAGTGTAAAACACACTGTGAAACATACTTATTCACACACACATGTGACTCACTCTCGTCTTAGCATCACACGTCGGCGTGGTGGTTACCGCTTACACTGCTTCACCCAGGTTCACCAGCTGTATTTGATGACACAGACTCCACGTTCCCGGCGTGTGAGTCAGAGCGCAGGCGTTCTTTGGTGTGTCGGAAATATCTCGACAATTACTGGATAGATCACCATCAAATCTTTTTTAACAGGACTAAAACACTCAACTTTTCCAGAGTCAAGGCAAGGCAGCAGCTTCTAATACACCCGAGGAGACCAGCTCACAAAGATTTGGGTGATTCTGCAACTGATTACAAGCCGAAGGAGCGCCGCACGGCTCTTTGAGGACTTTGGGGACAGTTCTGGGTGTGAAGACATTAACTTCCCATTTTGTAGGATGTAAAGTTATGAAGGAAACAGTCTTATAAATAAGAATGTGAATGTCTACAGGTGGAAAAGGCAGACCGTCCAACCTGAACAAGCAGAGACCAATGGGATAAATCTCAGTGCTCGATGGTAGACTACATCCAGCGTGTAAAAAATAAAGACGGTAGCAACAAGTCTCCGTCTGGCCTTGAAGGAAAAACCAAAAAAACTCAATTTCACCTTCAGTTTTGTTTCTAAATGTGAGATTTTAAACAATATAATCTGATGTCATCACCTTCTGAAACCTCAACAAAATTAGGACGTATCGCCTCCCTTTTTGTAACTATGACAACCATGTAGATACGAGGGCAGCCTGGAATTCAGGCTGAAAGCTGCAGAGGCTTTATTCCCTGTAGGTCAGCGTCGCAGGGACTCTGCAGCACTCTTCAAACTGCCTCCTGCTGGGCAGCAGATTGTCTGTAAACCAGGCCACAGCATTTGGCACCGGGCTGAAGAGGAGGCAGCCCCAGATTGTGATGGGTGTGCGCAGGCAGGTAGATGCCAGGACTTACCGGCACAGATGGGTTGATGAACAGTGTGACAGAGAGACGATACTTGTGAATTAAACACGACATCTCTGGGTTAGAGTATCTGTCAGGTTACACAGGCACACACAGCTCTACAGCGAGCACGTATCATATGCTTGTTTTACTTTTCATCCTGCAGCAGTTTTTATTCTTAACTCCGCCGTGTCCGAGACACGTTTTTAATTCAGAAAATCCTTGCTTATTTCATATAATTGAAATTATCTCAGGAAAATGGATGCCAGCCTTTTCATAATGGAAAGCACATATTCTTCCTCAGGCTTCCCTTTGCATGTGATCCAAAATTCAAGACTGGCGTCTGGAAGCAAGTGCATTACAACCCCCATCTATCTGGGGTTAATTGACTCTTAGAATCCATTTCCAGTACTCGTATTTCTCTGTTGCCTGAGCCGTATCAATATCACTTCATTATTCCAGCAAACAAAACAGCCGTTCCAAACATAACAAACCACATAATAATTTCTGAACCCCCGATGCCGGTAGGAACTCTGTCTAGACTACATTGTACACTGAGGTGCCATCAGTTTCCAGGGGGTGTTCTCCATCTGCTCACCCAGATAAAACATTCAATTTCATTTGTGTTGCGAGTCGAGCCGCTCTCCCATTCGGCTGTGTCTGCGCGAGAGCTACAAGACGCAAAGACACGAGCATGGTGTTGGAAACAAAAGCCCAGTGGGAGTTTTACCAGTCAGCCTTGGCTAACCCAACTAACTGCATCAAACACACCGCCCAAGCACTGGTAAAGCAGTCGCTGTGGTAAATATTCTGGAGACGGCGTGCTAATCATTTTGCAAACATAAACCGTCGGAGGATAACAAAGAGAGAAATCATTCAGCCATCTAAGCAACGCTTCCACTGGAACATTTGTGAGCTACCATAACATTTCTATCTGGAAGGCCGTCCATATGTACCAGTTCCTCCTGAGCCCCCCCAGCTCTCCTCTTATGAAAACGTGTCTGTTAATTAAACTACATGGTGGGACGCATTGGGCTCAGGGGTCGTCGCCGGTGATGATCAACATTGGCTAAAGAGCGGGAAACAACAGCGAGGCTGGAGTGGTCTTTCTGTTATCTACACCCACACCCACCCACATCCATCCATCTCTGTGCGCAGGGTGGTGGTGGTGCTGTTGTTGTGACGATGGTAGAGTTTGATGCACAGACAGCGTGGTTCCATTTCTATGGCCCATTGTCCTCCAACACAGGATGTTATCAGCCTCAGCCAGGCTCAACCTCCTACAATGCTTCATTACCTGTGTGTATATGTGTGTGTGTGTGTGTGTGTGTGTATCCTCATCCCGGAAACAATGCTTCATTACAGTGTCTCTCCCAGGGCTCCCTTAACATTTCTTCCTGTCTCATTACCCAGTGAGAGTCGTGTTATCGGTTCCAGTCATATTTACCGGGCAGACCTTTGCCTCCTCAGAAACACACACGCACAAGCTGCCACGTCTGTGAGCGGCATAATCCTGACATCAGTGCTCGTAATGAATAATTACGCAGTGTTTAACGGTATATGTGTGTGCACGAGACCACACAGACCTCGATACGATATGTAGCCTATAATATCTACAAAAAAAAGTCCTAATTTTAAATTCTGCAAATGTCAAATCTGAACCCGAGAGATAAAATAACCAAAGGTTACTTGGGTTGTATTTGCAGTTCTTTAATCAAACTGTTACACACATCAAAATATACTACTGTGAATATTAGCCTATGTTCTTCTATTGTAGGCACAATGCAGAGAGTATTTACAGTTTTTTATACACTTTTGAGACGGTTGGCACGTCGTTTTTTTAAAGAAAAATAATGAAAGCTGCATTAAAATGAATCTACTCTGAAATAACTCCGGCTCCAGCGCGAGTGAATATTTATTACGTTTTACCGAGAAATCTCAAGGGAGCAGTTTGTACAAACAAAACCTTAATTGAAAATGAAGAGGCGCAGAAGTAGAAAAGAAGATACACTTAATCTTTGAGTAGGAGCAGGTACGTGTGAGGAACTATTTCTTCAAATAAACAACAAATGAAGTGCTAAGGTCAGGCCCCTGAAAGTTCTGCTGCCGTCTCGATACAATGGAGGTGAAGATAATTTTTCTAACAGGTTTCATTGGAACGATGTTTCCAGTTCAGCTGCTCACAGTGAACAGGAGGGGATTCTGGAAATGTTGGGGTAGACGCAGAAGTGTCAGAGGCAGTGAAGATATTCTTTGTGATTTGAGTGAACAGAGCCTTCAACTCTTTGTCTGTAAAGTCGTATCCAGCCCCCCAAAACTGCCTCTTTTTTTTCACCTGTGGGTCACGAGCCTCTTTGAATTCAGCAGGAAATCATCCCACATTCCCTCTTTCTAATGCTGACACGTGGAAGAAGCAGCCTCTTCTAGGAAATGAAGACTTTGGCAGTCAGTCAGGTGGCTGAGCCTGGATGCTGTCACGGTTTTTTCTTTGTTCACGTCCAAATATTCAAAGTCAGTCAACGCGAGTGCAGATGAATATGATGGCAGGACTGGAGGCTGCAGCCCCGTCACGTCTAATAAGAATCTGTCAGGTTATCATAGAAAGTCTATTGATCATCCACATCTGGCCCAGTTTCTCTCCTCGGTCCAGATTAAGGATTTCACAGCACGGTCGATGGAAAATGAAAACACACGGAAATAGTGGGACACAGGGAGTTGGGGGGGAATGTATAATTAGACGTCATTATTCAGCGTTATGCAATCTGTTTTTTAGTTATTTCAAGGAGCCGTGTGTCACACTGGTGTAACATAAGCTTAATGTTTAAACGAGAAACAGCATCCGTTTAGATCTTCATTTACATAACGCCGAATATCTGAATGTTTGGCTTTCTGCTTGAACGTGAACTTCAGCTCAGCTGCTGGAAATTTAAAGAGCTCTGTGTTAATGTTGGGAGGTATTAGGTGTGCGTTTTTCAAATGAAAGTCTCTCTGTTTTTCCGTGACATAAAAACAGATTCAGAGAGATTTTTCAGTTAGAACCTGTCTGTTCTCATAAGCAGCCTCTGAGGGGATAACAGAGCCTCGAGCTGTTGAACAGCTGATTGTGAATGCATGTTTTTTTAATAAAGGCCAGCTGCCTGCTCGACTGATTATCCGCAGTCTCTATACACAGTGATAAACAAGCACATTAGAGACCAGCGCATCTGCTGACACCTCCCGATGTACAAGGTCTTTTCAAGAATACATTCGGGTCTGGCATTTATTTATTTATTTTTTCTAACTGGGCCTGGCACTTGTGGATGGCCGTGCCTCTCGGCTGCGTGCCCTCTCCAATTTAAATCTGTTTGCCTAATTGATAAATGTTATCACTTAATAAGTTGTGACAGAAAATTAATGGTGCCGGTCAGAGCGGGTGTGTGAAGGTCGTGGTGGAAGCTGACGGCTGATGGTTTAATTGGTTTTTATTCGGCTTTCAAATCGTTTCTAGGCAGACACGGCGTCTTAAAACTACCCTGATGACCGATTCTGGCACACTTACTGGCACTTTAATCAGAATCCAGTGCACCAGTTTATAGAAAGGGCTGTCCTGCATGCCTTTAGTCTCCCCTGAACACTCACTCACACATTACTCACACAATGCCTTTAGAAAACGGGCTATGAACTCATGTTCCTCGGTGTGTTGGAGCTGCTGGATCTTCTGCTAATAGTCCATCTATTGCGTGTCTATGTGTCTGCATACATCAGGCAGATGGTATACGGTGTCATCCCTCTGATTCAACTGGGTTTGCAGATCATTTATGCCACTGTCAGGCTAAATGACTGAACATCTGTGTGGGAGGATGCCGCGCCTTATGATATGTAGAGCACGTTAATGATATGTGGCGAAAAGGACTGTGATAACCGTGAGGTGCTCCATTGCTGATGTTCGTTGTAGGCGTTGTTGTTGTTGCATCTATCTGGAAATCAGATTTAAGACTGTACTAATCACATATTAAGTGGTTAACAGCTTGAGCCATCGTGACTTCAAATGGAGACTGAGCACCGAGTCCCGCGCTTTGACGCCCATTTAACGTAGAGGTCAAACTTCCAGGTTCACCACATGATAAAACATTTTATCCTCAGTAAAGTTTGTGTAAAGATACACCAGAAGTTATCTGGCTCAGCCGATGGAAGTCTCTGGTGAGCGTGCTCTACGGGCCACGGTGGCCTGTGCATTCATCCGAGTAATGTCTTTACAACTGGAAGCTATTTTTTTGGCTTTGTGTGCCACTAAGCACGTTTCATAGAAAGAAGAGAGCCCCATCACCACCACTGTGCCCAGTATCAACCAGTAAAAGTTTCCCCAGAGACTGAAGCATCATTTCCTGCGTCAGTGTCACGTGGGTTCAGCCTCTGCAGCTCACCTTTAGGATACTCGTGGCAGGTCCTGAGTCTGTTCACTCTAATTGGAGAAATGAGCGAAGGGTATGACTGATTATGATTCTTTTGCCCCACAGTCATTTTGAAGTCAATATTGGACTCATTTTTCACCAGCCACATATCATCTGAACACTCTTCTTTCAGACCTGTCTCTGTCTCAGCAGCGACTCCCTGTCACACAGATCTCTTCTCTCTCTGTTGGTGTCGAATCGTCGGTCTGGTTTCACCCAAGACGATCTCAAACAACTGAAGTAAGTAACTTTACGTCTGTGGCACAACCCAGCTTTAATCCAACAACACTTCCAAACGAGGTTAGGAGATCAGGGCGAGGAGACAGGAAGTTTATACCATCTGATGATTGGCTGCATCTGGAAAATTGGTTTTGTACCAATCCAATTAATAAAACATTAAACCTTGTATTCTTGGGAAAAACAACTTTAATTTTGCAATATTTTGTGAATTATTTTTACTATTTTTATTGCTTCAGCGTGGCCTTTAAAGACGCTTTGTTAGTGGCGCACAGTTCGCAGATATGCAGAACAGCCTGCGGTGACTATTACTCACCATCGAGCAGGAAATATCTGGATATGATAAGACATATATGTTGAAGACGTGCTCAAACAGCTTCGCCGCAGTTAATGCACACACTGCTTTACACTTCTCTATGTATCTTTATTAGATCTCTCCGCGCTCCGGCTCATCTTTCTCCACCTTATTCATCCTTTCAGGGCCTCCATGAAAAATTCATACTTTGGGATGGTAAACTGCCCGGTCTTATTTAAAAGAAATCACTCATTTTCACATATATTGGTATATTCAGACGGCCTCTTCAGATCCGAATCTGCACTTTAGAAAAGTTCCATCAGTGGTGGAAAAGGCACAAAGGTCCAAGTAGCAATTCACTGTGTTAACATCAATACATTAAACATCTTTATATATGCTAACTACCCTTTTTTCCATTAGCAGAAAACAATATTCCCGTTTCTGTTATTCTCTCCACATGGTTTCCCAATTTCACAGTTGCTTGAACATCGAATAAGGCAATTCATATTTGCGATTGTTATTATCGATCTGCTTCATTCTTCATGCTTTAAATATGGTGTAACATCCAAAAATAATGCATGAATTTTAATCAAATCAAACTTCAGCTCAGCAAAATAGATAATCAGACGGGGGGAGGTCGTCGGGTCATACAAATACATACACATATGCTTACACACACACAGACACGCACCATGGCACTGGGTTAAATAAACACTTAGCCGCTCCATCTGACCACAGGTCAATAAATGGTGGTGTGGCTTGCCTTGTCACTGGCTCAGCTGCACTCTTTAATTACATACCCATTGATTGGCCGGGATGTCGATAAGGCATTTAAGCAGCTTAATCCTCGTTGTATTAACATGAGCAATATGCGCATAGTTTATGTATTAATTCTCAGCCTGAGGTGGAGCACTTGTATTTGTTGCCTCTTGCATTTCAATCCGGCTGCCTGGGGTTTTCATGAAATGTCAATAGAAAGAAGAGAAATTGATCGATTTGACTGCTGGTGGCAAGAGGAGGAGGAAGTAGCGGGTGGAGGAGGAAGTGGAGGAGGAGGAGGAGGAGGAGGAGGCGGTGCTGCTGCTGAAGTTACTTTCTGTTTTTCCTGAACTGTTGCCAAACTGCTAGCTCCGCTCTGTTGTTTGACCCCAACAAATCTATCAGGAAGAGCAAGACATCTCTTTAAGTTAAATTAGAGCTGATTGAAAAAGCAATTTTCAATTGTGTGCCTTTAAGTTAGTCCTTTCAAGCACAGACGCTAGCGGCATCGCCCATTCTCCTCCAACTCCTCTCCCCCCGCTCTGCATCCATACGGTAGATGAGAGTTGCTGCTGAGGGAGTCACTCCATCACCTCTGCACCGACCTCCGAGGTTCCAGCCCATGAATGGTAAGCACCTTTGGGTGGTGCTGCCCGCCCCGGCTGAGGGTAGCGAGGGCTGGGACGGGACGGGACCACAAGGCCACCACTCACCGTGACTAGGACAGACACGGCAGCGAGAACAGAGAATTTGCTTTACAGCTGAGTGACAGCAGGTTAATTGACTGAACCCTCCCCAGTGCTGCTCGCTGGACAGCATTTCTCCCCATGAGGTATCTTAATGTACCATCTAAGATAAAGTCACGCTGATCCGTGACAAGCAGATACACACGGAAATACACTGGCACTGATGACATAATGATACTGTATAATATTAAATGTGTGTATTCTCTTGTGTAATTGTCCTTTATTAGTTTTCATATATATATCAGGCTGAATCTGGGAGACTGTCTGCACAGTTCATCTTGAAGATGAAGGTGTAGTTGTAGTTTTTTGTCGCGTTGTAGCAGCTATAGCGGTACGCCTTGACAATAGCTCCTATTTTAAGTGCTTATAGAGTCCTTGAAATCCAAACCAACGATGTTACTCTGTCTTAAGTGTCATTCATCAGGTCATCAGCGCCGACACCGTCTCTTCCTCCCATCATCCTTTCTTTCTTGCCTTGATGAGTCCGTTACTAACAGATACATTTGTCGGGGAAGTGTAAATTTAATCCAGCATGGCTGGAAATTAATATTCGTAGCTACAGTGGAAGGCTTTGACTGCTCACTCTTCCTTGTCTAGTAAATGACGGCTTACATAGTCTGTTGTAGGCAACATTTTGGCCTTTGCCATGGCAGAAAAAACTTCCAGAGAAGACGTGAACTTGAACTGGAGCGCCTGCAAATTAATTCCATACACAATTTGTCCTGATCAACTAAGTTTCAAAATTACAGTGGTGTACTCTTATGCACTACGCCCGACTAAGAGAGCTCCAGGACTTCACAACACCCACTTAAAAATGTGCAAGCTAAGCTAAACTAACTTTTCCCAAGGTTTTACTTCAACATTGCCCGACACACCTCTCCATTATGGGGTAAGACTTTGCACCTCTGCTTGGTTAAAAAAGTCATCTACCTCAATCAATCAGTAATATTATGCACCGCCCAGCAAGCATGCTGAGTGACACAAATCAAACACACCCGTGATGCGAATCCAACGGGGGCACGCTGGGTCTGGCAAAGAAGCTAAATGCTAAAATGCTGCTTGCGAATCCTCCAGCAGTGATTTCTACTATTTGCTGCGTTGCCGAGGAGCTTCATGTGAGCTATGTGAGGCCTTCCTGCTGTGAATTTCTGTCACATTTTGTAACGGCAGCTCAACGCCGTCTTGCAGTACTTTATGAAGCGCAGCAGGACAGAGCTGCATTCATTCAACGACCAGGAGAAATGACGAAGCACTGTGTAAAAACTTTGCAGCTCTCTTTGCGTTAATATGCATATTTGTGGCTTAGTTGAGTTTTTATTGTTTTTCATCTCCGTGTTGCTGCTTGGACGATGTTTTATCCTTCTGTTAAAGTGGCAATTATCTGAGTTCTGTAGCCTAATATTGCTTTTTGCACCCATCGTGACGTCCGGCTCTTGTTATTTATGGTGGGTCATTTGTGTTTAATTGTTCCATTTTTTCTTCTTGTTTTCTGGTTAATGTTACCGAGGCTGTACGGAGGAAGGTTCTGTAGAATAATCAGGTGAACGCACAGGCTGCAAATCTGTCTTTGCAAATTAAATTTAAAACACACACAATCGTTTCAGCGATGTAACGAAGCAACGTTTACTCAAGTACATTTTTAATGACGCACAATATTTCAGAAATAACTCAATAAAATCTGAACTCATTGTCCTACAGCCCAGAGCAAAAATAACTATGCGGCTTGTTGTCCAGTTACATTACAGCGTGAACATAAAATAACAGCATGATCTGGTAAAGGTGTGTGTTCCTGACTGTTGAAGGTGTGTGTTGCCTTCAATAGGACACACACACGTAGCCTTTGCCGTCAGTTATGTGTGAATACATGTCCTGTATGGGTTAATGAGTGTCATCACACATCCACTACAATAATTAGACTGCAGCACTGACTTAGCACACTATACATTACCGTGGAGGGAGGTTGTATATCTATAATAGACAGTCTACTGTACAGTGTGCACAGGCAGCAAAATATCTGGCTTGGATACGTGGTGTGCAAAAACTTGATGGAGCCGTGAAGTCAGTGATGTCAGCGTGGGCATGATTTTCCTCCTTGTGAATAACGTGTCCATTCTCCTTGATCAAGCTTTAATAAACCTTTCAGCACACGATATCTTAGACTCCTGTGCACTTTCTCTTCACTCAGGTGATTTTCAGCACTTTGTTTGTTGAGATCAAAATGAAGCTAGGTATGAAGAAAATTAAGGAAGTGTGGAGATTCAACCAGTGACGACCTAGTAGTAGTAAAGACTACATTTCACCTTGTGAGTCTGTAGTTGATAGATGTGGTCAGACCAAAGATAGTATAAGAAATGGACAGAGCATGAGGCAACAGAGGCCGCCATGTTGGCCGCCTCCCGGCTAATCTAAATATTGGCAAAGTCACATATCATTGGTGGACCTGAGCCAGGACGAATGACGCCTGGTTGTTCTAATAAGCCATCTGTAACGGCACGTGTCAATTCAAAGCAGCTGCACTGTTAATTACGCGCATATTAAGCCTTAATATCATTTGAACAGGCGAGTCAATAAAAAAATTAGCTATAGAGACCAAAACCACTGTTGCATGTTTATCTCAGCTGTGAAGTTTGAGGTTCCAACATGGAGACTGACTTGTTTTTAGCTTCATTTCCCAACCATCCAGGTCGCTGCTTGGGTCTGACCCATCAGTACCAAGTATTTATGTAATGATGTAGTAATGGTTACTCAGTACTCGTGTCTTGGCGCATGGTGATGCCATAGAGAGATGTTCTAATTTCTTTTTTAAAAGTTACATCTTCATGCTTTAAAGGCGGTACTCAAGGTTTGTGTGTTCACTAACTGTTGAAGGCAGAGTTTTATTTACTGTAGTTGCTTATTTCTACTGGGAATGTGTATCTTTGTTTGATTTCAGATGCTCTGTGTACGTGTGTTTTTATCGATCGCGGTGCTACAGGAATCTATAAAACACTAGGTTCAACGTTGTGCAGTCAACATAGCTTCAAAAGTGTTGCTGTACCTGTTCCAGTTAGCAGCACAGCAGTACTCCATTAAAGCATCAAACGGATGTACTTATCTTTAGTGCAACGCAGCCTTTCATACATTTCCTAGGGGAAATGGAAAACATCAGTATTGATAGTAGTCAGTAAGCAGAACATGAAAGACTTTTCCAGGACTATATCCTGACGCTGGGACTGGCTTCCCTTTCTTAAGCTTGGAAACACTGGTTTTGTTTTAAGCTGCTGGTGGATGGCGTGGCGACAAGCTGTGTCGGTTGTCTCTTGTAATTGTGCCTTATATCCGTCCTCTATTTTCTGCTATTACCCTGGAAGCATGAGTCACCTACCGAGTGAACCTGCGAGTTCAGCGAGCAGTCATCACCACGCTCTGAAGTCAAATAAAGTAAACAACTAAAATATTTATTAACTGAAGATTTTTTTTTTTTTTACAGCAAACTCTTATCACATCACACTTTTCAAGTCAAATGACACTTAACCCTTTGAGTACAATTAGGTTGGCCACTCTCATCTGGAGAAGTAACAATGAACAGACCTGTGGGATTCTTCCAACCACGGTCTTCTATCAAAAACATGAACAAGCACATCAGGAGGCTAGAAGGTCCAAAACTGCTTTTTTTTCTTAAAAAGTCAGACATTAAAGGAGAAACACAATGGCTTGCTTTTTTTTTTTTTTTTTTTTTTTTTTTTTTAGTAGGAACTGAATCAAGAACAACATTGTTCATTTTCAACATCAGATTTTTTTCTTTCTTTTTTGTGTTTTACATGTGTACATAGTTCTAGTTTCGCTGTTTTTTTCAGTTCGCATGGACGAGTGTCGGGGGGAAAAAAAATAAAAGTGTGAAGTGAAAAGTCTGTCCAAGCTTCTCCTCGTTTTTTTTTTTTTTTTTTTTTGCAAAGACGCCAGGAACAGATGCTGGTCAAAGCTCATTCTGATTCCCCCAAAATCCACTTGTGTTGACTCTCGGCTTTCAGTGAGGGTCACTCACTGATCAGAGAACACACAGGCTAGTCCAATCCATGTTGTCCTAAAACAGTGAAAAGACATTAAGAGATGACATACTAAAAGGGTTAAGGCAAGAATAGAAAAATAAAGAAATAGTAGAAACAATAGAAATGTTGCTTCTCTTTCGTCCTCCACTTGCAACGCTCTGATCCTAAAGAAGCCGCCGTGAGAATTATTCACATAGTCTTACTCTCTTTACAGAACCCTTCACTTTACACAGTATTTACAGCAAAACAGAACCTATCCCACAAAAAGAAAAGCAGTCCACTAAAATTAATACGTTATTCATGAACACAATGATAATTAAAAAACTGTATAATTTTTATCATATCGTCAGTATGTAAAAACATTTACACACAGACTTGCAAATAGTGTTTACAGTAGTCATTATATTTCATATCAAATCAATCAACAGAGCAATCTGAAAACTTGTTTCCAGTGATTGTTTGTACAAATGTCTGCTTCTGATTGCTGTGTTGAACTTTGATGAGTACAGATACCATTTACATCACTCGTTTTTCTTTTGTGTGTACTTTGTGCACAGTTGACAATTTTCAGTTTTACAAGAGGCAGTTGTGAAAATGGAGGAGAGAACACAGAGAGGATGCTCAGTCGAGACACAACCGGATGTGGCGGCGAACAAGGACATTGGGAGGTCGGAGCAGTGGCGCGCCTCGTCGAGCCCCCTCCAGAGGTTAAACAACCGGCATCACCTTTCTCAAAAGTTTGTGAAACGGTCACCATGTTTGAGAGTCCAAACAAAGCGCTCGGTGCAAGAAAGGGTAGAAAAACATCTTTTCACGCTGTTTCTGTGAGGAACCAGAAACAAGAAGTAGTTTGGCATTAAATAGAGGAAGGTCAGTGGGAGAGAGAGAGAGGGAGGGAGAGAGGGAGAGAGGGAGATGGCGGAGACGTTTGTTTTCAAGTCCAAAGACCAAGGTCACCCCTGATGGCGATTCCCATTCCAAAAGAAATGCATCAAAGCTTTTCCTGCAGCTAGAGCAGACTACGACGCTGATGAGACATTTTTCATTCAGGGTGTTAACATGGCGATGTTAGTGAGCACAAATGAATCAACTGATCTCAGATCAAACGTATGCAAGACAAGATTTTGAACATTGAATGGAAACATACACAAAGTGCTCCACATCTTGTTTTGGTTGTAGTATTAATATGTCGTAGTGAGTGGAATGACTCCAGCCATGCCTACTCTATGGTTTTTGCCTCAGATCTTAAATCTGGGACAGTAAAATCTGTCTGCACTAGGCTTTCCAGTATCAGACTTTGATGGGGAGCACCAGTATCTTTTAGGGCTCCAGGTGAGTTACATCATTTCGCGAGCAAAGGGAACTTTGATGAAGCCAAAACGGAGGTTTCATTTTCACTTTGGAGGATTATCTGAATCTGTGGAGGCTGTTTTTTTTTCACTCTGAAGCAGCATATGGAAGATTAAAAAAAAAAAAAAAAAAAAGAGTTCTGATATCTGCAACTATGCTGACAGTGCGCGGAAAAACCAGAGAGGAAGAACAAAGCGCAGAGAGACCTTGACTGTTGGTACCAGCTTTGAAAAGAAACAATTATCCTTTGACTGAAATTATTTTACTTGCCTCAAATGAACTATTTTTATTGTTTTATAAAGAGCTGTAAAACAAAATCGGCCGTTATCACCTAATAATTTCATGGCCACAACACAAGTCACAATGTGGACACAATGTTAGAAATCCTGCGATGGTCAAACAGGGTAATAACGATGACACTTGAGGGAAACGTTGGCACTCTTGAGACAAACTTGAGGATAATGCAGAAGAGGTGTGGAGGAGAAGATGGGGTGGGAGACCGGAGCAGTGTCAGAGCTGTGAATGTGTGAAAAGCATCAGACTCTCCTGCCTTAATTAGCCCGGCCGTCTGTAAAGAGATTCGACACTTGGTGACCTCCTGGCATACTCAAATCCAGACCAGCATGACATGGCTTTAATTATCCCCACTCGCTCCGTGTGGATGTTCGGAGCTGAGGAGGCCCTTGGAGACACTTGTGGAGTCCAATGCATCACAAGCTCGGCCGATTTAGTCAACAGCTTCAACTGATGTCTATTGTGCACCATCACATCACATTGCTTTCGCATGCTTTTGATTGCTGTTCTTCTATCTGACAGTCATCAAAAAGTGTGTGAAAGTGTGTGCTCTAATGTGGTTCATCGAGTCAGGTCATTTCAGGTTAAGGACCTTAAGACTGACGGCCGGGGAATGCTTGAAATGAAGAACTTCATACAAAGTGTCAGCAAACTTCCTCTTCCGAACATCCACCCTGCAGCTCGGGCCATCAGAGGAGCAGGACACAATGAAACGGGACTAATGGTGGACAGACAAATTTGAGTTCAAACCGTTCATGCTTTCTAACGTCCACACGCTTGGCCAATCACTGCATGAAGCGGGCGTGCTTGTCAGATTATCTGTTACAAGAAAAAATGTCAGATCCGACACTCTCATCATCATCACTCTCAAGACTGGCCCTTGTTTCCAAATTGCACGGTTTAGACTCACAGATCAAACTGCTTTCTGATGCTTGGCTTCAGAAAGCTTTTGGTCTGGACCTTGGTAAAGATCCCTCATTTCAGTTCACCATAAACGTGTTGCCCTCAAACTAAAAGTTTAAAAACGAGTACGGTGTGTTTATCGTCACATTTGAAGTGCTCTTTAGGCCTGATGACTTATTAAATTCAGGGATGTTGCTGAATCCAGTCCCTGAAGTGTTTTTCAGATAGACCTACAACCATCGAAAGCAACACGACATGAGATGTAGATACTGAAAGTACATCAGCGGCAGCCATTTTAGTTGTTTGTGGTGCTTCTGTGTAGAGCCACTGTATGAAACACACCTCCTATAAGATGAGTGGTGGTAATTGGCCCAGGAGCCGGAGCGGGAAGAGAGCCTGCTGATTTGTCACAGCAGAAAGTAAAAAATATTTGTTGAGATAACATGAAATCATCTGACTGCAGGTTATTTTTGTCACGGTACGAGGTGTTACTTCGACATCAAACTATCTCTTGTTTCTCGCATCCTCACAGCACATCGTATGAAACGAGGGTGCGTTACTTTTGATTACCACAACAGTAAATGTATCATGATGACCAAGCAATGGTAAGTCCACAATTAGGCGACGCCGACGGCTGGAGCAGCTTCAACATCTGTCCAGGTGTGAATCCTTTTTCTCAAGACACGCTGCTCGTCTCCGGGTTTGAGGTTCGAGACGTAATGCTAAACAGACATGTTGTGAAATGGAAACAGCACAAAGACACATACACAACACAGTGACTGCTGTGACTATGGCCTCCACCTGAGACACACACACACACACACCCATTCACGCGCGCACTCGCTCACTGTTGTGTCGACAGAGTTACGGCATAAAAGCACAGCCTCAACACCTCAGTCCGTCCAGTGTGTGTTTGTACTTCCTGTGCACACACTGGCATGCACATGTGTGTGCGTGAGTCTGTTTTATTCATGAATCCGAGGGGAGAGTTGTCAGATGGAGGGAGGGGGCGTGGCAGTCCCGCAGTGAAGGGAGGAGAACAGGACAGGAGGAGGAGGAGGAGGAGGAGGAGGAGAGCTTCAGTTGTTCTGAAGGCAGTCCAGATCAACTGAGCAGCAAACATTTCCATTCTGAGCGGCGCAGCATGAAAAGACAGGAAAGACGAGACAGAGAGAATTAAATATCCCGTACATGCTGCATGTAATAACACTGTCTGGTCATAATCAGTCAAAATAATTAACACATAGTATCAGAGTATCATTAACCCTACACCTCGCCCCAACCCCAATCCAAATTACAATTTTTTGTCTCCACCACTATCATGCTCCTGTCACTCAGTGTCAGACTTGCCTGCTATAGTTTTGAGATATTCATCTCTGAGATTTATGATGCCACTCCAGTACATCGGAGGTGAACAGAATTTAGGATGTGTGGCTCCAGGCAGTGACAAATTCAAGAAACCGAACAGCAATATGTCTTTCCACTGACAAGGACCCTTTTTTTGGGGGGGATAATCAACAGAGCTCACTGTCACGGTGTCACACTTTCGGCTGGAACTACTTTCTACTGAAGAAATAGTCCCCGTGAAAAGACTTTCAGTGCGACGATATCTTGGAAACGTGTCTGCTTATGGCTCAAAAATATGTTCATGCAAATCTGAACTGAGATGAACCTGAGGGAAACGAGACCTGTACCTTCTGATCATGGTGGGCGTTTAGTTTTGGTTGACCCTCTCTGCTCATCAGAGGAAAACTATTCAGTCTACTGTGAGTGATCAACCAACCAGAGAGCAGCAGAGTGACTTGAGTAGGCAGCTCTGATGGTACGCAGCGTGAGTGAGCACGCCGGCTTCTGCGGCTGGCTGTAGATGACTCGTACGCTCGTATTCATCTAACAGCTAAAAAAATAACCTCACATATGTTGATTATAGTTCAGAGCCGCACATTTGATGTGCTTCTTTTGGCTAATTTAAATTCTGATTGCTCAAAATAAGCAGAACTGAGAAAGAAACATTTTTATTTTATTTTTTTATTTTGGATGATGTGAGTTGTGGTGACACGTTCCTGACACAGTGATCTGCATATCTTGTTCTTTTGAGATTAAATGTACGTTACATCATCTGTGACAGTCAGATTCTCAGATGTTTTTAGACAGTCGCACGTCCTCCAGCACACATGAGATAAACTCACATTACCACAGTTTCCACTCCAATTTAAAAAAATCGACATGAACATGCACTCAGGCTTCTGTGACTGCATGAGACTACGGGAACAAAGGTCTAGCTGCAGGGATAGACAACCAGCGGCGCAGTAAAAGCACTAATCCACCTCAAAGTCTGAAAAACTGCCTGTGTCACTTCTGAGAATGTAAAGTTTAAACAGTACAAAGGTTGTGTTTTTTTCAGCTGAGCACTTAATTAGCCACCCCGGTGTTTGATCAAGCTGGATGCTAAGAAAACCTTCATTATGGCTGGTGTCGCTTTGACCTACCTTACACTTGCAGGTGGTACAGGGTGAGTTGGGCATATGCCATGTGTCCCCGCTGAGGCGGACGACGCCTGCGGGGTCCTGGCACGTCTGTCGGATGTCATACGACAGGTTGTCGGCCAAGCAGGGGTCTGTGACGCAGCGCGGGCAACACTCGCCCTCCGCCACCGCCGTGTACTCGCACATCAACACGGGGCAAACCAGAGGCCAGCAGTCCATCTCCCCCTCCTGCACAGGCACAGAGAGACGTGAAAAATGTGACCGTGTGAGCTGGTTTTTCTGTTTGTGAATCACATGATCTGGCAACTACGGTTACAGCTCACATGCTGATTGTTGCCACATCTCTAATTAGAGGCCGTAATTACCTGAACCATCCACACACACTCATACACGCAGCCGAGCAGCAAATCAAAGCCAGGTATTAAACAAAGCTTCGTGTGGATGAGGAAATTCTGTGTTTTGGATTTCATCTGATTCTTCTAACAAACCGCTTTCACCGCACTCGAGGATTTAACACAAAGGTCAGCTTTCATTTTTTTATTTTGACAAAACACATGTAGCTTCTGGGTGAATGTGTGTGTATGTGCACGATTCTGTGTACGAACCATGCAACGGCACTGCTGGCAGCCGTACAGCCAGGATGCTCCACTCGGGTAGAGTTTGCGCCCGCTCTTGTCCAGACACTGACTGCTGGGCCTGTTGTCACAGCCGGGACAGCAGAACAGATCCTCGTCTGGGTCTCCGCAGTCACAGGGCCTCCTCCTGCAGTACGTCTGCCCGTCCTGTACAATATAAGTCACAGTGGGCAAACAGACTTGGGTCACGACATGTGTCTGACTTCAAAGAAATAGTGCCAGCAAGGACTTCAACTTCACGTCTCTGTGCTGAGGAGTGTGAGGTCGACTCGCGTTCAGCAGCTCCTTAAAACTGGAAGCTTACATCAGTCTGGTTGAAGAGTTAAGTAAAAGGGGAACACTGTCCACTATCAGACAAATCCTCGACTTTGGGATAAGATCAAGGTGGCACGTATCCGACACCTACCTCAGGTGCCTTTAAGGAGAGCAGCACACTGGGTCATTCAGGCGGATTATTCATGAGCTTAGCATACCTACGGAGGATTTTAATGTGTTTAACAACTCTAAAATCTCTAAATGAAACCAGAATGTGTCGAAGCGTTGGCGTGTGGACTGGCATACAAAGTCAAATGCAGAGGAAATCTTCCAGATCCGGGACCTTACCCTGTCGCCGTGTCCCTGGCTCGCCGTCTCTACCCAGAGAAAACTTTATGGTCCATTTTACTCACCACAGCCAGCACTGTCTGGCCCGGGGATGACAGTGTAATGGAGATGTAAAAATGTTACATAAAATGGCTGTTAGAAAATGTATGTGAGCCATAAAATCATTCCGCATACCATTAAAAGGGCAATACAGAGCCAATGTTTTATCGATGCATATTGTCCTGCTACAGTAACTGCCGAGTCCCAGGGTATCGATTTTGATGCCGGTGGTCTTTACGGTTACGGCCCTGGACTTGCCGGGAAAATTACTGCCAATTGTAGCGTGTTGGCAGGACGCGTGAATGCAGACTGTTCATTTTAATGCCAGGAATAAGGCCGGGCATGCATGGTAATGTTGCACCGCGGTGCTAACCAAAACAATATTGTTATGACGCCTTTTTCACAAGCTCATGATTATTTTGATGACTGCAGATGACATTCTCTTTTATCAGGCTTGTACGACTTGTTTTTCTCTGACGGTAATTTAATTTAAGAGCGGTCGGTTCTTGTTGAGTCTCTACCGTAGAATTCTAAAACTCGGTTTCTCCTTGGTGAAAGTTGAGTAGAGTGTTCACCGTTGATCTCACGTGTTGGCGAGTTTCTCGAAACTATTTCTCCGCTGCACCCGCTGCCGCCTTCTTTTCATGCACTTCTCTCTTTTTCACTTACCCTGCCTGGCTTTCATCACCTTTCCTCCAATGATAAAGAAACCATCGGGTGTGCAGTTACCTTCAGTTTCTCTCTCCTTCACAAACCGCAGTAACTTTCTGTCTATCTCACATTCACAAGACTGGCGATTTTTTTCAGCCCCTCTGGTACCTGGAACCAAGATCAATGCTGGTTTACATTCTGTGAGCATCGCACATCTGACACAAAACCCAGCTGGGCAGCCGATCCTGAAGGCATCCTAAATTACCCCAACGCGAGCCGAGTATCTTACTTGCGATTATCCGTCTGGGAACTGGGTGACTGTTGAACGTCTAAGTCAAACGAGTCTTGATCACTGAACGTGCCTGTAAATATCTAGATGGGATTGCAATTTTAGCTTCTGAGATATTTTCCTGCAGCACGATGGGATCCAAAACTGTGATGGTTCGATGGCAGTGGTTTGACGCCATGGAGCCCGTCAGTCAACAATCACGACCAACCAGGTATTTTAAAAGTCACCAGCAGCCAAGACGCAAGAATTTGAAGTCTACCACAGTGTATTGTACAGTCAGTGCTCTTCACAAAACCCACAGTTTAACTAACAAAGCAAGAGTCTCTTTGGAATCCCAAACAAAATAATACCGTGCTACGTACAAGTGGTGGCCATAAAATAAACCCAATGGATGCCAAGCTTAGTGAGTCTTCACGCCGATGTTGGCTGCAGGGAATCGTCAACCTGGAAGCTGTTCAGGTTGATGGAGGACTCAATGCAGTAATTCATTTAGAGGACAGGGTCAGAGAATAATCAGGTTCTGTAGAAAGAGCAAACTATTTTTGGCTTGTTGCCAGGGGACGGGAAGCGAATGGACTACCGCTCACCGGGTGGACTGCGCCTTCTCTACCGGTGCATCTTTTCATACATATTCCTTGACTTGACTCTGGGGTTTTTTTTTACGTGAGGCAGCAGTGCTTCCTAGAGGCTGTGAGCGCTGTAGCACATGTCCATGAGTAGTCTGTGACAGTTTACACATAATATGAAAGAGAAGCAATTTTGGTGTGTTTGCTACCATGCTGAAATGAAATGTCATGTGTCATACGTATGAGGAATCTCTGTTTACGATTGGTGTTTACCAGAATACTTCATGTGAACCGCGCTCATCATTGGAACCACTGCGTTTTATTCCCTCTGTGTCTGTTTTGTATTATTCTCACTCTCTGAGCCTCAGACAAATCTGATCAATATCTCACTTTCCTGCAGCCACACTGCACCACCTCCTGAGCACAGAAATGAGTTGTTAAGCTGCCACAAATGTTTGTCAGAATGCGACTCGGTCTAATGACAAACAGATGGGAGCGTTGGTGTTTTTCCTTGACCCTGTTGGTGGTGCTCAATTTGCTCTCCTGAGGCAAAAAAATAATCAGAAAAGTCATTTCATAAGAATCCGTACAGGTGTTAGCACACCCTGCTGCCGTCTCATGGCACCAGACTACAGAGAAAACTCCTCAGTTCATCATATTTTATGATTTATTTATTCATCCACTTATATCCTTTTTGTCTTGTGAGTATAGAGACTGCTCTTCTAGTCGCTCTCTCGTTGTAGTTTTGTTGCCGTGTTCCCAGGTATCCGTTGTGTGGTGTGTGGTGTTATCATAATCAATAAATGATGGACAAACTACAAAGAATCATCCTCTAAAAAGGAGAAAACTATTAGCTAATTAGCTAAAATGAAAGCAAGCGAGGCAATCACAGAGAAAGATCCCTGGGTGCTCGCAGTCTCCCACCAGCCCACCTACCTCTGTGCTCACTTCTGCCTTTCAGAAGCTTTCTCCTATTCATCGTTAATTTATCCGACTCACCCCGTCTCGCCCCCCAAGTCTTTTTTACCCCCCTTTAGTTGTTCTGGTCTTTCTTCTCTTTGTTAGTAATGTCTCTGAGCCAGTTCATCTCTCGATGCCAGCTCTGTCTGTCTGTCACCGCTAATGGAGTGTGTGTCTTTGCGCAAGTACAGTAGTGTTGTAACAGTGTGTATAGAGGAAGCCATGAAGTCAGAAGGCTCAGCAGCGCTCATGAGGTTTCTGGAATATCTGATGTATTCCATACAGAGATAATTAAGTAAAAATCAGGGACTGTCAAGAGATTTGATCAATATCTTGAATATTATGTGATGTTTGTCTTTTGTCTTTTCTCCGTAACCTTCTTGGGTGATCCTTGAATGATCTCCCACCCAGAATCGTTGCAGTAACAACATTCACATATTGTAGACTTGAAAGACGGCAGTTAGTTGCAGGGAGTCTGTGGAAGAGACATAAAACTTTCTATCAAAGCGTAGTGAATTTCCATGTGTGTGTTCATCTTCTGTACCTTGCAGGAGCATATAGCACAGCGGTCAAAGCTCGGTTTCCAGTCTTCCCCGTTGCGTCTGATTCCCTCTTCCTGTGGGCAGTCGCCGCTGCAGCCCGGACCAGACGTGCACACACAGTCGTAGCCTCCCGGGAGGTTCACACACACGCTGTCATTCCAGCAGGTGTGTGTCTGCAAACTGCACTCGTCGATGTCTGGAAGAGAAAAAAAGATGATAAATGAATGCTTGCATGTCAGTCATGAAAAATCCAAGACGTAAACAACACGACGCAGAGCTGGATGTTGAACTTCAGCGGTATTTCCTGACCTTGACCACAATTCTGCCCCTTTTAGACTTAAACTGTGTTGTGAAAAACGTGTTTACGTCTCTCAAATGAAGGCATTAAAACAGTTTCAGAGAAAATAATACCGACTGTGACATTAATATGCAACGACTTTGATGCACAACCCTGAAATTCAGACAATTACTTCATTATTATTATTAATTATTCAGACTCGTTTCCGTGCTAAATATAGTTTGAATGAATCATAATTAAAGTCTGGATTATGTTTACTTGTTTTGTTTTTTCCAATAAATTGTGACATTGTTCATTCGGCGCTGCAGCGCCTGGACAAAGCACATGTATTACAGCACAATCAGCATCCTGTCCCCCCGCCGCTCTGCACAGGGAACTGTTTACCTTCACTAACTCTGCGGTAGACGCGGCGCCCATTTCCTTTAATTAAATTTTCTATTTCCTCACATTACTATGGAGCCCGGCAGGTATCAGGGGTAACATTTGTAATAATTTGTGCTGAACGCAAATTAGTATTTGAGCCCTTAAGTCACTCGAATCGTTGCTTCCAAATGAATAGCATTCAGTTACTGTAGAGGTGGAAGCTGAAATTACAGGTTGTTGTGGTCAGTTAGGGAGGAGCATCCGGGGTGTTAGCAGCAGGCTTGCAGCTGTTACTTTAATTTACTGAATCAATTCGTACAAATTAGGAGCAATCCTTCTCTCCTAGCTGGTGTGCAACGCA
Source organism: Nibea albiflora (assembly GCA_014281875.1). NCBI lineage: Eukaryota > Metazoa > Chordata > Actinopteri > Sciaenidae > Nibea > Nibea albiflora. Next base: position 4,471,965 of record CM024795.1, on the reverse strand, counting down.
GTGCAAGTGATATGAGCATATGCAGTATATTTTAGGTTTCAGGCTATTGACATAAGGCTTTAGTCACATCAATCATCCCCTATATATTCTCTTGGCTTCAGTTCAAAGGAACAAGACATCTGCTCGGTCAGCGTCTCCCTCACTTTTTTTTCCTCTAAAGGAACCAACGCGAACAGAGACGACAGACGGCATTTTCATCCACTTTTCTTTATCAGCACAGGACAGGAAATAGGGTGCCAAAAAGTCTGTCTCTCGCTTTTATCAAGCCATGACATTTAACACTCTTTATCCTCAGAAATGTGAGCTGTTCAAAAAAAAAAAAAAAAAGACCAAAGTCCCTTCAACAGTTAGCTCCGCTCTCCCCTGCCAGCACCTGCTGCCTGCAGACATTGATCACACCCACGCCGCACTGACAGTGCGCTACTAGTCTTGCATGAACAAAGAGCTTAAGTGGAAAAAAAAATGAAAATGAAAAAGCAAAACAAAAAATGGATTTCATATTTTTGTTTGCATGTTTATTTCTGACCAGTGAAGGGGACTTTTAAAAGTTTAAAAAGCTTAACTTGCACACCTCCCTGTTTGTTTGAAATGCTACATTTCAAAAACATTTCCATCAGGATTTGGCTCATCTTGTGTCTGTATAAGCTGTACTCATCTGTGGTGGCAAAGTCATCCCTCAGACACGCCGCTATTGTTTCACCGATGCTCCAGAAAAGCAGCATCTTTATCACATAATAGAATTTGAAACCGCAGATTTTCACATCCTAGCTTCTGTGTGCAACAGGTGTCGGATCACTTGTAAAGTGCAAAGTAAAATCAGAAATGTCTGTGATTTTGTTCCATACGTCAATTCACAATCCCAGTCATGTTTGCAACGACACAAATTTCTAAAAATATCGGTGTGCCTCTTCACACATTCCTATAAATACTCATCCTCGTGCTTTGCGCCCCTCCTGCTCTTTCCTGCTCCTCATGTCATCCTGAGGGTGTCCAATCGTGCACCGGCTGATTCCCCACAATTCAGCAACAGACCAAAGCAGTACAAGAGTTTACACTTCACTCACAATCTTTCCATTTTGTTCATAAGTCTGTAGACTGCAGAGAATACAGCTACGAGTGAAGTGAAGATGACGAAACTCAGGAGTGAATGCATGAAAAGGAAAAGCAGTGCCATAGTTACTAAATCTGCTCAAAATTGACCCAGAAACCAAAATTTATTTCTACCTAATTAGTAAGCTAGTAATATCAACTCATTAAAAACAATGCAATGCTTTGAAAACATGGACAGTTACATAGAAATCTTAACAGCCTCTGGTACAAGTTTCTCCCTCTTCAACAAGTTTGGTTTCTCCGGTGGAGGCTGGTGATGATGGTGGTATCTGGCAGGAAGATTGCGGGGCTCGGCTGATGCTGCAGCCACACCAGCCACAGCAATACACCGTGGCAGAGGGGAACACGCACTCTAATTGACTGCAGTATACAGTTTGCTGGATACAGAAAGGAAAACAGCTCAGGCGAGAATTATTATTTCGCCCGTTGCGGCGGTCTATTTGCATACACTAAATGAAATCCCCATCAGCCAGTCAGACATACTGTACCTCCGCTGGTGAAGGATTAATGCTCTTCATGCTACATTCACCACATTCAGCCACAAGCTGCTGCTCGGAGATGAAGCGTACTTTTACATGTAGGCTGTGAAAGATGGCCTTACAACTAAACACAAAAGCCCTTTGGAGAAACCAGCTGAGCTCTGAAAAAACTTGGACTCACACCTACATGTAATGTTACACATGAAAGCACTAATCCTGCAGCGCTCGAACACAACAGCAAACATTCACGCGGGCACAGACGCACACAGGCGGGAGCAAATCAATCCCTCTGACAGATGCTGGTAATTAGAAATCATCACAAAGCTTTACTATTTGAGCAGTTAAATTATTTTCCTTTGGTGCGTCTTCAGGGCAGCCATATGGAAAGGTCACGTACATCACAGAGAGAGAAAACGATGCACGCGCCCACTGCCGTGCAGGGAGACTGTGGGAGTCGATGGCGTATCATCCCCATCTTTATGCACAATCTGTTTATTAAAGCCACCTGTCTCTCCCCGAAGCATTAAGCATAATAAACGTGTTTCGAGATGCAGCTCGAAGTCGAAGCAATAAAGCAAAAGGACTGCTGTTTGCAGATGCTCTGGCCCACAATGCAACATGTATCTAAAATATGATGATCTTCTAACGCGCGGTATCACAACAATCTGCCTGAGTTACACTGTAAAATTTAAACTCTCAACTCTCTCGACCCAGGGCGTCCATATTTCACTTAAAATGATTCCCAGTGAATAAAAACATGGAAAATGAAGTCCTGAGCTTTGTACTGTAGATAGTTGAAGTTGTCATCAATAACCAGAACTGGAAATTATGTTTATATGTATGTACAACAAAGCCCTGGTTTGCAATCTTGTGGAAGAGATTAAGATTCTAAGCTTGTGTTGTGAGGCAGATCCTGACCCACCGTGCATTGTGGACAGTGACAAAGACATTGTGAGTTCTAGAGTTTTACTCACATGTCATCAGATAATCAGCATCAGCAAGGTGCGGGCTACAAATGCTACAATTTCCACTGCAACCATAGACTGTATAAAACATGGACAAAGTCTACGTGACGTCTTCTATAGAGCCGCTGTCAACGTTCAGAGTGTGGTGACTCCTCCGGCTAATCCAAAAATAGGCAAAGACGTGGAGTGTAGGTGGAGCGGAGGCAGGCTGAATAAAGCCTGATTGCTTAATCAGACCACCTGTCAGTCAAGTTCCAGTCCTCTTAATCATGCTTAATTTAAAGCCTTAATGTAATTTAAACAGCTGGGTTACTTATTTACCTCAGTACGGCTGTAACAAACAGGAAAATTAGCTAAAGACACCAGAACTATATTTGTACCAGGCTGTAAACATGTTTATTTCAACATGTTAACATGGGGGCTCATGGAGACTGAGCCGTTCTGCAGCCAGCCTCAAGTGGACGTCGGAGGAACTGCGGTTTTTGGCACTTCTGTGTCGGCTTGTGAAGCAAAACACCATTTCCTGGTGCTCGGTCTTGTTTGTAGCATTGACAGCAGCGCTTAGCTGTACATATTTGCCACATGTGACGGACACGTGTGAAGTGCGTGTTGACACGTTGGGAATAGCCCCAAACAAAAACTTCACAGATGAAAAAAAGGCTCTTATAGATGCCGTGTGCCACCCAGCAGGACACCCGGAGAGTTACTCCATGTGCCAAACATGAATTAACACCAACAGTACAACAAAGAGCTGTTCATTTGAAAAAAAACAACACAACACATCCTAGCTAGAAGGCCTTTCTTCACAGAGTACATCGCTGCATAATTCCCCAACTTGCTGCTGCAGCAAAACACAGTATATTCACTTTTTTCCCCCCTTCAACAATTACCATACTATTAGGAAGCATGTGCTTTTCACAGAAATACTGTGTGAACCCGTTGCTTTGTTTTCCGCTGTATCTGAAAGTTTAACTGAGATCTGTGCATTTTTTTTCTTCTTTGCAATAAACAACAAGAACACACACCTGCTGTAAACTCTTTGCTAGATGCGATTTTGTACACAATTACTGTTATAACTGCGCAGACAAAGAGACTTTCTGCTTTCCTCAATAACATCATCCTCTTCTGACTCACTAATTATCATCCGTGTGTCATGTGCTGTTTTCCTGCGAGGTCGTCACAAACGCTTGATTAGCATTCAGCCATTTTTCAGGTTAACCGCTCGTGTTGCTGTCTCACCTGCTACGAAATCCAGCGTTCTCTGTCGTTGACTCATGAGAGGAAAAACAAAACCTGTTCAATTGTCATTCGTACTTATTTCCCCTGCTGGCTTCCAACCTGATACTGTAGCCTACATGCGTACTGGGTGGAGAAACGTGGCTGTCGCAGCTACATTCATTCGTCTGTCTTGACATGTTTGTATTTATAATGCAAAAGTCTAGGAATTAATGCCATCTCTCATTGACATGCGAGTAACTACTTTCACTAATCGCGCTGCATAAATCACATTTCAAGTAACGAATACGTTTGTGGGTCGTCTCAACAATGTCCAATTAGACCTGTGACTGATGTAACGCATGAAAACCGGCGCGTTTTATATGTGCTCCAAACATTTTATGCTCACGGAAACAGCCTCAGTGAATAAATCACGACGTGCACAAAGCGTGTGGCTCATCACCTGCCAGCGTAGAGAAGAGAAGTGGCGACAGACGAAAGCATCAGCTCCGTCCTCAGACTAATAAATCAAACAAACATAGAGGCACATACTTTCGTCATGTTTTCACCAGTTCGACAGGAGAAACGGTGATTCCTGCCTCTGTTGTGCAGAAACTCTGAGCGATAGGAGCATAAGAACCACAGCGGAGAAGCGGACCATACCGCAGGAATGATTTTCTACAATTTGATACGTTCTTTCACCACGACTCGAGAGACCTTTGGAATCCATTACAACCGCTCTGAATCCAAGCTGAGTACGGCTGTACAGCCATCTTTAATATTACCATTAAGGGAAACATCCACTTAAACTGGTGTACTTTATCTGAGATGCTCAATACGATCCATTTTCATTTGCGCTCTGCCCACTTTGGCTCAACCTGCCCCATTAGAAAGAAAACTTTGACGTTTACTCTTTTTACACTGAGGTGTTGAAACTACTGCTTTTAACAGTTTTTGTATTGAGGGTTATTTTCAAGCGTTTTAACGTGTCTGCGTTTTCTCTTTTCCGTTTATGGATTTGTCCTTTTATGATTGTCGAAATCAACACGAAACCGCCTCCTGACTTCAAAACCAAACCACTTTAGACTGTCTCTGCCGTGCACACACCCTCTTATTGAGAGATTGGTAGTCTGCGTATGTACCATAAATATTTTGTCTTCCATCCATGAAGCTATTCTGGCAAGCGCGTTTTCTTCAGTACGCGTACCAGACGACACCTCCTACGCCTGAACACCGCAGTCGACGTTTCGTGTAAAAGATTGGGCTCATAGTTAAGTTCATCTCCACTAAATTACGGAAGCGTGGAAGAGGTTTATTAATAGAGAAATGTTAATTACATTTTGCTTGTGGTGGCCTATCGGTGACTCCCAATTAAAAGATTTAAATCGCTAATTGGATGAAGAACACAGAGTGTGTCTCGGTTTGCAAAAGGAGGAAGAAATCACAGGGACAAAACATTTGTGACGAGACAATGGGAGCCGGTGACTCTGCGTGGTGTTCAGTCCGTACGCATCATTCTTCGAAAGAACCGAGTTTGAATTTGAACCTGCAGGAATGTGCCTGAAATGATATCTCTCCACTCGAGGTGAATGAATCAAACGGGACTGCTGATTTCGCATTTTGATTTAAAGGTTAAGCGAAAGTGTTTCACTCAGCCGAGCGATCCTGTTTGCGGCGTTCGTTACAACCTTTCACTTCTGCAAAAATAAAAGCAGCGACTCGGATTTGTTGAGTGATATTTAGATATTCTGAGCTCCTGCTCTCGCACAGGCAGAATGACACATGCAATATGCTGAGCCGCTGAAAGTTTGGATGATGTCAGGAATCAGTTAGCAGCTGCACTTTTCTGTACTTGTGTTTGTTGCTACGAGCAAATCTTAGCATGTGAAACTCAGATGGTGACCATGGTAAATATTACACCTCACACAGTCAGCATGGCAGGAATGCCACCGTGAGCATATCAGGCATGATGAAATTAACTTTTAGTTCAAAGCAGCGCTGCAAGTAAAGCCTCACAGAGTCCATGCACCATGGCTGGAGACTTTTAGACTTAGTGACATCTCTGTTACGTGTAACTGTTGTATTAATGGTGTTTAAATGAGTATATTTAAATGTCAAGCAGGTCATAACTAAACTTTGAAGTTATTTGAAACCTAAACGGCGCATAGCACAATTCTTTCCTGGGTGTGGTCGTCGTTTTGGCCTGCAAATCACTAAATGATATAGCCTAAGAATAATGCCACAACTACTCTATATACATACATTAAATAAATGAGTAAATTAGTCTACAAACAAGGAGCCTTGATGCTGTTTTCTGACTTTCTCAAAGAGAACAAATCAAACTTAACGCTGTCCCTCCTCCGACTTCAAGACATATTCTTGACCCTGTGTGACCCCCATATGTGACATCACGTGATCCAGAAGTCTGTTTCTTTCTGTATGTTCCTCTCGCGCCTCTTTCTTTTAATGAAACATTCATCCGAGCATATGACATCAAAAACATTGTAATCGGCAGTGAAACAGTTACACCAGTGAGATTAAAAGTGTTGAACTCAGATCAGATAGTCCTTACAGACTTTTAAGTTCTGCTTGGCAAGTGTAAGAAACACATGGAGTCTCCTGAATCTTTTATCTGACAGTAGCAGAACAAATATCTGGGTGAGCAGAATCTATGCTGGAGTAAACTCTGCAGAAAGTTTACTGATTTCTTTCACCTTGTTGTACAATTTTTCGGTGCTGGATTGCAACTTTAAAAAAAACAACCCAAAAAACGACATTGTAACTATTAAGCTGAGTTACTCGCAGTGTGAATGTGCGGTCATAAACAGAGAGGCTCATACATGAATATAAAGTTAGGACTTCCACTTTCTCGCTCCATGCATCATCACACCGTTTTGACGCAGGGAGCACGTGAGTCAGATTGTTCTCTATTTACGTCCTAAACTTTGACATCCAGCAGCGGTGAAAGGCTTGCGTGCGTTCCTTGTGTGAGCATCTTATTAAGGGCAGTGTGTGTGGGTTTCACACCGCGTGGCTGGATCTCAAGCTGTGAAGGTGAGAAAACCTCTGATTAGCCTCGTCGTGCGGCTGCTGGATGGCATATCAGAGCAAACACCCATGCTCCCACGGGTCACAGCGAGTGGGTTATTGCTACATGCTAGATTTTTCAAAGAGGACAAATGAGACAAAGAATGGCAGTCGAGCGATCATGTAGGAAATCCGGGATAAAAGGGACTTGAAGAGAAGCCGTGCGGTGACACGATTTAGTCTGGAGTAATTGAACACAGAGAGAGAGATGGAAGGAAAAATCTGTAGTAAGTAGGTGGCAGACCTGCAGAGGTCGAGTATTTCAAACAGTGATGAGGATGTTTTCAATTTAATGTATGCTCACCGATGCAGGAGCTCCCATCGAGCAGGTAGGAGCCATTGTCATGGAAACCACTTCTGCATTCACAGTGGTACCAGCCGGGCAGGTTGACACAGCGGGAGTGGTTGTGGCACTCAATCAGGCCCTCTGCGCACTCGTCGATATCTGAGGACACAAACACTGTAGCGTCAGTCCAAATTATTTTCCTTGCAACAAACATTCAGCTCATTTGTATCTTTTTTTTTTCTTCCCCCCATCCCACTGGCCCGTTCTTTGATCTGTGCAACAGAACAAAACCGCCACCACAACAGCAGCAGAGCCGGGTCAGCTGGGCTGCCCACATTACACAGCCAGCATCGCACACAGCCGCGGCAGGGATCAAAGCCTTTTTTCAGAAATCACGCCATTTTGCAGAGTTATTTCCTCCCGTGCACTTCCCTGTTTCGTCTCCTCGCTCACTCCGCCGTTGCTCGCTTTGTCTCTGGCATGCGGCATGCATACACATGCCCAGCCCAGAGGCGTCAGGTCTCCGCTCCTTTCTCCGGAGAGTAAATCTCTCTCTCTCTCATCCATTATGCATGATGTGAGCACTGCTCCTCATCTGCAGCTCCTCTCGCTCCTGGCTGTACGACTCGACCCGTGCACACGCCCTGTTGGTTAAAGTGTGACCTTCAGTCACACCTTCAATCACTTGAACGCAAACCATAGCAAACAAATAAAGGCAGCGAGGGACTGCTTGTGAACTGTCATGTCTGAGCAGGTGTATCTCATATTGTCGCTAACTGCAGCAATTTGGAGCTTGACCAGCAGGCATTTTTCATATTATGTAACAGATATTAAGAGGGTTTGCACACAAAGAAAGCAAAGCTTGGATCCATGTAGGCTGTCAAACATGAAAATCCTCAGACTTGTCGGTTCACCACCCGATCAAATCAGTTAAAATCAACGACCTAAGTGAAGTGCCATGACGATGAATACTTATTTGCTTTTTTAAAATCTGGTGTTAAATGAGGATATGAGCTCCGGTCTCTGGAGCTCAGCTGGAGGAGCGGAGCAGCATTCTTCCAAAAGACTCGTGTGTCGACGCTGGTCGTAGAAAGTACTGTACTAAACACAGTCGTTCCACAATCTCAGATTCATACTGATCAAAGCATTCAGTGACACCACTATGGATGGGTAAGAGATCACCAGGATAGAAATGTTTCATCGTAGGGCAAAGGCGATCACTCTGAACGACCGCACTGCCTGCAGCATCGCAGTGCTAACGGAACCCCTCACTGTACGGGTCAAGCATCGAGGCCTGCAGAAACACTGTGAAGGTTGACTCATCTGACCATATGATTTTTATCCACCGATCTGCAGACCAGTGTCGACGTTTTTTTTTTGCACCACTGGACTCTCAAATGTGCATTTATCTTTGTAATGACGGGTTTATGTACTGCAAACCTACTATAATAACCTCTCTGTCCTCGCTGAGAGCGATCATGTCCTGCACTGACATTCTCAGTCACCCGAGGAAGACTCGCTCTTCTGTTTCTCCGCCGGCCACCCGGATTCACTTTCTATAGATCTAAATGCAAATATCACCGTTCCAGTTGAAACATTAGTCAGTTGAGCAGTCTTTGTGAGTGACGCTCCTGCAGACCGGTCATGCTCAACATTTTTATACCTGCCACAAAGCATGAAGAATTGGACGTTAAATTGCATAACTGTGGCATGCAGTGCGCGTGAACCTGAAACAACACAGTATTAAACACTATTCATGCAGCTCAGGTGCATCTTTTCACTGTGCATCTAATTTCTTGTTTGCATTTACACTGACTTTTCCAGTACCGGCGAGCTATCTGATCCACCAAAGATGCTTGAGGCCAGATCAAAGTGTTGATCTAATAAAACTGGTTAGAGAGCAAACAGACAGATTTCCCAAAATGCCAGGGAAAATATTCTTTATTTAAAGTTTAGCCCTTTGAGAATGTTGTGTTTATCTTTTATAAGCGTGTTCTCCAAAAAAATCTGACAAATTCCAAACTCGGTTTGCCATTTCATAGCTTCCACTGAGAATACGCACACACACACACACACACACACACGAAGGTGCAGACTGGTGTGAGTTTAAGTTGGTCAAAACGAAAAAGAATAATGTCAGGAGCGATGTGTGGAAGTCAAGGCTCTGCAAAACGTTGAGGTTGAAGAGGTAGAAAAACAGATCTTGTTGTGTGTGTAATTTTTACTGTGTTTTACAGTATTCCTATATTGTAAAGACACGTCTAAATAATTGATCACGCTGGATATTAAACTGGTCTTGCAACCATTTTATGTTGCTCCAGCCCTCTCGTAACAGCCAACACGTTTGACCCAGTGTCTCTCACACACACACACACACAGGCATGCATATTTATCTCCACACAGATAAAAGAGTCTCAGGGCGAGCCGTTTAGCAGTGTGTGCTGTGGATTTGTTTCGTTAGCCTGGTGCGCTGCAGGTAATGAGACATGACAGCTGCTGGGAGGTCTGCCCTCTGTCAGCCTCTCCGGGTCAAAGATCTGGTCATAGCTACAGCAAGAGATTCCATCGCTGTCGTCCCACCGAAACGTACCCGTATTAGAGGTGACCGGTGGTCAAGAGCAGCTAACGCTTTAACAAAAGAGCAGCGTACGTGCAGCGTGCCGGGCTTGAACTGCACGCTAGAGGTGTGATCATTCAATCCATCCATGAGACGTGTTCAAAACCTTTGACTGGGACTGTGTATGTCGTGTAGCTTCAGTATCAAAGCTCAGGCATGCAATCTAACCTCCCTGCTCTGCATGAACAAATAAACAATGTTCATGTAAGGAAGAAAAGCAATAACTCCTAATATGAGTTAGAACAGGCGACACTGCTGCCAGCATATCTAATAACAGCAATCCCTGCTCTCCTCTCCAACATTTTGGCCCATAATTTATAAAAAGTGACTCATTTTAAGAGGTTTTTCCACTGACACTACAAAACACTACACCTCTAATTGTGAGGTATAAGTGGTGCTGCAATTCTTCTTTCATCTTCCGAGACAAATGCTCATTTTCTTGTCTGTAAAAAATTCTGAATTTCAACATTTATTTCTCCGCTTCTCCCCTTTTTTTAACATGTTTATCTCTCGTTCTGTAATTTACTGCTTTAATCACATGAAACAGAGGACGGCGACATGTTTTCCAATGTTTTGACTCTGCACTCCACAGGAGCGAATTTGAAATAATGACTATGAAATTAAAACGGCTGCTAGGGTGCGTGAAGGTGTTTAAATCAGCGTAGGAGCAGTGAATTTGAGGTCAGTGCAGCAGAATAATGATCCAAACATACAGACATGGCGCAGTAGTAGGTGCAAAAAGGAAAACTTGGACGCCTCTTCTCGTTTTGGAGAGCAAACTTACATAAACTTGGAAGATATGACGGCTTCCTCTCCTGCCGACCTTCTGGTTCTCTCTGTTCCCCTAAAGGTTAGACTCCCAAGGCGGTTTGCGATGGGGAAATGGTGCGAATTTGTGCATGAACGTCACTTCTGATAATGCTGCTGTGACTGAGCTCTGAAGTCTCAAACAGCAGGGAGAGGATGGCTTCAGAAGAGCAAGAATATCACTGAGGAAGATAGCGAAAAACTGAATCTGAAACTAAATTCTAAATATAATAGATTGAAAAATACTATAAACATACTATTGAAGTTCTTTATTATTTATTATTATTATTATCTTTATTATTTTACCACTTTTCGACCAGTATCGTCTTTTTTAGCAGAAACCGTAGCCCATATGAAATCAACCACATGCATGCTATTAAACATGCTGTGGTCCTTCTGTTCTTTTTGGCCAGCTTCTGCTAAACTTCTGTTTTTAGCGAATATTTTAGAGAAAGTGGTTTCCTCACAGCTTTGAATTTTTATGTGTCATAATAACATCTTTGATAATTTCACTCAGGGTTTTAAAGCTCTTCATAGGACAGAAACTGACCTCCTCAACGTCACAAATGGTGAGAGTGCAGTTTTAATTCTTTTAGACCTCAGTGCAGCTTTTGACACTATAGATCACTCCATTTTAATTAACCACCTTAAAACCCGCGTGGCTCTCTGCACTTGGTTGGTTTTAATCTTTTAGAAAGAACCTTCTCGGTCACCACAGGTAATTATTCTTCTTCGTCAGCTCACATTACCTGCGGTGTACCGCAAGGGTCAATTTTAGGTCCAACTTGATTTTCTCCCTCTTGGTCATATCATTAAACACCACAAAGTTTCTTTTCTTTGTATGCAGATGATACACAGATGTTTCTTAGTGATGTGAACTGCTGGATGGCACAAAATCTCCTGCAGCTCAACAACTCCAGAATCTGAAATCATATTGCTTAATCGACTCCATCCACACCAGCTCCATTCTAACCTCTCTATGCCAACTGCGTAACGCCCACTGCCTGTAATTTAGTTGTTTCCTTCACTTTAAAACCAGAATCAAACGTCATACATGCACTAATATTCTCCAGGCTAGACTAACTCGCTTCTCTCAGGCATGAATCTGAAATCACTCTCTCGCCTCCAACTTGTACAAAATGCAGCAGCTTGGCCTCTACCCAAGATGATTCTAGCTTCTCTTCACTTTGGTTACATATCAGAGATATTGACACCTGATGCCAGCCCGCAGCTTGAGGTTCTCAGGTGGTTTCCTTCTGGCTGTTCTAAAGTCAAGGCTCAAAACTAAAAGGTGACCGGGCGTCTGCCATCAGGGCCCCTCGCCTTCAGAACGCCCTGCCTGAAGACATCGGGCTCGCAGACGCAGTGAATTCTGTTAAGCCACTTCTTAAAATACATTTTTACAGGTGCTTTTATGTGATGTTTGTATTTTTAACTTTCTTTTTTGAACTTTTAACTTGAATTAAATCATTCTATGCATTAATATTATTATTATTGCTTTTTGTTGTCTTCTAAACGTTGTTGGTTCTTCTTATTTTGAGTATTTTGTTCATGCTTGTCTGTCAAAGCACTGCACACAAACGCTGTTTTTAAAAGGTGCTATATAAATAAAGGTATTATTATTATTATTATATACCTTTATTTATCAGTAATTAGTTCAAAAATAGAACAGCTATCTGCCTGCATCCCAGCTATGCCATCACCTTTCCATAATTCAAGGCACTTCGCTCATTAGAGCTCTCAGACCTTTAATTATCTTACTGCTCTATTCGGCACCCACACACACACACCCACACACACTCACTATCTCACACACATACTCCCCCATAGTGTACAATTTTGTTTTTCATTAACTGCAATAAACTCATTACCTTCCATATTTAGCCGCTTTGTGCGTAGCTGAGGCGTTTCTTCATTAAAGCGCTGCGATGAGGAGAACACAAAAAGAACAATAACAACACGACAGAAACCGTCGCTGCCTTTCAGAAAGCACCTGCACATTATGCAGCGTTATTTTGTTCTCGCATGCTGTGCCAACAACATTAAGTGCTGTCAGAAATCCTCTGCTTTCCATCATGTCAGCTCTTCAGGCTGGGTTTGTGTCATTACGAAGACGCTGTATCAAAAATGAGTTTCGAATTGAAGCAAACATTGCACATAGAATTAATTAGGCTACGTCTTTTCTGTCAAAAAGTCAGATTCGGGTAAATTCTCACAGAATATGTAGTCACTACGTTTTTGTACATAACGCAATATCTTATTTTAAGTTGTTGTAATGATGATTTTCTGGAGCAGCAGATTCAATGAACAGATGAGGCCAAGATGTGAAGTTTTTGTTGCAAGCTCAGATTCATTCCCACCTGCTGCAGAAGGAACAAAAACTGTCCTTACAGCTCCTTATATAGCAAGTTTATGCTGTATCAGTATCTGTTCTAGACACGGTGGCTCCTAACTATTAATACATATGTCCGAGGTCACAGGTTACATAGTACAGCAAAACACAGTCATACATCACGTAAGAAAACATTCATCTATTATCTGTTTCCTGCCTCAGGAATGTTGTAATGTGAATTTTCCCACTTATCAATATAGTCTTACCTTGGTGGGATACTATATATAATATTATCCAAATTGGAAGGGGTTCATCCTCATGGAGTATGAATGTGCTCCATGAATATCATGGAGAATGTTACATTGTGACATTTTCATAGATGAAACTTAAATTTAGGTCCAATGGCAGCACAGCAGCGAAAGTCCAGGGGCCACAAAAAACTTTAATATTTCTCCTCTTGGGACTATGAATATTAATGTAAATCAAATTAGTGTTCCTTTGTCTGAAGCCTAAATATACATTTGAGTTTTCATGATGGATTGCTCAGGACCAGCTAACCTCACCAACCTTGGAAATAGAATATATTCGATATATTTTGGATCATGTCTCTGCATTAATAAGGTCCTGGAGTTTTGAAGAAGGTCAGCAGCACCGCACACACATTTCTTAAGATAGACCCACAAGGTGAAACTGAAAGGCTGAATTGGAAAAGATTACCTGTCTGATCTGAGATTTGTGATAGTTCACAGCATCTGCTGTAAACACAGAAATACTTAAGTCCACCAGGACTTTGAATCTCTTTTTATGGAGACCATGTGTTGTTTAAAACCCCATTCATCACCTGCCTTGTAAGACCTTTTTATTTAGATGTGATAAAAGCTCATTTCATTCGCACACAGTCAATAATTCCTACCTCAATAGTCTTATGAAGCTATTTGTTAGCTAGTGTGAGTAGACAAGTGTGTGTTTGTGTGTGTGAACAGCCCTCCACGCTCTTGGCAGTGAAGTAGGACAGGTGACCTTCCTGTGGTATAAAGTACAATATGCTAGAGTACACACACACACACACACACATACACTCCATCAATCTTTGTTACAGCCACGGGAAGTAAAGCAGCCAGCAGCCAGCATCTCACATTTCCCTCTGTTTCCTACCATTACAGTGCAAACGAGAGCACTTAGTACTTTCTGCAGGGCTTCACTTCTGCCCCGTCTGTGGATTTCCCCCGACGGGGATACGTGAAGACATCATGACAGCCCAGACTGTGAAGAGCTGTGAGTTTTAGCTCACCGAGGAAATGCGAATTAATCCACACATTTAAAATAATCCCCGCGCTCTCGGGAGGATCCTGTGGCCTGCTGAGCTTTACATAATTACACTTATTTCAGCCCTACTAACCTACTGAAACAACGTCGCGGAAAAATGTCACACGGAGCGTTTACAGTAATGTGTCCTCCGACAGATACGGCAACCACAGTTTGTTTGTTGCTACCTGATAGTGTGTGACCACTAAATGTCCATAAAATTAACAGCCTGTTGGATTAAAGAAGCAGTTAGAAGTGACCACAGACCACAGCCAAGCACTAATGAACACGTGTAAATATCACTGCTGAGATCTTCACTAACTTTTCTTATAATTGTGCTTGACAAAATATCTGCTTGCTACACTAACCTGCTCTTGATATTATATAATATCTACAGAGGAAGTAGCCAATTAGGTGTGTGTAGCTTCTTATAGGCTGCAGATAAGCATATATTTGGTGAACTTACGGATTCATGGAAGGCATCTAGGTAACAGCTGTTCCAACAGCATTTAAACAACTGTATTTAATTGTTAAATGAATATATAGTCCAACACAACACCCTGAACCGCTCTTGACAATTTAGGATATACAAAAATATGAAACATGGATGTCTCAAAGATCGTCCAGGTTATCTGTCTTTGAGAAGAGTTCAACTTTGGGGTTGTAGATCTGTGAAGATGTTTCACCTCTCATTCAAGAGGCTGAAGAAGCCTTTTGGGTGTGAGGTGACGCGTCATGCTTATAGATCTGTCAAATCTGTGCTGGCTGGAAGTGTTTAATGTTTAAAGCAACAGGGCCTGATACACAATCTATAATGCATGGTCAAGGATGCAAGGCTCAAAGGCATTTACGGTGTTAAACATGTTTTGCATAATTAAATGGCGCTAAGTAAGGCACAACGAGGTTATATTGAGTCTCTTAATTAATGATAGGTGTGTTTTGAGTGTGCCTGCTGAAACCAAGGGAAGGAATCTGACTCTGAACAGCAAACAAGAACATTAGAACTGATGTTTCTTCTCAGATACATTCAGTAACACCTGAAGATTTATATGCTAATCGCATTTCAGACGTGTCTTGTCACAAGCTGTGTCATGATGGACATTTCAGCAGATCACGTAATGATTATGTGCAATAGAAATGCAGTGATAGTCAACTGCTTAGCACCAACATGACCGACCACACCTCATTTGATGAGGAGGACCAACACGCCCAAGGGCGCGCAGATGGGTGTGTGGGCGTGAACAAGCGTGTCAGTCGGAAAATAGCACTGACTGTGGTGAGCGCTGTGTGCCGCTCTGCACCGGGTGTTAGATAAGGCTAGCAGTGTTGCAATGGGTGACATAATCCCTCATCACAACGAACATGGATAGTTTCGTCATCCTCCTGGCTGTGAAGTGATCAACCACTAGTTTGACTTCAATGGAAAGCATTAGTGTTCAAATCTCTAGTCCTTATTCTGTGCGATCGAGGGTTTAGCTCTTACTTTGGCAGCAAGGCGTATCGATCCACTGCAGCTTTGCCGGCAGATACATAAAACGGTATTGTCATTCTGAAATGCATGTAAGGAAATGTTTCCACCTCGGTTAGTCTGTTTCCCATGTCTTCCACTGGAGTTCCACTGGGTAGGCGTCACTTCATGCTGATGAAGAAAGGTGAAAGGATTGCAGCAACCTAGCCTAGCATACTCTTAGAGGTCCAGCAGTTTTCCCATTGTTCCTGACGATGCAGTTTTATTGCTTGCATCCACGTTTGTCTTCTCACTAGGTTCAGTTTTTAGTTTCAGCAGCGTATAAAAACCTGGGTCTGGTTTCCTACCTGCGGGGAGTGCATCCCACCCCACAGCAGCTTTTAGGCATTTTCCTGCTGTTTGATAGGAGACAGAAGTGACAAGGAGGCATCTTCAGGCGATACAAAGTCAGTGAAGATGGTTTCCTCAGGACTGAATTGCGCTCTGTCTCTGTATGCACACACACACAGAAAGTGTTGCTGCTGTCCATATTCTGACATATCCTGAACAGTCGCGCTGAGGCAAATTTGTGCCGCTTTGTGTTTTACAAAAGGGGGTCAGCTCTAACTCAAGTACACACTCTGCAGTACAGTATAGCCGCAAAGAAGTAATACGTACTCCACAACGTGCGAACTGGGAGTTCACCGCAAGTTCAGTGGTTCAGTTTTTGATCCTCTGGTGTAAAGCGCTTCAGAAAATAAACCGCATGGATCCAGCGGTGGATCCATGTCGGCTATATGAACCTACTGGAGAAAGACAGGCAACCCTGAGGAACAGATCAACATATGGGGGGAGATGAAAAGATCAGCAGAAAGTTCAACTCCACCCTCGGCTTCATATTGAGGTGCTGGTGTGATCTTTTCGGGTGACAGTATACACCACAGAGGACAGAAGTCAGTGGAGGAGCGACGTGTTGTGAGAGGGCAGGAAGTGATGACAGAAGATGGACTGAGTGTTCATGAGAGACACATACAGACAAAAAGCGAGAGAGTTTGACGGAAGTAGAGACAGGCACAAAGAACATGTCGTGCATGGAGTTAAATTATGATCCTTCTGTGCAGCTCGTACAAATTACTCTTGGAAACTCTTCAAGGAGAACTCCATCGACGCCACAACGTTGCGGAACTTTTCTACCATAAAATAACAGATTTAAATCATCTTGATGCTACATTGATGTGCAATTGTGTTTCTTTTATTCCCACTCTGAGCCCCGTGCATCTCTTTCTGCACTATGTAACTTTGGGTACAAACACCAGCGAAAGATACATAACGCTTTACGGCATTAAGTCACACACGCCATCAGCTATGTCACTAATTTGAGTGAAACTAGATCACATCTTATGAGGAAAACGACTTTTGCTTTCACATTCGCTGAGCATTAACTCTGCTACAAACTATAGCTGCTGTTAGCTACACCTAGACCGGGGGAGTGTCACAGTTAAGGGGAATGCTGACAGGGAGTGGAGTCAATGTTGTGCCAGAACAGGAGCTGGGCAAGCGGGCAATGTAACCGCACACAATAGTTTCTGAGGACATGATGACCGAACCAAAAAACAAACAAACAGATATGAGCGAAGAGAAAAAAAAAAGACTGATTGATGTAGAAGTAGATCTGGGACTGACTTTTTGTTGTTGGTGAGAGCTTGGTGAAATAAAAGGCTGAAAGACAGACGCTGAGCTGGGCTTCTTACTGTTGGACTAGTAGGTAATACAAGCTGACTGTTTTGTCTTTGCTTGATGTCTGGCTAAACATCAAGCTTAAGTAAAGTTGTGACTGCTGTATTTTTTCTCTTCTTATGCAAACGAATATAAAATGTGATCTGTCCAAATGTTCAGGATTTTGCCTGCCTTGTAGCAAATTGCTAAAGTAAACTATAGTGTCTTTAATGGCTCCGATGTAAGCTTACAGCATCTGCAAATATGTACAACAGAGAGGAAAAGAGAGAGAATGTGTTTGACATCCGGAGATAGACACAGATTTTGACGCAGAGAGACAGAGTGATTGTGCACTGCATCTCATCTGTAGCAGCCAGAGGGCCACAGGGAGGAGCCTCATTAGCGGGATGATGTGTTAGTCCATATTTTGCTCCTCATCTGCTCCTCAACACTTCATTTTCGTCTTTGCATGATCTTTCCCTCCCCTCACCCCCACCGAAGTGGTTCAAAGGGAAGCAGCGGAATCACTTTGCAGATGCGACATAGTCATTTTTCAAACCAATCCTGCGCATTGTTAGTCATCAAAATTCAGTAACGACGGACTCAAATGTTACGTTTGGACAGAAGATTTCATTTTCAGACAACCGCACTGACAAATTAGCTTCACACGTTAATTAATTGATAGATATTTGAAGCTACTTGTTGAAAGGTTAATAGGTTCGCTGATTGCGAGCTTTTATAAAACATGTTACACACTGATTGCCTTCGATTACCCGTCAACAGTTCAAATGCTCAGACCTGAGAGTTTATCAGGACTCGTCTGAGTGTCAAGGTTATTCTTCCCTCCAACATGATGACAGAAGAGACGTCTGCAGATGTATGAATTTGGATTCAGACGCATGAGGAAACTCAAAGCAGCCAACATCTCATGAAGCACTTTGTTCACACCGTCAACACAGACAGAGACAGGAAATGTATTCCAGGCAGACTACAGAGCAGATGACCCCTGTAATCGTCCTCTGCTTTACAATATAACGCACCCCATTAGGACGGACAGTAGCACACGAGGTCTAAGTGATTGTAGCTACATGTAGTCATTTCAGCAGTAATGGGCACATGTGTGTAACCAGGTGTCTAAAGGGAAACCATGGCAACACCACGCTGTGAACAGCTGACCTGTGAATGTGATGCTACTGATACGAGAGCGGGTTGATCACTTCTGTAAAATGAGGCTGCAGAGACGGAAAGTTTAATTACAGAGAGAGAGAGAGAGAGAGAGAGAGAGAGGAGGAGAAATGAGTGGAACACAGGGAGGAGATGGAGGAGGATGGGAGCTGAGGAAGGGAAATGGGGGAGGAGGAGAGGAGAGGAGAGGAGAGGAAAGCGGAGCGAAAAAAGGAAAGGAGGAAGGGGTAAGAAGTTCTGATAACTGAGAGATCAAGAAAAGATACTGAGGGAAGGAGGGAGGAAAGGAGTAGCAGGAAGGAACGGAGGAGAATACATGAAAGGAAGGAAGGATAGGAGGAAGAGATGGGAGGATGGGAAATGAAGAAAGGAGGAGAAAATGGAGGAGAGTGGAGAAGAATTAGCTGTCCTTCTCTACAGCTCTCCTGGGATCCGCCATCTCTGCACAGGCCAATTTAAACACAGGGATTCAGAGTGTGTGTGTGTGTGTGTGTGTGTGTGTGTGTGTTAGAGAGAGAAAGAGTAATAGAAGACACAAAGAGAGACGAGAGATGACTGCTGATCCCTCGACTCACCTAATGACCGTTCCTCTGATGTCACTTCTGGACCGTGATGAAAACAATATGATGCTCCAGCTGAGCTTTAATTAGGAAGGACAACCGAACAAGCCAGACAGTCGAGGGGGGTCAGGTGGGTTCTCCGGGTCTTACCTGTCTCACAGCGACGTCCTGTGAATCCTGAGGGACAGACACACGTGTTGGGTGACACACATGTCCCTCCACTCCTGCATCCCTCCTCACAGAAGGCTACAAAGAGAGAGAAAAATAGACCCGTTAGTTCAGTTTGTCTTCACATCCTGGATATCGCAGCAGCAGCAGCAGCACTTTGAATCTGTGCCGCTTTAAGGTTTCACGAAGACATTACGATGTGCAAAGTGGTTCCCCTGGCTATGTTTTTAAAAGCAGCGCAACAGTTTTGGGAGGAAACACTGACACATTTGTCTTTCACATGGGTTTTTAAATGCTGTTTTTATGTTTGGATGTGTGAGTAGTCCGGATGTGCTATGTCACCGAGCAACCTGATAAAATATTATCAAAAGTGGCACTTCACCAGAAAAAATAAATAAAAAGACCGCCGCCGTTTTATTACCGACATCACCTCATCCGCCGCTCAGAACTGAAGCTCGTCCTCCTCAAATTCATTTTGCTTTATTGAAAGTGTCAGACGTGGAATTTGTCTTTCGTGTGTGGTTATCACATAGAGGACGGCTCCTCCATGAATACCAGAGTTAAGTAATGGAGATAAAAAGGCACCATGGGTAAAAGCGTCTCAGGGCGAGCTGCCTTTACACTCATCAATATTTCAAAATAAAACTCACTCAAATGCGGTTTATTTGAAGCAGAAAATGAAATTATTATTATTTTTTTGCCTATTTTAGCTCATTGTCTTCATGGCTTGGGAAATGAATGTTGTATGTTGTGTTGAGAGAAAGTGTAAAAGAGTTGTATGAAGGGTCTTTTAGGCGGATCACATGTCGCTGATTGGATAGAAGGGAGTGCAGGGATTGGGATCAGGTCACCAAATGACATTGGTCCTGATGTGAAGCCTCCCTGTCCTGCATAAAACAGCAGACAAAGTTAACAAAGTGAAACGTCGAGCAGATGAAGAGTACTTTTTAATCAGGTGGATAAATACGGGCCTTAAAGTCGATGAATTAATGATGCTATACTTTAATTTTCAATGTGAGAATATGTCAGATTTACAGCGTGCTATGGAATTCTTCTATCCCAAAAGATTCCAGATTATATTAATGAATTATTAACATTATTATTAACAAAGCATTCCTCACGATGGCCTTATGAAATAATCTCTTTTGTAGAGATGACTTTGTGTATCTTATATACGGCACAAGGTTTTGTGTCATCGATTGGAAACAATGCTTAAAATAACTACGACTGCAAAACTGAACCAAATATTGTTGCTGTTTGTTTTTTTTAAATGTATTTATTGGTTTTCTTCTAAAAGCTCCATAGTTCAGGTTACGAGAATGTAACTGATTTTTATTGTGGATACTCAGCTTGGCTTCAAGGTAAGTGGACTGCTTTTATACAGCACATTCATCCTGTGAACAGTGTGAGTGCTTTAAAAAGCCTGGCATTCACCCACACACACACATTCAAACGCTGATTGTAGCACAGCTGCCATGCAAGGAGCTAACTCATGTGCGGATCCGAGGTTCAGTCTCAAGGACGACCTGCTCTACCACCTGAGTACACTTGAAAGAAATGTGATAAAATCCTAGAATGCAAGCGCAAGGCAGCAAGCCGTATGCTAACTGCAGTGTTGCTGTTAGCAGCTCCAACGTTCTCGCAGACAAACATCATATTGAACTGATAACGCTGATTATTTGTCGGTGCCTTCCAAAACTGTGAGCTGGTGCCACTTCAGTGAAAGCCTGATTTTAGCAATTAATACTTACAATACAGTTTTCACGGTAGAAGGGGCGCGAACAGTGCCGATTCTCCAAGTCCCAAAACTCGACACATACGAGAACGTGCCGCAGTGAAACTTTTTACGTAGCTGCAAATAGATGGGCCATTCCACCGGAAACAAATGCACAAAAACTGTTATAAATGCCGGCAACCAAGCCCTGAAAGGTAGAACTCCATCACAATGTTTTTGCCTTGCTACTGCTACCGGGGACATTCATTATTTGCCCCACTAATGGTCACCTGTCTGGTGTTGAGGACAGTCCCAAAAACAGGACTAAAGGGCTGCCCACACCAGGAATGATTACAGCAATAACTATATATATATAGTGTTCTAACTGGAGTTGACAGCAGAGTCAACCCCACACATATAATGACAGTGGCAAACAATGTTGGGATTATTTTTAGGGCGATCTGATGAACGGTTCTGTGGAATACAACTTGTGTATAATGCCAAACTGTCTGTGGCACTGATGAGACCTTATTTTGGTCCTCACTGTTGTTCTTTTAGTGTAATCAAACTCATCTTTGAAGGCTTTCCTGGACCTGCATCCTCCTGGTTTTCTTTTCATGTCTCCGAGTAACGTACAGTAACAGATGATCGAGTGGTGTAGTGCGGGGTATACACAGGTTACACAGCCTTGGGTATACCCACTTCTACACCTCCCTTTTCTGAGGATGGCAAAGGCATAGTTCTCCATCCTTTGCTGGATGTATATATATGTACAAATAAATTAAGAGTTAGACGTGTTGGGTAGGGTTAGATGGCCCATGGACAAGTGGGGAAATGAATTTAATCCAACTTTGACCAGGCATAATTACTCCACCGTCAGGTTTAGACTAGGTTTGGTTAGATGCTACATATTATTATTGATCGCCTACAGAGCTGCCTGCATCATTCATGGGGTGACATTTCACTTGTCTGCTTTGCAGGTACCTGAAAATCTTATCGCCTTGTGTGTGTGTGTGTGTGTATGTGTGTGTGTGCACAACCGTCCCGCCGCCTTTTGCTGGAAGCAGATTTGTTCTGCGAGCGCATGGTGTGTGATGCATCAACGCGGCCGAGACAAACAACACAAAGGACGGGGAGCCGGTTGAAGAGAGCTGGCAGACAAAATCCAGCAAACAAAAGGAAGAAAGAGTGTGAGCAGAGGCAGTGAGAAAGTTAGTCAATGCTCGAAGCGAGGGGGGATTAAACCAAAACGGAGGCAGGCTTAATTGACCAAGTTCATTAAAGAGAAATTACTTGAGTATTTCTAAGCTTAATTAATGACACGATGTGAAAGATGAGCCTTAATGGGCTGAAATATCTATTTATAGTCACATACATGTGAGCGTGTGACTGTGATATGCGTGCGTATATGTGTAATGTATGTAGATGTGTGCCAGCTTGTCGGTTTGGTTTATGAATCTAAATATACATAATTTATCCGCGCAAATGATCACCGTGTGGTTTTAAAAAAAAGAGCTAAATATACAAACGAATGCATAAGTGCAATAAATAAAAGCACAGTCTCATGCCAGAAGCTATTAGAGCTATTAATTTGACTGGTTCCATGATTTAAGAAGTTCTATGAGGCCCTCATTAGGAGCGTGATTGCCTCTGTACTAATAAACCTTACACTTAAAAATTAATTACACTTATATTGACTCGATCTGTCTCCAGCTCTAATTATCATCTCACCACCATCATAATGCCACCAGCCTGTCGAACTAATGACTTCCAAAAGATGAGGGGGCTTCACTCGGGGTGGGTGTGTTGCACATTTTTTTTGAAACCCACATTTATTCGATCAAAACGCGCGGCAATGATTCTCTGTCCAAATGACAAGACCCAGTTTCCAGTCGCCTCCAGTGCTTCATTCTTGTCTGAGCGGAAAAATAAAGCTTCCGCTGACGAAGCGTCATAAATTTAGACCGCTGGCGTGTGACTCTCAATCAACTCTCACGCCTCTTTGTTTAACCAGAAGCTGCTGTTCAAAGCCAGACCAGACTCCACTGACGTCAGATCAATCTTACGTTGCAGAAGACAGGATTTGTTGCCTTGAGTTTTTGTGTTAAGTCAAACAAAAAGACAAACCAACCAATCAAGGCAGTAGTTGACTAGCCACTCCAAATTTCTAAAAGTTACCCAGTACCCAAAAAAGTACCCAGCAACAGTAAAACAGCTGTTTCCATTGTAGGGCCCTTTCCATGATGTTATCATATACTCATAACAACAATCGGAGTCTGTCAGTGGCTAAAAAACAAGCACTTTTAGTGGACGTGCTATTGATGCACTATTGCCCTGAAGGATTACTCAGCAGCTCCGAATCATGGCTGCAGGTTGCAGCACTCTCGCTCAATACTGGACCAATTTCAAAAAATCGTTGTCCCCATTAGTCACAAACACAAGAAGATAGTGTCCAGATTGGAAAACACCAAAGTTTCACTAAAGCTCGGCCGCTTTGACTTGTTGTTTTTGCCGTTTATGTGCAGTTTGCAGTATGTTTCAGCCACACGTGTATGCAGATGGAGTTTGAATATCCACCTGATTATGATCATGTTTGAATGATTGAATCAAATTCACGATATGGAAGGTAAAAACAGAGAGAAAAAGTCAAAATAACTTTTCTAGATCTTTGGTGGATGTACATGAGCTCTCTGAGGGATTTCTTTAAGAGGAGAAGGGATTGTTATCAGCTGTAGTTTTTTATGGATTTCCATTTCCAAATAAGATTGAGAAGAGACTAAAAAAAATAAAAAACGGGTGCTACTGTTCAACAACCACAGCAGAGAACATCCCATACCCCTGAAGACGAGTTGTATTTCACGTCCTATACAGCACAGACTCACAAAGATGATGTATGGCTGCATTGTATTCTGTTTCATTTCCTTCTCCTGTGGTTGTAGAAATTGATTTTTATGTTTCCTCTTCTGACACCAAACCTGGCGTTTTCCATTGATGCCGCAGATCGCTATCGTGCTCCATTGTTGCTGGAAACATCTCAAGCCTCCACAAACTCTGTTATCTCACCACTAACTTAAGCGTCTTACCAACACATCGCCTCCTTCTCTCCTCTGTCTGCCTTGTATTAACTGCTATTCACTTTTTTTTCTCCCCTCTCTCCACATTACATTACCAGGCCCCCCACTGCAACGACAAATAGCCTGGATTCGGGCTGCGCAGAGCCCTTTTCTCCATTGTAGTCCCCGTGACCTCTAGCTAAACTATCTCGCTGCTCAGCTGAGCCTGTTGCTGACTCGTGGCTTCTCGAGACATGCTTATAACCACAGATTTGCTATTTGAGTTTCCCATTATGGGCTTAGATTGCTTTCCAGTGGGTGGTGAGAATGGAATCATTCCACTCCGCGCCGTGGCTAACAGTTGCATTCACGGTCGTTGGGTGTCCGAGGATCCATCTCAGAATTAAGAGCAGAGATATCAGAGAGAAAGCCAGTGGATATTCCACAAATTCAAGAAGGTATGAAAAGAGAGAGAGAAGCTTTGTAATCTATGGTGTGATAGAACTGAGCTTATAATTAGCATCCCACAGCGTATAGCACTGCTCAGTGATATGCTGCATTAAGACATCGTTAGCCTCCTGATAATGATCTCATCTCTCTCACTTAAAGTTCAAATCTCAGGAGTTTAAAGCTGCATTTCTCAATATTTTAATCTTGGCTCAAACATTGAATGAAATGATACGTGTAATGCGAAAAAAGGGGTCCCCAATTTGTGCCTCTTATGGATTAGCAGCAGCATCACTTTGGAGTTACAATGACAAGCATCTGTTTCCCTGAAAGATAAAATACCTGACAATGTTTGAAATACCCAGAAGGTCGTTTAACAACACTTACAGCTCCTCTGAAGGTATTCCCAGAGTCCTCAAAGCCTCTCCCAACCATCTGGATGAAAAAACATTTAGTCCGTGGCACTACTTTTAAAAAAAAGTATTTTTAACCTGCTTCAAAGTCAACTTGGGAAATCAGGAGTTTACTTGAATCAACACTCTTTACCCAGAGAAAGATCGCTGCTGTGCTGTGTCTGCATAGGAACTTAGGAAACAGGTTAAAATAATTTTTTAAATACGCAGCAGATATTTTTTCATCCAGATGGTTGGAAGAGTTTTTGAAGAAACGCTAATAATTGTACATGAGAAACACAAACCGGGGCCAGGTCACCCGATAGCGATGAATTATTATCCAGCTCAGCTTTTTAATCTCGTTCAGCTCATTGTTGGTTTTATGCCACATTTCTTCAGTGGGTCACAATCACAGCGGTGTTTTTTTTAATTCCACCTCATCTCTGGAGTGTTTTTCCAATGTCTTATTCATCCGTCTCATTTGGATTCCACAAATCAGTCCACTCAGCGACTCGTGCGAGCCTTCAACTGCAAACTCCGTCTAATTTTGCTCTGTCTTGCATGTCTAATTAAGAATAATGGCCACAGGAAAACAACAAAACCACACAAATGTTCCCGCAAAAACGACTGCATGTCAACAGTAATCAATAAAAGCCCACAGCTTTACTACTGAATACATAAACGCGTAGAATTAAATCATTCTATTTCTCTCTTTTTGCTCGTATTTCTATTGCTGCAGTTCTTTGCCATTGCAGCTGGGCGGACAGTTTGTTGTGAGGACAGTGACGGCCGTGACAGAGGTCAGAGTCAGTTGTGACTGCATGGCTGCATGTCTCGGCTGTCTTTAAGCCCGGCTGGCATCGTTCTTTTCAGTCAGTCGCTCTCACCAAAACCCGACTCCAGCAGCAGCGACAAGCTCCAGAACACCCGATTTGACTGTTATCAGTCTATTCAATAGACGTTATCAGCACACATCAGTCCCATTTATATGGGCTAGTAGGGGCCTACTAAACCTACTGGCAGGTTCAGGAGGCTGTTATCAACCATCTCTATGAGTGGGCCATTATTTCAGTGAGCCAGTAGGGGGAGAAGGCCTATTATCAGGCACGTGCTTTTTCTTGAAGTTGTTTGTTTGTTTGTTTTTCAACTTTATTAACTTTATTAAAAGCGTATCTCTCATAATATGGGTTGCGTACGCGCGCCCTCGTCATGAAAGGGCTCCACTAGGGCTCCCCCTACTGGCTCACTGAAATAATGGCCCACTGACAGAAATGGTTGATAACAGCCTCCTGAACCTGCCAGTAGGTTTAGTAGGCCCCTACTAGCCCCCAATCAAACCCAAGTTAGAGACGAACTGTTAAATATTTAGCAGCTATTATTCTCAAGAGTCTGCGACCAAAGCATAGCTGCAAGGAGGGTGATATCTGGAACGCCTGGCTGTGTGTAAATAAGCAACTGTTTGCCAAAGAATGTTTTACAGTATTCCTGCCCCCTAGTGGCCAAAGCATCCATTTATGCAGCTTCTAAATAAAAGCACATCATCCAACAGATGCTGATTTCATTAAAAGGGAGAGGATGTACAATAAAACACACCACAGAGTGCTCCTGAACAAACCATCAGTAGTTCTGACAGAGAAACAGGGGGGGTATCCAGATAATGGACTTTAAACTACTTATTCCTCTTCATCACTCTCTCAGAGAAGAAAACTGCATCCTCTCTCTTTCTCTCTCTCTCTCTGCGGTGTATTTGTATAATATCTGCATAGTTCGCCTGCAAACGAACAGCCAGTCTTAAATGCAGAGGTGGTAGTCCGCTGTCGTTCTGCAAGGAAGAGCTGACCTGGGCCAGAAATCAGCTCAAAAAGAATTAACACAAACCCATTTACTCATACAAATGCCTCACTTTGTTAAGCATCAGGGTAGAGGCAGTTCACCCTTGGCTGTACTCTCTGTTGGGCATTTACCGAACGTCATAGATAATGGCCGCACTTACAAGACAATAAGGACTCAAGCCAGGCGGTCGGCATGGATTAAAGACGCATTAAGCTAGATTTTTACTGCCATAATTTATCTGCAGAGAGTTGAAAGGGTGGTTGATCAATACGTCCGACACCACAATTAATTCCAGCAGGTGCTCGCAGAGATTTCTCACTCTGGAATGAACCTGCACACATTTCAAACTACTCGACGGTGGAGGGTGGGAGCTGCTGTGAGTGAGCGACCAGCATGAAGATTCATGAGCGCTTTCTCAAGTAAAACTACATTTACAATAGCAAACATATGTTTTTGTTTTTTTTAACCACCTAATAAAGGTCAGTCTGTTCCACAAACTGTTGTTGGGTTACACGTGGAAAATATGTATTTCATTAAAGTCTGTTCTTACGAGTGTTTCTCTTCAATTACTTTCATATTAATTTACCACGTTCGAGATCAGAGGTTGCATTAGACTTTTTCAAAGGCAGCACCGTAAAACTATATTCTATTATTACCCGTCTATTTTGCAATGAGACATCAAGGCTATTTAATATCTTTAATTATCAATCGCAACAATGTTTAACATACAGATCTTACTGGAAGTGTGCATTTATAAGGGCGTAAAGAGACACCAACCGTGCATCAGTTCCTTGTTAACTGATAAACATTATCGGTATGACTTGCTTGTCCTTCATACATAGCGATATGTTGTAGCTGACCAATGTGATGGCTAATGCCAGCCAGGTCATGCATGTGAAATCAAGGGCAGGACTATGAGACAAGCAGTGTTTCATGTGGATCTACAGTCGGTTAAAAATATGAATTGATGGCCTTCACATTTTTCTGGCATCGTTAAAACAAACAAAATATTCGGCTAACACAAGCCCTATTAGAGATAGGAGACACAGTAAAATATAACAATTTCAAATATTCAGATTTGCATTGTTAATATATTCAGTAATTCTTCTGCGGCTTAACTTTGCAAACTTAACTTTATATTTGCATTCACTTTGGGTGCTGTGATATCTTGGCAGCAGATGTGTTTTTCAATAAATCTAGACCTGCCAGTGAACTACATTGACCATAATTCATTTGCACCTATATCAGCATGTGCAGAGAGACACTTTTAAAATGTTGCCTCCAACCAGATGGCAGCAGGAGACTGAGCTAACACTCAGGTGCCATTAGTTTATGTTAGACAGGGAGAAACACCATGAGTGAAGTGACAAGCAGTCACTAAATGTAAAACAGCTGTCACTGTTAAAACGGCCTTCTGAGAGTCTTACTTTCACTTTAAAAGCCTTCAGAGTGCCAAAGTTTTACACTTTAGGCAGACAAATTCAACTACATGTTCTTGTGTAGTTATCTATTACCCCACAGCCCTGTTTAATGCCACTTTGAAATCCGATGATCGCCGTCTCGAGAGTCAGACACATCTCTTAAAGGAACATTTTGATTTAGCGCCCTACAGTTTAATACCGCTGCCATACAGCTATGCACCTGCAGTTACATTACATAGGATCAAAAGCTAGTTGGCAGCTTTGCCAAACATCGAGCAAGTGCAACAACACAAGAGCACACTCCTTCGTTAGCTCCTCCACTGCTCCCATCGGCCTCTTCATCCCACACCTCAAGCTAAAAAAAACCCTCCTCTTCCTTTACTGTCCATCAGATCACCAATAGTGCTGTAAAGCGTTGCGTACCTCTAGCAGGTGATCGTATCCAGAGCACAAAGTCACAGTGTCACAGTCTGCTCCCCTTTCACCTGCCAGCCACGCCCTCCTCATCAGACCTACTCCCCTCACCTGCTTCCCATCACCAATCAAGCTTGTATTTAAGCCCTCCCTGCCAGATTGTTCTACCGGACTGATCTCCCGTTGCCGACTCTGCCTGCCTTGGACTAACCTGTTTGCTGTAACCGACCCTGTCTTCTGTACTACTGGTGGCTCGCTCCTGGTACGTCTGCCTCAAAGCCTGCTTGCCGGACTGGTGTTCCCAGCCTAAGCCCCCGGACTTTCCCTGTGCCCAGAGAGGCTATTTCCTCTGCTGTTGCTTTGAACGTGTGCTATTGCTCCTCAAACTGCCGAGTAATAAAAGTGACTTTCCTGTATTACCTTCGTCCAGTGTGCTGCATTTGGGTTCTCTCTACACCAAGAACATGGCTTCATATACACGATGGTCAGTTCGGTTATGTACTCTAACTGGATTGACTAGCATGTCATTCATTTGTTATTATTATATTAATATAATAATCAGGAGCCAGCATAGAGAATCAACAACATGTGCCGTAATGAGACTACACCACCAGGCATTGATTTGCAGGTTTGTATCCTGACTGACATCTTTCCATCATCTTAATCAAGTAGTTTTAGCTGCCCTACTTTGTTTTGTTGAGACCGCTGTCACATGCAGCCTTCTTCGCACTCAGAGGGAATTATCTCTCGAGTCTGCCGTCCCTCTCAGCTCTAAAGAGCGTTTTAGCGTCTTTCAGGTTATTGTTTTGATGCAGTCTGGCAGTGTGGAGCGTTAAAGAGACAGATATTTCCCTCCTGAGTTGGTGGAGGGAAACAAAGGAGCCAGAAGGCGAGTGAATGTTGGACTTATCATGAGGTGGATGCAAACACGACTCGGAGTGAATGTCAATGCTGTTCTGTAACTGCTGGATGTGTGAATAAGAAACTGTTTGCTAAGTTTGCCACGGCGACAGTGCCACTGTTGTGTTTACAGCTTGTTTCTGCTTCCCACTCAGCGCGCGTCGAGGTTTCATCTTACATGATTTATATTATTGTGTTTGCGGTAATTCTTTGAGATGTGAAATGTGTGTATGCTTATATGAAAAGAGTTTAAATATACTTCATGAAGAGACGATTCTGTGAATAAACAACCGCAAGCCAAAACAGTTCTCATAGTTGGATCTTGTTTGGTATTCTTTATGTTAAGGAAAAAAAAAAATCAATTGAATAAAACAACAAAAACATTTTCATCTCGCTGCCTCTTTTTCGACCGAATCAGTGTGTGGCAAACATTAACTGGCTGTTCACGCCACGTCTGGGTGATTTTATCTATTTTCATCTGAGGAAGAGTCGCGGGGGCATGAACCTATCAGAGCAGCGAGGATGGGAGGAGCGGGGACGCCCTTGGCAACTGGATGTGAGGAGCTTTCATAACCAAGGGCGGTGCAGGACGAGCGACTCCCTCTATCTGAATCCATTACTGACACACACACACACAAATACAGTTGGCGAATGCCACTGTTTTCTCCGACGTCTGGCGTTACACTGATAAGATGAAGTTTACCGCTGAGAGGCGAGATGTAATGGTGGAAATAGCCATGACCCATGCTGCTGGAATCTGGAGGAGAGATTTGCATCACATCCAGCCATAATGTGAATTTGATTTTATGAGCAAGGTTTACTGAAAGATGTCCAAATGTGACATTTTACTCCTTTTTTTTAAAAACCCCGTTCCATTTAAGTACAACAGGAAATTCATATACAACACACACACACACACACACTAATATTATCTAGACATTCAGTTTCAATCAGTGTCCTTCATCTTTGGATAATAATCATGCTTGTGAAACATTAATTTTCAGCGCTGTAAGATGGATTTCTCAGACTGGACGGTTTC
This sequence comes from Nibea albiflora, assembly GCA_014281875.1. Lineage (NCBI taxonomy): Eukaryota > Metazoa > Chordata > Actinopteri > Sciaenidae > Nibea > Nibea albiflora. The sequence continues at coordinate 4,441,473 of CM024795.1, read as the reverse complement.
AGTGACCCCTAAAAAGCTTTCTGCTCTCAGTTTTCAAAGAGTTTTCACTATAAATAAACTTATAAACATTTAAAGTTTAAAGCTGTTTTCATTTTATGGCCTCAATAATCTTTCCTGACGTAAAAAGGACGGTGATCCTTGGAGTTTAAACGGCCCTCTTGTGAAGAAAAATGAAAAGTTGAGCTGATGATTATGTATCAGCATGGAAATACTGTTTGTAAAATCTAACTTTCACCTGACTTTGAGTTTTGTGTTATTGATTTTCCAGTGAAGTGGCAACATTATGTAAGTGTTCAGCCGTAAAGTAACAGCTTTCTGCCGCCCTGACTTGTGATCAGGTGAACGGTGCCTCTGTGTCACTTTGCCACGCACGCCACCAAGTATTTCACTGATTTTGGTGAAACTTTATGGAGTAAAAATCTTCTTTTCGCCTCAGCCTCTCAGTTTCCGCTTTACTTGACTTGTGCTAAGCTATTTAGCGCGGAGCTCAAAGCACCGGGGGAGTGTTTTTCATTTACACTGCTAGCAAAGGAGCTTCGGACTGCAGGGACATGGAGGTTTTCAGGCTCAGGGCGAGGGGGAGCCAGTGGGGAATGATAAACGGGAGCTGAGCTGGTGTTGGTGCCAAAACCGGGGCCGGGCAAGCGGGCAATCAAACCGGGCCTGGCATCCTCTGTGGACACAGCAGATGCAAAGACACCCAGGAGGACGTTAATGGACTAAGGGAGTTGACGGACCGGGCAAAAGGAACCGGGCGAGAGTGAATCTGGTTTGGATAAAATAAAGCGTGGATTTTAAAGCCTTAAAAACATTCTCCTTTAATAAAAATGAAGAGACCGACGAGGACAATATAATCATATCTGCAGCAGGCAACCTGCAGCTCTCTCTTCTGTTCTCTACCGATAGCTGAGAGGAACAAGATCCGCATCTCATGAAACCTCTTTGTGTTTCCACACTAATTCATCCTCTCCAAAGATACAGAGCATAAATAGCAAGCCAAAGAAAGGAAGAAAGAAAAAAATACCCTTTTAAAATATGACTCAACATACTAGACGTGCCACTGTCGCCCTGACAGACATGGAAGAGACGGAGGACAGATGAGAGGTATAAATAGACGTATGAAAGAAGAGAAGAAAGATGATGGAAGTGACAGCTGAGAAATCTGCATTAAAAGAGGCTGCGGATGTAAAGCGGATCTGGATATGTATGTGTGTGTGTGTGTGTGTGTGTGTACCAACAGGTATTAAGGGCAGGTGAAGAGAACAGAATGTCTCAACAAACTCAACCTGTGTTTCCTCCTCCGCGACCTCTAGCTTCACCTTCCTGTTACGCTCAGGACGCGGCTCCGGGGACGGCGTCGGTGATTGTTCAGACTGAAATATCCCGAACAGATGTCTGATAGTTTGTGATGTTGTTCTGTGCAGACATTCGTGGTCGCGTGGGGTTTCTCTGAGCGCTGCCGGCCTTCTTCCACAATCCAAAGACGTGCAGGTTAATGGATTCATTTGCGACTCTGCGCGCACGTTAATAGTTGTTTGTCTCTAGCCGTCAGCCCCGTGATTAAATGGCGACTGTAGGGTGTAACCTGCCTCTTGCACATTGCCAGGCTATGAGGATAAGCAGCTATGGTACATGAACGGACAGATATTCATAGTTCTTTGTCCAGAGTCTGCAAATTTTCATCTAAACAATAAACTTCATGATATTTACTCATGTATTCATGTGTACGTCATATCAGAAAGGCTAATTTAGATTTCTGTTTGTCTCCTCTGGATCAGTTTCCGTCCCTTCTTATTAGTGGCAGTTTTCTTGGTGCTAAATTAATGTCTCAGACTCTTCCTTTGATGAGCTGTGTGTGTGTGTCTGAGTGTGTGTGTGTGTGGTCTTCCAAATTTCCTGCTTGGCAGAAACACAGCACTAATTAGCTAAAGAAACCCGGATATCAGATTTTAATCAACGCTCGCACACAAAGGCTCGCACGCGTACACAGATATCGTGGATCCATACACAGCTGATCCCATCATGAGCACTGATGAGGTGCTGCCTGTCTCTGGCTGGAATCGATGATTAGCTGATAGTAATCACATTACTCTTCCCAAACAATAGCGGCAATAATAGTTACTGGCACGCACCTCGTGTAAAAATAAGAATATCACTGGCTGTGTTAAGTATTTATCAGGTGGATTGAACTGGTGGTCATACAAGCACAGACAGCTATCACTAGATTACTTCGATGCTGAAGAAAAAACTCACGATGCTTCACAGGGAAGAAGAAGCGTCTTCATTGTATTAGAAGATTATTATATCCACATCAAGTCTGCATGTTCAGATTTGAACTTAGAAGAGGATTATAGTCTAATTCTTGATGCTAACTGCAGCTCATGCCTCACGTCTTGAGGTTGAATGTGTTCAAGTCCTCGCATAGTCAAATTTGAAGTGCGTCCTTTATCAGAGCATTAAAGTCTTAATATCGTTCATATTCTTCAAAGTGTGATGTGAAGCTCTCTCTGAGTTCCATTAGACTTAATAAGTAATTACTAATTGATTACCTTTTTAAAGGAAAACCCACAGCAGCGGCTGTGAGTAAACATTATCGGACTACACCAGCCTAAGTTTCAAGGCGTTTTCCTACTCAATTATTTCCACTGCTTGTCTATCCGGTTTTTATTTGTGCTTGTGTGTGTGTGTGTGTGTGTGTGTAGCCTGCAGCCTGCCATAAATCAGTCAGGGCCCACAGATCTGAACTAAAGTGTTTTGGAGCCTGGAGCCTCTGGGCTTTGCGCTTTTCGGTCCCTGTCGAAATACTGTGTTTGAAAACAGGCTTTTTCTTTCTTTCTTTTTTTTAACACTACAGCTATGTATCAGGTGAGTTTCCTTATGCTATCGGAGCAGGTTGCAAATTAAATTTACCACAATTCGTCGAACGATGCGGGTGGCGCGTTTGCGTGAATTCTGCGTTAATTGGACGAGGGAGAAGGCACCTAGAGAAATTAAGATAACGTGAGAACAACTTTATCCAGAGAAAAAGCGATGTATGGTTCGTCATTTAGGGCACACACACATCTGAGAGGTGTCGCACCGCTTTTATTCACCTGTGCAGCAGATGAATTTTCTTTTTTTGTGTGTTATTATTACATCTTGTGTTTGTCTTTCAGCATTTAATGGCCGCACACAGAAACCAATAATGAATAACTTACTTTTGTTATTTGATCTGCAGATTTTACGTGAGAACGTGGAAGGAAAATGTGTTTTTCTTCACGGCGAGTAATTATCCAAAAGCAAATTATACGGCAGCAGTGATATTTACAGAAGACGCTAAAGTGTTTTGATAAAACTTACTGCTTAGTGTACAGTAACTAAATATTTGCTAGCTTTTTCTGAAGCCATGGCTTTTTTTTTTTTTTTTTTTTTCCAACATGACAATTATCCGGCGAAGGCTTAGTGTTAAAACCAAGCTGAGAGTGGCTTAATAGGCAGTCTGTGTAATGGTCACTAAATGCAGGCTTCCAGCTGAGTTGAAGTGACAAGAAAATGTTTTTTTTTTTAGTCTCCATATCTGCTTCTTTTATATTTCTTGCTGACAAGTTTTGAAATTATAATTTCATAAGGAAGCATTAATAGAAGGCTGCGGTGCCACACACTTCAACTTTCTTTTCTTTTTTTTTGAGCTGTAAACTGCATCAGTGCTGGTGTTACTATGCACACTCAAGTAATTTAAGAAACTCAGTATTTCATCGGCTCAACACAACGTCCGCTGTTTGAAATCATCCTGAACGTTACAAGATCGCCCCTGACACACAGTAAACCACTTGGGATTAATTTACGTCATGCCATTTCTACTAAAAAAAGAGTGTTAACACGGGCGTCCCCCACCTTGTCTGGAAGCATGTTTATTTTCAAATGCATGAGTTCATGCTATTTTTTGCCGAACTTCTACTTCTTACTTCTGCAAGCATAATTTCGGCTTGCAGTTACCCTTTGAGGTGCATCTGATAGACTGACAGGTGTCTCGGCATTTCACTGTCAGAAATGGTACAGTTGCCACTTCCCTGCCTGACCTCAACCCGGGTGTGCCTAAACAAACGCCACGAAACATCTCTTGACGATGTAGGTTAGTGGTTCCCAACATGGGGTCAGCACCCCTCAGTGGTGCCCCAGATCTGAAGGACGAGATCAAAGATAATCAAAGGGACAAGAATGGAAACAAAACAACATTTTATCTAGAGTTTTCTCTTGACTTTGCCTCTAACTGTCTCACATTAACTTTATTCAATGGAGAAAAACAAGTTGAAGATGCAGTGTGGGAGAAAGATGCACCTGTAGAAGCAAAGCAGACACACTCTAAATCAGCATGGTCTTCAAACGCTCTCCTCGGCGGACCGGCTCTCCCTGAGAAGCTGTCAAACATGGACATACGTACACGTGAACTCTGGACTGTTTCTCAGCATTCTCTCCTAAAAGACCCAGAAACCAAACCTCTGATATTAACAGTGACGGTATCATGAAGATGTTCTCTTCTTGTCTAAATCTTAAAGTCTCGCAGGTTTCTGGATCAAAAAGTCAAAGAGTCAAATCTCATGGCTTCATTTCATTGACTTCAACTTCATGTCTCCAGTCTACAGCTCTGAACACAACTAATATTAAATATAAAGTACGAAGCCTTAAGCTTGTTGTTGCAGAAAACACTAGAATCAGTGTACTAATATTAGAATTTGTCGTTGGTATTACGGTTTTTGCCATCCTCTCTGTATAACTGCATCACTGACAAGCATCTCCATATTAAACAAAGAGTATTCTTTGCACAGATTCAATACTGCAGAGTATCAGTGACACAAGACTGATTGAAGATGAAAAAACCAGCGTGGATCAGAGAGAATGAGGACGGCACGCTAGATTTTTGCCTGGTGCATTATATTACAGTACATTACAAGAGTAGCTCTGATAGGGCTGAACACAAGAGTGGATTTTTCTCTTTGCCGCACAGCAGTTACATCTAACAGCAGGCCGCTGACTAAAAATAATTGCCTCAAATGATAATTGCTACAAAGCTTCAAAAACAAGTAGTGTTTTTTTTTTTTTCCCTTCTTCTTGGTACATTTTTTTTCTCCACATTTGCAATTAATCATAGCTTCAGATACTGTGGTTTTCACCCAATTAAATGTTGTAAAACACTATGCCCTCTAGCACAAAACTACACAGCAGAGAAGGAGCTAAATGTGTTGTTCCTATCAAAAAGGGATGAAGGGGAGCAATAATTATGTAAACAGAGAATTAAATGCTTCATACTTGTACGGGAAATGAAGGCTGAATCCGACACCCCCAACCCACCGGCTCCCCCCTTCCCTGCAGCAAACACCCCTCTCTCCCCTCTCTCCATCTTTCAGAATACATTAGCCTGGGCTTCACTGCTCGCTGCTAGTTGCAACATGGTTCCTCTGTGATTAGCTCCGATAGCAAGATGAGAAAAGCACGAGTCAATGCCTTTGTCCTCTGCGCCACTGTTTAGACTCGCTACTCAAATCCTCTCTATTTAAAACCCCTTTGTCTATACAAACCAGTCCTAGGGAATGAAACGGACCATTAACAAGATTAGCTCACTCATTCTGCTGCCGACAAAGGCTGCTGCAATAGGCTGCTGATCATTAGGCTGGCAGCGGGAACAATGCTGATCTATAATCTTGTGCCGTGCTCCGATTGAACTATTGTGGCTTATTTATTGTGCTCTGAGGGAGATGACATAATGGTAGCCCTCTCTCTCCCCAAGAGAATTGCAATGCACAAAAGGAAGGGAGGGAAGAAGAGAGAGAACGAGGTAGGAAAGGAAGACAGAGTAAGTAAAGGAAGAGGGAGTATTAACCCCTCATTTCATCTCACTTCCAGTCACCCCAGTCAATCGATAGAAGTAAAATGGGCTCTTGAGATGGAGGCCGTTCTTTATGTGTCCCTGCAATCATCCAACAGGCAGGCAGTAAGGGAGGGCAGCTGCAGGGCTACCATGAACCGGGTACCTGGCAAATATGGAGTTAAATATGAAATATATGTGATTATCAAGTGCACTAACAAGTAATGTGTGTACAATCTTTGAGATGAATACAGCCGTTTTAAACTTATTGTCCTAAAAGTTGTTTTCTTAAAACTACAGAGCTGAACAGTATGAGCCCCTACAACAACAAGCAAATCTATTGTATGGTTAACGACCACCGAAGGGGCATGGCATTGCTGTGGCAACATTATTAGTCCTAATTATTCTTGTGCAATTGAAAAGAAATGTGAGGTGAGAGAGGAAAGCCTTTATTCACGGCGACCACACGAGGTTGTTTGTCAGGAACGGAGTTTTCTGTTGTTTTTTCTGTTGAAGACAACCTCCAGATAACGTATCTCTGTGTCAGTCCAGTGAAGGATTGCCCATTTGGAAACTGGGCAAATGCCAGAATGGCTGCCTGACTATGGACCAATCGGGCCCCTCAGAGTAGGACGAAAAACAAGAAAGATGTGTTGTCGGACTATACACCAGTTCCTCAATACCAGTTCAAGTGTTAGTCAAAGTTTTGCAGCCGAAGCTTGTCAGACAGAAGGCTCTTGCTCTTGGGATAACACAGGGGAAGTCTGGGTTTGGCTGGGTTGGCTAATTAGCTACAACCAACGATTCCAATCTGATTTCCCAAAACAATTTGAAATGTGGACCTCAGCACTCTTCCCACTTTCCATCAGTCCATCTCAGATGAGTTCAGGCCTGGCATTTGTGGACGTCATTGCTGGATGGCCTTACGTTTGCTTGCATTTGTAGATGCAGCAACAAACTGTGTTTCCTGACAATGGGTTTTCCAAAGTATACCACTCATGTGCAGAGATTTCTCTGGTTTCTCCAGATATCTTCTAATATCACGGGTTGTAGATGGTGAAATCCTGAAATTATTTGCAACTGTGCATTGAGAAAAGACTATTTGCCACCACAGTTATTTTACAAAGGGTTGAACCTCACTCAATTCTTGCTTGTGAATGTCTTAGCCTTTCTGAAAAAGGCTCATGTCGTGTTGCATAGCATCAACAAGTGTAAGCTTCTTTCTCAAGCTCCCCTTTTGCACCAACAATCTTAGATTGGGGGGGTAAACGGGGTAAGTTCCTCCACTTAAAACCCTAAATTGCACGTAAATACCAAAAGTCCGGTCCACTCTCCGGAGGTTACTGGAAAGCATTAAGGGAAAGGTTTCACTACATGAAAAAAGAGGATATCAAGGGAAGGACACACTTCATCGCAAAATATCACCTGAGGTTCATGAAACATCACTGACAGAAGGGTTTTCCTTAACGGGCAGAGAAAGAAATTAAGCCACTGAGTATGCAAAGCCACATCTGAGCAGCTGTCCTTGTCATCCTCCGAGTCACAACAAATACGAAAAGGTCAAACCATACCGGCGCAAATAAAATGCTCTCTCTTTGTGAAGGAATTCAAATGCCGCAGTGAATTTGAAAATGTTTGCTTTCACAGGAAATAAGCCGTTTATCACTCAAGGGCGCTCATCACCTGTTTTAACATGTCAAGGTAATCACACACTTTTGGCTCTGGAACATGATTTGGCCCAATCTACTATGGACTCATTGCTCAAGGCTGACTAAACACACTTTTTTTTTTTTGCCTTATTAACATTAGCGGGGACAAGCTGAGAAGCTGCAGTCGCACTCACACTAATTCCCTTATTCCTGAGAGGGCTGCGGTGATGTATGAGGGGAATGAGATGGGAGGCACAGGTCGATTGGCCAACACTGTCGCCATCACACAGTAATGAGATCTCGGGGGGGGGGAGGGGGAAAATAGAGGCCGATTCCTCCAACTCCCTGCTCGCATAATACTAATTGGCCAGAATAGGATAGGTGAGACGTAGGAAGTTTTAATGACATTATTAAAAAGTGTAGAATTTTCTCACCTGCTTCTGACAAATACCGTCAGTAAGTGGAACTGATGCTGTCATGAGCGGTTTCTGTAAACCGGCTGATCAAAAGTCTGGTTGACAAGTGCATGCGCATACTTTTTTGGACCCCTTTATTGGATCTCAGAGAAACCTTGATGTTACAGCATACAATGAAATCTCAGAGAGTCCAACGACTTCCAAGTTTCTGCCAACAGTTGGGCGGAGTCGCCTTTGCTGTATCGACGTGACACAGGTATCATCAATCCCTCCTGCACAAAGGGAAAGAGTTTGAAGTAGAACTTGACTGCAGGCCCGCGCAGAGCCGTGACTTCAACCCGATCCAACAATTTTGAGATGAATTAAAACCTCATGGCTCGACATCACTCACGTTCTTGTGGCTACACAGGAACAAATCCCTGCAGCCTGGTTGTTAAATCTTGAAGAACAGTGGAGGCTGTTATAGCAGCAGATTAATGTCCATGGTTTCAGAAAAACATGTTCAACAATCAGGTATGGGCGCCAACGCACTCTAATCTGGTGTCCATTTTCCTTACACTGTATTTCACATTCTGGCATGAACAGATATTTCCACAATGTTTAGTCATTTTCATATATATATCGTCCGTAATTCATATTCTGCACCTCTTCTGATAATCTGTGGCATCATTTGCATATTGACCGTGACTTCCAGAGTAAAAAACATGGAGGCAGTGCTTCAGTCAGGTTGTATATTAAGTGTGTGTGTGTGTGTGTGTGTGTGTAGCATGAACCTGGAGACAATCCAGAGGCAGAAACTGTGTAGAAGGCACTTTGCAAATTGCATTGATCTCTCCAAAGACCTGCCTTCCACCTGCCGCTCATCCTAATGCCTGCGTTACAGAGGGGTAGAGGGGGGTGGGGGTGGGGTTGGAAACACCTTCTTCTTTTGCATTCGTCGCTTTCTGGCCTCTTTCCTTCATCGTCGCCTTTGCAGTTACCTTCTCTCCTGCCCTCCTACTCTTACTTTCCTTTTCTTACCCTTACTTTTGCATCTATCAGAGTCATTTCCACACTTGCCTCTTGCTTAATCATCGGTATGACTGACATGCTTTCCTCTGTCCTGTCCTTCTAATTGCAACATTATTAGTTGTCACGGTGATGAGCAGCAGTGCAAGTGCAGAACATGACTTAATGAGAGAGAAATCACGGTGGAACACGGCGCGAGGGTCAAAATGAAGCGCGTTTTAATGTTTGCCTCTGTTAAATAAATTGAAAGATGATCAAAACACCTCAGAATGCGCGCGGCTGCCTCGGCTTTTCAGGGATTTTCAAGACGGCTGTTAATTGGACTACATCTAATAATCAAAGGGAGACAATCAAACAAGAAAAGAGTGTGTTCTTAGAGGTTTCAGCTTCACGAGCTGCAGATGTTCAATGTTGCTGAAGCTACCTTAAATCTCATCTGGCGATTTGGCTTCCTTAAAAGTGCTGATATCCGATGATGCAACATATTTGGCTGGAAGTTTACTGAGTTCATGTTTGGGCAGATTGGAAAATCAAAGGCTAATTAAGCTTAATGATGCTCCCATCACTTAGACAGCAGCCAAGCATAATCACACAGTCATGAAAATTACATGAACAGGCTTCTTGTGAGCTAATGGGATGTCTTTATTAACAAATGAAGCATGAGACATGAGCAGGGCTACATATCAAACCTCTGCTTTTGGAGTACCGACTGATGGTGAAGTGATTGCATGTTGAGATTTTCAGTCTTGCTAATTTGTTCTTCAGATATTTTCCAGTTTAAATAATGGATTTACTAATCTTATACAAGCAAAATGTTTGTACCTACAGCAGATGTTTGGATTAGTGCTACGGGGATTTAAATGATTTATGGATGAAACAAAATGTCATAAAAAGTCAAATAATTCAATAACGGCTTCCTCCATGTCTCACAAGTCTTGTTTTAAAAAATTAGATGTGATTGCAGAATTCTTTCCATTCCTTGACTTAAATCTGCTTAGCCTCAGCTCTCGACAACTTTTCTGCAACAAAAGGCAAAAACGAGCTATACACTCGTGAAAAATGAGAACCGAAACAAGCTTTTCTCCTCCTGGGAAAAAAAAAAAAAACACAAACAAACATGGTATTTGTAGTCCTGTGTGAAACAGACGTAATTCAACATTCTTTTATAAAACTACTAATTTTGTGTGTCCTTTTTATTGTGACCAATCACACGTGCCACGCTGTTTAATCAGTATCCTGCCACGCCAGAAGTGCTCACTAACACTAACAGCAAATTTCTGCAAACATAATTTGAGAGAATAAGCTTTAGAAAAATGGAGCAGGAACAAAAAGTGTGGTGTTTGTGTTTTGTTGAATATAAATACAAGTCAAAGACTGACACTCAAATGTTCAGTGTGCTACAGGTTTCTCCCAGATATATTGCATATCTGTTTGACTAAATGTCACCCTGGATGATTCACAGTACATTGCTCTCTGCTGATAAAAAAAAAAAAAAAGAGAGAGAAGAGAAAATAGCAGGTCTGTGCAAATGGACCTACAATCTCAGGCTTTAGAAAATTGAATACATACAGTGTGTTTTCTCTCTCTTCACCTCGCTGGCTCCAGTGTAAACATGGCTGTTAATACTCGGCTGCGATGCACACTCTGGCTTGTAGAAGCTGCCAGCACTCTAACGAGTCTCCCCAGACTCCATGAGGGCCCTACACGGACCACTATCGACTATCCCGCTTCATCTGCCCGAACCTGCAGCGACCGTCCCACAGCGGCAGCCTTCAGTGCAAATATACAGTTAAATATAATTCACGCGGTACGCGGCTGAGTGGACACGTGAACGTTGAGTCTAAAACCTGAAGGTCGTGTGTGTGCATGCACGCACGCACACACAGTGTGTAAACAGCTACGTAGCTTTCCAGAAATATTCCCTCACTATCGCCGGGTCAGAGAACTACATCGGAGAAACAAATGCTGCTGCGAGTCCCCGAAGTGTTTTTCTTCTGACTGGTTTGTTTTTTTCTTTTCATTTCATTGATCACTGCAGCGTCCCATGAATGGGAAATCATTCCGATATAATAAAATAACAAGATATACGCGTGCATGCGTATAGTGACAATAAAAGGCATTCTCTTCCCTTCTATATCACTCTTAGTGTAAAAATAAAGAGCGCTGACTGCTGTTAAAGATGTACATTGCTGAAAATAGTTAGTTTAAGCTGAAATCTGATGTTCATTGGCAGCTGTAACATATCAAGGCTGCACAGCATAGCAGCACATTACTCACTTTAAACAGTGTTTTTAGACCAATATGGATCATATTAAACGGTAGGCTGAGCTAATGCTTTAAATAGAACACAGGTTTAGTGTGCATGGGCAAGGTGGAGTCTCCCGTTGGATCACGTGTTTTATTCATTTTAAAAATAAACTTCTGTTCATGTTTGTCTGTCTCCTTGAATCGTGATTATGATCGGTACTTACGAGAGTACTGAATTAATTCTGTGGACACGCGTCAAAATAAGACAGACTAAACCTCTGCGGTGTGACCCCAGAGAGTTAACGGAATTTGTCGCATGTTGTAAACGCAGCCGTGATTCATTTGTAATGACGGCGTTCTGTTCCTGATATAGAGCAGCTGTCAAAAACACACGACTGAAACTGTCAGAATACTGTAACTGTTACTTTATGCAGCTATTGTGCGCATAGAACTTTGTGTTAAAGTTTCCAAGTCACATCTTTTTCAGTGACATTTCACAGATGAATCACGCATCTGAAGATGCTGATGCAGGAAACTACTATCACTGTGGGAAAAAAAGCACGATGGGATAATGTACAAAACGATGCTGAAATGAAGCTCAGCACAAGTTCAATCAGGACTGAAGACTGTCCGTACGCCTCATTCATTCTCTGTCTCCCTTTCATTTCTTATTAAGCAGCTGACTGTGTGCTCTTTCAGATAAAACTTTATCAGCCAATCACGTCGTTGCTGTCGAACTTTAAATCTGTTCTCCTCTCTCGCTGCACTTTTCACTGCAAAATCGTTGCAGCCGTCCTCCAACGTATTCACCTCCGATTCACCGCATCATCACTTCTGAGCTCGTCCGACGGTTCACTCCTCATCACATCCGTCTCCAACATTCAGTTCACCCCTTCACCACCACCATCAGTGTCTGGACTCCATCATTTACTAATCCCAGCTCCACCAGCCTCTCTGAATATAATGACTGCGAGGTCTAATCGCCAAAGGCTTTGCTCATTCTCATCTCGGCTGTGCACGTCGCTGAACATATATGCTCAAAATGAAGTCTCTCCAGATGGAAATCACTTCAGCCCGCAGTCATGTTCATTTCGGCACCGTCGCAATCTCAAACACGATACTCTCTGAAAATTAACCTCAATAAAAGGAGGCTAATCACGCTCAGTGAACTGTGTTTGAATCACACGAGTCCCGTCGCCTTAAAATCTCACCGGGTTTGCAAAGAACGTAATCACAACAGTAACAGTAAAGTAACAGTAGTAGTAACACAAAAGTAGAAAATAAATGAAATATATCAAATCATTTTGACCTGTAGTGTGCCACATGCTAAGAGCTTTATATTCAGATGACATTTGAAGAGTGTGTGAATGACTCTGTATCTCAATGCATTGCACATCGGCTCCATGTTGAAACAGACTTTGAAATTATCTTTCAACAGATGACATGTTACTAAATCTGCTCCCTTAATTCCTCACGCACCACCGTTGAGTTAAGTATCCATTTCAGGATTCATTAATTTTCTGTTACCGAGGCACTTTTCCACTTTGCTTTAATTATTGTCTGTTTCTGTTTTCATTTTCCTGAAGATGACAGCACACAACCAACAAGTGCTTCAGCTATTACGCTGGAGTGCACTGAGATCACTCTGAAGGTCTATGCAGCAGGCTGAACGCAGGCTTTTATGAGGAGGAACAACACACACACACACACACACACATACACACACACTTTAGAGAAAAAAATCTCTCATTTCTGTCCTCTTTCCCTCCCACCATCTGTATGACACTGCAGGGTCAACTGGGGCGAGGCGCCGGGGTGGGGGCGATGGGGTCAACAGGGAGCAGGGTGTGTGGTGAGGGAGCGGAGGCACACACACACACACACACACACACACACACACACACACACACACACATGGGAAAAACAACAACAACAAAAGAAAACAGGCTGAAACTGGTCCAAAATCAATTTTCATCATCTCCGTGGCAGCTGCTGCCTGGTTAGGTGATGTAAAGGAGGAGTGAACCAGATCGACAATGATGTTACGGAGCAGAGGTTCAGCCACCATCAGAGGAGGTGGAGGAAGGTGTGTGTTTGTGTTTGTGTGTCTGGAGGGCTGTTCCAGGGCAGGAGACTTACCTCTGCAGATGGTGCCGTTGCCTACATAGCCCGGCTTGCAGGTACACAGGTGTCCTCTGATGGTGTTTGTGCAGATGGCGTTCTCATCACACAAATTTTGGCCGCTGGCACACTCGTCATGCTCTGAGGGAGAGACAGAGAGAGAGAGAGAAGAGAGACTCCTCAGTCAGGATAGCTCTGTGTGCGTCTCAAAGATGAGGGGGTCATTGTGAAAATGCTAATTTCTGTTTTCAGCTGAGCAGTCGCGAAAATTGCGGAAATTCCACTGAAGAGAGGACAGTCAACACGCTCGTTGGCTGAGAATATCAGGTCACAGCTGAGCTTCTCTTCTGTCGACAGCCAGCTTTATAAGCATCCAACACCAGTTCTGCTTGGCAGGGTCAAAAAGGGATGACAAGTCAACTCTGTAACAAGACGGTTACTTCAAACATTTACAGTGTTAACATTTTCCAGCCTGGTTGGACTCTAAAACTAACATCAGGCCCGACTCAGACTAAATCTGGTGCTTCAGGTCAGCTACCATTGGAGAAACCCAACCTGAGGTCATGGCGGTGGACAATCCCATCATCAGACTGGTCAAACCTGCTACAGTCAAGCTAACATATCACTGAAACTGAGCAGTATTAAGGTGGAGTTCATGGGCTAAACACGGGCTAGCCTTTATGTCTGAATCCGGCTCGCAGCCTCTCTAAGTTTCCTGACTGTGGTCGAGCGACATAGACAGTAAATGAGAGCGAGGGAGTCCCGTGAACGCGAAAGCCGGTGAAAATAAAAAAAAAGTTATTTTCCGATTGTTTCATAGCGGTTATGTTAACACGCACTCCGTCACCGTCTCTCCTTCCACACAGCGACACACAGCCCTAATACATGCCAGGTGTGCTGACTGATTGCTCAGTATCAGCACCAATTAGCCTAATGATGTTGCATTAGACACTGGTGGTGACTAGTCAGACACAATATTAAGAAATATATCAACACTTCACATTCACAAACCCGTGTAAACAAGTTGAGTGCTCTATAAGCTTTCAGGCCTCTGCCTCCAGAGAGTTACATCTGCTAATAGAGAATAGTTGTTGTTAATATTTTCCAGCCCCTGATAAACAGCATAATAATAATATATAAATGGCTAAATATTGACTCCAAGCTGCAGCTACAAGAAGATAACAGCATCTGTGATTTGTCAGCACGGGCTGCTTGTGTTTTCTCTCACGCCGACAGAGGTTTGTGAGGACAACATGAGGCGACTTCTCCTTCTCCTTTGTAGTAACACACCTAGAAAAGACGTCTCTGCTGCAAACTGCTCACCACAAGCGCCGCAATCCATCACAGTAATGAGACGCAGCCAACGTTTGTACCTTTGCTTGTATCGCAGTGTGAGTAAAATAATATGAAAACAGATAATAGCAGAATATAAATAATGCACCGGATCGCGCTCATGCATCTGATCTCTGATCACGTAACCTTCAATTAAACTGATTAATGGTTCTTACCCGGTTATTATAACTCATAAAAACAGAAATCAAAGCAGTTAACATTGCATAATTTAAAAGGCGTTGGCTACAGATAGCTAAATAGATGCAGATTGAACCAGCGTTTCAGGACAAAGGGTGTCGTACGCTGCACAAATTGAGTCAAATAGTGATTTGTGATTCCGGGCTATATAAATAAAACTGACTCGACTCGACTTGACAGTAAAGAGCACCAGCCGAGCTCGATGCAGCTGACAACAGAGAGTAGGACTGCCGCTGTCGTGTCAAAAACGTGGATGCGTGACATTCCCCCTGCCAGTGCTGGAATTTAAAGTAACGAGGTTGAATTCTTTGATCATAAAACTGAGTTTTATTATTGAAAATAAAGAAGTCCTGAGAGGCAACAGAGGGAATAAAATGGTTTCTATTTTTTTTCTAAGCCTGATTTAAATTGTTTTCTCTCATTGAATATGACTTATTTATGAGGACAAGTCGGGAAAAAAAAGGTTTGCCGGATGAAAAATTTGTTTTTTTCTGACCTAAATTAGTTTTTAAAGAACAAACAATGACCTTACAAAAAAAAAAAATCCATCCTGACTTGTTTTCACTTATGAAAGAATAAAGAATATAAAGATTTTTTTCACCTGTTTTTAAGTCATGAATACAGAAAAGAAAGATCAGACTTAGAAAATAAAGCACCAGATTTATTTTTTCTTACTTGTCCCTCAGGGTTTGTCCCTCAGTGCGAAGTCAGCATTATGAAAATATGGTCAGTTTTGTTTCATTCATGAATCGCTGACTCACTGATAATACAGTGGGACACCACACAGTGCTTTACAGTACAGCATACATGCTCAGGGTCACTGTTTTATATTCTGCTGGGTATCATGAACTGCTCTCTTGATTTTTATAAGTTTGCTGTTAGCCAGGAGCCAAAAGGGAACAAGAGGCCGGTTTAGTACTGCAGGCGCTGCATGATTAACCGCCGCTAAGAAACCTTCGACTAAACAGTAATTCCATCTCGCTGCTCTGATAGTGAGAGTCAGGAATGTTTACATGTAGGTCCACGAGAAAACTTTAACTTTAGCTAAATATCCTTGACTTTCCTTTGATGGTTGGCTGCTTCTGCCGAGGACCTTGGAGAAAGTTTAAGGAACGGCAGCTAACCATTTGGAGCATAGTGACTATATGATGAAAAATGTGCTGAACTGGTGGTTTAAGCAGTTTATGTTGACACTTGAATCTGTTTTTGTGAAACTGGAAGAACAATGTCAACTGAAACGATAAAATACATTTTCTTTTTACTCATAAACATTTCAACACATTCAACAAAGGTCTGCAGCCCCGGGGCAGTTTCTACCTTTGTTGGTAATTCAGCCTTGTTCAAGAACTTTTGGAAATGAGGCCTCACAGTTCAGCTGAACACCTCCAAACATGAGGTGAATGAACTCACGGGTGAGGGAAATTTTAGCAAAGATATCAGCTGCATGCAAACGACTTCACCCCCCATTTCTGTCCAGTTTACAGCATTTCTCGGCTCCTCTCGGACTCTGTGAGCTGGGAAGAAATTCTCTAATCTAGCATGCGTCATATGGGAGTTACACGGGGTCAAGCGTATCTCTGGAGGTCACTGTTGGGACAGAGTTTGGTGTTATCTTGGGTTGTGAGAGATAATGACTTCCCTCCAGATACAGAGCAACCGTATCTTTATGTTTAAGGAAGCAGGCGCCATTCTGATCTATGGTAACTGAGGTCAGAGGATATAGGGCTATCTCACTCCCTCGACCCAACAGATGACGTAGAAACCTCTACAGCGTCAGATAACCGGCAAATGCAGCACGATTCTGAGGGCATGTAGAAAAGCCAGAGTGGGCAGCGTCTTCAGAACTGAGTCGTCCGTCATGTCATGACAAGCGTATTGATAAATCCTCCATTCACCTTGGCCGAACTAAGCATAAGACATGTTGGACTTCTGACTGAACTGACCATTGACATCATGAGTTGTGCCACAAACTGCAGTGAATGATGGGAACTTTTATCCTTCGATGAGCCGTGCTCCTCTAAATTTCCCAATATTGTCCCCATACACATACAGTATGTTCAGTTTAGGGCAATTAAGTTTGATTTGTACATAGATATATATTTTTTTCCACAGCAGACATTCTGACTGACATACTGTAAAGCTCTGGTCTTACCAATAACATTAGCAACAGCTTTGTGTCCCGGTCTGCCAACACAGTGTGACAATGAGGCCAGCACGCACCAGGACACTCAAACCGAAGCAGCTAAATGGAATTCATCCATCATTTGTTTTATTTTGACACTTCTCCCACTTCCATGTCAAAACGTTCCGCACGAGGAAGTCTGGATTCTGCAAATACGGATTCATTGTGATTCATAAGCGTCCCGTCGAGAATTCATCGTGTCATCAAAAGTGAGCAGGTAATGAGTGATTTCTGTCAGTTCACCGTCCGGCGTTGCGTCAGCCCGCTGCAGCTTGTTAATCATACCAGAATCAACATGTCACACATGACATACTACATGCTCCACTAATGAGCCCTGCACCGAAACAGCCTAATGAGGCTGCTCCGGACTTGACCTGAGGCCAACATGACTCAGCTGAAGTTGTGACATGATATTTGGAAAAAAAAACCAAAAAACACGGAAATCTGATTTGTACATTTTTTTTTTGTGTGTGAAAAGAACCTGATTATAACAGCATGAAATAATAATGTGGATCTCTCTTTTCTTTATGAATATGAGATGAATTGATTTTTGGCAGGGCGTTTATTGATTCAGGTCCTGCTGCCGAGCTTATCAGACTGATTAGGGCATCTTCAATTAGAATCTAACATCGTTTCAGATGATGATAAACAATACATCAAAAAGCAGCGCTTGATGATGCACAGCTGAACTATCTTTTTATATCAAACTGTGAACTGTGTCTTTAAGTGCCAGTCAGGACCTGGCCTGAGGCAGCCTCCACTCACAAGGTACACACTCACTAAAACACACTCCTCATTAATATGCAAAGGTTTCGGTGGGAGTCATGACTAATACATTCCCCTTAATTAATGAGTGGTGTTCATGAAGCCCTGAAGCAACTCAGAGAAATTATTTAGCTTTTTCCCTCTTCCCAAGGATTTCCTCCCCACGCTGAACTATAAAGTGGAGGTGAATGTCAACAGCGCTGGCTGGATGCATGAGAGTTTATGTGAAGGGATATAAGTAGGCTACAATAATGGACGAGTAATAGAGGAAGAGTTACATGATTAAATATTCAGTGTGCTAATGGCTGCGAGAGCAACACGAACCAAAACACTGGTGGCCACGGCTGCTTATTTATGCTGTTTAATGTCTGCTGGCCAACTTGAAATTACAGAGTCGGGAGTGTAAACAGACAGATGCAGAGGCTGAATTGATGGATAATGAGTAAGCAAGAAACTGCCAAGCTGAATAAGCAATAAATCCCCCCTAACACACACTTACAGGGGGCCTGATTCTGACGGCAGCCAACAACCAGCACAGCCACACAATGTGGGCTTTTCCTGATTGTTATGAATAAATACAGGGAGAGAAAATTCAAATTTGGAACAAGATGTTGCTAATTTGATGGGATTTGTAATGATCTGTGCCTATAATCTGTGGAGATGCAGCTGTGGTGGATGAGTTATTGTTTTTCCCGTGTGTCCTTGAAGGTATCAGCAGCCAGATCTGGAACACCTGGGCGCTCCTACAGGATAAAACCTCCAGTACCCCGGTTTGCACCAGCTCCAGCATCCTTTGCCTTGTGTCTGCACTACTGATGTTACTGACTGACACTCCACATTTGCACTTCCATCCATCCGTTTCCTTCTGCTTATCCGGGGTCAGGGTGGTGGTGGCAGCTGGTTTAGCAAAGCGTTCCAGACGTCCCTCTCCCCACCAAGTGTTCCAGCCCCTCCTGGGGTATCCCGAGGTGTTTCCAGGTCAGATGGGCTATACAGTCCATTCAGTGAGTTTGAGTCTGCCCCAAGGTCTCCTACCAGTTGGACGTGGCCAGATCACATCCAAATGGAGGCACCCAGGTGGTATTCTGATGCCCGAACCCCCTCAGCTGGCAGGTGCTTTAGAGTCCAGCCACCCTTCAGAAGAAGCTCATTTCAGCCACTTGTATCCAGGGTTTTGTTATTTTGGTCACTACCTAAAGCTCTGGAGTCTCTAGAGTTTCTGGCTAACGGCTCAGCTCCCTCTTCAACACAAATGGTCCAGTGTGATGTCAGCAATACTGCAGATGGCACATCTGTTCACTGGTCCGTCTCAAGCTACATTTACAGTTATTATTCTTGAAATTACTGCAAGACACGCATGAATTCATGGTCCTCCAGTGCATCCACCTCTGTATTTGTCATGGCGCAGGAGGAAAAAGATGCATGCCATAGACCTGTGCAGGTTACTGACAAATAAGACTAACACAGAGATATGATTCTTTAAAAACAAGGCAAATAAAAACTATAAAAACAATTAAGGAGCCTCAGCAAAGCTTCTTTCCCTGCACTTCAGAGCGACTACGAGGCAGAGCACCTGAGGCGAACCTCCAGGCTCAAACATTAAAAACACTCCAGCCAAGTAAATCAGAGCAACATCACAATCATGCTGAATTTTACAATTCAAGCGTTAAGAGCAGCACTTCTCTCCTGATTGTACAAGAAGTCATCTTTCTTTTTGAATGCATAATGCTCACAGTCGACTGCACGGGTTAAGTGATTATTGTCTGGATTTTGCGAGTCGATGTGAGTCATTTGGTCAAATGCTTAACACAGCTTTAATATAACATTTCTTAGCCAATACCCGGTGGGTACGAGAGAGACTGCATTAATGCACCTCTCAAAACTCAGCTGTGGTAGCTGTCATTCAGTGGGTGGACTGAAAAAATAAATTATAGCTCTCGCAGAATAATTAATGGAATGTATAAAACACCAGACACTGACAGGATTTAACAGTCAGATATTTCTACAGTACAATAACCTAACGCGGAGACGAACGATGGCGTCATTGACAGCAGTAAGCTGGGAGATTCTCCTGGACGTAACAACAGCCTCGTCTGAGCGCGCTGCCCGTCTCTGTCAGGTTTGCTCTAATTAGTGATGATTATGGAGTGATGCCGTGTCAGGCCTGGACATGTTGAGGTGACCCCCCGAAGCGCCGGGCTAATGATGTGTAATGACTGATCATCAGGACCGCGGGCAGCGGCCGTCACACTCACACACTGCGGCTTCTGCGCCGTCAACACGGTGGAGAGAAGGCGGGATAATGGGAGGATCAGAGAGACGAGCTCACATTTCACAGAATTACTGGCACAAACAAATATGTTTCTCACTAATGACAGCACATCAGCGCTGCAGCTGTGTCCTCAATCAGTCCCTCTTTCAGTCATTACTGCTCCTTATAGGGTTGGTTGTCTTGTGAAGTTGATATAGATATTTCGGACAGCAAAAAGTCGTGCACATTTTCTCATTGTTTGACCCTTTAAGGCTGTAAGAGCGCTGAAATGTTCGACTTTCTCTCTGCAAGGTGCTTCAATTTGAACAGAAAATGAGTATTTGCATTTCTTTCTTTATTTTATTTGCACATTTACCGACTTTGTTTCAGTTCTTTCCTCTCCGCTCGCGGTCTCCGCGGGTGAGGTGGTGTCATAAAGCTTCAGGATGAATGCTAATTTCCCTACTCAAGTTGAAACATTTTCAATGCACGGACGACTATTTGCCTTCATTTGCACTGCCTAGAGCTAATCGTTTGTGTCCACTCACCTCTTCACATCCACTTTTAATCACGCCGCCTGTAAAATTAACTTCACGCTCAGTCTGAATTAAACACTGAAATAAAATGTGAGGAAGCAGTCATGGGAAGTAACTAAGTATATTTATTTAAGTATTGTACTTTGAGAATGTCCAATTTCTGCTGGTTTTACTTCTACTCCACTACTTTTCAAAGAGAAATACTATACTAACAAGTTGAAGTATGAGATCTAAGACTGCTTGATTTTCGTCTACCTTCCGTAACACGTTAAAATTCACGCGTGAGAGACGTTACGACCCGTGATACTTCTACTTCCCCGTCATTCCAACAACCTTCTTCCTGAACTATTGTTCAGACAGGAAGCTAAATACCTCAAATGTTTATAGAAACAGATCTATTCATAGCGTGACATAAGCCGTAGCTCTGACAGTGTGAAATTCAATGTAATCTGTGTAGAAAGTACAAGTAGAAAACTCATTTTGTCGAGTGCAATATATTACGTTTCCTTTGCTAGCATGCTATTAGACACAGCGGGGTTTTTGCTTTTACTGTTGAGAGGCCTCACTCAATCAAAACATTGTAGGCCACTGACTGATGAGTTGTCAGACCCTGTTATCAGCTGTTTTACAGCCAGATGCAATGGCACTCTTTAAAACAAGCACTATCTTCCGTGAATCATTCACGTTACAGTTCATCCACCATTTGCTGGTTTTTCAGCATCACAGCATTCTTCCATCCAGCTTGTTTGTCTGCAAACCAATCACATCATGACAGACGCCTACGGGCAGAGGCTTTAAATGCTGCGGCTTACCGATGGAGATCAGTTTGAAGGGGCGGGTTTTGGTTCTGGAGAGGGGCTTTTCACAGCATTGTTAGCGATGCTGGGTTTGTAAAGAGAGCTGGAAATTGGTCTGACAGTGATGTAAGAGAGAACTGGTCTTTCTCCATGCCAAGGACAAGATAACAAGGTAGTTTGGGCACATAATGGTAGAAAAAGCAGCATCACGCTGTCATTTTGGAACAGAGTCGTCATAGAAAAGCCATTACTATACCAGAGGGATGATCGAAAAAAAAGAAAGCTACATCGTCTGTTCCTTCTTTTCACACCAACGAAAAGACTACAGGTGTCCAAAAATGATGCTACTGTGACAGTGTGTCCTGAAACCACACAAAGAACGAGGAGTGACATGACAGTGGCTTATTTTGTTGGACTATGAGTTCAGTTACAGTCATTATTACAGCGTTACACATGTAGTCCTGATTTAGATTTAGCAATGTCTCCGTTCTGATGTATTGTCCAGTGAACTGACTGCGTAGCATCCGCCCAGAGCCTTTAAAAGCTCTTTCTAAACACCAACAATCCATCTTCCTGCAGCCGCGTCTCCACAAAACGCATTCTGTTTTAATACCCTTCAGTTTTCTGCACCTTTCTTTGAATGCACACAGTCAAACAGGAAAAATGACGTTACGTTTTTCATGTCACAGAGAAAACCAAACTGAAGTCAGCGTTGTTTGTGACAGGAAATGACGTCTGCTGACAATTATTTCCTCATATTTCATCTGTCTTCGTCTTCAGCACCTTTTCTTTTTTGCTAATGGTCTCGAAAACTTCACAAAAAAAGACAGACTGTGTGTTTTAGAGGATGTATGAGTAAAACCAACACCCCATGATTCACTTTTACTTTGCATAATAAATTTCTAAAACATGTCCTCATCTCTTAAGCCCCTAGCGTTGTCACGTCCAATAATGTCGAGCAGAACACTTCAGTAATGTGAAATTTAATGACCAGTGACAAGCCCATAAAAAAGAATAGATCACGGCAGGATTTTTCAAGGGTTCTCGCTCTCTAGCTTTTTTTTTTTTTTAAGTTCAAAGTCGTCATTCTCACTTTCTGCCTCAGCCTTGCCGCTCACCTTGACGGGATGTGAACTCAGCAGAGGTCTGTCCCGCGTCACAGGGGAACACGTATCGATTGCCTGTCATAGCATTTAGCACGGAGTAACATTTCTGATTTTCCTGCAGTGATCCATGCGGAGTTCAAGAGGCTGCATTCGTTTGACCCGACAGTAAATGAATTCAACCTCTCGCAGCTGCTTAGCAATATTGCAAAAGCATGTGTGCTCACGAGGAAGATCTTATTATTAAGATTGTATTAAGATAAAGCTGGGCTCTTTGCACAGGTCAGTGTCGAATTAAGGACCTTTATGTATTCTGATGACTTTTTAGGACTGCTCATTTAGATTTCTCTTTCCCCCTCAGGTACATATGCAGGAGATATTTTTCTACCCCCAAAATTTCCATAAATTCCTGTTCCTCGAGTTCTGTAAATATTCTAAAGAGGGTGGATTAAGCACGATCGAGTGTCTGACAGTCTTGTTTCTTCTTGTCCCACAATTTGAGACTCCAGGCTTTCACTTCAACTCACTTTTAAATCGAAACAAGCCATAAATAAAGAATTGAATGTGTCAGTTCTCCACATAAAGTTGTCAAGGAGACTTGCCGCATTACACATTCAGCAGATATCAAGGATGTGTAAAGACAGCTGGATGCAGCGTCGGAGCTGGGGCATTCACGCCGCCTGCTGCATCTTAAAACATTGATACATGTGGTAACCAAAATGTAAATGTCAGGGCTGCAAAACCAAAAAAAAAAAAGAAGCTGAAAGATGCTCAAATGATTGGAGGTAATGGAACTACAGCCCCATCTTTCAACAGAGAAGCTCTATAGGGGCGCGTTTAGCAAGGCACACAAAGACCTGTTTTATTAGTTGGGGGTGGCAGCAACATCCTGATACTGCTGCAGTGGCTCAATTAGCATACTCCCATACTTACACTCTTTAAGAACATAAGTGGCTACATGGAATATATGTTTTATACTTAGAGTTCGGCAGTCAAATGTTGCCGCTAATGCACCACCTTGTTACAATTCGCCAAAGAAGAAGAAGTACTGGTAAATGTTGTGCCCTGCAGATGCTAGCATTCGACTATAATTACATAGAAGTGCATTGAGACACAACATGTGGCTATACGTGTCTAACATCACCCAAGAATAAGGAAGGCTGGGTCTACAACGCCACATTGCCACCTTAGCTGTTTTCCTGTACTGTTTTCTCCCTTTAATTACACAGTAAACAGACACTTTCGCACCAAAGTGCCTTACAATATGTCAAAACATGCATTCAGAGTAAAGGGGCCTTATTTGAAAGAATTACAGCTTGATGATCTGACATCCAAATGCATGGCTGCCGTGTCACATGACATTATTTACAACAAGCACTAAAGACCTGGCACTTTAAAACATAAGTGCTTCTCATTACTTGGCAAATATGTTAATTAACATCATGAATTTTAGTCGCTTCTTATGTGCCATTAGCGCTCGGTTTGCTTTATGCGTCCTGACCACCCAGTTCATATCTTCTCTGCGCGTAGCTGCAACACCGATAATGTAATTCATTTATTTCCCGATGAAATACACAGCTCTCGGCAATAAAGATGCTTAGGCTGCAATTCGCATTAATGAAAGCATGTTCCATTAATGTGCCCTGTCAGTAAACATCCATCCCACAGCTACAGTGCATTATTATTCCACGCGTCTCCATGTGTGCCAGGGGAACGGGAAGACAGTGCATCAAAGGAAGAAGGCGATGAACAGAAAAGAGATGTAAGAGTCTGCTGAGGCGCAGGAAGATGCACTCCTTACATCAAATCTTTATGGGGGAAGCTAAATATAAACATCGGCTTCTTAGAGCCAATTACAAACGGATGCAAGGAAAACTTAGCGGACTCTTTCCCAAAACTGTGTTTGATGGGCTTATTAAATTGGCTGGTGCCGAGCCAACCAGACACCGTGACCTCCATTTTTGAAGAGTTAATGTACACACGGAGGGTTGCCAAGGTTTCCGGGCTCGTCACACCTGAGTTCCACATTCATTATATGTATAATTGGAATTGGATTTGATCAAATTTTCATTAAACATGTAATGCGTCTTGAGGGGGGGATGCGGCCTTTTCCAGTGCGAGAATTTCACAGAATATATGTAGCAGCTGGTGCATGAAATTAACGGCAGCTTCTTTTTGGTCAACCGCGCGACCGAGCTTGAACATATTGTTTAAGACAGCAGGTTGACAGGGAAAATAAAAAAAGTCAAGTATCGATCGCTGTGAGTTCAGATGAGGACAGAAGAGACATATACATTAGAGGATGAAAGGAAGCAGCAGGTGATGTGGCCGCTGTCTGGATAAAGTATTAGTCAGCTAAAAGCAAACACTTAAATCTGCTCACTTCAATCAATACAGTTAAAATACCACCAGCAAGTGTTTATGTCAGCTAAAGGAACAATAAAGGAGCTGCAGGTGGACAGAATAATGATATTGATTTGAGCTTGAATGATTTTTAAATCGATATCCAATCATTTATCAGGGTGTTTTGTTCCCTTTTCCCACAAACATTATAATTAAATCCATGAAATCCCCCCAAAGAGGTGTGCCAATAAAGAAACATTTCTATTTATGCATCTGCCAACAATCAGCCATTGCCAATATGTTTATAATACGCCAGATCCGCCAATAGTACTGTTCAGATTGTGATATTTCTTACCCCACAGTGTCTTTAGTCCACCGGGAGGAGTGTAAAAGCTGCAGCTTGGCGGTAACTGAGCTCTTTAATCTATTAGAGAGTTCAATGTCTTCACCCAGTCATACAGTGTTCAAAGCTACAGCTTCTAACAGATAGGAATTCATTTTAAAATGGCTCTACTACACTTTATCTCCAGGCCTGAGTTGGACCTCCTGTTGGAGTTTATTTACAGGCTGGAGCCGGGGATGAAAGGAGGACCTTAAACCTCTCATTCCGTAACTGCGAGCCTTATCAGCGCCTGCTTAATGCAGAAAAAACAATTCTCTTAAACCCAGAAATCATACGATAACTACGCAGCGGGAGCGAGGCAGCCACTTCCAGCTACCTGTTATTACCTGTGGCAGACAACTATTATCCTCCTGCACGTGAAGTCAGAGATCGTAATGACCTTCCACAGGGGAAATCATTTGAGCTGTGCTTGCACTGCACCGTAAAGACAAAGGGTAAACACAGGTAGCATCTATAGTTTAAGGGAACAGAGTCTGATCTCAGCACATTCATTAATTAAATACATTAATATCCATTTTATCAGATTTCTTTATGTCTACACAGCCAGTGAAGCTTTTACATTCAAAGTGCAAGGTCTTTACAAGGACACATCTTCCACGGAGAGGAATGATCATCACAGGACTTTTACACTTGATTCATTTGTTCGATTTGATCTTAAATACAGAATTTTCCGGCTGCTTTGGAGTTTCTGACAAGTTTTAGATTTCTTCGACTGTAATCACTGCGTTGCTCGTTTTGTTTACCCGAACCTCGAAGCACACAACATAGAGAGTACAGAGCTGCGGGACAAAAACAACGCGCCTCTCTTTTTAGGCTGAAGTGGAGCACCTCTTTTGTTTTTTAATTAATAGAAGAAAAAAATATATTTGTTAGCATGAACACTAACGGCTCAAACTCCCTGAAAAGAAAGTCAGAAGTGTCCCGAGGGCTCGAGAACACCAGTGAAAGCTGAGACCCGAAAGCTCCTGACTCGCTGTTTGACAATAGTTTTTGCAAATTGAAAATGTGTTTAGGTCTATGCACCTCTAAGCACACCAACCGACATGATAAAACCCCAAAGGCTTCTTTATTATTGTGGTTTATGTGCTGTATACTATAATACTACACTATAATAACCCGAAACATTAACCTTTTGGTACCTTACAAGGAGCGTGAGGCCAGAGCTACAGGATATTTAGATGGTTGCAATTTGCAACTTCGCTACTAGAAGCAACTAAATCCTCCACGCTGGATCATATGAAATTACCAAATGCAGGGTCAGTGTGTATTCCACCCGTTCTACTTAACGAACAGCTGATGGGCAACCTGGATGACCTGCATCTGGACCTGGATGCAACCTCTGAATGGCTCAGCATACATAAATCTGATATATGGCAAAAGTAGCTAATGAGTGAGCCGTCTCGCTTCCATCCCATCTTTGCTGATAGCAGCACGCGCGCAGTATCGATCCAGTGGGATGTTAATGGATGTAACACACCGGCAATCGTATCTGTCACCAATCAACGTTCTCTCATGGGAGTTAGAAGCTTTTCAAAACATCTGGCTAATGACAGCGACAAGTAAGGAAGTGCTCAAGTGAAAGTATGACTCTGTCAACACTAAAACATGAAACTGACAATGGAAATTGTCAGTTTAACGCTGCCTGGACTGGCAAGTACTTGTTTGTTTAAATGGCACTGCTGTCTCCAAACGTCAAACCGGCGTGTTTGACTTCAAACGAGCGCGCTTTGTTGTAGTTAGGAATATTAAATTCTTTGAGGAACAGAAAACCTTCCGGACAAACTTTCTCGAGCGCAGAGTTTGATTTTATCTTCCATTCGGAGCAATATTACAGCGGTGCGGTCATGCAACAGCCAAGAGAGAACAACAGCAGCTTCCCTTTGTATAGTGTGGCAAAAAATCAAACATTCACAGACTCTCAGACTATGAAAGAACGCATGCTGAGGGAGGAACATGACAACAAAATTAAAAATAGCGTGACGGTCCAACACGACGTAACCTCTGTTAGAAATGTCTCGATGCGAAACAATGATGTTATGTCTGTAGCAGTGGATGAGCCGCACAATGGTGCATGTGTTTGTTTTTTTTTTAATGGCAAATGCTGTACACGTCGCATGAAGGTGGGCTAATAGGGGGCCAGCACGGAGCGCTCATAGTCCAAAGGAAAAGCACATCATAGTCTAACCCGCATGGTGTATGTGAGCTCCGGAAAGTGCAGGGTTGCCCCAAAGGAAAAAAAAAAAAGAATCTTCACATCAAATGTTTTCAACAACAAAGCAGAGAAAGTCATCCTGGACTAACAGTGAACTGTGAACTGACGCGGGCTGCATAAACATGGATGTGATGACAGCTCCGTGGCATTTTGAGAAGGTGAAGTATAAGAAGCTCACACTTCCCGTCACCTCTCTTCTTGCCTCTGTCCATCCCCTGTTTCCCCAGAGCTGCTCGCCTGCTTCCATAGAGGTGAAATCAAGTGGAACCACAATTACTGCAGCCTCCTATTGTTTACTGTCTTCACAAAGGACAGGCTCACCCGCCAGGCAAGAGAGACAGAGAGAGAGAGAGAGAGAGATGAGGCTGAGTGTTCAATGCAAAAGGTGATACATGATGTGTCGTGTAAAAAGCTGCAATAGGTGACATTTCATTCCTCTGAGGAAGGAGCTGCTCAGATTGTAATATTGAGGATAAATTTGTAGACTCCACGCCGCCTACAGTGATGTAAGTTCGTGGGTGGATGAAGCTAAATCCATATAGTACACTTCCACACGCCTGACCCGAAGAGAAAACACAGGAGCAAAACACACAGCTGCCGTCAGTGATTGTCATCAAACACATTTCTGCGGCCGTCCCCGTGTTTTATTTCATTCCTGCTTGATTGTCACGGTTCAGGTGACTTCCTTCCACGGCTGAGTGAGGATGCGTGCGTGATGTCACAGTACGGTCGCTCCCATCTGAGCGGCAAACAATAGAACCTGCATCGTGCATTCACACACCAAAAGCAAACTAACAGAAAAAAAACAAAACAACATAGGCAAGTCTGCTGAAAATTGTGAACTGTGCACAGACGAGAGAACGCTTCACAGACTGCTAGTACCTGTCCTTGTCAGGAAACATGAAAAGAACATTCTCTCACCAAAGCAATCCACCTACAACTGAAACCTTAAAAACAACACACCCGGGTTGTTCAACGCCGCCTTGCACGCTGTAAAATCAAATCAGTTTTATTCATATAGCTCAGTAATCACAGTTTGCCTCAGGTGGATTTACAATCTGCACAGCGTGTGACGCCCTCAGAGCTTAGATCCTCACAGAAGAATCCTTAAATTTCTCTATCGCGAGGCTATAAATAATCAAACACTGTCAATTTGTTTTCATTTGGGCCGTCCAACCTCACACAGGGCTGAGTGTTAATGGGTTATAATAGGATGAGGTGCCTACAGTATATGCCTTCAGGCTCAGTTCAGGGTGCCATTAGTTTCCCTACTCTATATACAGTACATATCTGTCAGGAAGCTCGATATCTGGCCACGTTTCAACATCCACAGACCACAAAATGTACGGCACACCATGTGGATTGATGATTATTATGAGGAGGCGATACCGCGGACGTCGATGCATAGCATAAAAGCTCCACATTGAAGTTAATTTCTGCTAATTTTAAGCCTGCACTGAATCAAACTGAAGCGAACTGGACAGAGCCGTGCTTAACGACGTGATAGAACAAGGTGCTTGTGTCTGTGTGTGTCCTGCTTAACGTGGCACCACAGAGAACAACATCATTACCAAAAAGCCTTCCCGGATCCAGACACAATGAAGGATAACAATGGAGATTTCAGCACAATGCCCCAATTACAAAGCTAATGTGCAATCGTGTTAGCGTTGTGAAATATGAGCGGGTCGCCGCCCCGCGCCGTGAACGCTAACTCTGTTTCATATTCATGCAGAGGAGGATCCGAAACCCTCCAGAAGAAGCTGAAGGGAAGCAGGAAGAGGGGAAGAAAAAAAGGAGACACAGAGAGGATTTATCTCTCCCAGCAGATGTAGAGAGCGCTCCTAGGGCTCCCAGTCAGCAGCCAGGACAGTTTACAAGCTGCAAAATAGATTGATTGTCTATGGATCTCTGTCCCTGCGTGGCTGCCAACTGTGAGCTAATTAAAGAACACTTCTCTGGAGAAACACTGAGCAGCGACCGAGCGCATCGTATTCTCCCTCTCGAGAAAACGTGTTGCTCTAAACCCCTTCAGAGGGAAAACATCGTAAACCAGCTATGCCAGGTGTCACGGTACTGTATGTTGTGAAACAGCTTGATCCAGAAAAACATGTTTTCTGCACGGTGCATCCATCCCCTGCTCTGCCACTCAGCGGTGAGGAGGTCAGGCACGTAGAGAAAGCTGGATTTATTTATTTATTCATTTTATCAGAATATTTACTGTCGGTCTTTCCATCATTCTTCGACCGCAGGCTGATTTTTCCAGCCTCTTGAAAAGACAGTTGCTGAGGTATTCGCCAATCAGCTCGCATTCATTTCTCGGCACTCTTTAATTTCAGAGAACAAAACATAGAGCGTCACAGTCCCGGCTGACAGAAGCAACCGTTTTCTGACACGTTTAGGAGACACGCAGAGTATAGCGTGAGCAAAACCGATGTAAGGTAGAGATACAACTGACAAAGAGAGGAGGCGACGTACAATATCTTGACTTTCCTAAAATGAAAAGGTGGAAAGGAAGGACAAGATTCATGTACACTTGTGAAGTACTGTGACATCGGTGGTGATAAAACATTTAATTTCCTCCTTGTGCCTTGACTGAAATTTCCAGAGTTTATTCTTTTACATCGCATCACATCTTATGTGCAACGTGTAGATTCAATGGATTGTGGATTTAGGCAGTCCGAACATTTGGATTCAACCAATTCACAGTCTTCACATTATAGTTTAAGATGTCAGTGGTTAGCATTATAGCCAGAAGCTTCTTGATTCTTGCACCCAACATTTCGCCCAATGCCAGCTAGTATTGACAGCACCCCCGTGATACCGATGAGGATAAGCGGTCATGGAAAAAGGATGGATGGTCGGATGTCCTAACATTTACTAATTAGGATTAACAAGGAACAGTTGAGGCTGGTTGAGATGGTGGAGCGACAAAGTGGTTTGGAGCAGTTAGGGTTTCAGTTGCCTCGGGGATCTTGGCGGTGCCCAGGAGGTGAGGTTGCTAGAACTTACTCGAACCAGCACACCGGCAACCCAAGCCTCGTCCCCACAGCCTGAGCTACGTCATGGACATGCAATGAGTAAGCCGGTAATGTTTGCACGGCACGCAGACGTACCGGTGCAGGAGTATTCGTCCACTCTGATGAAGCCTGGCAGACAGTCACAGCGGTGGCTGCCGGGCAGGTTGACACACGCCGTGTTGGACTGGCAGTAGTGCATCTGGGTCGCACACTCATCGATATCTGTGGACAAACAAAGCAGATTCAGTGGGTTGATAACTCAGCAGACTCATTCCTCAGGCGGCTGATGAAGCAGTTGGACGAAGCTCATCGAGCGGCGTTAACGCCGTTGCATTAATCTCGTTACAGAAGCGGGGTTGCTCATCCAAAAATGGTCCTCAAAATTGCCTCAACTCATCAATCACTCAGACAAACAAGAGAGCTTTTTTTCCACAGGGAGGGGTTTGCCTGCTTAAATGTATAAATTACAGTGTTTTGTTGAGTTTGTTGCCATAGCAAAGAGTACGAGACGAGAGAGGACAAGAAAGAAAGTCAGAGATTGAGAGGAAACGACGGGGAGCAGAGAATGAGGAGAGGACAGGAGAGAAAATATCCATAATGTTCTGCTAATATGACACATCGCGGCTTCTTTTAATACACAGAATCTCTCCCTCCCTAATGTAGCTTGAAAGACACTGCATGAGCGTTAAAACACAGGGAAACGTTAGCTGAGCCGGTTGACTGCTGATAAAACGGGATCGGGAACACACGAGGGAGGTGTTATGCAGAAAGGCCTAAATTTACGCCTGCGTGCGTGTACTGTACGGAGTATTTATGGGGATGTGAGCAGCAGAGAAGCAGTTTCCTGAGGCTGAGGGGCCTTTCCACCACTTAAGGGAGTCTGGATGCTACACTTCAGGGAGAGAGAGAGAGGGAGAGAGAGATTTCCATATCCTCTCTTTGGATAAATGCATCCCAGCTTTGAGGTTTTCAGCTCACACTTTCCCCTTACAACAGAATGAATTTGTATGAAGTATGTAATTGACTTACATGCAACACCCAGAGGTTTTTTTCTCTGGAAATTTCATCCTTGGAGAGTGTACAGTAGGAGTGTTGAATTGCACAATCAAAGAGAGACGGATCGCGTATTCAGGCATACAAAGGCTCGCTGGCCTACAGCATGAAAACCATTGATCTGCTACATCAAAAACATTGAACTTACTCGAGTGCTTTGAGGCTGCGTAACAGTACCTGAATCCAATTTTCATCTTGTCCTGAAGCACTACTCCTACCCAGAAAGCTGCTCATTTGATCGCCCCTTATTGGTGCGAGGCGCCAAAGCGCTCTTAAGGCCCGATGATGGCCGCCTCGATCATTCAAACTCGAGAGAACTCGCTGCTTTTGTCCGCCTTCGTTTAACGTGGGAAAAGCGTCTGCTGTCAAGTCTGACGCTTGATGAGGCTTTCTGATATCTGTCCTTCCGAAAGGTCCTGTATCCCGTGTGGTGTGTGTGTCACTGTATGTGTGTGTGTGTCACTGTATGTGTGTGTGTGTGTCACTGTGTGTCTGTGTGAGTGTTTGCGTTCGCCCTCTGCAGCCTCCTCTGGGAGTGTTGTAGCAGGTGAGGTCTGCTGACAGAACTGGAACTGTCATTTCACACAGGGGGGAATTCATTTCTCTGGATTTGCCGGTGTGTCTCCCTCTGTCTCCGCCTCCCTCCTCCTCCCTCTCTCCTCCTCCTCCTCCTCTCCCCTCCTCCTCCTCCTCCTCCTCCCGTCCTCCCTCCTCCTCCTCCTCCTCCTCCCCTCCTCCTCCTCCTCCTCCTCCCTCCCTCCCTCATCTGAGCTCACTTTCTTCATCTCTCTGCTGCTTTATTCATGCTGTGATGTAGGTCAGGGCTGGAGAGGAGAACCGCTAAAAATAAGGCAGGATAGGGCTATGTGTGCATGTGCATGGTGTGTCTGTGTGTGTGTGTGTGTGTGTGTGTGTGTGTGTGCATGTTTGCGTTAGCTCATCCCTTTGTGTGTATTATTTGTGTGTTTCGGGGAGAGACTGTCTGGATGTTGAATGTTTGGATGCTGTGAGGCAGAAACAGAGGCAGCTCTTCATATTCTTTTGTGAGTGTGTGGTGTGTGTGTGTGTGTGTGTGTGTGTGTGTGTGTGTGTGTGTGTGCACTTGTGTGTACGTGCAAATTAGTATCTGCATCAGCCCTTACGGTACAGAGGTTAATGAAAACAGCTTTCTATCCAACAGCAATATTATCTCCCGCTGACTGAAACTATTTTCCTCACTCTAATCAACCCAGATTCGGTGTTTGCGTGTGTGTGTGTGTGTGTGTGTGTGTCAACAAACGTGGTCCAGGACATCAGCCGCAGCAGCTGACGAGTCTCTCTGTTCTTAGTCTAAGCTGCTGCCTCACACTAAGAACAAAATAAAAACCTGTCAGGACTTCAGAAGTTTTCACCACATTCTTCTTCTTTTTTTATTTTCTTCTTTCATTTTTTCCCGTGGATTGAAACTGTGGATTTTTGCGCGTGTGTACTGCCACACGTGTTTCTCAAAGGGTTTCCATTCAGCAAAACTTCATCAGTTTTCTTTCCAGGTTTTCAGTTGGTCTGTCACTCAGCAGCGTGTTTTCGAAAAACAAAACACTTCTGTGGAATCTGGTTGTAAAATTGAACAGTGTTGATTTGATTTTGTTGCTAACTGATCTTAGATATTCATCATTAAACGTGGATCGCTGCTTCGCTACAAAGTACATAAGGAACCTTTGCACAGAGACTAATTCCAAGTATTTAACTTTATTATTATTATAATAATATAATATAATATAATAGAACTAAATATAAACGCTCAGTTGAGTCAGAAACTCAATTTAACTTCATTTGTTTATATAATTCATTCTGTCATAGATCATGTTATATTTTTATTGTTTTAAAACACGTCTGCAGGGATTATTTAAGACCTCAAAGATAACACAGCGCTGTTCTAATCTGTAATCTGTAGTTTCTCGACACATCTCCATCCTTCAGGAAAAGTAATAAACGCTAAGTGGCTCATTTGGATTAGCTCCGTATGCTCTGGTCTCATTTTGCACCTGTCTTAGGTTACACACTGTGGGAAGCAGTGAGAGCTAACCAGCACGGCTGAAACAAACAAACATCCAAGCATCACAGCTTTCATTTTGTATATTAAAGGACAAATAGTAATGCATGTGGACTCACACAGACACAACAGTACGCAAACGAAAGCTGCTCAAACTTTTGAGTAACCAAAACATCCTGTAACTTCATGACAACACTCAATTTACAAATTACAGTCCAGTCCAATCAAGACCTTAATTAAGACATTCTTCAATCATACTTGCAGTATCCAGTATACGCACTTCAACAACTCATGTTGACCTGAATCCACATTTCTACCATTTACTAATTCATGTGCACGAGTTAAGAGAAAAGTGACCCCTGCTAAATCACTTAGAGTCTGAAAAAGGACTTGACAGGACCCGCTTCCATTCAAATGTCATCATCCCTCCAGATGCGAATCTGTGTCTCAGCAGACGTCGCCTCACACACACACACACACACACACACACACACACACACACACACACACACACACACACACACACACACACACACACACACACACACACAGCAATCAGCATTCCCCTCTTCTTTGACCTCTCTCTCACTCGCTCCCTCTCTCTGTTTTCATGCACACAGAAGTTAATCTCACCCGGCAATTACACACCATGATAATTGAGGCTTGCGCGGAGCATCGCTTTCAGTCTACATGCATGTGCACGCGCACACACACACACACACACAAGTTGTGTTGATAGAGAGAAATGGGGGATATTTCAATTATTTTTCTAATGCAACTTATATAAACAGCATGTTTTGCATTTGACTTCACTGAAACAAAATAAATAACAGAAACAATGAATTATAAAAAAAAAAAAGTATCATATTTTCAATCCAGCTATTCATGTGAAATTTAGAGCAGTTCCTGTCATTCCGATCCAGGAGAAAAATCACGTGCCTCCTAACTGATTTCCAGATGACTGGACTTCTGACTGCAAGTAAACAAACAATTAGTTACTAAGCTGTCAGGGGTCAGTGTGTAGAGGCAATGAGCATCGCCATGACCTCTGCTAACAACACTGTTGAACTAGGATCGCCGTTAGCTGAGGCCAAGACGACAGCTAGTCTTCACTGGGTCAAGACAATAATATTAATAAAGCACAACAGGCGCTACAATCTCAAGTAAATATTAAAATATATTTGGGGCAGTCGGTGGCGTAGTGGGTTAAGCAGCCGCCCCATGTGTGGAGGCTACAGTCCTCGCCGCATCTGCCGGTTCAACTCCTGCATTGGACGGCTATTTACTATCTGCTTCCTGTCTATCTTCAGCTGTACTATCATTAAAAAGGCCAAAAAAATCTATCGAAATATATAAACATGAAAGAAAAACATCATACAGTCATGTATCACATAAGCCAACCACACTCTAAACAGATGATGATATATTTTTTATTCGGGGGTCTGACTATTAATTATTCTATGCAAGAATATACTTGTACATTAGCAGATACTCTATCATCGACTCTCAGCCAGGTGAGACGTTCATGCATTTTTGCAACAATATTTCAGGGAGAACAGCAAAGGTCTAGTCTTGCAGTCTTGCAGTCTCGTGTTGAGCCACTTGTAATTTGTTTAAAAGGCTGTAAATGTTCCGATAAGCATCATTAGGGCTTTCCATTGTCCACAAGTGGAAGGAGTAACGCTTAATCATCAACCGACCACACACAGAGGTTTAGCGGACCAATCAAAAAGAACTTCAGGACCACTTGGAAGCAGCGGGTACGCCATCACAGAGAAAACAAAAGGCACTGCACTCCGCCGCCACAATGTCCCCGCACGTGGACTTCCATTACTGAAGAAAAGGCATGCGGAGGTTTGCCCTCGAAATCAAACTTTCCAAATCTTCATTTTGGATTAATAAAGGGGAAGATGGAATGAAGCCATGAGCTGAGACATTCCTCAGGAGAATCTATCGTCATTTACCAGAACGATGAAGCATGACTTGATACTATCATTGTCATTTGGACTAAACGTAGTCGCTGACATCCATTTGAAATACAAAGGAAGCAGATTTCTTCGGCGTTGTGTCACATTGCTTTTGAAATTCAAATTCTGTGACGATTCAGTCTGTTTCCGACACAAACGTCTGCACATGTTCTTAAATATCTGCTGTCTTAGCTGAAGAAAGAGACTGATGTTTCCTTGATTAGGCCATAAGAGTGCTGACTCTCACTTGCAACCTAAGACAAACAAAGTTCGCTTCATTGAATTTTGCTGATCTCACGTTCATTCCAATATCTCCTTCTCCCGCCTCGCAGGAATCTCCGTGGTGCAAATACAGCAAAAAGCTAAAATCTTATCAAGGTTGTGATGCTGTTAGGATGAGCGAACACTTCTTCCTCTTCTTCAGAGATACTCGGCTTTGCCTGTTTACATACGTGATCGTCGGTTTCAGTTTTAGGATTTCAGCTGCTTTAGCAAATATCATTTTAGAAAATGGACTTTCTTCGGCAACATGTTTTTGAGGATTTTCTGCCTCTCGTGACTGACAGGTAGCAGAGCGTAACATAACGCAGCCCTGATATGGAAACTCGCACTCAGCACAGTGAAATGAGGATAAAAGGGAAAAGTTCCTTCTCCTTCCTGTGATGGACTTTTATCCCTGCGTGGATGATGTTTTCATACCGCACGAGAATAAACGCTCCGGAAATTGCCGCCTCAGTAGGAGGAAATTAATCCCAGCTAGCAATTACATACTGTGATAATTTAGCCTTATATACCGTGTTTCCTTCAACAACTTTGACTTGTGAAGGAGGATACAGAGCCTGGGTGTCTCCCACTACGCTCCATTCTTCCTGCAGCAGCGGGAACTACTGGCACAGGCTTGAAAAGAAGTGTGGCATTATCCTTTAATATGGACCGAGCCACGGGGAGGGCCAAATGATTTTCATGACAAGGGTTTCATCACCAGAATGGGGGCACGCAGAGGCCTCAGATGGCTGAACTCAATGACTAAACTCTCTTATCTTTCCATGCTGCAAACAAATCAAACACACACACACACACACAAAAAAACAACCACAATCAACATGCAGCACAGGAGTAGTCCTCTCTGCCGATGCCGCACGTCCCCTCTTTGGAGCCAGAGGAGAGAAAGAACTACTGATGCATTTAATTAGAGAGCCTTTAGAGAGCAGCGGCTCTTATCGCCATCCTTGTCCTTCTAGAAGACGCATATGGAGGAGGAAGTGCTCTGTTTGTGCAGATTAGAGCCCGCTCAGGAACACGCTGTTTGCACTGACTGTCGGAGAACAGCTTGTGGGCTATAGGAGAACTGAACGATGGCCGCAGTTCTCCATCAGGAGAAGGGGAAACAACGTGGTTTAATCTACCTGCCACTCTGCAACTCCAACGTGGAGCTGCCATTCAGCGCGCTGCACACTGACAGACTTTCAGACAGACACTCTGAAGCTTGAAACTG
The DNA here is from genome assembly GCA_014281875.1 of Nibea albiflora. Lineage (NCBI taxonomy): Eukaryota > Metazoa > Chordata > Actinopteri > Sciaenidae > Nibea > Nibea albiflora. The sequence continues at coordinate 4,404,504 of CM024795.1, read as the reverse complement.
TGACAGAGTCCTTCTGTCAGACGGAGCGGAGCAGTTTACCTAGATGACAGGTGTTTGTGTGTGTGTGTGTGTGCCGGATGTTCACACAGGTATATTTACCGCAAAGCTTAAGAAAAGCACACCTGGGCGCCCACTAACTGAAATAAATCCATATATCAGGCAGAAGGAGGCGGCGCAGCGCCTCTCCTCACACTTTAACGGATTACCGCACGGCTCAGGTCTTATTGTTGCAAGCAAACCGAATTTACGTCGGCGGAGCAGAGAGATGCATATCACAGAAGGAAGACACAGTCCACCGGAGCAGCGTCTGATGTTTCATAATGAAACGTTATCAGCGTGTAGGATGAGCTTGCAGAGCATCCAGGCACTTCTCAACAAGACAGGTGAAAAGTCTTCCTGTTGCAGTTTTGCCATCTGTGACGTGTGAATGAGCATTTTCGCCTGTGCACTGCTGCATGCGTCACGCACCGGGTCAAAAAGCCGAGGGGCACGCACCTTTTTTCAGATCAACTACTTTGCAGATGGTGTGACACAGTAGCAATTATCCACCTACAATATTAGTGCTACAAGAGACCTGTCAGAATCAGCGGGTCGTCCAGTAATCAGAAGATCGGTGGCTCCTCCAGTCTGCACGTCAAAGTGTCCCCGGGCAAGATACTGAACCCCAAATTGCTCCCCAAGGCTGCGCCATCGGTGTGTGAGTGCATGAATGTCATTAGCTCCTTTCTGATGAGCGGCTGGCACCTCGCATGGCAGCCTCTGCCGTCAGTGTGTGTGTGGCTGAATGTGAAGTGTAGTGTAAAAGTGCCTTAAGTGGTCGGAAGACTGGAAAAGTGCTAGATAAGTACAGCCAATTTAAACCCCCGATGTTTAAGTCCGGCCTCTTATAGTCTGTACATTAAGGTGACTTACAGCAGTGGTAGTGCAGCGCTGGTGTGTCTGCGGTTAAAGGAAATAACTTTTATATAGAAGTTATATAACTTGACTCTTCAAATATTAGCACTCACCCACAGTTTGACCTCCTGCATCAGCAATTCACACACTCAATTTCTTCCCCACTGCTTTTTCCCCCAATAATCCATCAATAATAAAAAGGTTTGTCGAAAACTGAAATTGTTGTTCTCTTGCTGCGCTGAATCGTGTTGCCGTGTCTGGTAAAGCTGTGTACAGATCTGAGACCTCAGATCTCAGCACTGTTTGCCGTGGTAACGGCTTTGATACACGAGATCGTATCTGTCCAGCTGCACTTTCAAAATTTGGTTCAGATTTCCGCCGATTCCTCCAACGCAGAGGTGACTGGTGCAGTTCAGCAGTGAAGACAGACAGCGGAGATGCAGTAGGAGGGATGAGAGGAATATGTGCGCCTAACTGTCGCAGACTTCTGAGAGAAACATGATTGTACGACCATGTGACACACAGCAACAGGTTTGAGTCAGCTTCAAAACAAACAGATAAAAAAGAATATTAAAACTTGCTGATTACTTGATTTATTATTAGAACATCCGACTGTTAGTTGCAGTCCTACTTCAGCGTGTTAGCAAACATGCAAACACACGTACATGGAGGAGTCTACAGATGAATGAAAGGCACAGGCTGGGACACACAGACAGGAAGTTGTTCCAGTGACAGGCTGATAATCAGGAAGCGGTGCAGATGCTGTTGTGTATGAAAAAGCTGAGAGGTAAACACAGATGCTGACAGAGGCAACCAGCAACAAAAGCTGCGAGCAGTAGGACTGAGCTGCGTGCTCATTATTTATTAGCACTTTTTCTTTTGTTTTCGGGACGCACGTATCAGTTTGGAACAACCAAATCCAGCGATTAACTCGAAGAAATCAATGTCCTTCTCCTCTTTGGCTACAGAAGTCCTGAGACTTTAATCCAAACCTGATCTGGCTGATTTCATTCAGGCTCAGAAACATTTGAGGCTTGCACTCAGTCTCAGAACCCATCAGCTATTGTCTGAGGATGATTTAGTCTGCGGAGGCAAAGGCCAATATTTCTGGGCTTCTAGCCAGCGGATATCCAGAAAACGGTGGGTAAGACTTCTTCTGGAGTCTGATTAGCAACTCCACATGCCTGAATGACAAGTCTGTCACCTCTTTTGAGCTCCACACAGGCTGTAGGAGTCAAAGATCTCTTTATTTATATGCATGCATGAATCTATAAAGTCTGCAAACTGTGCAAGTCCTTCAAATCACCGAATAAGAATGGCTAACCCAGCTATCAGCTGACCACGTGAAGTTCATACCAAAGCCAAGCTACGCACACATAAGATGTGAAGTTATTTACACAGGGCACAAAGTAATTCAACTGACCATGAAGCAGATTTGATCCAGGCACTAATAAAACCGCCATTATGGGCTCACTCACTACTTTACAACGGCCTTGGCTTTAAAATGACTGTGCACTTTGATAATGTGCGTTCCCTAAAGTGGGGTCCAGCTAAAAGGTGCTGCAAAATGACAGACTTTGCATCACTGAATTAAAGCAGCAGAGCAGTCAGGACACGGTTGAAGGAAGTTAAATATAGAAATTTGCCCCCTTTACCTCGCAGTTAAATCTCAGTGCCTTGACATTACATGCCCGATCCTCTATAATCTTCTTCATTGGACAACATTACTATACGTCTGTCTGTGAGAGCTCCAAAGCCTCCACGTCATCAGTACTTGTATAGACTTAACCAATAAATACAGGACAAACAGGATAATAAAGATATGATGAAGTAACAAACTGACTGTGAATGTGACAGGGTCAGTTTTTATGGAATAATGCATGCCTTGTTTTGAGATTAAAGAGATGAGCATCAGGAGCGGTGAGCTGGCCAACCGGAGAGAGCAACCAAGCAAAGAGACCTGGAGGAACCAGCACGGGGGTCAGCTCCCGCCGAAACATCACCCTCCTGAAGCGCAGCAGCTGGTGTCCACTGCCGTTTTACTCCAGCCTGGAAATAAGTGAGTACCAGTTTAAGATTGGAGCGGTCGGACACCGGGGGGGCGAGAGGGAACGGGCTAGGTGGTGTGCCCCGGTGAGAAGCCGGTGGATGCTGAGCTTTTCTGGGCAGAGTGACAGCCTCTTGGCTGTAAAGCTTCCGAGGATCCCGGTGTGCAGGAGGACTGCTGGACTAACAAGCGAGCCTTTGGACAGCTGTTTGCGTCATGAACTCTGAACTTTTACATTTTGCCTGCTCACCCTCGATCTTAAGAATCTGTGCATGAAACATCAAACATCGCGCTGATGTTGAGAATTTAAGATCACAAAAAGAAAGTTTCCTATTACTATCAGAAACTGGACAAATCCTTAAAGATAGCAGGATGCCGAACATCCAGAAAAACACTTTCTGACCTGCTGACATCTGTCTGCTCCATGCGTGCGAGTTTGTGAACTTTTTCTATGTTTTGTTTCCCCCGGATCTGCTGCTCTGTTTTGTATTTTCCCCTCGGTACGGCCAACATGCATTACTATTCTATGAGCTGCGTCAGTCCCACACACGCACACACACACACACACACACACACACACACACACAGACCCTCGATTGTCCCTGCGCCCAGGACGGTGAGCGAGACAGCAGCAGTAGCAGATGGCTGAATTTAGTTCTCATTGTATCAGGTTACTGCAACACACACACACATACATACATACACACACGAAGGTCATCTACGTATTACTTATGCAAGTCCAGATGAGAACTTGTTTCAGATTATTGGCCCGATCCAACCATTAAGCGAACGGTTGCTAGGCAACGGCGATGACTCGCACGATCTAATTGACATCCAATCAGTCACCATTCACCTTGTAGCTGACAGGAAAAAGGGAAGCGATAGAAAGTCTCTGCAAGGCGGTGCAGATCTGTTATTATCTTGACTGTTTCCACCGCGTTTTTGGTTACTGTGGTAAAAATGAACATCTTTCATCTTTGTAGCTCACCGTGGAAAGACGTGATGGAAACGCAGATACACGAGCAAAGTGAGGGGAAAATAAAGATACAAACAGACGGGAAAAGATGCGAGGAGACAGACAACAAAGAAGCAACATTGTGCTTTTTGTGACTCCATCGATGACAGACAGTAATCACTTGACAGGAGAACTGATATTGGAATATAATGACAACGCAGTGTGGGAGCGCTTAATTAGTCTAGCTTCATTGTTGTTTCCGTCCCGAAGCAGGCAGCAGCTGCTACACGGAGTGGATGCGCTGACAAAATGCTCGTGTTTGTGAGTGTGTGTGCACACGAGGATGTCACATTAAGTTTTATTTGGGTATTATTTTTAGTTTTGCGTTCAGTTTTAATTTGGTGGTGGTGGATTAGATCAGATGATGTTATTCAGGAAGAAAACAAAGAGGAAGGAAGAGCACTCAACTTTTTTTTTTTTTTAGGACCAAAGGAAAGTTAGGCTGAGTGCAAGAGAGAACGCAGGCAGGCAACATGCAAACTCCACATAGAAAGGTTCGAACCAGTGCTAACCGCTGCACTTTATTCACCAGTCACCTGTACACTGATGGCAACTTCATACACACCCCGACAGCGCAGCCATCACCTCACACCTTGACTAGACTTGAAGAAGCATGGAATGAAACAAGCCATTCCAGATTTGTTCGGATCAATTTAAAACGTTGAAAACTAAAATCTTCCTGTTGTACTACTGTAGTTTTGTTGATTTCAGTGCTTCAAACTACAAAAACAGTCGCCTGTAGTGTTAAACCGACACAGAACAAATGACTCTCAGCTCTATGAATATATTTCAGCTAATTGATCAACCTGATTCCAGCAGCAACAGGCAGCTGCAGCAAAACAAAACAAAATCTGCTAAAGACACTAACATATATATATATATATATATATATAATTTTTTTCTCTGGAGACGAAACTATGAAGGGAGTGATTATTGGACTGGAGCGTTAAATTAATGCTAACATTGCTGCATGAGATACTGCTGCTGTGTTCACAGCTTGTAACCCCGAGAGGCCCAAAACACACAAAATGAATGAGTTTAGATGAAATATAAACTTTCATCTGCTTTGATATGTTTCTGTCCCTGTTGCTATGAGGACGTTTGAACGTGCATTTATTTTCTTTGGGGAGTCCGACAGTCTGTGAGAATTTCATTCCACCTCCATAAAAGTGAGAAAATGAAAGTTTTTCTTGTTTTATGGAACCAAAGTCTGACGAATCAAGTCACACTGTGGGCTGAACGTCAGATTTGAATCAGAACTAATCAAAAATATTAAATAGATAACAATTATATTAACTTAGTTCAAATCGGTTTGCGTACTTCTGTAATGAAAAAACTTACAATGGATTCTTACCTTACTGATATTCTCCGCCTTTGTAGCTACAGGTCAACAATCCCACCATGTTTTGGTTTTGAGTAAAACTAAAAATACATTTTGTTAATTGACACTTGAGGGTCTTTCACATTTTTCACAGACTTCTACATTTTTAATTGAGTTTGTAAATGTTTTTACATGCCCCGCTGCTGCTGTGGCCCATTTTCCTGAAAGGTAGATGTGTCAGCATGAGGCCCAGCGGGAGAAACAGCAAAGTGACAGTGAAGTAGCTGAGGAGAAGGCTGGAAGAAGCAGCTTTCGCGCACCACACACACACACACACACACACACTGGGAGAGTTATTTGTCCTCGTGCCCGGGACTGTTGGGAGGGCAGTGGCAGCAGATGGTCTGCAATAGCTCTCATTGTCTCAGGGATGAGGCAACGGGGAGCAAGGCGTGCCCTGCTCGGCCCCGGCCTGGAGACGCCATCGCAACGTCCTGCGTCAGTGTCACAGTCAACCTCTTTGCCATAATTAAGGCCAGCCCCTCTGGTTCCACCTGACAGCAGAGAGCAGCTGGAGGACAAAGGAAGAGGAGGAGAGGTCGAATCCTCCAAACGAACGGCAGCTGAGCGGCTCTCATGTTCCAACATGTGCACCAACACGCACATACATGTCCACTGGTCACATGTACAGGGAGAAGGCTATGACAGACTGTGTTCAGCGACTAACCCTCAACTCGGACTCAATGCAGCACCTGCTCAGCCTCAACATCCTCATTTTAGACCAACACTGAGCTTAAAGTGGATCTCTAATGGCTGCTAGTGCCACTCAGAGCAGCCTGAAATGAGTTCAACCAGGAGGAAAAATCTTATCAGCTAAACCTCCGACAGCACAGACACCTAAACAGCATTCAGAGCAGACTATTGTAGCACATGCACTGCAGCCTGAGTCAGTATTGTTAAATTGCTTGTGTTCCATTGTGTCATTGATACACGACGGGGCGTCTGTAACTAATGTCTGTGTCTTGTTGTCCATTGATTGGTTTGTTTTAGCCTCAGCCGGTCCGACCACTTTATTTTTCCCTCTACACTTTCAAACAATCGCTTTTACTGACTGAAAACTCAGAGATGAAGAGGTCACTTAGAGGTCACAGGACATTCGGATGTAAAACTGGGTTACAGTACATCAGAGGTAGCATAGTTAGGCTGTATATACATGGTTATCACTGCGTAGCCCATTAGCAATCATGTTTTTTTGTAATCTTTGGCCAAAGTTGTGTAAAAGTTACTTCCAGACTCTGAGGAATGAATTATTTTGACTTTCTTCAGGGTCGGTACGGTAGATAGTTGGGAAAAAAAAAAAAAAACATGGGTGCATAACAGTTATTTTTCGACCTTCATCCCAACTTAATCCGTAATCTAATCTTAATCCTAATCCCTTACTATCCCTTTAAAAAAAAGTGATGACCAACCAAAATGAGCCGCTCCCCGAGGATTTTCCTCATCGTTCAATCCTCAAATGCATCTCGCATACATGCACGGAGTTGAGCTGAATCCTCGGCTTTGGCAAAACGCTGAGTTGGATTTGAAAATCTAAACCTCGACTCGCGCAGCGGCAGGAAGCGGCATCAAAAACAACAACTCTAACGATGATCTGGACAACCTGACAAACGAGAGCGGCTCCAGTCCTCGTGACGGCTCCATCCAACGCAATCAAACGCAACGCTTCTGTTTCCCAGGCATCGCGGGCCGTCTTTCAAGACGCTGACAACTAAGTTTGGTGAAACATCAGCCATGCAGGAGGCGCTGCATCTGTTTCTGACAGCCTCCACACTTGTCATCTGCTCTGCCAGCTGCGGCACAGCCCACTTCCAAAACTACAGAGTGAAAGATGCATCATGATCAGTCCTGGGAAGTTGGGCGCGTGTGAATCCGCTGGTGACCCATGTATGTGAACAACAGATGCAGTCACATCAGATTGCTCAGTCCATCATAACCGCTCATGATTTCAGACACAGTGTCTTCATTTCAAGATTTAAACTTATTGATTAACCCTCCGTTACGTCTCACATTTACGGTGGAGAGATTTCAGCAGATGTAAGGCAAAAAAAATGTACCTTGATGAGGCTCTGGAGCCAACAGGATGGGTCCCTTAATACAACTCTATCTCATGAAAACAACTTCTCGAGTTGTTCCTTAATAAATGCGTTTCATTTAGTCAAGTGCCCTTCTTGAATCAATTCTTCCAAATGAAAAGTGAATACAAGCTTTCACAGCTCAACCCTCTCCCTCAAAATCACGTTTGTATGGTTTTGCCTAATGCGTTTTGGAGGAAATGTAATTACCGCCTGGATTATGTTCTCTGGCAACATTTTTTTCCCCCCAGGCTGTGTGGTGTTATGTTCTCATAGCACACACACACACACACACAAGTTGTAAAGAGGTGGTTGGAGTGGGTGGTGGATTTAAGAGGTGCACACTGGAGACATGGAGGTCTCACATGTGGTTAGGTTTAGAGAACAGGACTGTAAGAGCGAGGTAAAGATTGTGGTTTGGTTCAACAGTTACAAGGCAAACGTCTTCTTTTGTGTTATTGTTGTTTATTTTTTTGGTTTTTAATTAATATCAAATCAAATTTGTGGTATATTAAAGTAATTCTAGAAAGCAGCGTTGCACAGAAAATGTACAACATTAATAATGTTGCATAAACGCTGGAGAGGTGGAGGACGATGCGGAAAAATATGAGCTCAAACCACAGATTCATAGTTTTCTCTGCTAGCGCTTCATTTTTAGAAATCAGATGCAACACACAGGTTTGATTATCAAAGTCATCAAGTCATGTTAAGCATCAAACTGTGGAGATTTCTCAGTGCAAATACAAGTCTGTCTTCAAATCTACCTTCAGATATTTTTCTTTGTTGTCTTCGGTTATTATTTGAGCGATGTTTTCCACCTAGTGTAGATGTTTATTTCAGTTCCTACTTTTTAAAAGACAGACATCAGGTGCGGTGTTTAGCTCAGTCGGTAGAGCAGCCGCCCCACGTGTGAATGCTCAGACTCTCTCCCGCACTACTGTCACTCTTCAGCTGTCTCTGTCAGAAAAAGGCCAAAAAAAATCTTTAAAAGATATACATCACGTTTATATGCAAAAAAAGATTCTACGAGGAAATGTCAATTAACGTGCATGACAAGTCGCAGAAATCACGCAGGGACGTGGTCCTGCATACATTGCTGCCACTGCTCTGAAATTCTGAAAACAATTGCGTAAAATACAGAGGTAACTTCTAGGTGACAGGTCTGACAGGTCTGCTGGCAACTTTGTAGTTGCGTGCTCACGCCGAATCAGTCTGCTTGAATCTAAAACTTGCACTTGATTCCTCATCTGGAGTCTCGCTCTGCACTGAAGGCCTCACCTGTCTCCTCACACGGTATGATCACTTTAACATTCATTGTATTTTACAAGTCTCCCCTCACGATCCCATCGCGGAGTAGTTGTCTTTGTTTCCCTGAAGAGAGCTAAAAAGTTACCACCTCTCCTCCTGAGGTGTCATTTCACGCACATTAACTCCGAAAAAGCAAGCTGTTAAGTTTTTGTAAGGATTTTCATTAACTGTCATGTTTCCATTTCTTCGCTCCGCCGGATGTAAAAGCTCAAATTTAAACTGACTTTTTTGTCACGTCGCTGTTATAATTTGACTTCTGAGGTTTGATTTTTTAAAAATCCCATTTCACTTTCACCTCCTTTATTATTATGGAAAGTCTTTTCCACGTGCTGATTCATTAACACACCTTATTTTGCTGTCACTGATTAACTTCAGCCTCTTTCGAAACCTGCCGTGTGTGTGGAGGAACCTTCACAGAATAATCTTCAGTGAACACGAGTGACGCGTGCACTCTCCTGACAGATTATGCACACGTTAAATCACGTTACTTTCCAAAGCTCACAGTAGGCTCATCTAGATATCGATCCCCATTCAGTGCAGTCGATATTTGCCATGATTAGGATGCCGGTGTAGAACTCCCTCTGCTCTTGTAAACTAAATAAACTTGTAAATAAATTAACTATAACTTCTGCAGCAAGTCTCAAAATTAAAGAAACTGCCGGCTGCAGATGGAGGACAACAAGCCTGCCCTGTGGCTTCACATCCGTTCATGAACCGGGCTCAAGATCTCTACATGAAAAACATTAAAGCTGTCCACAGCACTGAGAAGCGCCGTCTCTTGCATTAAGGAAATGGGTTACATCAGGTTATAATGGAGGATTGTGTTGCTGTAGTTTCTTGGTGGACGTCAGATTTTGAATGGCTCCCAGTGTGACTTTCAGATCACAGAGTTATGACATGTAAAATAACTATTTCATTTTAATTTTACAAGCAGAACATTGCGGTTTCAATCCCACATTACAGACCGACTCCTTCATAAAAGAAATTAAAGAACGATTCAATGTTTTTTTAACGATTAATAAATGATCCCTGTGTTCTCTGGGAGGCAGTGAGGGGGATTCATCAGGGTTTGCTTCCAAAGTAAATAAATCCAGATTGCAACATAGGCCTGCAATTGCTCCGCTGGGAAAAAGGCATCTCTGAAGAAGAAAATATTATAGCCTTGAATGTTATACCTGAGCTGGTGCTTAAGAGGGAGTTACTCAGCAAAGACCTCAATCAATTACTCAGATGTAGAGCAGACTTCCTCATGCATAGAGCCGGGCAAAGTTATTATCTCAGCTGTGCGACAACCAAGGCATTGCAAATATAACCCCTGTTAAATCTGAATTGTCTGCTTACCCAACAGAAATCAATGATAACTTCTGTGCATCCTCCTCCTCCTCTCTGTACACATCTGAGATAAGTTATCATCCAATTCGGCTCTAGTTTGTTTCAAAAACATCTGCAGCTCCCTGCTGCTTTCACAGCAGACTTGCTATAACTTTATGTGACCTCTATAAGCTCTTCTGACTATGAATAAAGGAAAGTCAGCAGGCTCGGATGGTTTACTTCCAGGATTTTGTTTAGCCTTTGGCCCCAGGTCGGACCTCTTTTGATGGATTCTTTCTGCGAATACAAAGTGTTTATTCTCTCAGAGCCATTCCGTCTCTATAAGTTATCAACTAATAACTGGCAGCCTTCATTAAAAACTAGCTTGCCTCAACAATGTGCCCGGGATTCTTCGTCCAAAGTCGTCCTCTCTCTTGATGCAGAGAAAGTTTTTGTTCTCCTGGAGAGACATTTCATCTCGACGCATTGGGTTCAATCATTCACGTCCTTTATTCAAACTCCAGTGCTATGGCTGTTGACAGGGAACATCCCTCACTTCGCACTCCCTAAACAGTGTAAGAGACAACTGCAAGACACATGTGACAGAGGTGGAAACTGGTTTGCAGAGTTGTAAATTCCCCCCTTCATCATTTCATTCTCACGTCTCTTATTAAAATGAATTTTGCCCGCTAAAGCTCCGCACAATCATTCTGTGTTGGTATCTTCAGTCGTCCACATTTCATGACATAAATCTTCAATTGGGCAGGCAGCCAATTTCATTCTACCATAAAGCTGTCCGTACTTTCCGTCGTATCTATGGGCCCGTGGGCGTCGGTGCATTGCAAGACACGCAGAGACATTTAGACGCACCTGCATCTTTCTATTTTAACCTTCAGTTGCGCAAGGCGACGCACACTTTGACGATTTGTCCGTTCCATTTTTCTTCCTCTAGGTCTCTATAGAGCATAAAGGGTACAAACATTTGGCAGAACATGTTGCTTTTCAACCATCATGTTATTAATTTTAATTTTATGCATAGAACATAAGTCACTCCTCACATATTCCATGAAAGCTTCACTGAACATCTCATATGCTCCGGGGATGCTCAAGGGTTGTGGATTCATGGAAAAGAGTTTTCCGGCTACAATCCAGCCCACTGGATGACTTTGAAATATGAAAACAAGCTGTTAATCCCAATGTTCAATAAAATCTAGTAAAATACTGAAGGTTGACACTCCTACTGTATAGCATATTGTCCTAACCAATGCCTAGCTCTACCACCTTGGAACTCTGTGTGAAGCAGAGGTGTCTTACAGCTCACAGCTGCCATGAGGCGACTAATGGAAACCTCAGAGTCCCATCTCTATAGAACTGTGTTTAAATCAAAGGAATAAAAATAGTATTGTATCAAAGTCAACTGGCAGGAATAGGTGATCCATCACGGTGAAAAAAAAAGTCATGACCTTTGAAGTAAGCACGCCGACAGGACTTTCACACCCTGGACGCAAGTTATCCTAAATGCAATGACCTCCACAATGGCCGCCCTATGGAATTCTGGCATGGAAGATACGCCAGCTGCAATTGTATTGTAGAGAAGAATGTCATACATCTGTGCAGCACGAGTTATGAAACACTCTCTCGTGCGACCGGGACTCGATATCTCAAGTATGGCAGAATGCATTTCCGTGTTCGGGTGGTGGAGAGCGTCGTCTAGTAATCGGAGGGTTGCTGTTTAGATTCCCAACTCCCCGAGTCAAGTGGAGGTGTCTTTGGGCTGAACCATTGCTCCCAATGTTTGTGGCATCAGATGAGCTTTGTGTCTTTGGATGTGGAAAACGGAAATACAAGTATGTTTACAATTTAGCATTCATATTTAGAGTGTACAAGGATACCAGGCAAATGATTTTGAAGATGCCGTCCGTATTATTCCTCTGTGTGTGGACAGTCATCTGCATTCTGCGCATAACCTTGTGCAATCCATGCACTCTTCTTCTGAGCGGCCGACTGAATTCTCAGTTTGTCTTTCAAGTACACTCCACGTCAAATCAGAGAGCCGGGCAGCAACCTTTTTAATGCCAGACACAGACATACAACATGTTATTTTCACACCGCCCGTCCCGTCTTTTCAACACTGCTTGTGATATCGATGCTTTTCTGCAGAAACGTGTCAGATGTTTTAGAAAATGGGCAGCAGAGGCACTGATATAGTCTTTCAATAAAATAACTCCTAGTATAAGAGAGCTATAATACCATCTGCGTAACAAACCCTTCCATATTCTGTATTAAATCTCTCATTAACTTCTCTCTAAATCTCCGCTATCTCTTGTGGAGTATCCTGAGGTGACTTGCAGTCTGTCTCGGCTCTTCTGCCCGTGTCCTTCTACCAGCCGTGGCTACCTGTGCTAAGCTCGCCCACCTTCCCTTCCCCTCATTCACTGATAGCATCAGCTCCCGATTCACTGCAGCCACCTCGGCTCTCGTAATTGATACAGAATCCGGACGCCGCGAGCAGCTGACATTCAACGCAGTCTGAAGGACAGCTAGGGAAATGAGGAGCGCATAATGGAATAGGCCGCCAGCACAAACAGGAGGAAGAGCCACTTGTAATGTGATCTGCTCCAGCGCTTAAATATCAAGTGCAATTAAATGCCAGTGACGGCAGGACGGAGACAGCTCGAGCTGCGTGCGCGTCTGGAAACAAATTTGCTCTCGATCAGTAGTGACATCCTTTATGTAGTCAGCTATCATTTACTGTGTGCGGGTAAAGCAGCAGGTCTGCTGTTTGTGCCCTGGCAGGGACAGAACACGCTCGCTGGATTTTACAAAATGAGGACAAACTCTGAGAAGCAGATGACATTTTGCAAACACAGACAAAGTTGCTGTTGCTTCACCGCGAGGGGTGAAATCAACGCGTAACAGATGCCTTTCAAACTGTCCGGCCTTGGGTTGTCTTTAGATTCTGTTTACCGGCTCTGAGCAACAGTTTTTCTGGTCGGAGGTCATTAACAACGTACTGTCTCACAGTCCGACCCCTCCGCACTAACATTTTAACAAAATTGGCACTGGCAAAATCCATTAACTCTTAAGAAATGTTTTTGTAACTTTAGTTTTTTGGATATCTTGTTTTGTTTCTTCAGTATTGGGAAGCAGAGGCCTCAAACATCCTGATCAGTAGTCTGTATCTTTAAAATATTACTTTCATAAAAGTTCTTTTTCTGGCTTAAAATGGAAATTTTGTGACTCTTTCGTATTTATTTGTTCATAGGGAGATAAATGTAAATATACATCCACCTGTAGGAGGCAACAGAACACTAGAATCAGGCCGATAAAGGAAATAAAGTGCTCACATCATAAAATATATATATCGTATTGTGAATTGTTGGATTTTCTCTCTTATTTCTGTGACTGGGTGCAAACTCTCTTCTTTTATCTGCTTCAGTCCTTTCCTGTCCTCTGTCCTCAGCCCCGGGAGTGAACTCTTGTTGCTCCCGTTGGGAGGGGTTGTCTCCGGGCAGGGCAGGGCAGGGCGATACCGGGAGAGGGCACTCAGGGCGAGCGCCGGGTCAGCCATTTTGCTCATCTTTTTTTCATGTTCCACAAGTTGTACACTGTAGGACTTTACCTGGGAGCAAGAGAGTGGAAGTGATGTAGTGCCTGCGTGTGTGTGTGTGTGTGTGTGTGTGCACAAGAGTGTGATTTGCACGTGTGGAACCTTTCTACAAGGGCATAGAGCTCAGGGGTGCAGACAGAGATTAATGATAGGAGGTGACAACTCTCTTTCAATATTAAGGGAAGAAAGTTCTGTCGTTGTGTGAACGGCAGGGGGAAGGGAGAGAGAGAGAGACAGGGAGAGACAGACAGCGTGAGAGAGACGGAGCCCTGAGGAGTCACAGCAGAGGCCGAATTGACCCTTTCCAGCAGTTTATACTCCCCCAAGACGCAGTGATTAACTAGAGTACCATCAAGTCACGTCTGGGCTATCCACTGTACCACGAGCTGCTGAAACTCAACGCATTCTCTCCTCATTGAAGGTTTGTTTCCATCGATCGTGGCGAGAAAAGTTCAAGATGAATGAGAATCAACTGCAGCACTTGATTTTAACATCAATGGATTTATTACAACTCAAAAAACTACAGCAGCCATGAAGTGGCTTAAAGAAGGACACGAAAAAATGTCGACTGCTTACCAAACCAATGAAAGTTGGTAGTCGGGTTCTGAGACAGGTGAATTTTAATACAGACATACAAACTGTACAGTGTACAGTGGTTGTGCTGTGCAGATTTGTCCTTCTAGTGTTCCTGTATTTGCAGCTTTGGATAGAAAGCGCTGTATCGCTCCTGATGAGCGGTGTTTGAATGTGTGCATGAACGCGTGAATGTGGAAAGTGTTCATAAATGCTCTGAGTGGTAGGCAGACCATAAAAGCACTGTATGAATACAAGTTTATTCACCGTCTCCCGTCCGCGTTAGAGCAGACAAGGATACGAGGCTCGAAAGACTGATGCTGAAGATGCAGTCCAGATTGTTCTTCTGTATGTAGTTAGTCATCACGCAGCCTTGTGCAATCTGTTCACTCTTCTGAAACCAGACAGAGAATTCTGTGTTTGTCTCTCAGGATCAATCCATGTCAACCGGAGAGCGGAGCAACAACCTCTATACTGCCAGAAACAGACATGCAACGTGTCATTTTCACAACATCACAACAACATTTTCTGCAGAAAGGCCCCAGGAAAATGTTTAGCAAATGGGCAGCAGTGATGTCAGCTATGCGGCACAGGTAGCACAGACATATATAGTCTTCCAGTAACACCTAAGATAGGAGAGCTAAGATTTAGCACTTCATTATGCTAGACGTGTGATTCTTCTCTTCTAATTTCATCTTCCCATGTTTTTAAATGAATCCCTGCTGTTCAAGAAAACATCTACGGCGTTCACTCCTTGTTTTGCATTCCAACAGGTCACCACGTACCTGGCTTTAGCCTGCTAAGGACTTTGGCTTGAGGGAAATTGCATTTATGCAAAAATAATATTGCTACATTAAAATTTTACGACAAATTTCAGGATCTCTTACTTCTGCAGCTGAACCCTGAAGTTCTCATTTGAAATCCTTTCTCTAAAAGAGTGTCACCTCGTTGCTTAGTCGTGCTCCTGAAAAGAAGATGAGTAACTTTAGATCGAACATGATCGAACACGTTCATCAACATGCTGCAGCACAGCTGACGAGGAGGAACTCACATCGCTCCACTGTTAAGAAATAAAAATCATAGGAATCATTCCTTTGGGGCAAATACCTGCGAGGTGAAACTTCCACGAGCCACACGTATCTCTTCCCCAAGTTGTACTTGATCAGAGAAAGGATGGGACACTGTTTTGACATCCATCACTACAAACCTGACAAATGCTCCTAATCAGAGCCACTGCTGCTTGTCAGAATAAAAGCTTGCAGTTTAAATGACTCCGGTATCGCCTCAAGCGACTCGTTTCTTCACACACTTTTTTACCATCCTTCAGTTTCACTAACTGCTACCAGGATACATTCACTAACACTGAATAACCTTCATCTTATTATTATTATTTTTTAAAGCAGACGGAGCCTGAAAAAATGTCCAAATCAGGTCTGAGCTGGATTCTGTTTGAACTGTTCTGGCGTTGTTTACTTGACAACAGGGGATTGGATGCCGTACCAAATTATAATATTCTGTTAGAACATTTTTTCCTGGCACGGTGGTGAGAGAAGGGAAGCCCAGCCAGACACTTTTTTGTGCCCTTCAGTCGTAATCACACGGGTCTGCCCGGCTGTACGTTGTTCTCCTTTTGTCCCGCGTGGATGCCAATCTTGTTTCCGAGCAACAGGAGTAAGCTGCATTTACTGACAAAAGGACGCCCCAATGCATGATGGGCCCTTAGTTACTATATATGGTATCATCCCGCCGCATGATCAAACAGACACTTGACAACAACAGATACTACCCAGCAACCATTACTGAATATCTGTGTGTGACAAAAAAGCCCCACAGGGCTTTGGGCTTGCTTTTCAAGGGCATATGAAATATAGCAAATGCATATTTGTATACGCTCTCTGAACCCACAGAACCCGGTTCAACCCGTCATACCCGCACAGTCTATACTTCCATCCCTGCCTCAGAGGTTGCAGTGTTCAGAACCTGCAATACAAAAGCACTTAAACAAAACACCTTGCTGCTACGAGGACTAAATTTGTAAAGTTTGACCTCGGGTTGGCGTTCCAGAACAGGTCACGAGAACACTGAATTCAGCAGGATCCGTGCGGAGAGCTTGAATGTGCTTTAATGGCAATCATTTTGTAATAGCAGGAAGTCGGCTGGATCACCCAAATCAATACAAGTCATCCTCCGGGGAGCATAATTAAACTGATGTTGCTCATTTCGTTTGTACAAAGCTGAACGACAGAAGACCGAAATGATCAAGTCATTATCGGAATGTCACAATTATTCTTCTGTCAGTGGCTGAATTGAATAGTTGACTAATTGTTTTATATTTTATAAGGCTGCTGTTACTAACCACTTGATTTTGGACGGAGGATTGTGACAGATGACGTCAGCACAGTCAGCAGGGTTCACCCTCTGGGATACTTATACTTTATTTGATATATTGCAAGAGTGTTTGCTCATGCATCACCACAAAATATCATTAGGATTCATGTTGTAAGCTGATTATCATCTGCAAATTCTTCGTTAGTTTCATTAGTTTTAATCTGCACCTAATTTCAGTTCATCTGGCCAGTAGTGGTCGAGATATCTAAAGCTTTGGACGGACAGCACTGACACAAAAGTCCTTCAGCCTCTCACTTAGCGCAGCGAAAAGAAAAAAAGACTTCCATACAGGAACTGTAAATTTACATCCGTACCCCCGGCTTTGCCCTTGCTCCTGCCTTTATCTACTAAATAATTCCTTGCTGGTTTATTTCAATCCTCGGGAGATCACAGCCGCCTCTTATCCATGCAGGCCGACATACCGGGTTGCTGCCCAACACTCCGGGATGACATCACCCTCTTCACTTCAAGGTCACCCACGGGTGGGGGATACAGTGTCAGGCAGGTTCTGAGCACAGAAATTCAACCTGCTTTTCCTCTGGATTATTTCAGTTCAGCAGTCTGTTTCCACTTCATCTACTGCATGTGTGCATGTGTGTGAATATGCGTGTGTGTGTTCTCCATCACTGTGATGTCATGATGAATGGGCGGCCAACAAAGCGGAGGAGAGGCGGCGAGAGAAGGGGAGAGGAAAAGCGATCTCTCCTCTGCCTTTTTATCGCTCTATTTCATCATGGAAATCACCTCATTTACTCCGAGCACTTCTCCATTCATCTCTTATTGTCACTGGCAAAACCCATTTTCTATCTGCACCAGTGCTGTGTGTGTGTGTGTGTGTGAGAGAGAGTCGCAGGGATACGGGAAAAGCAGCAAGCTCACTACATGCAGTTTGCATTTGTACATTGTTGCATTAATGTTGCATTAACTCGCGCTGCACACGTGTTAACATCAGCAAAATAATTTACTATGCATGAATCTTTTGTTGTTTAGTTTTTTTAAGTGCTGGCTCATTTTTAGTCGTATAATAATATCGGTACATAAATTCTGATGGAAATAAACTCCACAAAAACACTTTTACATTTAGCCATTTCGACACTAGCGATGGAAATGCCGGTCCATTGTCATCGTCATCATCGTTTTGCTCCTGACTGAAACATCTCAACAGCTACAGGATGGATCGTCATGAAAATGTACATATTCATGAATCCTGCTGACTTCAGTGATCCCCTCATCTTTTCTCTAGTCTCTGCCCAATGACGCCGACATTAATTACTTTGAGTGAAATGTCTCGACAGACTGTTAGGATGGATTACGGTGACATTTGGTACAGATATCCACAGTACGTCCCTCTCAGCATGAATTGCAATAACTTTGGTGAACACCAGGTCGATTGTTGTCAAATACTTCGGTTTGTACCAAGTCTGGTACTTGCTAAACTAATAACATTGACACCAGCCTCATGTGTACTAATATGTGTTCCCAGTTTGTCAGACCAAAGACGAAAAGTGTTAATTAACCATCCACCCAAATCTGAATGATCAGGTGAGTTCAGAAAACAACACTTTGAAACACAGAGCGAGATGAATTCATCTCTGTCTCTCTGCTCAGGGCGGCCTCAGCGTGTCATCGAGCCGCCCTTTAAGGACCGCCCACAAAACCCTGAAAACTGGTGACTATACTCCAACATCTCTAATGTATTTTGAAAGAAAGCCTTTGCACATGGCAGCAAGTAATGCGGTAACACAATATGATAACGTATGACCACATTACCTGCTTACTCTGATACAGTATGAGCACGAGGGCTGAGGCTTGCCCTTGATAAAAGCATCTTCTAAATGAATAAATGTAAATGCAGACACTGGTGCGCGATAGCTATAGTAGTTGCTGTGGTGACAGCTGTGCTACACTACAAGTGTGAATGCTATATATAGCTGCAGTCCTGCTGTACTACAGCTACAAACACTCTCGCCACGCATTTCTATGAATGGAGTCCTTTAGACAGTAGATGTCATATCATCATTATCCCAGAATAAACCTTAAGAAGACGGATTAAAGCCCCGACGTAAAGCGCCGTGCATGAAGCTCTGACATACAGCAATGTGCTAAACGTGTAACATTCTTCACATTCGTGTTATGTTTGTTTTTTGCAGTGCAGCAAAGAGCTTAAGCTGCATCTGCTAAGAATCTAATCAGTGCCTTGTTTCCATTCCATGTCAAGCTAGGGGTCCTTGGCTGGGAAGGCTGTGTGAGGTGGTTAATGACATGAATATGATTAATAATTCAGAACAAACCCTATGTGGGTCTAAACAGAAACGTGCCAGCGTGCTGGTGCCTTCAGTGAATAGCAGGAGAGCGGTGGCCCGGCTCTTGGAGTAATCCGACATGACAGCGTTCACCTCGGATGATAGAGAGTGGAAGAAAACTATCAAAATGCTTATAAATATCTTATAGAACTGCTGAGGAGCGCCGGAGCAGGGGGGAGCGGGGGCAGAGGGGGCGTGGAGGCTGTCAGATGTGCCCCAGCTCGTGCTGCAGAGGCAAATATCACGCTACTCACATGCAAGATGAGGATAATGTGTGTTTATCGACGTGTTCGGTGTCTGTGATTGCATGCGCGCGCGTGTGTGTGTGTGTGTGTGGCACAGCATACGGTTGCAGCAGGTGCTGATGAAGGCAGCGGGTTTAGAGGCATGCGCTCGTGGGGGCGGGAGGTGGCTGTACCTTGACAGCAACACGGTCACACAAACAGGATTGTGCAATTTCAAGAAGGTATCTGTGTGTGTGAATGACCAAACAGCCGACTGGAGCAGAGTAAGAGCTGCAGCATAAAAATAAAGCACGGTTCCCGAGCTGCATCCGTCTCTCGCAATGGGAAAATACCACAGCTACACGTCTCTTCTCTCAGCGAGTTGGAACATGCTCTCTCACAAAGAAAGCCCCAGGTCAGATATTATGAGAATACACGGGACTGAGGGAGAACTAAGATATGAGCAGTTCATCCTCGAGTGTTGTACAACAAAAACCTGCAGCAAAAAGTCAGTTGCAGCCTCCAGTGATGAGAGGTGGGAGAGGGGAGATAAATAAGGGGAAAGCTTGAGAGGATAAAACTCTTTAGAGCTTCCTTCTTCTTCTGTGTGTGTGTGTGTGTGTGTGTGTGTGTGTTGTAAGAGAGAACAAGTTTGTACAGCGCGGCACTACAGATTTTTTTTTTCTCCTTACATCCTTTACTGTATTGTAGCTGTAGTCACTTGGGTTACATTAGGTCAAATGGTGGCCTGGATTACTGCGTTATCACAGAGGAAGTCATGTCGGCGGCACCAAACGGACCTGAATACACTGCAGATCCTTATAATACACAGTTTTTCAGAGCTAAAAAGCTCCATGCTGACATTTTATATGCTTTAATTCTTAAATAGTTTGTAAAAAGTTGATACTAACCGGAAACATCTCACCTTTCTGCGAGTGTGGCTTGCACGTCACATTGCCTGAGGTCTCGAACAATTGTCCAAATCTGAGGGCTGTGTGCGGTCCCTTGGTTTGTTGTTGCGATAAGGATAGAAAATAGAAGGCACACCCACAAACACGAAAAACAATATTATCACCATAAAAAGTTCTGTGGCTAATGCGTGAGCAAACATCTGCCTAATGACACATCCACCGTGCCGCTTGGTGCTAAGCAGGTAGCGTACTGCCAGGTTATCAGAGTTTGCACGCCTGACTACAACTCATGGAAGCAGGGATGAGCGCCGAGGCTTAACCACATGGCAAGAGGTGCCACAAAACATGACACTCAGCTCAGCTCAGCAGAGCCTCAGAGATGGATAATAACTGTGTGTGTGTGTTCATGAGGACGCCTTTACACGTTGTACAAAGTAATTTAAGTCAGCGTTAATAGAAAAAAACACTAATTAGCAGAGTTTTAATTATTCGTGTTGTCTTTCAAGTTCAAATGAATAACCAGCTTGATTCACGAGGAAACTGACGGTACTTTAACAGCCCTAAAGAACAAAATGAAAGCAAAGGTGTGCCTCCTCCTCCGGGCCAATCCTCGGCCAGCCTGTTAGCTCTCTGAATTTTGTCCGAGCGTCTTGTACCTTAATAGAATGGTCTGCTGGGCTTTGATCTCAGAGGATTAAACACCTCCCAGTGGAGGGAGCGCTCCTTTCTCTTTAAATCTCTCCCCTGCCAGGCCCAGACCAACCAGACACATTATTGATCACAGGAGGTTCCCCCCATCAGTCTGCAGCCTCATTTAGACCGGCTTCATTGTTTCCAGATGAAACACCCGACAACAGCTTCCCGCTGACTGAATTTAATGCATGCTGCTACCTTTAAAGCCGACGACTCTCACTCCATTTCTCTCATCCGCGTACGTGATCTCATCAATCTCTGATCCCCTGCGCTTAAAAGCCTTCTTTTTTTTTTTCTGGTCTCCAACCAGTCACTGCAGTATCCTGTAAATCAGGTTTGGAGCTAGGACACGACACATTTAACACCAAAAATCACAGCCCTTCTTCACGAAACATAAATCTGTCAAACTGTAAATTAAAGACGTCATATGCGTACAGCTAGAACGGAGATCATGGACTCTCTTTTTGAGGAAAAACACCCACGAATCAACTGAATTATGAAAAGAGCAATCCGTGTAACAATCGTCTAATTTGGTCTTCTTCCTCATTAGTATCAAAAACACGCCGTGCAAACAGGAACTCCACTGGGAGCTGCTTCAGCGCGACTTTCCACTGTGCAGATGTGCCAAAATGCAAACGGCTTTAGGTTGAGGTGTAACGTACTGACATGCATGGAAACATTACACTTCTTCTTTGCATCACCAACGCATGGTGAGAGCTGCGGCAGCAAAACAATAAGATAATATATAAAAAAAGGAGAACAGCAGGCGTCACAAAATCTCTGAAAACTGTCTTGCTTCAAATTAATGAAACATTTTTGACGGTAATAATGTCTCGTCTTGTGATTCTCTCTGGAACACCGACACACCTTTAGTCCTGCAGTCATACATGTTGTGCTACACACACACCAAATGATTCATGCCATCTACGGTGTAGAACGGGAGTCTTCACCCAGGGGTCCGCGGCAGAGGTACTTGCAGGGGGTCGGTCAATTTTTGTCGTAATAACTGACCATTTTCACCGAAATAATGGTGAATGTGAGGGTGCAGAGAACTGAGCAACTACAGCGGAGGCACTCCAGTGAAGATAAATCAATGGACGATGTCCAAAGACGCACATAACCCAGCATATAAACAGGTGAAATAAAAGTAAATAAAAAGTAATTATAGGGCAGGCCTAAAATGTTGGAGAGCGAGAAGATAAACTATTGTTATCTTGTCATGATGTTATGGAAACATTGTGATTATAGGTAAATTAAAAAGAAAGGCAAACGTGGTTGCTTTGAGATGGGATGCCACGGTGCTCCCTGCATTTGTGCTAAACAAAAATCACGTGATGCTAAATCCAGTTCAATGCGCATGGGATTCTTTTGGATATCGAGGAGGGCCGTGACCCGAAGATACCATAAGCCTTTCAATAAAGGGAGTGAAAACGGAGAAAAACAGGCCACGTTCTGATGTACGCAGCGGAGAAAGACTCGAAAGAAAACTGCAGCCGCCCTCTGCATTGTAATAAGGCCGATATATCCCCGTTATCAAATGTCCTCTTTGGATTCTAAGGAGATAATTAGACGCTTTAACTTTTCAGCCCCAGCAGCTCCCCATTAGGATCACGAATAAATGTGTCAATCACATGCGTGTGTGCAACTCCTCATGCACGGTGTCGCATTTTATATAAGAGTGGAAAAAACATGCACTATTTTTATCTTCACCATTTTAAATAGGTTACCGTACCTAAAATAGCAAAGTTACCCATTCCCCCCTCAGCCGAACACAGATTGTTCCCCCCTTTACCATCCGTATCCCACTCAAAGATGACTCCACATGCCATTAGTGGGTCATGAAACTGGCACCTGTCCCATGCCGACCTCTCTGAGTGAGTCAGAGCAGCAGAACATTGCCGGATCAAAGAGGAACTCATTTCAAACACAGCGCCGCATCGAGCCGTCTGCTCGGCAATGAACAGCACAAAAAAAAAACAACAACAAAACATCACAGCTTCCTTTCTTCTGCGTAATTTCATACCGTCATTGTCTTCAAATCAGAGAGTGTGTCGACATGTCACATTCTCATTACTAGGCGGTGAAAATAATACAGCGGAGGTAACGCGGCGGCATGAACTCTTTGGGGGAACAACCGAGCAGAACTAACACCAACGGCGGAAAGCAAACAACGCACGGGTAAACCCAGCAATACATGATGTATAAATAAGAAAGACAGACTACAGTTGTACCATAAAATGAAGACAAAACTGCAAATTGGGGGAAATTATGAAAATGACTGTGTGTGTGTTGCAGAAACATGAATATACGAGGGGGAAACAGCGCTAAGTGTGTGCCATTTCTGAAAGAGAAAGGGCTATTTCACTGTGCCTGCATGCCTGCTATGCCTGGGGCCACGTGAATTATACACTGCAATGTGCCTTTCAAATTACTCCAAATGTACAATGCGTGCCCGTGTCTGCACTGGGTGATTGTTAGGTGCTATAGCAACTGACAAATCCATTTAGCATTGTTGGATAATGAGGACCGAACGGAGCGATTACCTCTGCTGTCCTGGTGAGCAGCAGCGGCGGAGGAATGTTGTGGCGGTGCTGAATACGTTCAGTCCGCCGCCGCCGCCTTCCTCTCGTGCAGCTTCGAGAGGTCAAGGCGGCTAAGAGAGTCACAGGGGAGCCATCTGTTTCTCCAAACAATGACCCTCGTTTATTGGATCCCTCGACAAAAGGACTGCAGGCCCAAGCTGCGGCAGAGATGTGACAACATCTGCCACATATAATTCATGACTCCTATCACACACCCGGTCTCATCAGGTGGAGACCGATGGCCACAATTTATTTATAACCTGCTATTTTGGGTGGGTGAGGTAACTCCTGAGATCATTTTTGTTCTCTCTGTTTTAAATTGCGTTGGTGCAGAAAAATCTCCATCATTCTCCAGACCCGACTGAGCGGAGACGCAAACAAAAAGCATTCGAGACAAGATACATTCCAGCCAGATGTGGGAAGAGTACGAAAGCCTTCACCTTCCACAGACGCACACATAACGTTTAACCTTCATGAATTAGGCCACGGCACGACGTAGCCATTGGCATCTTGTCATATCAATGATCTCCCTGCCTCAGAAAGCAAAAGCAAAGCTCGTTTCATCTACGACTAAGTTACTTGTAGATGATGTGAAGTATTAGCTCACCAGCTAGCTATGATGTAACATCTGTAGCAATGACTGCCGATGGAAGACAGAAAGTTCTTGTTCTGAACTTGCACGCTCGTCTAACAAAGTTTCTTCTCAGGAAAATGCAAAGCTGTGTGCTGGATTTTTTTTTTTTTCCTGGTGGGAACTGTCTCGGTGGAATCACTGGCTCTTTATCTTATTTGGTTATTGACCGGTTCACTGTGTTCCAATGATACCCCGAGGCTGAAAGCTCTGCTATTAAAAATAAATAAATAAATAAAATCACTGCTCTTGGTGTGAAGGAATCTATTGTTTACTATTCTTACGGTAGCTTGATGTTTGCAGACATTCTGGAAAAAACAAAATTGAAAATATTGTACAATAGAAAGCAGGCTCATACATGCAAAATTTCATTTTTTAACGTACAATCCAAATATACGAGAGCAGCAGATTGCAGCAGCTGTATTAACAAAGGTCACTGTATGACTTGGCATTTGTGTGGCAGGATTCAGTGTGTGCAAATATTATGACTTTCATCTTCATTATTTGGCCTTGTTATTGTTCTTTCTGCTGTCTTACAGTCATTACACAATCTAATATGATCTTCTTCATCTTTGATGAATGAGAGTCACTCCCTGTTTAATAAAAAAACCTCTCAACTCCAACAATCTTCCCTCATCACAAGAACTGCACTGTGCAAAGTTGCTAATATGTTTCTTGTTGTTTTTAACTTCAGCTTTGTATCATTGCTGTTGCATTAATTCAGTTCCAAAGAAATACAGCAGAGGCTGGTAGTTAGGCCTGGCTGTCTTCTCAGTCAGCTGTGTTTAGGAGATGGTTTTCCTGACGCTGGTAGAGTTTACATTCACCCTCTGAATAAACCCTCACTTAGTTCTCTGCACAAAGAGAGCGCCACTTCTTGCAAAGCCATTTGTTGAAGTCTGAGCTGGAATGGCTTTGTTGTCATCTGTTCAAATCAAGCAGGCTGAAGGAGAAAGCATTTCAGCCTTCTACAAACGTGCTCGGTGTGAATGCGGTGGGTTTATAACTCGAATTGAATCTCTTTGGGCCCGAGGGTTCTGCTCAGAGCACAGAACTGATAAGAAAAGTGGCCGGGCTGAACGTTTAACGAGCTCCACGGTGGTGAGTGGTCAGAGGAGGCTGTTACCTTTGGAAATGCCATCATCCTCTATCGCTCCCTGTCAGTGTGATGTGACATTTTTTCCAGAACGCTCTATTCATGGTGAGTCAAATGCTGCTTGATGTTGCTGGTGAGGTTGAAAGAGACTCACTACACTTTCATGCTCATAAAAAACTGATTACTGTCAGTAATCAGGTTAAGGCAAGAAATTAGATGTTGTGTTTACATTATGTAGCCTTGCTGGGATTCCTCGGATAACATCTCCTGGCTAAATGTCAATGAATCAATGACATTTAGCCAGAAGTTGAAGAGTCCTATTTTCAGTTAATTAAAAAGGAAAGGGGAAAAGTTCAGTTTCATAAGCATAAAGCATGACCAGACTTACACCAGACTTGTTAGTTTAAAGTACACCATTTAATATTGACACTGTTATTGATCCCTTTAGGTCGATGGTCAGAACTTGTTTGCAAACATTACATTATAAAGTTGAACTTCAGAAATCTCCCTCAAGGAATATGTAAATGTGTCGAGGTCAAGGGATTGACCTGGATTTGAAACTGTGAGTCTAAATCAGATTACTTTACCACACGCATTCTTCCTTAAAACCCGAGAAACATACAGGGAATTACTTTGACTTATTTCTTTATTGGCAATTCATAAAGGGACTGAAAACTGGTGAACTTTGACCTTGACAGTAGTCAATCCAAATCGACAGACAAAACTCGAAATTTTGAATGAATAGCTTTGGGCAAAATGTTGGTCACCATGGACAAAATAACATTTAGCCTTTTAAACAACCGACTTTAGCAGCTGGAGGAAAAAGAAAGAAAGAAAAAGAAATACAAATAAAGTCTAGAGCTGCTCTATATGATAAAATGTACTGAGACAACTTCAATTATGATTTGGTACTATATGAATAAAAAAATAAACTGGCATACACTTATTAATACACAACCTTAATTAGTTTTAGTCATCTCTCTCAAATAGAGTGCGGAGTGCCACAGGGATCCATTCTCGGTCCCATTTTGTTTTTCCTTCACACGCTTCCATTAGGAAAAAAATGTGTTATTTTAATGGTGCCTCCTATCTGCTATGCTGACAATGCACAAATGTACTCATTATTAAAGCCAGATGATGTGTGTCTGAGAAATGGATGACTTGAAACTTTCTAAATTCAAACCAAGCAAATTGCAACCATTTATTGGTCCGCTGGTGACCAGCAATCTACTGTACGCATCACATTTGATTCTCAACTGAAACTTGAAGCACATATCAACAATCCCATTAAACACCGTAATCCACCCATGAAACCGATTACCAAAATGAAAGCAGCTTTGTCTTTTCACACGCTCTGCTTCAGCGTCAACACCAATGACAGATCCCATGCCACTGCAACCTTTACCTTGATTTTAATATTCTTCCAATAACATTTAAGGGCCAAGATAAATAAATAAATAAAGTCATACTCATCATTAGAATTATTACATCTTGGTGAGTTTGTAATATATCATCGCAGGCATTAAATAAGGTAACCAAACACAGCACAACCTTAATCTCTGGAAAACAAGATCTATTTCTCTGCTTACATCTGTATTCCTGAGATTAGATTAGCACTGAAACTGAAGAATAATCACCACAGCGAATGGGAATGAATGAGCCAAACTGAAGTCAGAGAAAACACTGGCAGCATAAAATAGAACACCTACATTCACAGGAAAAGTTAAATGAGTTAACTTGTTAAACACAGATGGAGGGGGGTAAGTATCAGAGAAAAAACGGAGGTGTGCCGCATGAGGAGTGTGTGTAGTGAGCACAGTGGGCCGAGGGTAGGAGGTGCGATGATTTGCTTGTTTAGTCGAAGAGCAAATGGAAAGATGGAGAGTGGAATAAAATAAATTTGGAGGTGTAGATGAGCAGAAGGCGAGGCGGCGGTGAAAGAAGAACTTCTTGGGAGCCCAGAGAGCAGCAGATGCTGCAGTGGTCTGAATCATTCATTCTCTTTTAGTTTTTATGGCGATCTCAGTAAACATCGGCCCTGTGCTGTGTCAGGGGAGTTGTTTTCTCCAACAGCATGTGAATGCTGCTGAGAGATGATGGATGGTGAAGAACAACACTCTTTGCTTGTTCTTTCCTTATCTCTGCCTTTCTTTTAACCCTTTATCTCTCTCTCTCAGACACACATACACTTGCTAACAGAGGGGTCATGAAAGTTTTAGAGGCTAGGCATGAAGTGCTCAACACAGTCCTAAACCCAGTCAAGGTCTGACTGTTTCCTGTCTGGTATTTACAGAGCAGTTGAGAACAACAGAGCCAAGGCATCCAAATCGATGCAATATGCATTATGTACCATATATATATTTCATCTGGAGTAACCGTTATAAAAGCTGCACGCACGTTGAGGACGATGCACGGTATTTTCACGGCAGCTCCAAGGTGCTGTGAGAAGATCGCAACCCGGTCTCTTTTTCCACTCCTCTTTATCTCCATTTCTTTTGTTAACTTATCTAAAGCTGCTTTCAGGCTTTCTCAGGTTCCATGCAACCGGCAGCAAGTTGAATTCTCCCATTGTATTTTCTGCCAGGAAAAAAAAATAGGGCATTGTTCATAGCCTTCCAAATTGACCCATAAGAACTCTTTTCCCGACCAGCACCATCACGTTGTAAATCCATTACAAGTGACGCAAACAGAAACGACTCACGTGTTTTCTGATGTCCCATTTATACGATTAGAGATTTTTTGTTGACTCTTGGTAGAAAATTAAATGCAACCACTGGTCTTGTGTTAAAGTCAAAATCACAAATTTATGACCTCACATTGATCTTTCACTTCACTGGAACCTATCACAGCTGGCACTGGGTGGAAGGTACAACCTTAGACAAGTCATCTGGGCACCCCAGGGCCGACACATGGAGACAAACAAGCATTCACAGTCACCAGGTGACCTGTTAAATGTATCTCATTAAGTGCACGTCTTTGGACTGCGGGAGATAAGAGTCATAATTTGTAAAACTGCAAAGACAGACTTATCAGATATTTCAGATTATATTTGATAAAATGTCTGATTCAAGCTCATGTTTTCATGTAATAATAACCTCATTGTTCCTCATATGCCTCATATGTTATAGAAACTGAGGCTGCAAAATGGCAAATCTTAATCTTAATTAGTTTTAGCTCATTAATATCCACTGCAACACGATTTCGGTTTCACGGTTTCTCACCAAACTGAGACTTTGGGAGTTTTTAGTTTCTCTTCAAATGTTTTCATGTGCAACGGCTTGTATCTTTGACTTTTTAACCAAAGAAAATATCGGGGGAGTTTCACGTCCATTGTTAGGAAAATAGCAGAACCTGGATAGGCAGAATCATTCAGCTACTCTATTAAACATGAACAGAGATTACATCCACAGCTCAGACCAGCAACAGCCCGAACGGAGGACACGTGACAAGTGTCATCACCTCATCAACCTCTCCCATGTGTGCACACACACACACATCATCAGAGACATAACATGCATCATTCACAGGGCCGTCTGGTTGCTACAGTCAGCACTTATGTGGCTCGCTCTGCAGCAGGGAGCTGCTTTGTTTCACCCTGTATCTGATTAATGCGGTCGATTTTGGTAAAACACATGTGCACATAGTAAATTGCCCACAGATTTGTATATTCTTGTTTTCCTGCTGCTTGCAACTGGCAGGAACCCCCCGAGGCCCTAACCAGCCCACCGTGTATCAGAGCTTGTATCAGTCAGTCTGTTTAAACGCACTGAAATGACAAGATTGCTGCAAATTTTGAGATTTGTATTAAATACACATACTAATACTACACCCAACAGCGGTATTAAATCCTAACACTCACACAGTTGCACATTTTGGTGACTAACAGTTTTATAAAGATCACGGTGTTCCAACCAAATCACGGTGTGTCAGACAGCATGAGAACCTTTTTCTGAAAGCATTTTTTAAACGTGTTATTTTAGATTTTGGCTCACTGTTTATCGTGCTTATTAACTTAATTATACTCATGTTTGTGGAAATCAAGAATGATTTGGACTCAGCGGTTGTTAATCGTGTCGTATATCGAGCCACGGATTCAAATTAGCTCCTGTTACTGGTGGAGGAACTGCACTTTCTGAAAGCCTCCTGTGCACAGCAGGATTTCCAGCAATTTGGAATATAAAAAGATAAATAAATAATGAGGCAAACCTGCAGTGTTGTGGGGCACAAGGCGCGATGGAAAAAC
This sequence comes from Nibea albiflora, assembly GCA_014281875.1. Lineage (NCBI taxonomy): Eukaryota > Metazoa > Chordata > Actinopteri > Sciaenidae > Nibea > Nibea albiflora. Next base: position 4,375,222 of record CM024795.1, on the reverse strand, counting down.
AAATTCACAAAAGGTTGAAATGTGAGTAAAATGGGACCTTTAAACTTTTCCCGAATTTGAAATCACAGCTATGACAGGCTGAATAATTCATGACCCGTTCACGACTCTGGTTGTAAACAGAAACACTGAGCGTTTACTGCTCCCACAGTTTGTTGTGCTGTGAAATGATGATGTTGAGTATTGAGTAAATATTTAACTTATCCTAGATTTAACCGGAAAATTCCGTGCCCATTTCTACAGCATTAATCTCACCATTTCCCACCGGAGTTCAGAACACTTTTTCTTTCAAGGAACTGACCATTTACTTATTTCACTGTTGTCGCAAAAAGAGTACAAAAGAGGACACGGGTCCGGTCACGGCACAGGTGATCGCGAGATCCCGGCACTTTCAAACACATACAAGTGGAAGATGTCATGCTCACGCAGCTGATTAATACCGGCCTTGGGTAATAGCGAGGCTTTTGCACTCACAGATCAAAGGTTCACCTGCCGTGATTATGCCATAAAATAGATCATAAAAAACAACTGCTCACTAGTACAAGGACGAGATTAAAGATTATAAATGAAGACCGCACTGCAGACATCTGAATGTGACCCAATGAGGCTTCATTTAAACCCCAAAGTTCCCCTATGATGCATAAAAGTATTAGATGAACACCTCTGTGATACTCTGTGACCAAAAAATAAGCAGTTACAGTTTTTTTTTAAATATAAAGTTGCCTTAATGGTGAAACTGTCAACATTTCGACAGGAATAATCAAATGCCTTCATGCCTTCCTTTAAATATGAATAAATGTGTAAAATCACATGTCAAAAGAAGAACTGTAACCTGTTTTAACTCTAAAACATGATTACTCTAATCTAAACTTTAAACGACAAATAGTGCAGCTGCTCAGCCAGGTGAACAGGAGAGTCTGATTGCATTGTAACCTGAGCACTAAAAACTTTCAGGATGAAGCTGCACTAATAAAACGTAATAATAAAAAAAGTTTGGCTTGTCTTTGTTTCGGGGGCTGTCTAACCTGCACTGCTTTCAAATGAACTGCTCCTGCGGCAGAAAAGGCGCCTTTGACGAGGAGATGCGACAATAAAGATGATCCAGAATTCAGATGTTACGCTCACACCGAGGATCGTTCCATGAATAAAATGAAGGTGACCTCAGTGCGGGCTTTTTTTCCTCTTTACTGCTGCTGTCCTGTCACTGCTTGTTATTCATCATTAGTACAGGGGAGCAAAATGTTCCATTTCAAAACTTTCTTTTCTCCAAATGTTTTGTAAAGGACATAAATCTCAAGAGACTCACTCATGCATCTCCAACGCCATCTTTTGGAAATCTGATGAGTTGAGGTTATCCAGTCATAGGACAGATGAAGAGGCCGAACATTAACGGTCACGGTAAGTCCTGATGAACATGGACGCTTAATGTGTATTTTCTGTCAGCCTCTATGAGTATTTTATTGTTACATATTTGCAGTGTTGTCTATTAAACACACACACTAACCCGTTAACAGCAGCCTGCATCTTTCAGAGGCCTGGCTGATTTCTTCAACCACCGTGCAGGCAGCTTACCCTGAGTCATGAGATGACCACAGCCTGTATCATCATCACCATCAGTCCCTAACCAGCCCACCCTCTGTCAGAGACTGTATCAACCACTACATTCACATGCACTGAAATAACAACACTGCTGTAAATACTGAGATTTATATGTGACAAACAGCGTCACAGACTCGTACAGAGTGCTGCGGTGTCGGTGTCACTGATTACAACGAGCTCATGTTACTGCTGTTTGTACCTGGTAGGACATTTCATACACTGTTCTGTAAAGCTCACTGCTCAGCTATCACGCTCTAATTATAACACACTCTAATTATGTCGCGTATCAACCAACTGATTCGAAATAGCTCATGTTTCTGGTGTTTATAGCACAGCAGGGTTTGGAAAATTAATTAATTAATTAATAATGAGGCAAACTTGCAGTGTTGCAGTGGGAGAAACAAACAAATTGTCAACAGGCTGAAATGTGAATAAAACAGAACCTTAAAACTGCACAGAATTTGAACTCACTCTGATTTGCAGGGCTGTTGTCTGTCTTTTATTGTTTTAATATTAAATGAATCAGTTTACCATCCAATGGAGGCGAAATCTGGTCATGGATGAACAAAAATGTAAAAATAAAGTATATGTACTCCTTCTATCATCAATAATAAGATGACACGTGACCAATCAGATGAACAAACCAATCAGAATCCTTCTAAAAGCTGGCGGACCTCAGGCCTGGTTATTCATTAACAGCTCCTAAAACGGCCCCCGTGGAAACCGTTTGCAGTTGCAACCTACGGAGCTCCGCCGCCCCTCCTAACCATATATGGTGAGCGGTACACGGGGCATCCCCTCGAATCGGCGTATTTGGGACCGTGGATCAAGTGGGAGGACCCAGGGAGACACAGCACACACCGCTAAAACTTCCCCTCAAAGGCAAAAAGTAACAACTTGTCCGACTTTAGACATGTTTCTTTCAGAGACTGAGGATGAATTGGAACAGATCCACTCGGACTCAGACTCTCTAAGTGAGAACAGCCACTGCAGCCTGGATGAGGATTACGTCCCGCGGGGACCGGCCCGAGGATCAGATCTGTGAGTTTCAATGAAATATACCGCTCTTAAACTACATGCATCCTGTGAAACACATACATGGATGATGTGTGTGCATAAACATCAGACTGACACCGGACAATATGTGTGTGACAATCCGGTTATACAAAATAATGAGACAATGGGACACAATGCGCCCAGAGCGCAAAACTCGATCGGAGCAGGTCTGTGTGCAGCGCTACAGCACACCTAGAATACCTGTGTGGCTCGTCCTGCTGCACAGCTGGCTCCACATGTGTGCAGAGTGCAGAGTGCGCACAGACAGCGCTGCGGACAGATCCACAGCCAGAACAATGGGGAGCCACCCGGCGGAAAGGCCGCGACAACCGTGTGAAAGTGCAACGCTTATTGTGCGACGCGGATCCTTCACTGTTTAAGACGACAGATTGTTGGACCTTAGGCAGGCTATCCTCCGCATCCAGTAATATTACGCACTTAAATCCTGATATTTCTGCGCGTTTTTCCTCATTGCGGAACGTTTAGCGGGCCTCTTTATGATGCGGGTGTCTGCGGGGGGCAGGAGGAGGAGGAGGGGGCCGCATGAGAGCAAAGCGGAATCATCATGATGATGTGGGCGAATCTTAAATCTTTTCCCACAGCGGGCTCACACGTGGAAACAGATTTATCATTTCATCTGTGGCTCAGGAGGAGCTTTGGCAGTTTTCCAAACAGAGTTGCCCTTTGGTGTTTTTTTTTTGTGCACAGCAAATGTAGCAAGTAGAAAGTCTAAAAAAGATAACATGATGATGAAAACATGAAAATCTGAATATAAAAATACGTTATTGAAATGAGTTGCACGCTTTTGTGCATGACTGTGCAAAAAAAAAAAAAAAAAAAATATATATATATATATATATCTAACGCATATTTTAATGTCATCAGCTCAGAGTTCAGTGAGCACACACTTCTAAACGTGTGCTCCAAACTAGAGATGAGATCGAGAGACACGGGCATTTACGAGGCTGGGATGTGTTATTGACTTGCATTATGGGATTCAGTATATTTGGAGCTTGACTCATACTGGGGACTTAAAGTCAGAGTATTTCTGCCTCTTCTACTAATCTTTTTTACACGTCTCCTGGAAGTCCACCAGCATTTGCTGTAATAGACTGAGGTGGATATAAAGTGGCAGCTCAGTGTATAAACTAACGATAATATAGCAGTATATTGCAATATTGATACATAATGTGATGCAGTGGGTTTTATGTGAAATCCTCATTAATCCCGTCTACTCTCTTTACAGAGATGACTTCACTGATGAGGACAGTTCAGACGAGGAGTGGAATAATACGCCCACGAAGAGAAGAGGCTCCAGGAAGCGCCGCCGCTCTGTCTCTGCTTCTCCGGTGAAATCCCCATCTAAAAAGTGGGAACGCAGCCCCCTCAAGAAGAAGATCCAAAATGGAGCTACACCCAGAAAAAACACCTCCGCCTCCCCAAAGACCGGTAAGGCGTTCTCCACTCCGCGCAGGGGAAATCAAATTGGAAGGAGACGAACGGAAAGACAGCTCTCGAGAGAGGAAGAGGACGGTGCGGATGACGGAGACGACCGATGGCTGCGACGTGGATGAGGAAGACGTTGAGCCTCCTCAGCCGCGGTTCAGACCTGAGAGGGACGTGGGTCCACAGCTGGACAGAACCGCAAACTACACGCCGCTTGAGCTGTTCCAGTTGTTCTTCTCCACGACAGTGATTGATACTTTGGTGAAAAACACCAATGCCTACGGGAAGAGGAAGTACCAAGGCCAGAAGGAAAGCTGGGTGCCTGTAACAACAGCAGATATGTACTCCTTCCTGTCACTTGTCCTCTACATGGGCATTGTACCGCTAAAAACTCTGAGAGAGTTCTGGAGGGGATCTAAGCTCTTCAGCCTGCCATTTCCTGCCTCTGTCATGCCTTGCAGACGCTTCCTGACCATCTCCCGCAGCCTGCACATGAATGATCCTGCAGTCGAGGCTGTGAACGATCAGAAGAAAGGGACGCCAGGGTACGACAAACTATGCAAGATAAAGCCACTATATGAGCAGATTTTGGAGGCCTGCTACACTTTCTTTCATCCCTACCAGCATATCTCCATCGACGAACGGATGGTGGCGACTAAAGCGAGGATCGGGTTGAAGCAGTACATCAGAAACAAGCCTACCAAATGGGGCTTTAAGCTCTTTGTTTTAGCGGACTCTGTGTGCGGCTACACCCTGAACTTTTTTGTTTATGGAGGAAAAGATGGTGAACCCACAGGGAAGGGACTCAGCTATGATGTCGTCATGAGACTGCTGAAAATCCCCTTCTGGGCAAAGGTTACAAGCTCTATGTGGACAACTTCTACACCAGTCCAACTCTTTTCTTCGATCTCCTTCGGAAAAAGATCTGGGCATGCGGCACCGTTCGTCCCAACGTATCCGGATATCCCAAAAATAAAAAAAATGACATGACAGAGAAAACGGCGAGGGGGAGCATCCGCTGGATCAGAGAGGGGGACCTGTTGTTTGTTAAGTGGTTAGACACTCGGCAGGTGACGATGTGCTCCACTTTACACAAAGCATACAGCAACGACACGGCAAAGCGCAAAGTCAAAGATGCAGATGGAAAGTGGACAGTGAAGGACGTACCTATTCCAGGCTGCATCAAAGATTACAACCAGTACATGGGGGGTGTCGACCTATCAGATGCACTGATCTCCTACTACAACGTCCTGCATAAAACCCATAAATGGTACAAAACACTGTTTTATCATTTTGTGGACATAGCCACTGTGAATGCGTTCATCCTCCACAAGGAGATGTGCAAACTGCAGAATCGACCTGTGTTAAGACAGAAAGACTTCAGGGAGAAATTGATCTTGTCGTTGGCTGAGATTGGGTCAACGCCACGTCGGTCAGCCCCGCAAAACTTCCCAACCTCTCCTTTCAAAGTGCCTCACGCTTCTCCATCCAAAGTCCCACCTGCTCCGCCAACCTCCCGCCCTTTCCAATCCAACGTCCCGCCGGCCTCTCCTTCCACCGAGGTGCCGCCTGCTGCGGCCTCGGTGGCGCCAGGTTTCGGTCACCTGCCCTCTTACTTTGTAGAACAAATGAGCAATGTGGCTCCCAGAGATCGGGCCACTGCCGGCAGAAGGGCGTGTGTGGTCTGCAAAAGAAAGTCGCCAGTCTACTGCAGCACTTGTCAAAAAACACTTTGTTTCACCACTTCCAGAAACTGCTACAGTGAGTGGCACAGAAGAAACGGTATCTGTATCTAAGAGATAAGACCTACTTTGTGTGTAACGCGCCTTTGATAGGCAGAATTAACCAAGTCAATGATTCATCCGTCTTGAACGCGTGCCTTTGATCACCACAAGCAAACAAATGTCAGCTGTTCTTCCAAACTCTCTCTCTTATATGACTCACCTCACAAGGTTGTTACCTCGTGATTACACAAGGTACTTAACAACCCTATTCACATGAGCTTCAAGTAGTCTGAGATATCTTGAGATATTAGACACTGAATAGATAATAACCATAATAACCTGTGGTTAGTGGACTAGAAAAGGATCTATATAAATCGACCCGTTTTAATGATTGGCAGAACTGACTATTAAAATTAGAATATTCCCAAGGCTTCGGTATCTGTTCCTGTCATTACCCATTAAGATACATCAAAGTGTCTCTAAAAGTCTTAATAAAAAACATTAGGGAATTTATATGGAACTGTAAAGAGTCTCACAAACCGGGACGCGGCATGTTACTGCATGGATTCATTTCAGCGAGAGCCTAGTGCCCGGCTACTCAGGAAGGGAGTGTCACAGCTGCTGCTCACGGGACTTGACAATCTAGCGATCTTCAGGGGCCGGCGCTGCTTTCCAGTCTGTGAGGCCGAGCCAAAGACTGGACTATCATCTCAAACACCGGTGAACAGTGATTTCACAGCAAGTGACTCTGAAGAATAAGATTACCATCATAAATAGATTCATATCTACCCGGCAGACGGATACCTCGAGTCATCTGCTGCTGTTATCTGCAACAACAGTCCTTTCATACAACTACTACATGAATGTAGCCTTAGTGAATGAGTGGGACTACATCAGGAATCACACTTGAATATAACAACTGATGCAGAAGACTGCGATGTTTACATATTTACCATTATGCGTTTTTAGATGACATGGTTGCTGCAGGCGTACGTTTACCTGAGGAAAGCTTTGATATTTCTAGTTACTGTAACGTGGCTGAGGATGTACCAGCATGTTTTACAGACTGAGAAGAAACGAGGTGTTTTCATGCCGTAAGTGCCACGAGGCTTTCATAAGTATTTCTGAAACCGGGATGTTTAATGCACAAAGATCATACTTGAACAAAAAAAAACAGCACTGTTGTGTACACACACACACACACTGAACTGTTACCTCGGTTTACATCACTGCAGACTTGAATGATCAGAGATGTTTTATATGTGGTATTTTCTGGGTATAGTTTGTATTGTATTTCTTAAGGACCCGCTCGTAAACAAGCCGGCTCACAGGAAGTACCAGAACTCAAGTGTTGGTGCGTATTTAAGTACTTCTCTACATTTATAGAAATGCAGTATTGTTTCTTTATGTATTGTGAGTCTCATTCTCAAGTCGTCTGTGCAGAATGACTTTTTTTTGGGGGGGGGACTGAACAGATGTGCCCTCTCAGAAAGAGCTGCACAAATTTGGCTCTTAATTTCGGATTGGACGGACACACTGCCAAACCAAGTGGACCTCTGGTTTAGTTCATTAACTCTTCCAAACTTGTTTCAGTGTCTCGTCTGTGAATCGACATGTTGGTGTTTGTTTGTCTGTTTCACACGGTGTTGTTTTAGATGTTGTATGTGTTTGTTTGTGGGTTGTTTGTAAAAAAAAAAATAGAATACATTTTTAAAAAGAGTTCTGTGCATCATCTTTTTATTTTCGGGGACAGTATTTTGAAATATTTCCCAATGCACTCGCACTGTACAGTGTTGATTTTGAAAAAAAAAAAAAAGCATGCAGTGAGCTGAGCAGAGTTGAACAATAATCACGTTTATTTTTTAACAGGATGGAGCTGATATCTTTTTGGCTTCGGCAGAGACGCTCGCAGACATGATTCAGTGAAAAAGTGATTTATCATCTAGTAACTTAGCTGAGGTTTGGACTTTACAGAGGATGACAAGATGTTTGGTCGGCACACATTAATGTAATCACATCTCAAACCCAATCAACCTAAATTTTAATTAAGATAGTAAACATTTTCAGGCTGAGGCTGCGCGGATTTCAGCCCAGATTTACAGCATTTGAAAGAAATAAAAAAAAGTTTCATTCTTCAGCCGTGCAGCTGTGTACGTGTGGAAATGAGACAAATTAATTTCAGTCTTTGCTTGCCTGAGTTCTTCATGGTCTTTGGAATGATAATTAAAAAATGCAGAGGACGCTTTAATGATCTGAAAGAGGTTAGACGAGCACTCTGCAGGTTTGTCATATACGCTGCTGCTTTTGTTTGTGTGTGTGTGCTGTTTTGTTCTGTTCTTGCGTAAAAGGTGTGAAACTGAGAGCTGCTCTTCAGCTCGCTAATTAGGCCCAGAAAGATGATGTGACACGAGAAAATAAAATCTGCTGACAGCAATTCTTGTTCATTATCATGCAAATGAATCAACACTTTGATAAACACACCTGCTTCCTCAGTCAGGTAATGGACCACACTACAAATCGCAATGTTACTTGAACCTGGCCGCAAACACATGCAGTCATGTGATTTAGGTGAAGTCGCTTGGCTTTGTCTCTCAGTAAAACGTCCTCTACACCGGTGGACTTCTTCTGGTTAAATGATTATGAATACTTCATGAAGCTCTGCGTCTGAGGCTCCCTTAAACGCGACTCCAAGCCAAGTGTGCTTGTGGTGCTGCTGCAAGACATTGCAGTTACAAATCCTGTAAGTGTTGCAGGATGACAGTTCTGGTGGAATCTGTGATACGAGCATGTGGCCATGACCTCTCGAAGCCAAGGTGACTGAATTGTTTCTACAAGCAGTGTCAAATATGCGTGTGAGAAAATGGTGTTCAGTTCGGTTGTGCAGGTATTTGGTAAATCAGGGATTCGCTGCAGACTGTAACTATAAGGCACTACAGGGCGTTTGGTGTTTCTTTCAAATCAGAGTAAGGTGCAGGGGGATTGTTCAGCGGGAAGCTGCGGCAAGGTTAAATACAGGTTAAATAAATATTATAATGAAACACACGCCATAGCCCGAGCTTACTCAGGATACTCTAAATAGTAATGAGGGGCGTATGCATATAACATACACACAAAACCGAATTACTGTTGCAACACGGTGACCTGTGTATGGAAATCTTAACCCTGACATTTTGCCCACAAATAGGATTAAGTGTGTATCGTCCCCTTGAATAAAAGCTGGGGCAAAAAGGAAAAATAGATGGAATGAGACAGAGAGGGGAAGCTGGGTTCAGCAACACTAAGCAGGGATGATGCATAAAATGAAAGGCAGAGTGAACCCTGAACTGATCCAGCTCTGCTCTAATGGAGGCTGTACATGAACACACACATTACCAGCCAGGTGGCAGCTACACGGCCGTTCCGCCCTGTGATTAATAGCCTGATAGTGCCCTTCGCGGAGGATTTGCGGACAGGGCCGCCGCTCGGGTGGGGCGATGTGGTGTGAGAATCCCCTCCGTGATTATATATCCTGTGTCTGCTGATAAGAAGAGCCTGTTTAACCTTCTGCCAATCACAACCACAGACGTTATTTGCTTTTCCTCTGAACGTTAAATTGGGAGCAATTCTGCAGGTTGCTGAATCTCATATCTCAGTCCATAAAGCAGAAGCAACAGGAAGGCAAACTTTTGTTTCCATTTCACAGGAGATTAATAATCTTCAGCAAGGTAGAGCGAGCTCCGTCTGTTACAAAATTTAATGTCTACGGGCAAGATAGACTCTGTTTGAGCGTTCATATCACCTTGCTTATTCAATCTTTTCGCAGCATTGGAAAATATTAGTTCACTTCCCTCACAGAGGATTTTAAGTGCTGGCACTGAAGCCCGGTGGTTAATGGTTCATAGAGTTTGATTTCTTCCTTGTGCCGAGTGCATGCTGGGTTTGGCTCTGGACTCTCACCCCCTGAATAACAGCAGGAGGGCATACACAATGACTGACTGCATGTGAATGAGTGAATGACATCCTAAAGCCAGACCTAGGACCCACTGGCAGGGAGTACGACAATTGCGCCTCATTAAAATAAATGGGTGGCTCTGACGCCGCAAAGGACGAAGGCTTTGGGCTCGATCTTGACTTGACATGCTGAGATCTCCCGGTGTGATTCCTTCCAGCTGCTCTATTTCCTCTTAGCAAAGGGAGTTTAAGTATCTCAGGTGTCTTGGTGCGGTGTTTGCAGTACTGCAGACGTTGTACCGTCGTAGGGAAGAGGGAGCTGAGCCAGAAGACAAAGCTCGTCCATCTACGCTCCCGCCCTCACCTCTGGCCATGAGCTTTGAATAATGACCAAAACACTGAGATTACTGACACAAGTGGTCAAAATGAGTTTCCTCCGCACGGTGGGTGGGCTCAGCTTTAGAGAAGCTCGGAGTAGAGCCGCTTTTTGGCTCCTGCATCACAAAGGAGCCAGCCGAGGTGGTCCGGGCATCTGATTAGTATGCTTCCTTTGGAGGTAGGAGACCCTAGAGCAGACCCAGAACTCGCTGGAGGGACTATATATATCCCATCTGGTCAAGGAATGCCTCGGGATCCCCCAGGAGGAACTGGAATACATTGCTGGAGAGAGGGCTGTCTGGAACGCCCCGCTTAACTTGCTGCAACCGCAACCAGATAAGAAGATTTTAGTTTCCACGACACCTGAAGAATCTTGGTTAGACTGATAACAAATCACAGGTTGGTTTGAGACGAGGATCTGTTCTCCTTCTGTGTGACAAGGATGTTTGAATAGAGACTAGCAGAGGTGGAGAAGCCAGAGCTCCGTCTACACAATCTAGATAACCTGTTCTCATGTTGTCGTAGTCAGAAGGCCTGTGTAAGGGCAATTAGTTACACAGTACAGGAAACTCTGCCCCATTAGTTCCTGGGTTACAGTACTACCCTCGAGCAAGGACATTTTGGCAAGCAGCAGCTGTCCCAAGACTGAAATATAAACCTTAATTCCTCATAACAAAACTGTGGAGAAGTTCCTGGGTACTTAAATGTTCCCGTGGTCAAAAAAGTCCTCCAATTTGTCAGTGCTGTAAACCCTGAATATCCTGTTTGGGTTCACGATACTGAACCTTCAGCAAAACCTAACACGTTTAAGTCACAACATTTCAACTAGATCTTCAGCTTTGTCGAGCGACGTTTTTCATCAAGAGGAACGAGCGGCACAAACCTCTCAGCGCATTATTCATTGTGTCAGCCCGATCACTGACCCTCGAGCTCAGCCGCTCAGACGGACAGCATATGCCCTAAAAATACTACGTGCCCCGTCATTATGTTAATCGTGTTGGGTGTCAACACCCTGCTGCTGCTGTCTGACAGGCTGAAGCCTTATCACATCATTACACACCATTACTGCTCTTAATGAAGTCAACAGCTCCCCAGCACAGGATACCCTCTCCGCTGTCTGACTCATTAAACGCTCTAACATGTGAATAACCCTCGGCTCAATTATGAAGTCAGTCAGCTGTCCTGTGCCTGCTCACCTCCTCCTCACACGGCCTCTGATGCACAGTTGCAACTTCAGCCTGTTGTGTTAGTGAAGTATGGTGGAGATGCTCTGATTAAAGTAGAGATTTATCTCCATGCCAATATTGGCTTTTTATTAGATATTCTGTCATGCTGCCCGGTGGCAGCGTGATAGAGGTTCACTGGGGGAAAACTAGATTATTTTATCGTTCATCTCGACACTGAAACTTGGTAGTTGTGCAACTCCTTCAGGGATGATTTACAGGATGTTTTTGTTTTCCGGATCAGAGCAGAAGAGGCGCTATAAGAGATTAGCAAGTTATTTTAGCACCATGGCGATGGATAGCTGATTGATAGCTTGTTTGCTGAGTGCTTTTCACATCGTATGACCAATTTAGCAAAACGCATTACATCCAGCAATCCAGTGCATCAAAATGTCAGCATTGTCATACAGCGGACATAACAATATGGACAATATTTGACAAATATACGAACAATATTTGCTACATAAACCTCAGAAAGGATTTTTATGGATTGAAAAAGTTACAGCTACTGGTGGCGTCTGTCTAATGAGAGAAGCTGTGGAGCAACCAATGATGTAATAATGTCCAATAACATAATACCTGACAGTAACGTAATCGTTTTGGCCATTTTAAATGTAATAAAGCCAATTATGTAATAACTTACTTAAAACTTAAAGTTTTGGAGCCAGTAACATAATAACATTTTACCAATAACATAATAAGTTATGACGTTATTGGACGAAGAAGAAGAAGAAGAAGAAGAAGAAGAAGAAGAAGAAGAAGAAGAAGAAGAAGAAGAAGAAGAAGAAGAAGAAGAAGAAGAAGAAGAAGAAGAAGAAGAAGAAGAAGAAGAAGAAGAAGGTTTTGACGATGAAATAGGGTCGTCATGTTCTTCTTCTTTGTGATTTACGACCAGGATGTTTAACTAGAGGCGTGCAGAGGCCGGGCTAAGCCAGGGCTCTGTCTAAACAATCTAAAGAGACGCCGTTCTCATGTTGTAGCAGTCAGAAGGCTCGTGTAAGGAGAAGAAGTAAGAAGAATTCAATATTTTACAAAGTCATTGGAGTAGCACAGAAATGTCTGTGTGTGTGTGTGTGTGTGTACTCTCGCTGGGTGTACGCCGTCCATCAGAGGAGTTACACTTCACACTTGTCATTGGGGTGTTCCTCACCACTCACTGCAGGACGTTCATCACGTGAAGGTCAAACCAAAACTCTGCAAGCTGCTCTTTATTAACACTCACCCTTTCAACGCAGCCATCTGTCAGCTGAAGCCTTTCTCTGGGAGGGAACACGCAGATAAACAGAAGATCTGTGTTGCTTCACTCGTGACGACTTTCCCATGGTAACGTTCAAACACTGAGCTTTCCATTACATGCTTAACCTCCCTCTTTACACCATGTCCTGCCATTTTGGATATACTGTAGCAAAGACAAACTGAAGCCAGGGGAAAAGTTCATGTTTTAATTAGTCCTCGTGTAACAAACTCAAAGGGCTTGTGGGATCGTTCCAGTGCTCTGATCGCTCTCATTAGGCAAGCTGAAATTGTGCACAGACACGAGTGGAAAACATAAATAAATTCCCAATATATAGCATTTCCAAGGATATCCGCTTTATTCACGCTGATACATCATCTCCACCTGCGAAATCTTAAATATTAAACATTATTTTAACTTATTTAAATTAACTTTTCAATAAGCTGATTTCTCACTTTGAGCCATTTGCAATTATATGTCTTATTAACTTTATCTAACTTTAAAAAGGAGCCTGCGGTTGATGTTATGAATGTAATTAAATCATATCCAATAAAGGGTTCTTCCCTCATAAATAAGTTATCACATCTGCAGTCTAATGTTAAGTTGTTCATAACTTGATTTTGGTCTGCGTACTCTTTTCCAGAAGCAGCTGAAAACGGATTATTTGCAACTTTGCAGCCTAAAGGTTAGACTTATTTATGGTTCATTAGTGAAAGCATGAAAAAAAAACAACTGCAGAGATTGTAAAGTAGGTTATGCCTTATTGGAAAGTAGTACACACACACACACACACCTATACAAACACACACACACATAGATAGTCCCAGAGGTGCCTTCTGTGGACAAACAGCTCAAGCTGTGGACGTTCAACACGCCTTAGAACGTCCAAGCAGCAGATGATTAGCTCCACTTCCATCTACCTGCTTCACCTGGACTCCATTAACATGGCAAGATTTGTGCTACACAACGAAGGAAACCGAGATTTCCCTGAATTATAAATGATAACTATGCTTCACGCGCAGCTTTGATCGTGAATAAATCTACGGGCTCTCCGCATCCTGTGCTGCCAGCCTGAACTGCTTCACCCCGGCTGAACTACACTCCTCAAAGGCAGCCACGAGTTGACATGCTTTGGGCAACAGGTGCAGGGAGCCTTGGTCCTTTGTACTTTGAGCATCTGTATCATAGCTGGGAGCACTTGGCAGATATTTTTGGGGAAGCACTAGATGAGGCTCCTGCTGTTGCTATGAGACTATTGAAAACCCCTTTGAAGCGTGGCACAGTTGAGTTCGAGGTTGAAATATCTTTAACTTCTCGCGCTCGGGTGCTGCTGAAACCAAAAACATGTCAAGCTTTGAGAGCCGGAGAGTATAGCTCTATGCCTATGCAATGTAAACAATGCTGCAGAAGGAAGGAGAACAAACATATGGAGCACTAACGGCACGCAAGCACTCAGCTGCAGATAGAAGAGGACACAAACAATCAGGATAGAGAGGGGACAGAAAGGCTTGGATGACTTCGTTGTGCAAACATACAGTATAGAACATTATTTGATGATTTCTGCAGTGGTGTGTGCAGGATACGTGTATAGGAGGTATATGGAGTTTACCTACTTCATCGGGTACACCCTCTTTTAAATCTCCCTGCATCACTCACTTGTGTTTTCTAAGCTCAAGTTGTCCAATTTTCATGAGTGGATGGAGTACGGAGTAATACTTCACTCAAAGTGTATAATTATGTAGTTGCTTCACCCGTCTTTGGGTCAGCATTGATTGCAAAATCTCCACTTCTTCTGAGGCTAATTGATTTTATAATAATCTTTACTCTATGAAGTCAAGCAAGTAGTTTTACATGTTAGTGTTTACTTTTAGAGTTTACTGAAATCTCCTGGCGCCGTTACGGGTCAGAAGACATCCAGACATCAAGGTAAAGCGAGTCAGAAAGTTTCTCTCCTCAGATATTTATGTGACATTAAATAGTTTGCACTGCTTCACACTGAAATGCAGACTTTGAAATGCCACTGAAAGCGAATGCGGAAAAGGTGTTGAAGCTGCACTTTCTCTTCTGGCTGCAGGATGCTGGCTTCAAAAGAACCTCAGAACCCATAAGATCCATTAAAGATCCATTAAAAGGTCCTGACTTCAAAGTCATGTTTGTCCACAAGAAAATAAAGCCTCCGTTCTTTCAGAATAAATGTTTCATTACGGAGATATTAAGCCGGAGGAGAAGTATTTGGATTGGTAAGTAGCTTAATTCAGTATTCTAGCACGCCTCAGATTCCCCCCCTTACAAAACTTGTGCAGTCAAACTGAAGCTTTGAAAAGCTCTCTTCAAAGATCGACAGGTGTCACGCCACTTTTTTCTGTCTGTGCTATGAAGAAGCAGAAAACACCCCTGCAGGTCTGCAGCGCGTTCCCTTAAGAACAATTGATACTTGCCGCAATAACGTTCAATTAGTTCAACTGACCTTCGCTCCTGCGTATGCATTTTCTTTATGGACACGATGTTGTGTGTGTGTGTGTGTGCGTGGCGTCGTCCTCGCTTCCTTATAAAGTCACAGCTCATCTGGGTTTCACTGGAGCATTAAATTAGTGCTGTGACAGTTACAACGAAAGGTTGTTGGCGGGTTTAATTGTCAGCGGTTAAATATGGTGTGAATGTAAGGCAGCCTGGCAGAACGTTTGGGTCATAAACCACCCGGAGCTGTCGTGCTTTGTGGGGCAGAGCAGAAAATCACTGCTCCAAGGGAAAATCCTTGACATGTACTCTGACGGCTAAAATCAATCCTTGAACAAAGCTAAACTTCAGGATCAATTTAGAGTCTTGGCATACAAACTATCTCATAATTCCCAGAAAACATTGACGCCTGAGCCGGAATATTCATTTGTTCTCTCGTTCATCATTTGCTCCACTGTATATTTAAGCAGAACACGATGATTTGTACTGTACGCTGTTGATTCATAGTTCTGTCTGTGCTGCACTGGATACTGATCTCGTCTTCCGACAAGCCCCGTCAGTCCAGTAACTTTGTGTAAGAGAGTACTTTAGCTCAATGACAGTCATCTGAGTTTTGCCTTACTCACTAGTCCGTCTATGTGTGTGTGTCTATGTGTGTCTAAAGGGCCAAGGACACTGTCTGAGCTAAGTGGAGATGACTGATGTCCTCGCAGTCATAATTGTGTCATTACCACCCGGTGGAACATGATCATTAGTCCCTGCGGTCTCTGCTGTAATTACCAGATTGGGGATGACTGAAGGAAAGACCGAGGAGGAGCGTCCGTCTGTTTCCAGACTCGACTGAAGCAACGGCTTCAGCTTTTGGCAAAAACACACAGGAAATGACCATTAGTGATCTTTTTCACACGGTAGTTGGGTTGCAGTACAACGGGGTGGCACCTTGGAGGTCTTCCTTTGAGCTATGAATGTTTCTACTCCGAGTCCAAGTAGTCTTTCCCATAATTTAGAGGAGACTATCAAAGTATCCTTTGCATATGTAAGCGTACCAGAATCCAACGCATGCCAGTCACATTTGTCAACAGTCAGGGAGTATTTGACTACCCATTGTCTGTGTTGTTGGTAGTCTGTAACGAACAGCGTGAGGCAAGATCGTCTCATTTAGGAAGGAAGTGCAGGATCAGTCCACTTTCCTTCAGTCCTCCAAAGGTTACACCTTAGTAGGCCGCGTCCTTCAAAAGAGGTGGCAACTGAATTGGGACAAAGACGGCGTTTAATTGATGGTGTGTTACAGTGCTGAAAACCAGTAGGGATGTGGAAAGTGAGCTTAGACTAAATCTTGTGCGTGCGCGTGTGTCCGTAACAACCCCGTGATTGAGTGCTACGGGGTCTGTAAATGGCATTTCCTGGCCTGAGTCTGAAAGAAAATACCTGGCCATTTCTTTGAACCGCAGCTGCAGCTCCAGTTTACTGCTGATTAGTGCTGTGTTTGCTTTGCGGGCCCTGCATTTGGAAAAAGTCAGAGCCTTACGTCGTTTTAAAAAAAATCTGCGACTACGAGATGAGTTGAAATGTCTGAGCCCGGAGCTTCACAAAAACAACGGCTTCGACTGGAATTTGTCAGTCGATGTTTTATTGAAATGCGTCTCCGATATGATCTTTGCCTTAATTAACAAACACTTTTCTCAGCAGCAAGATACAAGTCAGAAGAAATGCACAGCCTGTGTCTTCCCTGTGTGATGCAGAAAACAACTTTTTGAATAATTGAAAATCTGCCAATCACTTTGGCAATCTGATAACAAATCACAATCTCGCTAAAATGAGAATAGGGAATAGCAAATTCTCTTTAAGACTCGGGGCAAAACAACAACCCGTGCCAACGGAAATAAAACCGGCCTTTCGGTCGTCTGCGATCACTCTCATTAGGCAACTTGGAGCAAAGTTTTTCGGGGCTTGCATGGGGGAGCTTTTAGGCTCGTTCCATGTAAATTTGAACACTTTAGCCCGTAGACTATGCAGAGCAGCGAGCCAGCGAGCCCTCCGGCTCGAGGATTACCCGCCCCGATCCCCCACAGCTCAGAAATAGTCAGGAAAATTGAATGGGAATAAGCAGGGATAAATAACCATATGAGGAATGGGAGGCGAGGGAACGGAGCGCTGCCAAGGACAGCGTTGGCTGTGTTGGAACACATGCGGTCAGCGTAGTGCAGATGGCAGAGATGGATGCCACCCAAAAGAGAGTTTGAGAAGTGGGACAGGGAGGGAGGGGAGCGGAGCTGCAGTACACACACACACACACACACACACACACACACACACACACACACACACACACACACACACACACACACACACACACACACACACACACACACGCTAACACACACTGTCATTCAGTGAAGTGACTATAATTCATTACAGGTCTTTCGCTGACCTTTTACCAGAGTGCTCACCCACTGTGACTCCGACGGACCTCTGCCAGTGTAACACAGTAGGCCGAGTCAATCCACCCACTGCTCACAGAGCCACTCTCCTCACGCTCTCAGACTTTCAGCACCGCGGACAGGACTTGGCTCGCAGTACGGTTTGTACTTTCATCATCTCTGTCTGTGCAGTCAAAAGAGCGTCTTATTGTTATTTGTACCCCTGCCTGTCTGTCTGCTTGTTTCTTAGCAGGCTTCCTGCTATCTTGTAACCTGCATTTAAGGATAATTCCAGATTATTTCACCTGGGTTCTTATTTTCGTAGTTTTAATCATCGATTCTGTCTAATTGCTTCACCTTAGCATCGCTACATCGGTAGGGTTAGTCAACGTTCAAAGTTTCTCGCCCGGCCAAATGTACAAAAAAAAAATAGAAATATCATTTAACCTGTGTGGCTATATTGTAAACAGTGAATGGATGTATTCCCAGTAGCAGCTGGTAGTTGGGGGTCTTGCTCAAGGGCACTTTGGTAGTGGTGAAGGCTAGTGTTGCTGTTCCCTGCCCCCCCTCAGACTTATCCCCCCCGTTTGGAGGGTTTAACCACTGACCTTGAGGCTGCATTTGGCTTGCGGATCAGCAGGCGAGATTTCGGTCGTGGGAAATACATTTATTTATTTCCTGTGAGGGTGTTAAAGTAGCTTAGCTTAGCACTACTGGACTCAGGGTAAACACTCAGCCTAGCTCTGTCGAACGGGGACAAAATCTGCTTACCAGCACCTCTAAAACATTAAAGATTAAGATTAACGTGCTGTTTTATTTGTTTAAAAATTGAAGCATTTCTTGGAAGCTTTGCTGGTTGTCTGGTGACAAAGCTTGTTCTTCCCGTTTCCTGTCTTTGTGCTAAGCTACGCTGACCAGCCGCTAGCTGTGACCTCACAGACCTCATATTTAATGGACAGATATGACAGCGGTATGGATGGACGGATCTTCTCAACCAGAAAGCAAACTGTGACTGTTTGTTGGTTCCCTACATATAAAACATGCAGCTTGAACTTGAGCTAAATATTCAAATAACACTTCACAAGATAATCCCAAAATCAAGACATGCATTAAGAACACAGGAGGTTTTTAAACGCAGGTATCTTTTAGTCGAATGCCAAACACAAGCTTTGTCTGGGAGGACAAACACAAAACCGACAAACTTTTTACGAAGGGCAAAGATTATAGCAGATGGCTGGCGGAGGCTCGCACCGCTGCCTGTCTTTATCTACCTTACTTACTTCCTGTCTGTCTTCCTCTTTGCGCCCCCCAACTGCCAACCGCAGCTCAACCCCTCCCCGTCTTTCTACAGTGTACAGCTCTGAGGAGGAGCAGCCGCCGCTGCTCATTCGTTCCCTGTCATTAGATCCCTGTTTTAACACGGCAGAGGTAGAGTTCCCACGGAGAACCTGATTGATTTGCGGAAGTACAAACACAGCCAATTACTCTTTAATGCCGCTGAGTGAGAGCCAATTCAGCCACCGGCGCACGCCAGCGCCACAAAACACAGACGCACAGCACCGCTCCCATCATCGCAGGCTAAATAAGATGACAAATGAGGATTATCTAAACTGCTTCCAATCAATAAGTCACTTTCTTCCGCATTATGCCTCTCAGCACACATCACATTAGCTCTCATCAGAGTTACATTTGGAACATTAATCGAAATGACCTTGACAGTGAAGTGGTCTGTGGCACGTTGCAGGTATGCATTTCCATGTTTCTCTGGCTCCTGGTGTTTGTTTTGTGTGACCAGACTCGGCGGGGGGGAAAGTAAGCAGAAGCTGTTAGTTTTAGCGGATTAGCTGTAGCATAAGGGCAGGTGCTGCACTCCGGGTGGGGACACATCATGTTTTCCTGAGCTTATCTCAAAACGCAGGACAGCTACACACACTCACACTCACACACACACACACACCTTCAGTTCTCCTAGTGCGGGAGCTCTGCAGGCAGGCGCTGCCCTTGATTAGCTCACTTCCAAACCTCTGTGGATATGATTCCTGCAGTTTTGCACTCCCGGGGAACTGTCTGTATTCATGTCGGGGTTTTGTAGCTGCAAAAGTCTTTCTGTCTGGGTGACTGTCTGTCAGTCAGCATACCTGGTCAGTAACACCCAGAAACCAAATGCCCCAGCTCCTCTCAGCTCATCTGCAAACACACTGATAACAGCACCTCTATCGAACTGAGCGACACGGGGAGACAAGATGGGTAAAATCCTCCACAAATGACATCCTAAATCCTTCCGGGTGCGCAGGAGACAAATACAAGCGTTATCGGCTGTAAACATCTCGGCAAACGGTGGTCAGGACATGAGGACACGTTATATGGAAAGAATCTACTAGGACCGGCAAACCAAAGCCTCCCTGAGGGAGCTCAGCATAGCTCAAGGGACAACCAAAACAATGACATTCAAAGGGTCAGCTGGTGCAAATTACAAAAAGAACCTTTTCACTTCGACAGTGTTGAGGTTTGCAGATTTCCTGCTGCCATCGCAGTGCAAAGCAGATGAAAGGAGTTAAGAATATGGCACTTGCACTTTTTACTTTGCCTCCTTTTAACTGAGGAAATTATCTTTAAGAAAACTAAAGCAAGAATGGTTGAGACTGAAGTCTGGAAATATGTGTCAGCCTCCAAACAAAAGTCCTCACACCTCCACTGTAACAAATTGGAGGCACAGAAATCCAAAAAGTTCTGTGAGCTGAAAAGTTCATGAAAAGATTAGACATTAAAAGTGTTACAGTGTTTCAGAGTAACTAGTTTCGCTACAAGATATTCAACCTCTTCTTCATTGTTGATGTCTGGAAAGTAATTTTTATGGTTGCTCAGATCCAAAACTAGATCAACAAAGTAGAATTGCTTTCACAAGAACGTCTTCCCAGGTTCTGGCAACAGCTGAACTCATTCAGCTATGAACACATTAGTCAGTCCTGTGTGCCAAGACTCTTCACATATTCAGATGCTACGAACCACAAAATGCAACGACATGCCTGGTGGTAAAGACACCAATCTCACTTCATGAATATTGAACCCAAGCGTGGTGGATAATCTTATATTCAGAAATAAATCTCATCGATGGCAGTTAGTTGATTTTCGCACGTTCCTGTCGGACTTCTGTGACTGCAGAGTGCGAACACGGACGAGAGATTGATCACAGCCACTCAAAACTCACATCCACACCCACTCGATAGATTTCATGTACGACGCTGCGTGATCTCTGCAAGTGATTTCATCGAGCTTATTTCCAGTTAATGCAACTAAATGTTATTGGGGCACGCGCCATCATATAAGTTGGTATCGATATAAAACCCTCAACTCCATTACCATGAGGGAGACTTTTATTTTCAAAATGCTGCAGCTGCTCTTTGTTAGTTTGGTGCTTTGATTTCAAATTGTAATTTGAAATGGGCTAGATGAGCACTCGTTTAATTGCACCACCTACAAACACATCAACCGAACTGTCTGAAGTTCTGAAGCTGCAGTCGCAGTGATGTGATGCTACTAGCGCTGAAGTCACAGCATATTAGCAGTGAGGGGTAAAAGCGAGAGAGAGAGAGAGCAAAGAGAGAAGACGAGCTGAAATCTGCTGTGGTGTCAGCGGAGATTGACTGGAGATCAGGGACACCATAAAGTGCTTCCCCAGAGCCTGTTAGCTAAGGGGACACATCAGAGAGTCGGTCCCTCAGCCCAAGCTGCCTCTGGAGCTAAATAAAAGCAAGCTGAACAAACAGAAAATATCCCCGTTAGGTTTCATGTGTCGGCCACACACTGGGCTCTAATCTTATTAACCCGCAGCAGAAGAGAAACTGTGTTCTCTGGGAAAACTGCAAAAGAATGCAATAACCGGTGACTGACGGCGATCGGTGATCAAAGCACCGAGGCATTAACGCTAGCAACAAAATAAAACACGCAGCTGTAAAGTGGTGAAACTATTCCACCTTTATATGTAAAACAAAGCGTGTTTGACTTGCACGAGAACCGCCGAAGTTGCAGCGAAGTACGAGAGCTAATGCCGCCGTTAATGTGTGCAGAGTGACCCGTGAGGGTTCTTAACAGCAGGAGAATTCTCCACAGCAAGCTCCTGAGACCATTTCTATGGAAATAAGCTTCAATTCTGCATATGTGAAAATACTTGACTCGACTTGAGCATCTCACTAACTGCTCTGACTTTTCCCTAATGTGCTCACCCATAAACATTTCCAAGGACGCGCTATGGTGATGGAGCCTTTCATTTGAAACGTGGAGGAGAAAAGAAGAGGCTCGAGAGGCTGGAAGAAGAGAAAGAAAAGGAAAAAACAAAAATCTTCCTGCCGAGCGGGAGATCATTTGGTTATACTGAGGCAAAAAAAAAAGGTGCAATGAAAGAAAGATGTGCACCATCTAGGTGCACTTTAGCTCGTCATTAAACCCATGCTGGGATTTCACCCCACCATGGGGGAAAAAGATATACGGAGCAGCCTCTGCGGTAACAACCGGCCATTTGGGAAGAGCGTCCCTGCAGCACTCAGCCAGAAAACAGCAAATTACGTTGTTTGTCCTCCGCTGATGCAACTGTCCTCAACATCAGCAGGTCCAGCTCTTTCTTTATTTGGAGCTTTGCTACGAATGGGCTCAACTCGATGCATTCCAACCAAACCAGACGGGACGCGTGTTTTTTTTTTTTGGGTTACGATTAACAAGCTGTCAGCAAAATGACAGAAACGGTGTTAATGTCTGTGTCCTCTGGAGCTGAGAGAAGATACAGTAGATCTGCTGGGACTCTAAGAATAACCCTGACAGCACAAACAAGAGCTGATGAGGATAATAAACCCATGATAAGCCCATTAGCACCAACACAGTACAGTACAGAGCGGCATCAGCTGGTGTGACACACCTGAGCTGGGAAGAGAACACAACCAACAAGATGTACTCCGTGCTTTTGTATCAATACTAATTAGTGAAGTCACACCGGCGCTGCAGCTCTCACAGTATTCCTGTCTCACAGGGTTTACCTGACAGTACCGATAACACCTTTGATCCCCGAGGGACGACCCATAGTTGCCAATGCATTCTAATAGACGGGCTTGGATAGAAATCTGCTGTATGTGGTAGCAGTTCTCTTCCACAATGTATTTCTATTGAAACAGTAGAAAGAAAAGTGGAAACGTGGGTCTGCTCTCAGAGGAGACAGACAGTGAAGTAGAAAACAAACAAAAACATGCGTTTAGCTGCGCAGCTGATCCGCTAACCGGCTCTCAAATCTCGAGCTGCTGAGGTGACAAATGTAAAGTTTGCACAGAGAGAAGTTTACTGACACAGAATTGACAAGAACGCTGCCAACGACTGACTGACGCCTTTTAAGTAAGTCTGATATTGACTGCTGTCAGTTATTGGTTTGATTGATAGTTGTGTATTGATTATGGCGGCAACTGATCAGATTTATTGTCAGCTAATCGGATTCAGTCGTGGGAATATGTTCGTTTTTGTTGTGCAAAGTTTGTTACAATCTATATTCACTATAATGTTGATATAAAAGTATTGTAGCAGTTATTATAACAGCTGTAAAGTACAGAGACGTCATAGAACGACTCTCCACTACGATACTACACATACACATCCATAATCGCACACATATACAGTGTGTGTGTGTGTGCACTGTACATGCTGGATTTCATGCGGAGTCCGTGACAACTGAAGGATCTTTGCCCGTCACACTTCACGTGTCCGTGCTGCTGCTGCGGCAGAAGCCAGCAGCAGGCCAGCTGTAAGCCTTGTTGGAGCATTTGAGTTGCTGAGTGTTGACAAGACCAATCGATAGCAACCGCTGCCTTCTCGGAGGCTTCGGCTCGGATTAGGAAGTTTTTCACAAGTTAGAGAGGAGAGGAGAGGAGAGGAGAGGAGAGGAGAGGAGAGGAGAGGCGAGGCTGTCCTAACATCCACTGTGTTGCACGATTTCTCTAACTGGACTCTTAAATCTAAGCAGCCAATTAGCAATTAACCAAGGTTAATTGGGGTCTTCATGGACTTATTTATCTAATGTCAGTAAATTTAATTTAATACTCTGAGTTTTGTCTACTTTTCTAGTTAATTTTATCGACGCTACACTGTGGAAAGTGGTTGTATATATTTAAAATGGATCAGGTGTTGGTTAATTAGTCATACGCACAAGAATGGAGCTCATCATTGGTTCGGATATCGCGGCTTGTGTTGCTGATGGCGCTCCACTAGCGTATACAATGACATTTACTGTAATGCAATTTATTTTGTAGCCTAAAGGTGTTCTTTAATTGAACATATATCATCATATAACATTAGTTCTTTATCCCCACACCAACTTTACCTTGAAAAACATAACGTCCTCTCCTAGTACGAGTACTTTTACTTGAGTAAAATGTGTCTGTACTGTAAGCTGAGAGGGAAAAGTTTAGTATTTTTAACATCCCTGCTCAAATCTAGAGGGATGTCAGCTCAGATATGTCTTTAATACACACACAAGCCTTAGCTGGAAAGCTAGTGAGGCCCAAACCATCATTAGCGTGTGCCCATGTTTGTTTCTACATGTGTATCTGTTCTGCATATGCAGGCATGTCTCTGCTTTCTCTGAGATTAGGCAGATGGCTTTAAATATTAACGTGTTCACAATATTCTCTACGACACGGGTGTAAAAAAAAAAAACAGGCCTGTGTCATACATGCCGCAGCAGACTGATACAATATGCTGCAGCGTCACCGACTTTCAGCGCCAGAGAAGACGCATTTTTCTCCTCGCAGATCAGCTGTTGCGTCGAAGCTGCGCATGAATCTTCAGTTAAAAGTGCATTTTCAGTAAAGAGTACTCCAGTTCAGCGTCGTTTGTGCATCAGTGGTTAAAGTGCAGGCGGGCACCGCTTTGAGAATGACTTTATATCGGGCAGATGTGCTAAAATGTAAACACTGAAGGCAGCACAGACGGGTTCAGGTGCAGCCTGAAGCTAAGCTGTTGACCTGAAAAAGCAATATTACACCTGATGTTTGCATTAAGCAAAGAACGATGCGAAATGAGGTGGCAAAAGTCAAAACCTCTTGTACAATGACAAGTATGATGCCATACTTAGCTTGACAAATCTAGTAAAATCATCCCAGGGTTTAAAGTATTATAATATTTGAAAGATCAGTGCAGCCTTTCTGCACCTATCCAACGTTTTGCCACACTGGAGCCCGGCCAAATATCCCATTTAGAATAATTAGCCATTGAGTTTAAAAGAGAGGGAGAAAATAATCACCGCAAGGTGACTCAGTCCAATACAGGAGGCTCAAGACGGGCTCCGTTTAAATCTGCCGGTCCGTCCTCAAACAGCGCTCTGATTACAAGTAAATAATCTCATCTTCAATCATTCAGCAGCACATTAAAACATTTATGAGGATATCACGGTCACGTTTAATGACAGCTTAGAGAGGCAATCTCCTGTTAAAAAATACAAGAAGAGGAATTAATTTCTTCTATAAAACATCTATTAGGATATCAGTGACACGCCATCAGACTGCGGGGCGTTTTTTATTACACAAATAAAACACCAACAAAAAAAAGATTAGCGCTGTTTGCTGTTATCCTAAGCCAATTTAAGTTGTAGGTGTGTGTGTGTGTGAAGCCATGTCAAATATCACCACACTGTACAGCAGGATTCAAGCTAATCCATGCACAATAGAAGTTTGAGCTGCCTTTAGGGAGCAACCCCCCCAAACACGGATAATGCCGCCATGGCCAACAGAGCCGTGGTTCCCACGATTTACATAGTTGATCTAACAATCAGCGTTTCCCAGTCCTCGCTCATATGGCGTGGGACTTTTCGTGGATTGGAGTGGAGCTCTGGGTAAACCTCTTTACCATGCAGATCAAACAGAGCAGACAGACTGTAGGGCTTGTGGCTAGCAATCTCTCAGGGTGTTTAGCAAATTCAGTCTGCCGTGGCTCCGACCCAAAGACAACTGCATCGAGAATCGAGGCAAATCCTTCAATCCGCCGACTACAGCTCCCGAGCCTCTTAATCAAATAAGGCCATTAGTTCTATCACAAGTACCCTGGGCCTCCAACACCCACAAACTGGGTTTTGTTACTCAGCCAAGACCCAAAAATCTGTAAACTGGAAGCACCCTGACACTCTGGGAGATGATCTACTTTTTTTGCTGGGATCCCCTGAAAATCTGCCGAATGAGCAAAAATTCAGATTGTATGTTTTCCAGCAAACTCTCCTGGAAACACTCGGGTAGTTTGAAGATTAAAACAGTCGGGATGGCAAACGTGTACTCTGCAGACTCGGGTTCAATTTTGTAAACATAACCGGAGCTTTTCCGCTGAAAGTGAAGTTTAAATCTCATCAGAAGTTTGATTGAAGAAAAGAAGAATGATCAGGAGTTTCACAATATCCTAAAAGGCCTGAGCCTCTGCCAGTCCACTGAATGCAAATCCTGTTAAGTTTCCATTTTCTAAAAGCGTGCCATGAGTCTGTACCTTGCAGTACGTTTGAGGCGCTCCGGTAGAAACGATTGAAGAGGAAGCCGAACATATTAGCATCTGAGTGTGTCCACGTCTGCTTTTACGTCCCAACAACGCGTCGCTTGAAACACGTAGTACAAAGCAAGCGCATCCGGCCTCCATAGGAAGAACTAGAGCTTGATTCTGCCTGGTGGCGCTACATTAAAGCTCACAACTGCATTAGATGACACTGAAGAGGCTCCAGTTTTATCTTTGAATTGGTATTACATGAAACTAATGGCTGACCAGGAGGCCAGCATTTAAAATACTAAACCTGCAGAGGTGCTTTGATCCAAAGCTTCTGGGATCTTTTAATAAAACCATTCAAAATGTCTGAACTGAACACTGACGGTTACAAACCACACATCGAGCCATAGAGTGCTGCACAGATCTGAACTGTCCACAGCACTTTCTTTCCCATTACAGCCTTTCATCATCATATCATACACTCAGTGGGTTAATATCAGCTCATTACAAACCTCAGTCTGTGGCCCACAGCCTACACAAGCATGCTGCTAAAAGAGAATGATGAATTAAACGCTGACACTCCGCCACCCATACCGCTTTTTAACATCCCATCACGAGCCCCGGC
Organism: Nibea albiflora; assembly: GCA_014281875.1. Lineage (NCBI taxonomy): Eukaryota > Metazoa > Chordata > Actinopteri > Sciaenidae > Nibea > Nibea albiflora. The sequence continues at coordinate 4,348,640 of CM024795.1, read as the reverse complement.
TCAGCCTGAGCTGGGTAAAGGACGGTCCTACCTTCGCAGTAAGTAGAATCCCCGTGGATGGAGGCGAAGCCACTCTTGCATTCGCACTCTGCTTTAGTATTCCGGTTTTTACACTCAGAGTTTTCTCCACAAATGAGTCCCTCTGCGCAGAAGTCATAACCTGAAAGAGAGGGACGGAGGAAGTCTCCGTTTTTACTTTGGTCTTAAAATTTGCTCATTCAAGGAAGGCGGTGAAAAGCTGTGTACAGAAAGACACACACACACACACGGACAGCAGAGATAAAAGCAGACACACATTACACATTACTATGGATGACAAGAAGCTGGATGTATAAAGTTTATGGCTACATTATATTTGGTGCAATAATAAAAGTTTTGGCTTTCATACACACACACACACACACACTCACACACGGGACAGTGTGTTCTTCTGGTGTTTTGTGTTGACGTGCTGCCTTTAAGGGCCGCTTGTAGAAACCAACGTTGCTGCTCCAACCATCAAATCTACATGCTCGGGTAGCAGAAGAACCAAAGACTGTGTCTCCTGGAGCGGGCACGTGGATGGCCGACCCCTAAAGGACGCTGCACGTCCAGCAAAATAATGTTCCCCTCAGACACAGTGTGGAAACGGCAGCCATGCACTCCAAAACTCATTATTTCTATTGCCGTGCTACAGTGGAATAGAATCGCTGGTTCAACCAGGTTGATGTTTGGCCACTGTCAAACGCACAGTATTGTGTTTAAAAGGGCCATACTATAATAAATAAACCTCTGAATAAGCTTCTTCTGGCTAAGCTTTAAGAGGTATAGTTTATAGTATGGATAGGAGTATCTAGCTCTCTATTGGAGGAGACTGTGTGTGAAACAGATGGATGAACAAAGCGTAGAGATCATCGTGTTGCAGCAGCGCTCTGAAAGCACCATTTGACTCCTTTGTAACTTGCGAATCTAAGCTGAACACTTCTCTGAATAAAACAAGCTGCGCCGTTTCAAAGTCGTGTTTTCTTCAGCGGTGCAGGAGTCAGCATGTGTCTATCAGCGCCGATGATCCCAGCGCTGGGATTACTGCAGAGCGCTGCTTGTTTGCAGTGTCGGACAGGAAGTTCACGTCTGTATAATCTTCTGTCGAACCTGAACCAAGCCGGTCTCACCTTCCAGCACGTGCGGCCACAATGTGAGCTGACAGATACACAGACATACTAAGAAGGAGCGTGACAGATAAGGAAGCAGACGGACAAAGAGAGATGATTGTCTCCTACTCGGTGAGTATGAGCTGATGTAGCCCATCATGTCCTGTAATGAAAGACAGACCGGCTGCACATAAAAGCCCGAGAGGCAGGGGAGCCCAGGGAGCCATTACCGAGGAAAGAGCTGCGTCTGCATGATTCCTTCTCTCACCGCCGCCACCCTCCACCCCTTCCAGCATCTACAGCAGCAGCACCCCACCAGAACAGTGTGTACATGTGAAAGGACCGACTACACAAAGAATAACAACACGAGCGCGCGCATGAGTGTGCCTCAGGCGGAGCCGAGCTCTGCTCCGACCACAAACAGCACTGAAAGGAGAGAAAGTGTAATATACTGCAGATGTGTTTGTGGGTTTTTTTTATTATTATTATTGTCAGCGAGGTGTGTGGAGTGTGATCTCTCTGTGACGATTGTGTAATCACCAGTTTAACAGAGCGCCGTGGCTTCTGAGCGAGACACGAGTGAATCTCAGAGTGTCGGCAAAGTACTGACTCACATACTGTAGTCTGGAGAAGGATTGGAAATAATGACTGGCTCTGAGTTTTGGCGACCGTGGGGGAGTGAAGAAAGGAAGAGGAGCTGTGACTCTAATCTGTAATTGTTCTCCTCTCTCTGCTGTCCTTTCCTCTGTGCCGCTTCTTCTCCGTCCACATCCTTCTTCCTCCTCTCCTCAGTCTTATCCTCTGTTTACCTTTCTTTTCATCTCCCCCTCCTCTCCTCTGTCAACCTTCCCTCCTCTCTCCTTCCCTTTCACTCCTTTTCAGCGTCGCAGGTCGAATATATTTCATCCCCCTCATTCTCCTCTCCTCGCCGTCTTTACACTCTTAACCTTTCCTCTCTCATCTTCCTGCACCGCCTCCCTTCCCTCTGTCTTTTCCTTGCCTTCTCTTTTACCTTCTTTTCATCCCCCCTGAATACAGCGAGTCTAAGGCACGCTGCTTATCTTGCCTAAACGAGAGTGCAATTTCCTTCAGTCAGAACCTGTCCCGGGTTCCTTTCATTATGGCTCTATAGCTGACAGCCTCCTACAGTTTGTTTATTCAATGTATTTACTGAATTACCGGTGGCTATTTACCCTGTAGTACCTCTCTGCCAAAGCAGCAGGGTACAGGCAAATTGGCATAGCAGGTGCTCTATAGCAGACAGACCAATCTGCTCTGATAGGTGCGCCAGCCAAGAAGCACTCATACCACGTGGAAAGGGGGAGAGGAAATGGAGTTTTTGCAGAGGCGCAGCCTGAATCAGCATCCGGCAGACTGGCTGTGTTTACTTCTCGCACTGGCGGGGGACATGTGCTCGCAAGTCCAGAGAAAGAGTGAGAGAAAAAGCGCAGTAAGGAATAAGACATACCTCTGCAAACATTGCAACATCTGCCGTCCGGTAAGATCTGCTCACTGACGGTGCAGTTGAGTTCCGGACAGTTTTCTGTGACTTTCACCATCAGGCCGTTCTGCAGGGACACAAAGAAGTTAAATGAGATGAGAAAAATGACATCCTGAGGAAAGAACGGTTCACAGGCTGATCCAACTCGAAGCAGCAGTCCTCCAGTCACAGGCCCGCTTCTCCGAACCTCACCACAAAAAGCAGGTTTACATGCCAAATGTGGAAAGACTAACAAGACTACAATTTTTCTAACAACATATTGCTGAATATCACACTGGGAATGTGCATGTTTGTACAATTCCAGTCATGTTGCCCTCTGTACGTGTAAAAATATGAAATCTGGATTATTTGAGTACAAAATCTGCCCTTCTTAGTTTGAACTGTGTTCATTCTGACGCAATCTAAACCAACCCTCGCAGGGCTGGAGATGAGATCCAGGTATCAGAGCCAATTAGGAATATTTTCATGGATGTGTTTTGGCTGCAAAGATCAAAATACGACCCTGTCGTCGCTGCGTTCTGCTTTGTTTTGTCCACCTCAGCCGGTGTTAGCGAGTGCTGCTCTCTCTTATAGCAGCCGGGCTCGACTGTGTGGTAGCTTCCCATCATCTTTAGATGCGCTAACTGTTGCTCTAATCAGGGAAAATGAAAAGCGCTGGCAGGTCACGTCAGCTGGCGCTAATTAAAGTTAATTTCACAAGTAACTCGATGACAGGTTAACGTTAAACTTGTCTGTTGTTGGGTTCGTTCTCTGTCAGGGGGTGTCAACTCTTTTTTCTGTCAAGCTGATTGTGTCACATCGGTTTCAGTCAGCTTTGAAGGTCTTTAACTCATAATAATAATTGCCTTTAATTGCTTTTTTTGACCCTGAAAATCAAACCGAATGTTTCTTTTTAAAATATATTTAATGAATGTTTTCATAGCCCTCTGACCTCGTACAAAGGCGTGTGTGTAGAGCTCCATTTTCCCAGTGTGTAAAAGAAGAAGAAGGCGAGGATGACACCGCTTTTGAAATGTATTAAAACACACGTTTAAAAGGATGTTTTCAAATGTTACAAAAAGAAGAGAGAGAAAAAAAAGGGAAACGGGAGTATTTTAAGATACTCCTGACTGAATGAGGCTGCCATGACAACAGAGAAGGTGAAATGTAAAGGCTGTACATGCGGATCACATTTACAAGGAGGACATGAATACAGATAGCAGGTATACGGTGCAGATATGCGCCACCAAAGAAGCGAAACGAGGGGTAGATAGAGCTCCGTGTCATCTTCCCTTGGGCCTTTAAAACAAATAGCAGCAGCAGCAGCAGCAGCAGCAGCAGCAGCAGCCACCCGGCTGGTACGTGGCTGGCAGAGCTCCGGCGGTCCCAGCAATGCCTTTCAAGGCCTGAAGCCTTAAGCCTGAGAAATCCCTGAGATTTCTCCCTTACAACTTTCTCCAGTGGCGGGGCATTTCTAGAAATAACAACTTCATAAGATGTCAAGCTGTTTGAATCAGCTTTAATCTCGTCCATGAAATGTCAGAATATATTTAAAAGAGCAGAGGAAAGCACTTTGCAGTGGGGGAAAACACCGTAATCAGCTATTCAACACCTGGACACAAGAAATGGTTCCTTTCTAAGAGGATAGAAATAAAAATAAAAAAAAACACTGACTCTCCTATCAAGCTGCAATTTGCTCAGCCGCCAGCCAGCCTGCCACTTAATTGCAGTTACTTGCTGAAATCACCCCGTTAACGCAGGTTGCAGAATAAAGAATTCAAAGAGCCTCAGAAAAGCACCCGGTCTTAGTTTCATTACATTCCCATCAGACATGTCAGCGTTTTATTGATTTGTTTTTGATTTGGTGACTCTGCCAGACACGGCCGTACTCTGGAGCACAAGAGGTCAGGCAGGTTTTATAGCCCAATTATGTGACTTCTCTACCTTAAAATAACAACTTCATAATTATATTGGTGTTGCACTGACTAGCAATGGTGTCTCTGTCATTCCCTCTGTGTGTCCTGTGCACCATGCAGCCTTCGGTTGCAGGTCGCCAACCACAAACGATGTCACAGATTTTTGTGAAACTTTGTGTTTATTTGTTTCCTGTGATAATCTAGTTTAAAGATTAGAGAGGCTTTTAAATCTCTCAGTGTGTAATAATGTCACAGTAAATATTAATTTAGCTAAAACCTTTAATTACTCGACAAGACAGAGGAAACTCTCCAGAGGAAGCCGAGGATTAATCAGGACGACGGCGGCTTTACTGCAAACAAACAATTGTGTCGTATGAGCCTGGACTGTCTGCGTGACCTTTTGGATGTGTAGAAAAACATGAATTAATATTAGATCCTGAGTGATCACGTCAACCAAGTCAGGACATTTGACTAATCAGTGAAGAGGCTGCTTTGTCTCGCGCGTAAACGTGCACAGCATCTCTTTAATTTCACCATATTTCCCCTGCAGCCTGTCCGCTGTTAATCAGAAAGTTAAACTCTGCGGGGATCCTTCCCAGGATGTTGTCAGGACACTAACAATCCGAGCCGGTCAACGCCAGCAACAGGCACTTTGAGAGGCGGAGTGATATTGGCTCACCTTGATATTTGGCTGTTAGCTAAGTTGTCAAATCAGAAGTAATGCAATCATAGCGAACGCTCGTGTCCAGCTGTTCGTAGTTACAACAGCGCTGTGCCATAATGTTGCTTCAAATGAAGCACATTTACACCACAGCAAACATTAGAAGCATATCAACGCTTGTTTGATATGCTGGAGATAGAAATGAAAGTACGGAAACCTTCTCGGACTTTTACCGAACACACGGTCGGGTTTTGGTTTCACTCTGTTGTCTGCCCACACATGTTACTCACTGAGCGCCATATTTACAGCACCGGCTGCTTCTGTCCGCGATCTCATTCGTTTGGTCACTACCAAAAGTTCATGACCGCAGGTGATGTAAGCGAGGTTTGAACATAAGACGGCCTGGGAAATCAAGATCGTCGCCTTCCTCAGCATTGCCGACGCTGCACCAATGAACTCATCAACATCATTTCATTGAATATCTGTCCTGCCTCCTGAAGGGAAGAGACTAACACATGAATACTTTGATTTGCTGCATGTTATCTATTTACAGAGACGCACTTCCACCTACCACCGGTATAGACCTTTAAATTGAGACGGATGGCTTTGACTGTGGACCAGATTCATCTGTTTGATTTCACGCATCATCCGTGAATAGCCTAATGTTGCGTCTCGATAGCCGCGATCAAGGTCACACGATGAAGCATACAGCTGAGATTTATTTACAGACGCTGGAGAAACATTTATCAACTAAAAACAATTTGTCTACAAATTACTCATTTAGCAGGGTTCGCATCCCGAAGTAAAGGATGGCTGTAATTGCTTGGAACAAAACCTACAAGCAACATAATGATGTTTCCAGGTATCTGAGGGCTAATAATGGGTCCAGGAATCCACCGTGTGGCTCTTTGTAAGCAATTACACGCACACGACGCTAATTCTCTCCTTAAAATAGTCTTTTTTTTAAGATAAATGACTTCTCGGTGAAAAAAGCTAACCTCTGTTCTATGCTGAACTGGAATAATGACTTTAATTATAACCCACACAGTGATGAAGCTCCAATTCAAATCAGGCCTTTGTTGTAGCTGTGTTCATACGTTATTCTAATTACCTGGCTATCTCGCCATTAGAGAGATGAAAAAAGGCAGATTGAACAGATTGGGGGGAGGGAGGAGGAAACTAATAAGGCCTGCTCGCTAATTGAATAACACGAAGAAGTCCAGCACCACCACACACGATCGTTACACATGCACGGTGAAGGAGAAGCGCTGCGTGGTGATCTCACTGTACAGTCGAGGCTAAATACTGGAGGATGGATTCATGAGAGCGCGCGTTACCTTGCATTCCCTGCAGCTCCTGGATAGAAAGCGCTTGCCTTCAGAAAAGGTCTGGCCCATGTAGGTACACTTCGCTGTGGGGGAGATGAAGAGAACATCATTGCCTCAGTAACAATCTATTTATAAAGTACAGTAAGTGTCAGAAATAGAATAATTCCTCAGCTAATTCATCAGCTCTTTTGGTTCTTTCAACAATAGCGAAAAATGCTTTTGAGATTGCCTGCGAGCAAAAAAAAAAAAAAAGAGAAAGTTTTCAGTGTGAAGTTCTGCATACTTAATTCCGTTAGAAACAAAGTTGTTCTTGGCTAGTGTGCAAAAGCAGAGAGGAAGTGTAACAGCGCATTAAGAATACAACAGAGGAGACCCTTCTGCATATTCCTCTGGCGATAGCAGAAATAGAAAATGAAGCATATGATATGAAGTCCTGCTTTTCTCCTCTCCAGGGTGTAGGACTGTGCGGCGCTCAGTCGCAACTCCAGAGCGCTGCTCCCTCGTTCGTCTGTGCCAGACCTCTGATGTTCACAGGGGAGGAAGAGGAGGAAGACGGAGCGAGCGGAGGGATGAAGGCAGGCAGGCAGGCAGAGGAGGGCTGGAATTATTCAAAGATGAACTATACTTCTGGGATTTAGTGGTTTTGCAGTGTAGCAAGACAGGCACAGTAGTCCGTGGGTCTGTGAGCAGTTAGCAGACCCCTGTGTGCTTTATACTAGAAATAGTGCCTCCATTTCAGCGTCCATGAAAATCAGGCGACTGTGATCTTTGCTCTCACAGAAAAAGCTTGCTCTGTTTTGTTTTATTGTGCTAGAAGAAGAATCAGCCACAAACAACGAGACCTCCTGTTTGGATCTGCAGAGCGCTTCTGCTTGTAGAAGGCCTAGCTGCCTCCTTCAAAAGCATGAAACACCATAAAATATTTTTCCTACATTTATAGCATATAATTAACAGAAAGAGCTTCTGGATCTGGGAAGTGAAGCCAACAAGGAAGTGTCTTAAACCTGTATCTCATCAGGGGGTGGATCCATCCAAGTCTAAATGTATGGAGCCCTACGGGGAAATCTGCCTGCTTCTCACTTGAATTATTACCTCAGTAAACTGTTTTCTAATGAATTTATGATCTCATTCACGAGTTTCGAGATGTTCATTTTGTAAACGATGGTCCCATTTAGAGTAAAATAGAGGATGGAGCAGGGCGTGCTTTGCCACCTTGTGTTGACAACTCATTCTCAGTGAGTTTGCCACGTTCATCGGCCATCAGCCCTGGTTGCCCGTGGACCAATGGCACGTTCATCTTTGTTCCTTGACGAGCAAAGTTTTGTGGTTGTGAGAATGATGATGGTCTCAAAGCAAATATCCAGAAGGTGCCATGACATTTTTATACTACTGCAAAAAGTCTGAAGGTTCAGATCCACGATTAAACTGCTTTGGTTGAAACACTCAAAATCTGGAAATATAAGATTACTATTGGTTGTAAGTAACCTGGGAATTCTGTTGATTTACTGGGTATTCTCATTGTTTCAGCATGTCTGACAGTTGCGCCAGGTTGCTAAGATATGATTGAACAAACACTGATCAGACGAGGGATCCACTGATATATCATCACATCATTTTGTCAACGTTTCAATCAAATTTCCTTGAGTTCATTGGAAGCTTTGCAACACCCCCTCCTGCTCTGCCGCCCTGTTAACACCATATTACAGCAATCACAGCCTCCTTAATGTCAAGTCAGTCTCACCATCTGCTAAATCTCGATCAGTGGTTTTCAGCGTGGGAGGTAGGCCTACCATGGCAGAAATTAAATGGGTACCAAATTACCGTGGGACCACCGTCGTGGTTGTTCTGATGACTCCTCCCTCTAAAAAGCAACACTGAGGTGACAACTTATTATTATTTTCAGGAAAGCAGCTGTGGAGAGCTGGTTTACAGAGAAGATGCACACCAAAACAGTTAAATCTTCGTCATCATCATCTATTTATACTGCTTGGCAGAAAAACAAATGAGCGAGCAGCCGTGTCAACAGCTGATTTGACCTCGGTTTATTTGCGTGGTGTGAACGGTATTTTTGCAGTGAGAGGTTTCGCAGGTTCTTCCTCCCGATACTTACGTCGGCATTTCTTGCAGCAGGTCCCGTCAACGTGCACAGGCAGCGAGTCCTCAGAGCAGTTTGCCGGAGGACAGAAAATCCTACGACACTCCACCACGCCATTCTGTAAAGGAAATTATTGTCATTAATCGTTATTCTTTGAAACAAACATCCAACTCTGCCTGCGAGCGTACAGTTTGCCTGCGGTGCTGCCACGAAATCCACGCTGATGTCTCAATTTAAATTAGCACAAGCATCGGTGGACTTTTAGATCTCTACCTGAACAAAACATTCACTGCACCCCGACAGTAAACATATACAACACATGCATGATGCTGAGCGGCTAGCGCTCCATGCAAACAGCTCAAAACTGTTCAGAACTTCAGGAATGCAGCCCGACACTGAAAGCTATCATATTTACACATAAAAAAAATAAAAATTATAATGTCTTGCAATCAGATAACAGCTTCATCATCGAGAGGTGGATGGCGGATGCTGAAAGCGAACGGCCCCGCTGATAGCAGGTAGTTTATTCAGGGCCTGAAGGACTGCCTTCATTTTTGAGGCTGATATCTCTCTCTGCGAGCGCCTCTTCATTTCATGAGTCATCAGAAATGGTTCCCCCAGGATGCCGCGGTTATCAGTTAATGGCATGTCCACGGGAGGAAATCAGACCGACTAAACTCCACCCTGTGCTTGATGTGCAACGATGCAGCAAGTCTAATTCCCCCGGGGGCCCGGGATGGCCTGATTCAACACATTTTAAAGTCTGGCTCCTATGTATGAGTGCAGGCAGGGAGGCTTATTAGGAGGCCGCTTATTAGGGGGCGGGGAAGGAGGCAGGGAGAGATGGCGCAGGAGTCAGGAAAGAGGGAGGTCTAATGGGAAGGCAAGTTAGAGAAGCTAAGTGGAGGGGAGGAACTAAGTTGCAGTAACTTCCTCTGCGATAACGACACATATTTCTACAAGTTTTAGGTTTACTGTTGGAAAAAGAGATAGATAGTAGTAGTAGTAGTAGATGTTGTCATTTTTCTTGTTCGCACCACTCACCTTACATGCGCAGTTCCTGCAGTTCTCCGGCTCCACCCACAGCTCCTTGTCTCGGTAGACCAGGCCGTTGGCGTTGCAGGTCCTCTCGCAGTGACAGCCCTCCAGCTGGGTGAGTCTGGACTCGGCGTAGTTCAACTGAGGATGAGCACAGAACCGCTAGAGTCACAAAACTAAATCAGAAGTCTGAGTGTGCACGCGGGGTAACCCCGTACCCTGCCCCCTCGCCCTCAGGCGTGCCTCGGTCGGCTTTTCACAGAGATCTGCTCCACTGGGAGCGAACTCATTAGAAGGGCACACAGAATAATAAGTGATCATCATTCAGCTCATGCTCCAGACCCGAGGCTATAATCTACTGAGAAATGACAGACAGGACTGACAGCCTCGATCCTGCCTCACCCCGCTTTTGTTTCTACACGCCGATCAGCCCTTCTTCTTCTTCGGCTTATTTAATGCTCGGTATTTTTCATGGACGTCTCCCAACAGAAATGATGCATCTGCTTTGATTGACAAGTGTGTCAAGAGACGGCGTCACATGGAGGGGGCACAGAGGGTGGGATGCACCATCTGGGAACTTTAAATCAGGATTTAATATTTATCGAGGCTGAGAGGAAAGTTTAGATTGTAGATCTCGATTTAATATGTTTGTTGTTCGTGGTGTCGCGGGTTAGAGGGAACGGGTTGAAGAGGGCCGGGAGGTAAACAAGTGAAACGGGGTCTCGTCTGTCTCGTGTCACCTTTGACAAGATAGCCAACCTTAGACCTGCTGCATGAAGTGGAAGCTGTTAGTCTGACTCAACACTGTTCAAACTCTGTTACTATGGCAGCTTATTTTGGACATGGACCAGGTCCAGGCTGAGCTGAGTTGCTGCTTTACCAGATTTCCTGTAACACTGACCCGTCAGGAAGGCAATGAGTGAGTTTGTGACTTTCTAACTGCTACAAGTCAATAAATGTAAGTTTATAGAACAATAATTTAATAAATGATACAATAACAGAAGATATAAGACACAGGTCCCACTTATATTCCAGATCTGGACATGCAGGATCAGGTCAGGCCCTTTGGTTTACTGATACCTGTATGAGCAGTAGGCATCAATCAATGAATGGATGAATAAACCATGATGCTCGCAGAAGGTGGATGTGCGTCTGCAGTTCCCAATCGCTCTGGTTAGTTTTCAGGTTTAGCTTCACTTCAGGCTTATGCAGTGTTACAGTCAATCTGTCACCCAGAAACACAGCGGTTTTTCCTTCCTGACAGTTCCCCCCCTCCTGCTGAACTGTGAACATAAATTACGTTGTTGTAAATGTGAAATGTATCATTTTTTGACAGCAGCTGCACCCCGTCGCTCACTCGTATTTCCGTCAGTCCGTATGTACGCAGCAGAGTATTCCAGTCAACACATCGTGTGTGCACAACGCGCCGCGAGGAGCCCGTTTAACAAGTCGGTCCGAGGCCTTTAGCCTCACAGGAAGTGTCAGTTTTACCTTCACTCACGACTGGCTGCTGCCAGAGATTTTCTTTTGCTGTATTCTGTTCACATTTAATATTGAGTTCTTCGTTAATATACATAATATCTTTGGCTCTGAGGGCATGAATATTTCAGCATTGTCTTAACATATCAATTTAACCAGACTAAACCAGAATCTGATCAGACTTGGTCTTTGATAAGTCTGGTTTAGTTTGTTAAACTGATGAGCAGTGATGCCGGGCCGTTAATACGCTCTTTGCCGATCATATTTTAGATCAGTAACTCATTCATTCTGGTCTATTCAACTTTAATTAAATCATAAAACTGACTAATGTTTTAATTAAAACTCTGGAACGCAGGTGAGATTCATTCAAAATAGCTTCACAAACTTCAGCTGAACTACAATCAGCTCAGTCTGAGTTTAAATAAATCCTTACGTCACGTTTTAATTCCAACAGTAGGACACTGTAGTGTCAGTAGCAGTGAGTCATCTAGTCGGTGCAGGAAGGGTTCATGTTGAGGAGAGAGGTTATCGATAATCTGTCATCTTGTTGATGCAGCGATCAAATATCCAATCACATCGTTTCCATGACATCACAGGTTTAGTTTGAATCTAACTACAAGGCGCTCACTCCTCCAGCCCACTGCATCTATTAAAGCTCACTCATGACCCAGAGTAAGAGCTGAGTGGTCACACTATACACTGTGCGAGCTCATTTATCTGTAAAATACGAGTACTGTCTCACCCACATATAAACAATCAAGTCCTGCTGGAAAGGTGTGGGGGTTTCAAAAATGTGCAATTGATCTGAGCAGCGTGGGTCAACTCAGAAACTGTAGGTCCACTTAAGGCACTCGATGCTGCTCTGCCTCCGCATCCCCCTCTGCTCCTCCGAGACCTGCCCGGGCCGCGGTGTCAGAGGGGAAGAGGGAGAAGACTCGCCGCGAAAATGATAGAGGCTTCTCAGTAAAAAAGAAAAATGCTGGATGTCACTGAGGCTTTTTTGCTTCATTTAGAGGAGTCCCGGCTGGCTTGCAGGAGAGCTGTGAGCAGTAAAGATGTGTCCTGTCAAAGCACTAAACAAAATGTTTGAAATACAGTTTCAAAGGCTGGGAGGCTGCCTTGAGGCCCCGCAGAGGAATGCCTTTCCTGTACAGCGTCAGCATCAAATGGCAGCGATACTGCACAAAGGAGTCAGAGGCTAATAGGCATGTAGCTCCTATTCTTGATACATGAGGCAGAGACACATGAGTGAAATAATGAAACAACAGCTGAAGATAGAGTCCAAAGGAAGAAGGGCAAGGAGCGCGGTTGTTGCTATGAATTATATTTGCTTGACTGCACGTCTGACGGACGCATCAAACAGGTATGGAGTGAATATCCATCCATCCAATCAGTCGTGGGCCAACGAGCAATTAATTCAATTTTGTTTGTAATCCAGATCCGGGACGTCTGCCACCAAACAATTATCATATTTTATCTGTAACAATGAAACAAACACGCGCTGAGATGTTTGAAGGCTTAACAGATCGATGCATCTTAAAATCTACGTCATGGTAATGATGTGTTGGGGAATCCGTCTCTCCTTCAGCCTTCAGAGTGAGCTTCACTCATATTCAAACAATTGCTGTCAGCAGCACAGAAGTCCAAGTAGCACAGCAGGCTGGAAACACTCGTGAAGTCGTGTTTGCACGTCGGCGTATGCACGATGTAACCTGCAGGTTTCTGCTGATAGTCCTGCTTCTTTAGTCTCCCAGCTAATCTAAAAATCAGCAAAGACGTGGATCGTTGGACCTGAGGTGGGCCGAACGACACCTGGTCGCTCAAATATGGCCATCTGTCAGGGCACCGACCCGTTACAGCAAAACGTTTGTGCGTCTGGTTGTTAAATTGAAGGGAAATTATGGTATTTTTATTTTTCCACTTGCATCTTGATCAAGACTTCTACTTTACTCAAGGAGTTAACAGCAGTCTGGGCACAGATGAAGCTTTGTAAGATGTAGGTTTTTTATTTACAGTACAGGGTTGGATTTCACCCGCTGACACTGCAACACTAGTCTGATGTATCCAACTTTTTTTTTTTAGGAAGTGCACAATAACAACAGTATGTCACATGCTTCATATCCCTGCCACGACCCCTGAACACAGAACTAAACATCCTGTTTTAGTCTGACAACGGCACTTGTGATCTCAGCGATTCAGGAAACGCGTCCGCCAAAACATCATACATCAGGGCAAAGAGTGCAGGCATCTTTAAACTCTCCAAATAAACTTCAGTTTTTCATAAATCATCTAAAAGCTTGTTTTGTAGTCCAACCCTAAAGTAAGCACAGGAATGCACCCCCCCCCCAATCTCTGGATAAGCTGCTATAAGTGCACAGGGAGCTACTTTGGGGGCAACTCGCTTCTGCGGTAATAGCAAACATTTCTACCGCTGACACATGGACCTCAAATCTCTGTTATGACTAAGAACACTGAAGAAGACTCTAAGCTGCTTTCATGGCCTTAGACACAAGGGAATCAACTGCAGCAGCCACGAAGAGAATAAGTTACGTATCATATATTCAGATGTATACTCAGCAAAGTGGCTCAAAATGCCCAATAGAGAAAAAGCCTTTGTGACAATTAATTTTTAAAGCTGCCTCGCATGAGTTGCTTAAAAACTTAAACACTTGCACAGGACAGCGATGATAAACATTAATGGGTCCGTTCACCCGTAATAAGCAGCATCGAGCCGTGCAGGCAGATTGGGAAGTCGGTTTCTGCCTCTGACCTCGCCGTCAACAATGTTTATTAGAACTTTTTCTTCTTTAGAGAGTTGTTGAAAAAAACAAACTGTTGACAGGAAGCGGTCTGTGGATAATTCAGAGTAAGAAGAGGCAACGATTGTAGAAGGAGATGTTGCTGTTGGTGGTGAGAATCTAATTTTACAAAGCTGTGAGCGCCACAGACAAAATCCTACATCGTCACCTCCATTAGAAGCAGAAATGTGAGCAACAAATAGGCGACATGGTAACACACCCGCAAAGGTTTTTTTGGTTATCTGTTTGTTTTTGTTTTGGGGGGATTTGACAAAAAATAAAAATATTGGATTAGTATACGCGTGCTATCAGACAAGGACGTGCTATTGAGTCACTTCTACTCGTGCTGGCGTAAACATATGCTTGGGATTCATGTCACAAACAAACACACAGGTATAATGCATGCAAATGCCGCCATGCTAGTGCACACACAGCGGATCTCATTGTCATCTCACCTCGCCTTGACACTCACTCACACACACACACAGACAGACACACACCCGCATGGGAGCAAGCAATTATTCACTGCATGCTGAATTCCTCTATTCTCTACAGAAGCCATTTAACGCTGGAGGACCGCATCCTCCCCGCTGCGCCTCGTGCATTGAGGTCAGGTGGCAATAGGTCGAGGTGTGTTCGCGTGAAGGGAGAAGGCATCGACACAGCGGCGGGGTAATGTTCTTCATTTCACCCTTATTTACGCTGGAAATTATTCTATAGCTCATCCGCCCGCCGAGGTGTCCTTGCTTCATTCACTCCCACCTGATAGGACTCGCTCATGCACAGAGAAGCACACACAAAGTCAATCACACACACACACACTTGCACACACACACAAATCTATGCAGATGTTTAGTCTTATAAATGGTTTAAGCTCTCCCCCTGTGGCTCCGGGGCAGAATGCACATCGCCTGTTAGCCTCCTGTTGTCATGATGCAGTCGCCATTTCCAGACAGCCTCTCCGGACCCTGAATGCACTGCACCGTGTGGTGTGTGTGTGTGTGTGTGTGTGTGGTTTCCAAAACTACATTAAGCATTTACATTGCAGCAGTAGCAGCAATCGCACATTACACGATTACAGCTACTGTCCCAATCAATGCAAATGCTAATAAACATGTAGCCACTTCTGAGGGCCAGTTAATAAAATGTACACAGTGATAACACTGACCTTGATTTTAATAAGTGAAGGTCAGTACTTATTAAATGACTCGGCAGAAAGTGAAGCCGCTGTCTTAAATCTGCATTCTTTAATCACCATCTGGCTCCAAACAGAAATCTGACTGTTGATTTATCACCTCAGTAAACAGTTTATTAATAATTTATGGTCTGAATCGAAAGTCTCGAGTCTTCTTTCATACGACATGATGTACATTTTGTAAATTAGAGTCTAATTTAGAGTCAGTCAGACGATGAAGCTCTTGTTCTCGCCAGGTCGTTCTCAGTGAATCTGTTCAGATCAGACTGTCAAATATGAATCACGATTCTGTTACATCACGGCCTGTTTCTACATCAATATGCACTAACACACAAACTGGAGACTTTCGCTGTCCACGAACCAAACGGGCGACTTCATAGTGTCGTTTGCACAGAATTCACTGACCTAAATTTAGTCCACAATCAGACCGATCAAGAAAAACTGAGAGAGGAAATATTCTGCGCTGAATTTCGCCCAGTATGATTTTAGAGTCTGATCTTAATTTTCAAGACTACATGATCCAAAGCCTGCATTCAGCACGGCAGCCACTTTGCTGATTCTCGAAACTCCACTGAATAAAATCTGAAATCTCTTTACAGAAATACACTGGCGTTAAGGTTTTTATCCAACTGCTTGACAAAACTGCTGCATCTTAACTCACAGTCTGTTATGTGAAGCGTTTAATACGGTCAAAAACGAGCATATTTAAAGTTTGTTTGTCTACTTTTCTTTATTGTCAGTACCTTTATTCACTAATACATCCCCTCTGTTGTCAGAATGCGACCGTATATTCAAAGTGAAAAGCGTTCCATCCTTCCATTACTTCAATCTTTAGCAAACTGTCCTTCTGGGACCAGATGATTGTTTGTTTGCCGTTCCCACTTACATGCACATTAATATCTTTTGTGTTCTTTCTTCAGTCCGCCCTCCCAATAATAATTGACAGATTAATCATATTTTTTGAAGACAGATTAAGCCGCGTGTTCGCTTAGTTTTTTGTTTCCCGACGACGTCTTGTTGAAATTAAACACAAAATGAAATACTGGCTTCAGAGGCGAGCGAACAATGAGCTTCAGCGAAGGCAGGAATAAAATCAAAGGGCCGCGCGGGCTCCGGCTGCAGAGGAGACGGTAGTTATTTATTCATTTTTATTTCTTTATTTATTTGTTTGTGTGTCGGGCTCCGACTGAGAAAGCTTTTAGTGGGTTTGCAACTTTTCGCCTGGATACTTTATTTAACATGTCTCCCACTCACATGGAGCCGGGGTGACATTTTTCTTTTGTTAGAAGAAGAATACTCGTTCTTACCTTCAGGGTCATCTTGGCCAGGAGCTCCTGAAGGTCCATGATGCCTTGCACCAGGCTCAGGAAATCGCTGCAGGTCGGACAAGCTCAATGGAGGAAAAAGAAGCACCGAAACAGAGAAGAAAAGGAGAAGAAGAGCGAGAGGGAAGCATTTAGATGAGAGATAAAGACAGTAAGAGAAAATCATTAATCATTAGCCTGATTATTTGGACGTGGCGCATGGTGGCCGGTGACAAACAAAGGAGGGAAGCCTCACACAGCGGTGTGCTCTTTGTCTTTGGCTGGTTGCTGGCGTTAGTATCAATAATAAAGCGACAAGGTGTGATTACATGCCTTATTGATCAGTGGCAGAGACAGTGGCACAGCGGAGGCCTTGTATCTTAATCTGTTTGACAGTAAACAGATGGAGAAACAAGGCAGAGAGGAGAGAGGGCAGGCTGCACTGAATCTGAATCACAGCAGAAGTAAAGATTACTGGAGTAGAAGAAGAAACAAAGGCTCCATCAGCTGATGCACAGCTCATTACAGCCCAAGTGTGTTGTTCTTCTGAGTGTGTTCGGGACGCTATGTATGAACGCCATCATGATACTTACTGCGGTTGAGGTTAGGACACTGTGTGATGTAGCCTGTTGGGAGTGAAAATCAACTTCACGTCCTGGATGACTCCCTGAGAACACAAGACAGAAAGAGATAATGATACGTATGGACTGAGAAGATCATGAGAATCATCTCTTTGGATTTAAAAGTCTGAAAATATAGGGCCTGAAAAAACAGCACAAGCAGCACCCTGAGCGTTTGATATTTTCCTGGCCCGTCTGTTCTGGACAAACAGATGGAGCGGGTCATTCGAACGAGGGCAGCGGAAAGCGACTTGTTGGTATTTTGGTGGCGGATGCATCTCAGATGTTTTACTGAGAATAGACGCCAGCAAAGTCACTCAGCCAAAATACTTAAAAAATAATGTAATAACGCTTAAAATGAATGACTTTAATCAAACGCTCTCCATCCAACAGATGCATAGAGATCAAGAAATAACTGTCACCTTCGTTACATAACAAGAAAACACCAGGCGGCTACAAAGTAACCCTGTAACTCCTCTACGCGGTTCAGATGGGGTGACTCAGTATTCCGCTTGTTTAAGCAGATTATCGGAGCTCGTTATGCGTCACAGCCTCTTTCCCTGCTTACAAAGAAACCGAAAATCACTTGTTGATATTTTATTTTTATTTTTGCGTCCATTTTAAGGGTTGACGGCACCATTTGCGACGTGAAGTACAGCAGGACTATTGGTGAAATATAACTGGATTGATGCGATCATGATTATAAACTGCTCGCAACCCGACCAAATTTGTTACATTTCTATCGCCGTCGCACTGCTGTTGAAAAAAAGCAGCTGTATATCCGCCTCTGGCTGCAGATTTGTGGTGCTGTGTACGTATTTAGCTCCTGTTGTCCGAGCTTTTGTTGTCGCTGAGTGACGTGGCCGGTAACTGGCTTGGCTGGCCTGGAAGCATATGTACTAATCATCACACCCTCTAATCTATATCAAGCGTTTTGGCACTTTGCACTGCTGCACATGGAGCAAAGAAATAATGACCTGACGGCAGTGCTGGATAGGAGTTATCGCAGTTGTTCTTCCATGTTAGCACCATGCACATCCGTACCAGACCTAACTGACCACGTGTCAGTAGCACGGCTGAGATCTGACACTTTATTTTCAACTGTATTAAAATTTCTGCTCACCCACATTGTTTGGGTCGCTGTCATGACTGTTTCTTTAGTAGGAGGTAATTAAAAAATTGCGGGCAGCGGGATTGGGGCATCTTTCAGGGTAACGGGGAGATTTCTGCAAGAAGTCGGTCCTTAATTAAATGTCAGATTTTCGTGCTTTGAACAGCAGAAACAAAATTCCATTCACCACTTTTCAGATATGTCAGATATGGATATTTCAAAACCTGGAAAAATAAAGCTAAAACCTTGTGCATGGCTAAATATCACAATAGAAGTAATTGGGGATATATGCACGTGCAGCTAGACACAAAATATTATTCAAGGCTTCTCCCTTGGTCATTTCACGAAAGGTTTAAAAGTGTTTGTAATTCAGAAAGGGTGAAAAACCAAACCGACTAAAGTCACCGCCATGCTATGCATACAGCATCTGTTTCTAACTGGACTGAAGTAAATGGACTTAAACCCGAAATCCTCTCCTCTCCTCTAACAGGCAGCCTGTCAGTCACCCTGAATGACAGGCTACCTCCAGAGGTTCAGGCGCTGGTAAATAGAAGGTCTCATGACGACCACAGAGAACAATCTCAGGGAAAAAAGGCACCCACCAAAACACTGGTGTGCCCACACACACACACACACACACACACACACACACGCACACACACAGGGGGTAATATAATTTCGCTGTTCCTTCAAAGTGGCAACTGAAAACACGCTGGAAAGACATCAGAATTCACCACCTCAAGCACAGTTTGCATCAACTCGGCTCTGCTTCATGTGTATGTGAAATCCCATTTACAGTGAATTTGGCTAGCCCGGACGGAAGCAACACCTGCCTCCATTTCACACGGAGGGGGAAGGAACCTTGAGGCGAACAGGCTTGCAGCACAGATTGAGAACAAACACACCTCGCTCGCACTGCGTGCACACACACACACACACACACACACATGCTGTGCGAGCAGTGGATGAGCGAAGACTGTCAGTGTCACTCAGGATGAAAATGAAGGTGTAGATCACAGATGTCTGTCCCGGTGGTGTAATCTAGGGGTCTTGACCACACATCACTGTCAATGATCAGTAGGTAATTCGAACTGAAGTCATAAAATCTCTCCCCCTCTCTCTCTCTATCAGACGTGCACACACACACACACACACACGTATCTGTTCCATTCCTAAGCCTATGGCAGATACGTTTCAATAGCACTATTCAGGAATATGCCCGTCTTGCATGGGAAGACAAGTCCAATTACACAGCTGCATTTCAAGTCATTCACAGCGGAGTTACAGCGGTGACACGTTTTCTATTGTCCTGCCTCGGCGCAACAGCAGCAGCTGGATTTGAAATGGATGTGGCGAAAGTGCTGACTTTCATCTTTAAAGCTCCACTAATCAATATTTTTTAGATTAACATTGAATTAAAGGACGTCGTGGAAGATGAAAGGGGTCAGTAAATGTGATGAACCCACAGAGAAGCAGAGAATTTCCACTGTAAGGTTATTTTAGCTCATAGTTGTAGTTGTTGCTGCATGGTTCAGTCTCACTGCTTCACTGGAAAGGCTGACAGCAGCCAGAACCGGTGCGTGCTTGTTGATAGCAGCAAATGGCAGACAAATCTATTGGCTTAATGAATAAGCTAGTAGCCACATTGTTCTGAGACCAAGCTGAATCACCAGGCACGGTTGCAAAACATTGCGGCTGCCAGAGCCGATTCGTCCATTCAGAGAAAATGACTGTGATTGCCACCGGAAGTGTCGCAGCGTGTTTGCGTCTCTCCGCTCCACGTGAAGAACGCCTCGCTGGTTTATTATTGATAGATGTCGTGACGAAGCGCGTCAAGCAGAACAGAGCAGACCGAGCTGGCCGACCAAGAAGCAGCACAGGTTTCAAAATAACTGCACAGATCACAGAAACACAACTTTACATGAACTCTAATGTTGCCACTATTAGATTTATTTGAAAATAGTGTTTACTTCATGACATTTTTACATGTTTAGCCAACTGTTTATTTTTTTACTATGTAGTCACTTACATGATATACAGCATCCCATCAGGGGCACCGTGTATAAAAATGGCTGCAGTTCTCACCCTGTTCATCTGATGTTAATGTCTGTGTCGTGTGTGAAGAAGCAATTAAAATGTGCCGCTGTCCAAAGCCTCATCTCATTCTTGCAGACGGCTTTGAGATGTGAGAGCGTGGCCGTGCGTTGTCATAGATCCGTATTAGAGACAGATGTCTTCAGGCTGTTAAGAATATTCCCTCAATGCGATGTGACTTCTGTCTGTCATCGGGGCTAAATTAAGGCTCGGTTTGAGGTTTGGATTAGAATTAGGCTTGGTTTAAAGTTTGGCCGTGATTTAGGCGAGGGATAAAGTACTGCAAATGAGTGTATATATATGTGTGTGTGTGTGTGTGTGTGTGTGCTTATGTGCTGTTTATGCATCATCTGTTTCTTTGTGTCCCCGAACGTTCACAAGTTTGCTCACTGTTATTGCTGATAAAATTACCTTCACTTCGTTTTCTCTGCTCGCTTCCACAGTCATAATTCCCACTTAGCTTGTTTATTATAGCAATAATAGGCCAGGCATGTTTGGCTAGCACTTCACCCTGAGGCAACATTGACAGAGCTTTATTATCCTGGGTAAAGCTTTATCCTGTGATTCTTTTTTTTTTTCTCTCTCTCTCAAATTGATCATGCACAACATGACCTTTCCCTGTTCCAGCAGAGTCTAAAGACTTAACCTCCACCTGCAGTTCATCTCCCACGACTACGCCGGCGTCAACAAGACTAATTTACAAGTGTGAGAGGGGAGAGACAAAAGGCAGATGAACAGAGAGAGAGAGATGATGACGGTGATGATCCCCCAAAAGAATTGACTTAATAACATATTTACGCTTTGTTTGACAGCCAACCAGTTCCACCCAACACACAAACGCCTTGATGGACAGTAACGATGAGCTCTGCTTGTGTCCAACGCGTTTTTTTAAAGCTCTGTGTTCGTGACGGATTTCAAAATCCACCGAAGTGACAAAAAGTGGAACTCCGCACGCAGGCATCGAGCGCGCCACGTAACAGCAACGTTGAGATACTGAAGCATTACTAAAATCCAAAAACAATTTGTTTTTGAGGTGGGCCATGATTGGTTCAGTCACACCTCTGCAGTGCAACATGAAAGAAAACATTTCAGCCACAGGCAAAAACGCACAAGCTGAGCTTCTCAAAGTTTAGTTCAAGTTCTTTTTTAAAAAAGTTTTATTATTTAAATGAGAGTCAGAAAGTTGACTTTTGTTATGCAAAATGTCTGTGACACCATGAGGAGGCATTCACGACTGCACAGAGGGGAACCAGACGCTGTAAGTGACATTTAATAATAATAATAATAATAATAACCATACTTTGTTCTGACGTTATTAAAGGTCCAGTGTGTAGAATCTAGTGGCATCTAGTGGCAAAGGTTCAGATTGAACCAACCTGAATACTCATTACCTCTCCCACGGGGTTCAAGAATGAAGGAGAAAGCACAGTGGCTGTCAAACTGTGGAGCCAGTGTTTGGTTTGTGCTGCTGTAACAAAGTGGTACAACATGGCGGACTCCATGGAAGAGGACCCGCTCCCTCTGCAGTTATGAAAGTCTCACTCACTCATCAACTCCTAAATCCTAATTCCCATTTGATAATAGATAATTATGAATGTATATTTCATTTCTGTCAATAGATCTCCATGTGACCTTTAACTTCAATCTTTAATATTAAACTTTGTAAACGTATGGCTGAGAAAATACATCTTTTGGGCTCATATTTTAAATAGTTCAGTTCGTTCTGCGTCTTTTTTTTCTTTTTGCATTTGATTTACGACTCTTGATTGGTTTGGAATCCACATGTGCCCTTTTCAAAGATCTCATCAAGAGCTTTCATTTGAGATAAATCTCATTTTCGGCCGAAATGTCACTTACTCCCCTCTGGTTCTCACTCATAAACTTCAAATTAAGCAGGATCACTTAGCAACTCAGCAGCGCAGACTTTATCTGGGGCAACAGTGTCCGTCCCTCCATCACAAATGAAAGAAGTGACGCAGCAGTGTCTGATAATCAGTCCTTCGGGGAGCGGATCTCCAAATATAAACAAGTGCTTCATTCAAGGGTTAATGTAGCCTTTACTTGAGTATCACAACTGAGAGCCGCAGAGCATCAATTTTTAAAGTTTAGCTCTTTAAAGAAGTTGAAATATAGTCCACAATATGCTGAGTTCCTCCAGTTCATCCCATGAGTTCCTTTTGCCCATTCTGCTTTTAGAAGTAGGGTGAATTAACCCCAGTCTGTGCTGTATTATTACTGATACAGGGTTGAATAGAGCGATAGCATCAGGCGCGAAGGAGAGAATTATGTTGCAGATGGTACAATTTTAAAAGAAAAAAAAGGAGAAGGACGTGAACAAAGTGCAAACAGTCTCATTTAAGCAACCAGGAAACAGTGCAGACAGAAGACGGGCGCAGGAAAGAAAAAACAGGCAGGCTAACTGGGAGATCTGAAGTCTGAGTCTCTCATGGTTTGGCTTCTCCTTCATCGCGCCGCGTGATGTAACATGCTCAAGCTTTCCATCATTGTCCGTGATGGATTCATTACCGCCACGTGGTGCGTGAAACACCGAGCGTTTCACAAAAGCACCGGCTCCAAACGAGCCTGCGGTGTCCCTGAGGAGTCAGCATCCTTGGCACAATGGATTCTAGATAAAGATAATTTATTACAGTTGCTCCTTCAGATGGAGAGGCTCCCGGGAGGAGACGGCACGAGGACGAGGAGCGTCTCAAGCCACTGCTAGGACTCAATATGTTTTATTTAAAGGCCTAGTTAGCTCGTCTTATCATTATCCCACTCCTGAGTCCTGAATGGGATAGATTAGAGCCGCTACTTTATTTCAGCGCCTATCTCCACAGTGTTACTTCAATAGCTTTTGGCTATTTCCCCCCTTTGTTTCACATCTTGCTTCTTTATTCTTTGCTGTCAGTTCCCAACAAAGTCCTCGCTCGTCTCTGCTTTTGACATGAGAAGACATAACTCAGCTCTGTCTTTAGCGGGTTAAAGTAGGAAGCAAGTGAGAAAGTGTGAAGGAAATAGCAAAGATGGAGCGATGTAAGGTTGGACAATCTGTTCTGTAAGGCTCCGTCTGATGTTATTTACCCAAAGCTTGCGAAGATATGATAAGGCATATTTTAAAACTTTGTGTCCTCCTACTTCCTGAAATCTTACGAACTGTAAAACCATTATCAGCTTCAAGCTGAAGTTCAAAGCAAAGTAGCCGTCAGCCTAACTTTGGCAAGAGACTGGAACCAACAACCTCATTGTCTGATTATCTAATGGACATTGGGGCTGCAGTACCAGTACCAGTGATTCGTGACCCCCGCTATCCCCAGATGTCAGATGATTTGTCCTTGTTACAGGTTGTAATGTTCAGCACGATGCTAACAGACCTCAGCTAATGTTGTTGTTGACGCTAATGCCGTTAATCTGTCGTAATCACATCAGGGGTCAGGAGGGGCAAAGAAAATCCAAAGGTTTCGTTACAGTTATGGCTAAAATACTATTTCTAAAAGTTTTTCAGTTTTATTTGATTTCGGAAAGCATATTGCGACCCCCCAGGGGGGTCCCGACCCGCACTTTGGGAACCGGTAGGGAAACAACTTGCTATGTATTAAATTACAAGACGAAACAATGAGTCAACTGTACAGAGACTTCCCAGACTGGCGGGTAGAGGCTGCTGCTCACAACGGCACATTGTGATGGATTGGAATAAAAAGGAGACAGTTCTTGATTTATTTGCAGTGTTATGGCTTGAGGATTTGAGGAATCAAGCAAAGTGCAAGATTTAATGTGATGCAGTGTTAAGCACGAGTGGGCTGTTAAAAACGTTGGTTTAACTGTTGACCTTGAAAAAGTTTGAAGTGTTTTAACAAATACCAATCGAAGCGGTATTTTCTGTGGCAGCCGTGGTGTAAATGTTCAGCTGATTATCTCTTTACAGCGATACTTATAATCCAAAGTGGCACTGCTAGATTTTCTAAAACTATTGTTGTCTCATAAATATGCATGAGTAGAAGGAGATAATTAAGTCACTCCAGATCTAAATGGCCCTTCTGATACGCTGAGCAACAGGTCCTTAATTCAAGGTGTTACAGTTGCACCTGTCAGCCAACATGCCAGCTCATTCCAGTGTAAACCTAAAGGGAGAATCTCCTCATTCCCTCTGTCACTTCACACGGGCCTCAGCGCTTCCACACCATCTGTCTCCGCTGCTGACAAACACTTTTGCGCGCTCCCTGCACGCGGTGTGCAGACAGATACCGAGTACTGAGCCGAACCCCGGTTAGGGAACTGGATGATGGAGCTGCGTCTTTCAAGACTAGAGGAAGGAGAAGCTCCTTGAAGCCTTGATCCAAGGGAGGATGAAGGAGGAGGAGGAGGAGGTATAGAGGGAGGAGAACCAGCAGCGATGGTGTCAAAGCACGGGGAGGGGAGAGAAAAAATTACACCACAGTAGGGTCTGGTGGCTAATCAATATGTTACAAAGAAAAAAAATAAAGGGTCTATCGATTACGCGGTGAGGTGGGAATATCAAGAGCATGTGTACGGCTTGGTGACACGCCACAATGTCCCCTCCCTGCTGAGAGCGCATGCAGAAACCTGAGTAAATGAGCAGCGATTAAAAATCGACAGCATCGTAACGGGCTTGGGAATACGCGTTTCAAAGCACGCGCTGGATTCTGCAGCTCCTCTGCGAACACCACAATACTTCATCATACACACAGGCTGCTGCAAGTCTGCCCAGTCACAGCAGCTGATTTTGAATGTGAAGCACATTCAGATGCATGAAGGAACAGTGTGTGTGTGTGTGTGTGTGTGTGTGCATCATTTGTGAGGTCTTACCTTGAATAGGCCATGCTTGTGGCTGTGCTGGCCCAGCCACACTCCACTGCCTGGGGTGAGCTCCATCTGAGGGGGGTCTATCACCCGCTCATAAATCCTGCCAACAACAAATCAGAGGAGAATGTTTGGTTATGATAACGACACAGACACAAACACGTTTCCTGTTTTTATTTTTTTGTCCCGGTCTGGCAGGAACACTGATCCAATACAGCGGAGTAAATCCAACAGAGCGTGTGCACGTCTGCTCCCTCTCCCTTCATGAGAAGGGTAGAGCAGAGGCTGCTCTCCTCAAGCATGACAGCCAGTCTCGCCCCACGGCTCTCTAACACGGCATTGATATCTGGACCTGGGAAGTAGGCTGGATTAACCGCCCCGACTCCTGACACAGACACAAACAAGCTTTGGCATTATCAAGGCAAACATCCTCAGCGTCATTCAGCAGCATTTTTCCCCGCGCTGAGGTGGGCTGAACGACGCCGGCGAGCTCCGATGGGCCTCCGCGAGGACGTCAGAGAACAATTTGTCAGGTTTTCTCCTCCTCGCACCGCGAGCTCACGCAGGGAGAGACGCACTCGGAGCAGCGAGCTGATCTCCTCTTTTGTTCTGCCACTGAAAGGGCATTAAACGTTTTAATCGCTGACACAGGAATCGCAACAATGACTTGCAACAATACGGTATAGCTTTGCTGTACTTCAAAAGTAAAAGTCAGTAACAGTCACAAGTCTGAGGAGTCATTAAAAAGAGGAAGAGGAGATAAATCACCTCCTGAAAATGAAAGCCGTGGTGTGGGGGTGGTTTCCAAAGCCACTTGGACGACAGAAAGAGCCAAAAATGTCAGTAGCCAGGCAGGTGATTGGTCTTGATCTATGACCATAATCCCCTGTACGTACTGTAAATCATGTTTATGCTTTTGGCTCGGACCTACAGCCGCATTAAGCAGTATTTTGGTTATAAACTGAGTGAAGCGATTCCTGTTATTGTGAAAAGATTGCCAGCGCTGCTAATCCCAGCGGTTTTTGGTTTTGATTTGCACTTTCACCACGAGCCTTTAGTTTGTGACAAATATATCAAGTTACCGCCGTCAGACCAAGAGAGAGGTATAACTTCTAAATGATGTGCAGTTTGGGAGATCTAATAAAGCAAAAACATGCAGAAAATCCACAAGGTAGTTTCCTTTAACGCCATAAAAAGCCTTTCGCCTCCGGTGAGAGAATCAACCGAGTAAAAAACAGTCGAGGAACGCGTCATCTAAATAAATGCTTGAGTCACAGTCAGTCTCTCGTCCAATAAAAGCTCATAAAAAGAGGAAAACAATGCAATGCAATGCTGCTTTCTCAATAATGTTCTCTTATTTTACACTTCTCTGTGTTTTATTTGAAGTTCTGATATCAATAAGAAGACGTACTTGTGTATTTAAGTACCTAAAACCATCTCAGTGTAGTTGGGCAACACCTCTGTCACATTCCTCTCCGGAGCTCCGGCACGAACAGGTCGTTTTATGTAGCATTTTGTCTTATTAAAGCAACATTACGCAGACATTTCTGTGATTCAGTGCCTCCGGTTTCAGAAGAAAGACTAAGACTAAAGGTCAGTCCCACATTTACTCTCCTACGGCAACTTCTCGCTCTCTCTTTTTCTCCTCTCAGCTTTTTTTTCCTTCCCTTTTCTGCCTGTGTCCTCTTCACCTCTGCCATTATGTCCACAGAGGCCGCTACACCGGTTCCACTGCCAGCTTGCCCAGCTCCAGTTTTGGCTCTCTGATCCCCCGTCAGCATTTCACCACACTACAGGCCTGAAAACCTCCGCTTCCAAGTGATCCAACCGGCTGTGGAAAAACTCTGAGATCACAGTCCGGCTAACAAACTGAGCTAACATTAGCAGCTAAAGTATAGAAGCTTACTTCACTGTCCTCCAGGAAACTCTGTAAATCACAGAGAGTTGAGGCGGAGCAGCCGGAGGACATCGGAGGGAAGACAAGAGAACGTTTTCTTCATAAACTATGATCCCTTACCTGAAGTGAAATGGTTGCGTGTGACTTGGTGACTACATACATTACAGTGAGTGTTTTAATACTTCTTATATGGCACCTCCGCCTCCTTCACGATAAAAAACAATAGAATAGAATAGAATAGAATAGAATAGAAATGTCACTTTCTAAAACATGCTCATCTTCAAACAGCAGTGTGCTCATGCACACCAGATGTACATGTGCCCACATTCTGTGCTTGCGCACGCCGATTTATATTTCCTGACCTGGGAGATTTGCTTTCACAGCCAGCAGAGATATAGACAATACATTAAATGGTGTGTAAGTGCTGCAGTGCCTCAATGCTGTTTATGCTGTAGCTGTTTGATCTCCCACCTGCTGGGCAAGCTGTCACTGCGGTAGAGAATGTAGAGGTCATGTGATTACACTCTATTTCGTCCCCATCTTGCCTTCTCATCAGCAGGCTCAGCAGTGGCGAGGAGTGGGAGGTTCACACAGGGAATGTGTTGGCAATGCCAATTTAGAACAGCGATGCGCTTACGGGGATATTTGCATGGTCTGAAGCCACAGGCTGCAGCCATCAACGGCTAATTATAGAGGACATACACGAGTCAACATACTGTATGGCATGAATAACGGTCCTATGCTATCGCCACGGTGCAGGATTCAATTTGAAATAGCTACAGTTTACAACCGAGAGCTGCGTTTCTCTAACTTTTTTTTTTTTTCACCACCTCCGAAAATATTAAACTCTCCAAGTAACACCATTATGACAGACATTAAAATACAGCAGCGTAGGCTGACCCCTATTCAGCTACGGACAGTGCATGTAGGAGGCAGTTTTTTTTCTCAATAAGAAGATTATTTATTGCGGTTATTAAATCTGGAGCTGAACTAGTTCAAGAACCAGAACTAATCTGATGCTGGAGTGGTATTCTGGGTTTTCTGGGTCTGCACTTGCTGCACTGCTAACTCAGGAGGCATGTGTGCACTGTGTGCATTAACAAGACGATGCAGTGGGATGACACTGAAGTGTAAAACTTAATAAAACTGACAGTTTCATGCAAAAGTTGACAGATGTATCGACTCCAATCTGGGTGATCTAACCCTTTAAAGTCATTATCCGAGCTGCATTCTAACTGCTTACCTCTGCATGAAGAGGTCACAGTAAGTGATGAAGCATGTAATCGAGTGTTACTATGATTTTATCTCACTGATATCAGCCTCAATGTTAATTGTTCACTCAGCCACGGCCGTATTACCCTCACTTAATACTACTACTGCTACTGCTGCTGCACATTAAAAGCACTGAACCAGTGAAACATTTAATTCTGGAGCAGTCACAATAAACACAACATATTTGTCACTGAGGTCAGTGCTGACAGTGATAAATAATCATAAATGCATCTATGAAGCAAAATAAGTCATTTTTGGCCATTTCTTGACAGCGAATCGTTTTTAAATGTGACGGGCAGTGATGGAGCAACACGGACCGTCCACGGTGAATCCGCCAGACGATGTGCAAACGCAGCGTGTGCAACATGAAGTCAGATCGCAGCAGGTTGCAACATGGCCAATTATTGACGGACATCTTTTTGAACTCAAAATGAGTTTAGTTAGCTTCTCTGTAAACAGATATGTCAATGTCTCTGCTGCAGTGCTGTAGTGGAAAACTCCCACTTCATGCCCTCAATAAAATCTACCCATGGCTCTTCTTTTGACTGCGTGTCACTTTGTGCTAATAAAATATTCAAGTCCTCCAGTTTTGTCATCATAAAGCCAGATAGAAAAAAAAAAGAGTATTTATACCCGTAAGGACAAAGGTTAGATGTATCCCTATAGAGAGGCAGTCCTTTTCACGAGTTTAGATG
Organism: Nibea albiflora; assembly: GCA_014281875.1. NCBI lineage: Eukaryota > Metazoa > Chordata > Actinopteri > Sciaenidae > Nibea > Nibea albiflora. The sequence goes on along the minus strand of CM024795.1, from coordinate 4,319,709 downwards.
TTTTCTACTGAGCATGAAAGAGCTGTGTCATCGGTATAACCTTCAATACGGATAAGAGAAAGAAAGCCATGAATGCAGAGGAGAGAGGATCACAGCAGCACACTGCTGCCTGGAGTATTCTCATATTATTTCAGTGATCATTCAGGAGAGTGTGCGCTGCTGAAAAGACTCCCCAAGACAAACCCACATCTTTAACCAAACCTTTTAGGGAATGCGTGACTTCATGGTAGACGCGTCTGATGTAACCTGGGAGTAATGTGACATTCAGCTTCCGCAGTTATGTAATTCGACGTAAAGGCCTTACGGTCAGAACTATTTCGTTTTGGAAAATAAGCATTATTAAAATGAGAGTGGATCCCAGCGGGCACGGCTCTGTGATGCTGCAACCACCACAATGTTTTGGTCCATTCTCCACGTGGCTTCAGATGCTACCGGCAGCATTTTGTCCCCCTGATGTTGTTAAGCTGGTCGCATTTCCATGTTTTTGTGCTTCTACCATAAATAATATAGCTTCTGTTTTTAAGATTGGAACTCTCTACGCCGCTTCTGCGTCTGACTTCCGGCCAGCGTTATCTTCTCCGTGCCGCCTGACAAGGCTGGTTACGGCATCTGTCAAAAAATAGCCACTTCAAACGCCCACGTGTTCGGCCCAGTGCGGAGAGACGCGTCTGGTGGAATCACAAACATCATCCAGAACAGCCGGAACCAGCCGCGCCCAGTGAGGCTGTCAGCTGTGGTTGCCAGAACGTTACTGTAATAACTATGGTAGAACCTTTTCTAGTATTACAGTAATATGATATTAGTACTGTTTCATGTACAAGGTCGCTGTTTTAGTCCACATTTTAAAATGTCTGTAGATTTTACGGTGAAAAAAACGTAAAACCGACTAAAATATGCCATTAAATATTACAGTGTTTTACTGTATAATTAACAGTCATATAAATATATTCATTCTGTATAAATTCCTTTAAAATTATGTTTAAAAAATGTGACTAAGAAATCTGACTGCATACAGGAAAACAGTCACTTCGTGGCATATTTTACGGTCTTCTACTGTCTTGTTGTTTTCACCATAAAATCTACAGACTGGCAGTTCTAGTGTTAAAAACAATCACATGTAAGACTGTAAGACTGCTCTTGCATACTTAGCTCACCCAAAAACGGGCCAGTCGTCACTTAACTTGTGCCGCTTGACTTCAGGGAGTGAGGATCATTATGAAATCATCACTAGTCTCAGAAAAAAGGCGCAAATTTCACAATCAATACCGAGCCACAGATGGGTGAGACAGCTACATAATTATACATATCGAGTGAAGTATTCCTTGTTACTTACTCCATCCACTCATGAAATTGGACAACTATGTCATGCCTTGAATGATGCACATCAGAGGGGATTTAGAAGTGTGGGTATACTACCGGATGCTGACTGAAATATAAGCAGGCACAGCTGAAAATAACCTGCACCACACCGCTACGCTACGCTGCTGCATTACTCACAAAATAACTGTGCACAGAGTGTTTGCCTCCAGAATCCTGGGACCTGTAACACTAAACCTCACTTGTTGTCACAACCAGCAAACACGGATGTTACCAAATCAACCAGGACTGCGATTTCTGAGGATTATAAATTTAATGTGGGATTAGCGCTGCTCTGCTTTGCCAAATCCCCTAGCATCTACTGCACAGCAAAAAAAAGGGAATGCTAATCAATAAAAGCTCGTTGGACGTGGAGTGGCTTGCTGGGAATACATGATACAGTGGAGCCAGATGAACCAGACCCATCACTTCATCCATAACCAGTAAAATAGGGCAGCACTGCTCCACATTTACACTGCTCCTCTTAACCTTTATCAGTGGATGTGTGTGTGTGGATGTGAGTGAGGAATAGAGAGAGAGAGAGAGAGACCCACATCTCGATACGGAAGAAAGAGCCGGGCAGGTGTGGAGCGACTCGCCCATCATTCATGTGAATGACGAGACTAAAGCAAAGAGAAAACCCTGAGATGTGGAGAGTGCTGCATTATGGCCAGAGCCGTGGATGCACTGTATATGCCGCAGACTGTATAAATCCATATCTTAACACATAACACATATTTTGTTGACAGCTTGCTTCAATAAGCTGCCAGGCCACCTCGTTTCCACCGATTTACCGACTGAATTAAACAAACTACATTTAATCTCGGGCGGTCGGGATTTCGGCTATTCCGGCTGGCTCCTTCCCAAGTTAGTCTTTGAGCCCCTGATAAGAGCAAATACAGTAAAAAAAAGACCAAATAAATACACAAATACTATCAAACACAGTGTCTGTCTAGCTTAAGGATTACATGTCAGAGTGTCAAAACAGCTTTCATCTTCAAAAGTGAGAAACAATATTTAGGTCTTTGGCAGCCCTTCATGCCTCCTCTTCAAAACCACAATCTCAATCGCAGCCTTCATTATTTGCTCTGCCAATATCTGTCGGCCACACTAAAGTACAGACCACTTCCAATTTTCCACTAGTCAAGCTCGAGTCATTTTCTGTCATGTTTGTGTCTCCCCTCTGCCAGAGAGATGAAGTCGGAAAAAAACGGGGAGTCAAAGTCCCTTTTCACATCGGCTCATTGTGGGATGAGAATTCTCAAAGCTCCCCATTATATCCTCCGTCAAAGAGCGGCGGCTGGGATATGTCACGTCACTGAAGGCAGGTGGGAGATTATCGGTTACTGTTCGGGCAGGGAGCTAAAAAGAATGCCTCTAAAGAAGAGTCTAACTGGGGCTGCGGGTTCAATGGCACTTAATTCAGCGTACAGTCACCTCAAATCTTTCAGATCCTTCATCAGACTGATTTATATTAAACTAGCATTATATTTAATGACTGAAATATTGTGTTTTCTGACTAAATGACTCGTGTGTTTTGTACTTAACGCTTTGAGCTGAAGAAGATCTGCGACGCAAACAGTTTATGAGGTTTGTGAGTCTCAGCGATTAACCGGTGTTTAGTATTTTATCCACTTTTAAGGTGGCTATTCAAAGATACTGATCCTCATCAGACAAAATAACAGCACGTCGTCCACACTTACTGACTCCACCACCCAACCCTTAATCCTGCACCATCTGCCTGAGGGACTTATTTGTGGATTTATGAAATGCATCCCTGCTTCTGAGTCTTTGTAAATGTCTCCATGACAATGTATTTGATTATATTGTCTTGCATTTATTTCTATAATGCTGCATTTATTTATTTCCCGACCTCGCCCTCCCCTTCCATCTATCATCTATACCATCTATATATGTCTGAGTAATCAAGCTGGAGAAATTCTGTTTATGCAACGGCAAATATGATTTGGAAGAAACGCATCGCAGCATGGGTTTGTAATGTTGTTAACGCAATGAGGAAAAGGTTTTAATGACCTCGTCATGAAGACCAAAACTTTCACGACGACATTTTCCCAACAACTGAAGTGTGATCGAATCCTTAAGATCAATGTCTTGGTGAAATAGTCCACTCACACTAACTCTCCACGAGTGAGCAGAATCCACACAAGAATCATGTTTATGCCTACCCACAAAAAAAAACATTTCCTTTGTGTGTTAACGTCAGTTCTCAGAGACAGTGCTGCTTGAATTTACTCACTATGTAAATCCCTTCTTCCTTAATCCTAATGTTTTGTTTCTCTTCTTAAAGAGCTCCGGCTGCTGTTTGGGCCTTTTAAAGCCTGTTGAGACACTCCATGTGATCTCAGGCTCGAAACATAAACTTCACTTGACTTTACTTCTGTTTCACTAAGAGCCGCCACAGTAAATTGCCACATCATGTGGTCTTTCAGCTGAGCAAGTTAAGCCGAGACATTTCTCATGATACCACCTAAAGCACAAACAATCCAAAAACACATAATACTCCACGCCGAGAGAACAAATACGGACAGAAATAAAGTGGAGATATATTGTGAACAAAATGTACTACGAGACAACCCTTCCTTTGTGAATACAAATTATGCCTTACTAATTCTAATGTGGTCATAATAATCGGACTGATTCTCAGTTACAGTCCATTTCCTGAAATTGGATATAAATTCCGGCTCATTTACATACGAATTTCTGCTCTGCTCTACAGAGAGAGCCGCTGATCGGCACGTTCCTTATGCTAACGTGGTGTGTACGTTTCAAACTGTGTCTACCAACTGCACGCACAGACACAATAACTGCAGCAGACATGTATTATTTACACTGAATACTGGCTCAATCAAATGCATAAAAAACATATACATGAATATGCATTCATATACAGTATTAGGGATATTACAGATCATGAGAAGGTAGCAAGCATAATCACATCCCTTGGTAACATCTCACTAACAGCACAATGTGTCATGAAATATGGAGTTACCACAGCTGCCTTCACTCGTTTTCTTCTGTGGCCACCTTGCAAGAAGTGGGAACAGTCGTAGTGTGTAGATCTCAGTCTTTTTCTTACATTAGGGTAACCTTGACTGACGAAAGTGTGAATCGATCGGTCAAACACACGAGCTAACGCAGCCATGGCAACCTTTCAAAGCCGGTGTAACACGCAAGCCAAGTAAACAGCAAACAGCCTTAAACATGACATAATAACCCATGGATATATGTTGCGTAGAAGTAACGTTGCCATACCAACAGCTGGCCAGCTTACATCATTCCACCATTCCCAGTGGTGGTGTGAATGCAAACAGGGAACCTTGAAGGGATGTACTTCCTGGAGGAAGTTCCCTCAGGGAATTCCTCTCAGGGACTCCCCTTAACTGTTTGGTCTGAAACATACCCGTGGGGGTCTGTTGTATCACACACACACACACACACACACACACACACACACACACATAAGAGGTGTGTGTGCTATAAACATATCAACATATCAATGTACCGGGACCAGGATCATTGAAAAAACATGGCTGTATTTTGGGTGGTTCAACTGGAAATCAGCCACATTGTGTTTTTCTCTTGATACATTTTGGTGCCTTCGTGTGTGTTTGTTGTTCCGTGTCTCTATTGTTGTATTGTTTCATTTCCGTGAAGCCATTTGTAAGCTTTTGAGTTTTATTATTTTTCAAAAGAGCAAAACTAATAAACCAGGATGGATGTATTTTTTGAAAGCGGACGTCAAAGTGAGTTGTTGATATTTTTTCGGTGTTAATTGGATCTTAGACCTCGCGCTGAGAATAAACGTCTCAGACCAACGTCGTGCTTTTTGGAACAAAGCCACTCCGCTGCCAATTGGCTGATTGTGTCAACGGGAGGAAAACAAATACTTGGAGCAAATTAATTGGATAATGCAAAAAGCCGGAGACAACGTTGCCATCAAACGCTCTCCAAACAGTAGATGCATTCAAAACTGCGTAAAAAATGGAGGCTGTGCTTAAACAGGAACATGAGTAAAGCATTTATCAAAGACTCTTTATTCTATATTATTCTGCTGTGTGAAACCCTTCTGATTCACTTCACTAAATCCCTGCAGCATGACTGATATAAGTGAAGAGTATGCATGAAGCCCCATTATTGATGACAAGAGAGCGATATTAAGCGAGAGTTGAAACAAAAGACACATTATCACCGTTTACAGCAACGTGGCGACATCAGACTGCGGTATCTTTTGGCTAAGACGTGTTTCTGTGAGAATGAGGAGATTTATCAGAAGTCCAAAGCCACAGTATGGTGCAAGGCTCTTGATGTTTAAATGCAACAGCCAGCAAAGTTTAAATTCTTCATGTGTTTCAAGCTTAACGCTAGGATCGCCGATAATTCCAGCGCCTCCTGCAAGCGCCGCAACGGTCTGCAGCACATGTAATTGCATATTGTTTGAATGTTTACATTCACAAGCAGTGCTTTGGATAACAAGGACTGTCCTCACATGTCGGCGGATGTATTATAGTGGTGGCTGGGGGCGATACATCATCACAATGCTCTATGTTGTTGAGAAAAGCAGGCACACATGCTAGTGCTAAATATTTTTCAGAGGTTTAACTGCTCAAAAATCTTTTAGGTTGTATTTTAAAACTTTCTAAGCTTCAGAAAACATTAAAAAGAGACAGATTTAGGCAAAGTCTTGGACTGAAACAAAGTCTTTTTTAATGTAGTCTGTTAGACCGTCTTGGCATTGGTAGCATTAAGCACATTCTTATAGCTTGTTATTGCTCCTCTAACAGACTTGCAGAGACAGACGAATGAGGCTTTTCAATTAAACTGCATTAGGTCTACGTCGATGCAGAGGCTACTTAACGGTATTTCTTGTATTATTTAACACAGTCAAGCTGCGATCGCAGCACAGCTCGCCAGTAGCGCTGGAACGATTAGTCAGCTAATCTATTTGTCAAGTGAGCGAAGATTAATCAGCAACTTTTTGAATAATTGATCCTTTATGTCCTATAATGTGACCCAGTTCCAGCTTCTCCTTTGTGGACGTTTACTGCTTTGCATCGCCTTACGTGATAGTCAACTGATGATGTCACCGTGGGGTGCAGGAAATTGTAATTTTTAAAAAAAAACATTTTATAGGACTGATTAATCAAGAAAATAAGTTGCAGCTCTCAGACGTGTGAAGTTGATAAATCGCGTTGTGGAAATTGAATAATTTGTGCCGGTGCTCTTTCTTACCCTCGTCTTTTCTTGACTTGAGTGGAAGCAGCGCCGTATATTCAGGCAGCTGTCACTGCAGCTCTGCGGCTTCCACTTTTAAAAGGGCATCTGTCAGTCTCTCTCATGCTTCTTAAGTGCTGCAAATGAATCGAACTGTACCAGCTCCACTTAAACTGGAGCTCTGCCACCCACAGTGGTTGAAAGACGCTGGCATTATGCTCTGATATGGCAGGCCTGCGATTTGAGTCAATACTCCCATTCATCGTTAAATCCCGTCTAAGTCTTCCAGTAGAAATGAAACACCAAGAAATCCCTAATGGATGAAATATGAGCAAGCCGGAATAATATATATATTTTTTAACAACATGTGTTTTTCAAACATCCTTCCAGTACATGATGCAAAAACAGCAGGAAAAGTAAGACTATGGCCAAAAAGAACTAGAGCATCCACAGTGAGAAAGGCAGGAAACTGTTGCCTGAAACTAGAGCATATCCTAATAAGATGGCAGATGTATCACGTTTAATGGATAAAATGACCCAAATTCCTTTAAGCAACCCTAAGCTTGCTTGGTGCAAGGGACAGGACTGGTTATACCTACAGTATGTAGATGAAGATCGAGCCTAATCTGGCTTTGTCACCTAATTCCCAAAGGAACTGCACGCCTGCTTCCTCTCTGTCTCAGGATATCTGTAATTACTTCACCTCGACAATGACCTTATCTGTTGATAGAAGCTCCCGTCCTTTTCTGATAAGATGCGACTACTGTAGATATATTCCAGGAGAAGAAAAAATGCGGTAGATGGAGCGGGTGGTAAGGTGTGTAAGTAGGCTTGTGTATGTGTGTGTGTGTGTCCCTTGGGTCTCCTTGGCACAGGAAGCTCCTCGCGTCCTCCTCCTCCTCGCTACCACCTGGGGGCCCGAGCCGGGGCGTCTCGCCCGCGTGAAGGTGGGTTGGACCCCCGCTGAGCTCAACGCAGGGATGCTACAGTAATGACACACTCCATCACACCTTACAGAAGACAACAGTGAACTTCAGACACAAGGAGGCTGCCGTGGAGGACTAACAGCCTCAAATGTGCTTAAAACTAAGTCAAATACTTGAACAGCAGGATGACAGAGGCTCGGGCGAGGCTAATGATGGCAGAACGCTGACGGTGTTTGTCTCACGGATCACTGACCCAGGCATGCAGATTCATTTATCACGGAGGATGTTTAGGCAACTGTTGCAAACGACCAGGCGTGAGAGAAATAATGTGCTGCTGCAAAGAGGGAGAACAAAGAAACAAAAGGAGAAAACAATGGATGTCCTGGTCCCGAGTTTGAACCCAGATATTTCTTGCACGTCCGTCATCCCTATTCTGCTGTGCAAGACTTAGAATGCTTAGTGCCAATGCAGGAAGCAGTAAGTCTTAAAACAGACCTGACAACCATGCAGAGGTAAATGACCCAACACATACTGGCACAGACTCTTCAAAAACATCGGCACCAGACTTTCTGCAGACGACTACAGACAGATATTCATGATCTGGCCCGTCACGCCATGTTTCTTTGTATGTACTATCAATTAAAGACAAAGAGAGCGCCAACAAAAGCAGTGCAAATGAAGCTAATCTCATTAGCACCAAATCCATTCACATCATGATTACAAGTGTACCAGTTCACACCTTTAATCAATTTCAGGTAACAAGTGCAACCTGATTGAAAATAATTGGGGTTAACAGTTGCATCAGTGGAGTGGCAGGCTGGCAAAAACTGATTGAAAAGCTCAGTCAGATGACGGAGGTCGGTCCGTTACAGCCCAACTCACATGAGGAGCACATTACAGAAAATCAATTAGAAAGAGAGAAGGAAAAAAAAAGACCACCACCACTCATTGACATTTAAAAATTTCCTTCATTAGGCTAGCTAGGGCAGACGGAGTAATTACTGAGGGGTCTGTACGAGTTGCTGCACTGGAACTGCAGCCACCCATTGATCTAAATGTGGAGTAGCCCCATTGATTCAGAGACCCGAGGGTCATATATAATTTCCTCTGTGCTTTCATTGTGCTTTGTGTCCAGTGGAGCAGCGACAACACAACCGCCCGGTCAAACAAAAGAGCCCTTCTGGTCAGAGAGATACTGTATCTGGAGCCCGACGGTTTCCAAGGACAAGAGCAAAGGTGTCAAGGTTACAGACGGCATCGCGTGGCATTATTAACCTGATTTCAACTCATTATCATTCTTGGCGCGGCACCCTTCTCTTAGCCGGGGCATCAGTGATCAGGTAATGAAGTAATGAATGCTTGCTGCTCTGCTGAGCAGCGCTGGCACTGCCCTTCACAGGAAATTAAAATGTTACACCTGAATTGCTCGTTGGGAGAAACATTTCTAGTTCTTCAAGCATGGCTTAGCTACGACTTAAACCTGTCCATGCGTATCACTTGATCTAATAACATATCTTAAAATATCACGATACATTATGGAGGAGAGGAAAAACACGCGCTACACACACGAGAGAGAGACGGAGAATGACGGAGATGGAAAAAAAGAATGAGTAAGGACAAAAAGCAGCAGTATTATCAGATAAAGTTTGGCTTCATTGCTACTCTATCATTACTCTAATGTTCCATTCTAGTCAAACAGCAGAGCTCTTGTCCTAATGATAGTTTTGGCCAGGCTGATGAGCTGCTTAGCAGGTACAAAAAAAAAGAACATAGCTTCCAGCTCACTGACTTCTTTAATGAGCAAAGCAGAATGCCATTTTCTGGCTGCTGGACACAAAAGCAGCTACGAGTCGTATCATTATGAGATCTTTAAGGTGGAGAGCTGCCGATGTCTCTCCTCCTTCGTTAGCCAAGTGACTAATGAAAAAGACAATATTTCATTACCTGCGTGGAACTGTACAGTTGATTGCGAGAGCAAATGAATGTGAAACGGGTCCGCTATCATCGGCTGCACAAGACATCACTCAGCATACATAATGTTGATCTTTATAATACGGGCGCTTCAGACGAGCAGGAGAGGATCTAATGTATTTTAGATGACTGCGAGCCTCACTGAGCCATCAGTTCACTTCCTGACAGAAGTGGCACATTAGCATCATTGTGGGGTCTGGAAAATGAGCAGAAAAAAGTAATGTGCAGTGCCAAAAAAAGACGAATACGATGGAGCAGACAGCTAGAGACAGCCTTACCTTTCATGCAACCTTAATGCTTTTTGCCAAAACTCAACCCCGACCTTGATCATTAAGAAACTGCTTTCTTTGCTCACATGCAGTTTAATGCCACAGCTTCCCTGAACAGCACTGGTAATTACCAAAATCATTGTTTACGTTCCTGTACTGGTCCATACACCAGTATGTAGAAGCTCTTTGACCAAAATGATATTTTCTAATAAAGCACATTATTATGTCTCGATTACAATGTCAGATTAGTTATTTACGTGCATTCCTGAACAGAAGAATTAATTTTAGTGGTTGAATGTTATGCTTGATTAATTTCTGACAGATAAACCAGTGAGTCAGCGCAATTGTTCCTATAAAAAGGTGAATTCAGTTTGAAATGCCTCCTTTGAAAGCTCACTGAAAATGAAATTCTCTGACATATGGTCTAATAAATGTGTTAAACACTGTATGTGCCCAACCAATAACTTTCATTAAATAATATATTTGGTTATTTAAATGTCAGAATAAAAGTAAAAACTTCCCGCTGAAAGCTCCAAGTGCCAAATTTGACGTCTCCAAGCTGCATGTTTTGTGCGACCAAGATTCTAAGCCGCAAAGATATTCAATTTTCTGTGACACAAACCAGAGAAAAGATTTTAAAAAAACTCACATTTACAGAAGCTTGGAGCAGATAATGTTTGATATTTTGTTTAATAAATTACTTGGACCACTAATATAACTATTATCAAGGCAGTTATTTTCCGTCGTCAAACTCAAGTGCTCAAATGGAAACCTAATCTGACTGCGCTAATGTGCCGAACGGATAAAAAGTCCGGCTAATTCATGCATTCTTCACAGAATCTGGAACATATTCTTCACACCATTTGAATTCTGAAAACATGATTACAGTTTGTGCCTTTTTTTCCCCAACACGATATCAGACCACGTCAGCGTTTCAACAACCATCAACGCCGACAGTCAGCGGTTTTGACGACTTAATTGGGACATCATTCAGCACAGCAGAAAAAAAGAGGATGAAAGAGGCAACAGACAGAACTCAAACATTTAGAAGGTGTGTTTAAAGCGAGTCTTCACACCCTAACGGAAAAACAGACAGCTGCAGAGTGACTTGTTGTTCAAAGTGACAATGAGCTGGAGGTTTTGAAAGCCCCCCCAAAAAAACAATGGCCGGTGGCGGCCCATTCCTAATGAAACCAATAACAATTCCTCTTTCAGCCACAAAAGCAGCACTTAGACCATAACTACATCTTAAACATTGATGTCCCTGGATGATTTATGGGAGAAATTAGATGAATAATGGAGATCAGACTACATTGTTAGCCAAGCATCTGGTTAATTCAGACCACGTAAACGCCTCTTCATTACCATCGCTTCATGCTGTTCTAGCATCTGTTCCTCTTAACTGTGGCTGAACCAAGCGTCCACTGGCCTCCATCAGTCATTGTACAACAGGTAGTTTCAAACAAACAGTCTGATTGGCTGAAAATGCTAAACTGGTGCATTGTAATTCTAAACACAGTTGGCGTCAACCCTCCAAGGTTTCCTCTGTTCGATAAATAGAGAAAATCTTGGAGGGCACATATAACCTGGCACAGTTTTCTGGTGCTAATTGGTCTAATTAGACATTCAATTCTAATTGCTAAAGGAAATATCAGCTCTGATCTGAAATAAGATTGGCGTCACATACTTTTTGGCTCTAGGGGTACACAGGTTTTTTGTGAGAAGAACAGCAGTGCCATCCATGAAAATAGGAAACAAATGTGTATCACAGCCCACTACTGTAGAATATTTAAAAAATCACGTAAATAGAAATCATACCAAAAGAAATATGTTTGAAATAATTTCAGTTTTTAGTTCGGCCTACTGGTTGTGCCACATGAATGTCATTAGGATTCAACCCCCAGTGTCCATTATTATTAATTTCTACAATAAATGAATCTACAATTTGTTTTTGAGATACAAATACTCACCATGGACCGGAGTTTTCTCTATTTTTTTTCTTATGAATTGTATCATATTGGATGATTCTGCAATTCAAGATTTATATCCAATACCAAAGTCATGAAAAATGTTCCTTTATGTTATAAAAACCAAATCTATGTGCACAGAAGTCTGGAGATCCTAGAAGACGTGTGTGTGATGGTGGTTTTGAGCTAAATGCTTCCTTCGATGTGCTAATATATTGACAATGAAAATGCATATTGACGTTTAGCAGTTGCTATTGTGTATGGACTAAATGCAGAGTACAGCTGAAGCCCGGTGTCAGTTTTAGAGATAGTTGGTCATTAATCAAAGTATCGGGTGCACAAACATTTAAATCTCCTATATGGAGAATGACGGGGTCAACAAAGTTGACCATTTCAGTCAAACTCACAAATGTCAGCCCATTGTTGCTCTACATGGTGTAAAGATACACCAAAGTCAGCAGAGTAGGACGATCTTGAATGTGTGAACCAACCTTTAAAATAGCTTTTGAACAAAAGTGGTCGACCAACCTACTAACTGACCAGATTTTCCACCCCTAGAGCCAAAATCAACAGTTTTAACATCTGCAGCTCTGCCACACGGCCCCCTGCTTCACTCCCATCTCGTCTCTGATGTTGTCACTGGAGTGCAGTTTGACCCATCATCATATGCTACCTCGCAATAACTCAGGGGGAAACCAGAGCAGACACTCAGCAGGTTTTTTAAAATGTGTAAGAATTCCTCTTGGGATATTTTTTTCATTTTACTCAGCAGTATTAGACAGCTGCTTCACTTCAGGCGACAGTCGAAATCAAGACTCTCTGTAACCGTCAATTCAGTAATTCAGACAGCTCAGCCACAACTAACAGAGCTCTATCAATAAATCTGTCTTCAGATCCTTGACCTTGAAATAAGTAATCGTATCAGAAGTCAAACCTCATGTGTGAAACACGAATCCTCTCCGAGTCTCCGACTTGACAATAAACTGCAGAGCATTACAAATGAGGTGCGATTGTTATTCAGTTGTTCTGCTTATCCATAAGTAAAGCTTGTCACTGATGAATATACAAAGCCTGTTGTTGTGCACCCACGTTCCTTCAGAGAAAAAAATAAAACTGCAGCAGGGAGAGCACAATAGTAAACACAGAAAATAATGTGCCCTTAACATAATTGCTTGAACATAAAAGGAGCTGTAGCCTCAGACATGCCACACAGGAGCACAAAAAAAAAAAGCTTCGGTCTCCGACTTCCAGCTATTAATTGGAAAGATGTGAAATTTTTAAAGAGTTCATCACATCTTGAATCCTATTTTCATAATTTTGAAGCAAGCTCCGGGCGAGCCGAGCTTAATACAATTGCAAAATTATTACCATCGTTTAGGCAATCAGGGTAAACGGTTTGTAACATGTGACTTGTTTGCTTGTATTTCCCCTTCTGACTGCTCCCAGAAAATAGACGGTCGTTGTGTAAGTTAGGAAATGAGCCAACCCACAACTTTCTCAGCTGCCTATCAGCCTCTGGACGGTTTAACAGTAAAATCCAAAAGGACGCGATGCTTCTGCACGGTCCTGAGTGTCTTCATTCTCTGCTCCTCTACAGGTCCAGAAACAGAACCTGCAGGAGCACCTGTAGCTCAGTAGGTAAAGGCTCCATCCTTGCCGCAGTGGCCCAGCGTTTGGATCTGACCTGTGGCAGCGTCGGCGTGGTTGTAGTTGGCCGGTTTGCTAATGTGTCTAAATTGCTGGATAGCTAACATAACATCATAATTTCTGGGTCGGGTTACGCTCTGGCTGTCTTGCCGTTTGCAGGTGACATTGTGGGCTGACGTTGCAGAGCACCTGGATGCATGCGGTGTCACTGCATTGCAGCTCGGCCGGTTAAACTTAGCTTAGCTTCTTACTAACGTGAAGCTCGCCAAATTATGTCAGCAGCTGAAGCGATCAATGGTATTAATGGACAAACAATAACTGATGTAACGGTACAAAACAAAGACATATAACTGATGATTGCTTTTTATAATCCAAGAGCGATGCGAGACGTCGGCTGTAATTTATTTTCCAGCATTCATGTCTCGTGTCACGAGATATGTGACATACATGTTCTTAATATCACATCTAACTTCGAGCTGTTTCATTTTGATGAAAGAAACTGAATCTCTACATTTCAGATGTGCTTTGATGATATGATCTTAATTAAGCAGAGCAGTGGAGAGCAGATTGTGAGTGCCTACGATGTAAACCAATAAAATAATGCGTAACATATTGCTACAATACCAATATTTTATGCATATGCACGCAAGAACACATCAAAGAAAGTGTCATGGCTGAACATACTAAACCCAATTAACAGAACCGCACTGATCTCTCTCTCACTTTATGATTGCTGGTCTCTCACATCCTCATTCTAATATCATATTCTTGTCTTCCTTGTCCAGGACTCTCCACCAACAAATACAACATTCTCCCTTTGTGTGAATATCACTGCAGGTTTGAGGCAGACAACATACTGAGACACAAAGACACACAGAAGAGAAGAGAGTCTGGCTCTTTAATAATAGACCTACCCCCTGTATCTTTTCTCTGTTTCAGTAATTACATTATGAACACATGCATTATGCTCTCTGTTGGATGCCTCTGTCTCGGAGAATGCGGCTGTACACTAATCAGGGCAAACGCGCGACCAGTGGATGAGATAAATAACTGGATACCCATTTTTGTCCAGCGCTGTCTCCATGACAACAGAGAAACTCCATCCTTTTTTTTTTGTTGTTGTTGTTTATTTTTGTCCCGTGAAGTTAATCCATGATAATGTCAGTCAGTCGGCCTGGCTAACCTCGAGCACCACCGTCAGCTGTGTGAAACAAGGTATTCAGTTCAAACCAATTAACCAATTAACCTTTTCCGTTTGTTTTATGACCTGTCTGATTTTTTTTTCCCACTCGATGCAGAATTTGACTACTTTAAGAACATCCATGGTGGGAAAAAACTTTGATCTTGGTGAGCCTGTGACCTTCCACTAGCATCAGCCTCAAGAGAAACATGGATTTTAGCCCTACTGCTATCAAAGTTCTGAGTAAAGCAACATTGTCTGAGTATTATCTGCCAGTGGTTGCTAGCGGGGCTTTAGATTTTTAGTCATGGTGAAAAAACAAATCCTGTATACAGTCCACTGAGGGAGGGACACCTGGCAGGCAAAGAACGGAGAAAGGGAAAACAGAGTAGATTTTGGGGTTGCTTTTGTTTGGAGCCAATTTTTGCACCCTAAAGGAAGGAGCCAACCAGGAGAAACCAGTTATTTTCAACTCAACCCTGCTTGAAGGTTGGCTTTCAAACCACATCTGAAGGTCAACACATGCAGCAGAGCCCTGGTTAAACTGGGTGACGAATAAGAGGCAGTACAGGAGAGCGAAGGAGCTGGAAGCAGGAACCGAACAGTGCTGAGACCAGCAAAAGCCCCCCCCGGGAAACACCAGTTAGTCTGCACATGCAATGACCTTCTGTGAGCCGGAGACAACCGCATGGGTGTAAGTGACAACCAGAGCCAATGTCATTACTGCGATTAGCTATCCAGGTCCAAAACAAAGAGCTGACTGAGTGTGTGACGAGGGAGTTATATACTGGGTGTCTGCCACTAATTCAATTAGGAAAATTTGGAGATTACAATTACATACAACAGTTAGGTAAGCGTCTGACCTTGTCTCAGCTCCACAGTGTCACTACTGCAGGTAATATCACACCAATGTGTGTGTGGGAGGGAAATGGCCTATACTAGACTATGTTCCAATGAAATGCATTTGAAAATGAAAGGTGGAGGAGGTGGAGGAGGCGGAGGACTGAAAAAGTCATTGAGTCTGTATGAGGCCACACACTGCAGCCATCTTCTCCCTCCACACTTCTGAATGAAATAACATTTTGTATTTCGATACATATCATTATTTCGAAATGTCTGAGTTGTTTATTGAAATGCTGCTAAAGTGCTGCTGAAGCAAAACAGAGAATTCATTTTTCATCCGGTCAGGTGAGTCGTAATGTTTTTCTACACCGAGCAGCAGGCAGGCAGACAGAACAGCAGTTTTTGGTGCAGATGTCAGTGATTTTGACTGTTAGTCAGAATTTATTTGTGCGAGGAAAAAATATATTACAGGTAGGAGGTACTCTGACCTGAGACGGGCCCGGTCGCAGCAGCATGTGTAGCAGCAAAACTGGAATTGGATGCAATCACTGGATTCACATGTGGAGACCAAAAAACACATTTGTCCTGAGCAAGTTTGGCACTCAAACTTGTGCTGCTGACAAATAGCAAACTGCTGTTGTACTCATCTAAGTTAATGGTGAGCCAAAGAATCCAAAATGAGAGAGGAATCCATCATATTAGCTGCGTCCATCCAGTTTTATATACAGTATCCCCCTGTTGGAACATAAAGTAGAAGAGGGGGTTGTAGAAATATGTTCCCTTGAACAACAGAGGTGACTTATTATGTGGTTGGTGATTAAGAGCAAGTATCAAGTTTGAAGAATGATTGTTTGCTGTGCTACTCTTTGGTCTGGCTGCATTGGCTCTGGTTATCACTAGCCACTAAAATACTTTTTGCATGAATGAAAGGAGCTTAAAGCAGCTGTAGGGAGTTTATTTTTGGTGTCGCTGGGTCGAATTAACCTTTCAACACAATTCAAGTGGTCTGAAGGAAAACCGGACTCCTGCACCTTCCGTTGGCTCTGCTCAAGCTTTAGAAAATCTACCCTGTGATGGGAGCACTGGCTAATCACAGGTCACTTCAGAGAGAGGCTGTTCCTAGTGTCTATTCTACAATGCACACGCATGTCCCTTGAGACTGGAAAATCCAGCAGCTTGTCATAAATTCCTTGTTCGCCTGAACACTATGTTCGATATGTTCGACTATTCTTCATATTGATGAGAGTAGGGGGACGACTGTGTTGTGTGTGTGTGTGTGTGTGCCACTAGCCATGCTGCTTTAGCTGGCACAAAGCTGAGCATGTCCAATTTCCTTTTTGTGTTATTAGAGGTTGGTGTGACAGTCCAATAATACAGCGCCCCCCCACCTAGAGAAATCTCTGCTGCTTCTTGCCCCTCAGAGTGTTGCTTAGGCAGTCGGAAAGAATGTCCGGATCGTCCTCTTATCCTGCTGTTACATAGTTTGCGCCGTCCTCTGAAGCCTGGGATGCTCAACCCCGGCACCATAGAGAACCAGAGAACTGGAAAGACAAGTCACAGCGAGGCTTAGCGAAGCTGATGCTGTAGAGAACGGGCCCTGCACGGCAATCGACTCCTGCTGCTCGTGGGTTTGGTGGGAGAGGGTTAGCAGGGTGATACACAACAGCAGAGAGGTGCAGAAGGTTTTGGTTTGCATTGCCTTAAGAGCGCTAACTTATCTTAATAATGTACGTAATAATGGAAATGCACTGATTACTGATTTATTATTTAGATGAAGATAGAGTGCTGAGGTGGTCTTTCATGAGTTTGCATTACCTCACTTAATAATTTGATGATATAGTTAGCTGCTCTTGCGTACCACTTTCACCTGACAGCAAGACGGATCTACTAGTTCTGAAGGTCCTCCTCTGCGCTTGCTGTTCATACATAATCTCCTCTGACTGGTGACCTTTTCAGGGCGTTTCTCTACCTTACACTCAGTATTTACTGATGGATTTGAGAAATTAAGAGACTGCTGAAGTGGTTTAGATCTAAATCATGCTATGGAACTATAATGTGGAGTTCAGCTTTGCCAGACTTGCGATAAAATAAAATCGGGGATAGTCATTTATTTAGTACAACCATGTAACCGATCGGGATCATTTATTAGGGTGGCAGGGAATAGAGATGTTGTGCCTGTGAATGAGCTGAGCTGAGCTGATGAGCTTTGAGGAAAACCACATTAATCAATCGGCAGATGAAATATAATTACAGCCGTGCTGAATATTTATAAGAACGATTCTACAGCAGTCCAGGAGACCAGGCGAGTGCCTGTCAAAAATCTACAAATAGTCAAGTCAGGGCT
Organism: Nibea albiflora; assembly: GCA_014281875.1. NCBI lineage: Eukaryota > Metazoa > Chordata > Actinopteri > Sciaenidae > Nibea > Nibea albiflora. Next base: position 4,301,974 of record CM024795.1, on the reverse strand, counting down.
AAAAGCAGCCTCCAATACTGACTCCTGTCTCAGCGATCTGGATTCACTAGTGTAAAAGTCGCTACTGAACAGTTGATCAGAGCGGAAAACAGAAGAGGAAGCAGTTCTGGACTAGTTTCCTATCATTATTTTCAATGCAGTATGGTCGATTTTGTAAGAGTAAGAGTTCTGCAGTGGAACAATGTTTGGTGCCACTGCAAGGGCTCAATCTCTCCACATTGGAGGGTCTAAGCAGAGCTGTCTGTGAGTCTTAGCCAAAAACAGTCCAAGTCAAGCCTGAAGTCAGTCAAGACAAGCTGTAGTCTATCACAGCAAGTCTTTAATCCTGCAGGTCTTTAGTGAGAGGTTCCTGTGAGTCTACAGGTTAAGGTAAACTTTCCATAAGTGTAATTTCTATTTATTATTATAGCTACATTTTAGGCAACAAACACAGCTTCATGGAGGTCTCCTTTAGAGTTACAGAGTTAAAGCTACACTTTATATTTTGAGAGAGGCTCAGACAGCACACACAAAGTGCAAAATCATGTCCATGATGAATAGCTCTACCAGAGAAATTACACAGTATTAAAAGGACAGGGTGGATATGTGTGTTGTAAGACCATAATGGAAAGGAAAGTAAGATGTTTAGCAGAGAACTCCAAAATCTCTGCAATGCAACACTGTAAAAAACAATGTTCAAATCTATAACAAGACTCAGGTTGAGAAGGGAACACTGCTGTTCTCTGCTCCCTCAGCATGTTGCCCACATGTATTCACCTCTGTGATGTTGTCTTCAGATCAGTCTCAGAGAAGTACAGCTGAGGACACAGACGCAGGGAAATTTCCATAAACTCTCAAGTTTCCACCTTCAGATTAAGTCTAAAGCCTAACCAAAGGTGAGAGTCCTTCACTTGGACACAGTGACTCACCCGGTGTGATCAAATAAAGTTGCGGGTACAAATTAAAGCTGTTGCCCTGCAGAAAATCCAGAGGATCAAATCATCAAAGACAGACAGGTGTGGCAGGAATATCCAAACAGGCGGCTTTTAATCACCGAGAGCAATCTGTAACGAACAGAGCCCTGACGAATACAGTGTGTGAAATATAGATAAAGTGGACATTTTGTTCATTTAAAAATGATGACCTGATGAATAACATGGGTCAAAGACATTTCAACAGTTGGCTTCTGAATTCATTACCATGCCTTGAACGCTTATCTTAAAGCTATTCATAGGACCCGGAGAATGAAATATGACATTAGAGCACTAGGTGTTGCATTAATTTCCCAGAATGCTCGTTGGTAACCTCCAAAGAGGGGATGTATGTAGGCAGGGGACAGAATTGGGTGGACATAATATTTTAACAGTTGAATAAAAACTGTTCTTTTAGTGTTAACTTGACCTGCTTTATTCCTTTAATGCAATAAATATTGAAAAGTTAAGGCGTTGTAACCACCGGCAACTTGGACTTAACTTTCTCACTTAAATCATGTGACCATGTTCTGACGTATACATGAACAGGACAGGAACGGTAGTTGTGCATCTGTGTGTGGGGTTCCCCCAGGGTCAATCTTTGGTCCTCTTCCATTCAACACTGATACGTTTCTATTAGGACACATCATACAAAACAATAACAACATCAACTATAATTATAATGCAAATTTATTTTGCGCTGTCCACCCAGTAATTACAGTTCCATAGATGGGAATTGAATAACTCAGTGATTGAACTTTCTTCAGCTAAATGGAGACAAAACTGATGCGAAAAAAGTAAAGGAGGGTGAAGGTAAGAGTTCTAGTCACGTCAGAAATCTTATACTTATATAGTTGAAGAAAAGACACATTGAAAACACAATCAATTTATTATAAAGTCTGCATTCTACCATCTTAAAAACAAAGCAAGACACTTCATGTCCAAGCAGGACTAAGCTGGTCATATTATTGTGATGGTCTTTTCTCAGGTCTGCCCCCAAAATAACATCTGACAACCTCAGTTTGTTCAGCACGTCGGTGGACGAGAGTCCCAACAAAGGTAAAGCCAAAATAAATGAACGGACTACACCAGTTCTCAAATCATTTGCGATATGAACCCTCTTTGCCTCTCAGGTCATCAGGTAGAGGGCTACAAATTGTTCCCAGATTGCAAACTAAACATAGGGAAGCAGCATTAAAGAAGTTACTGTGTAGCACAGAGCTGGAATAAACTTCCAGAGGATATTAGTCTTGCAGCAACTCTTCACCACCACCTTCAAAGGAATGAAACCCAAATGCCTATCACGAAATATCTTGCCCTTACGTCGTTAAAGTTCCTTTAAAAAGGTTTTTTCAATTTTCTCTATTTTTTTGTAAATGTGTGTCTTTTCCTGGACTGATCATTGATGATTGTACTGATGATTTTCTTTGTGGAATCAACCTTTGGTCTATCCAGTCCGATCAATGAACCCGGATGCATAAGCGTCACAGTTTGGGTGTAAAACATGCATCAATGAAGTAAGAGCTGCCAAGGCCAAAGAAACTGTACACTGTAAAAGTCTACATAAAGATGTGAGATGAACTGCACCCTCTCAGATTTACAGGTACTTAAAACCATTTAATGAGGCTTGAAATCAATAAAATGCTGTTTAGTGCATAAATCAAATTGCTCTAGATTTCAAGGCTAATGGTTATGCCAATTTGCTTTGAATGGGAAAATCATTCCCGACACTTAAGAGGAGTGAGATGATCAGGTGAGCAGGGAGGTGATTTCCTCTATCTTCTTTTTGTATGGTTTCTCCTTGTGCGAAGTTATCATCAAAGCCAGTTTCACTTTGTTGCTGCCAAAGTACTGAGAGAGAAGATTTAGGCTAATATATATACTGTATATACATATATTGGGGAAAGGGGAAGTTTTAGTGAAGGAACACACACACACACACTCACTCACTGAGTCTGCATAATCAGCATGCAAATCAAAAATAAAAAAAATCCGGCAACTGCGTTTCTTTGTAACTAATCTACATCTAGTCCTCATATAAACTATCCTCATTAGTGCCCTGTGGGATGTACTGATTGGTAATTCTGGACATACTGCTCCCTGCAATGTTTATCAGCTGTACAAACTCATCACATTTACAAGCTTTATCGGTTGAGAATTATGGATGGAAAACATGCACACACTCGACTGGAAGTCAGTGTCAAATGAAAGTAAATATAGTTCGGTTTAATGGGTTTTCATTTTAGCGCTTTAGGCAATCCAAGCTCGAAGATTTGAAAGACTTTTTGTATCCTTTGTGCGTCAGCTTCTTGTACATATGAGTCAGCGGTGATGAAGTATTTTGAGGGGATGATGCCATTGTCATTGGCCTTGATGGAAAGCGACTCGGGTGGTGCCAAATTGAAGAAACAGATGAATAGTTTAGCCACAGTTGTGATCAGACGTAGCAGATTTTGTTGGCAAATGAGTTGATGGTTACAGTCAGCGATTCTGGAGCTCGGAGGTCGGTTAGTCTCTCAGACGACGGGTATCACAGACAATTTGAAAACTAATTTGTCAGCCGGGTGTCTGCAGGTCATGGTGGAAAAACTATCCATCTGAGATCGGCTGCAGTCGAAGTATTTAACCTTTCTGTCGCGCACCAGGACATCTATGGTGTGAGGGGCTTGGTAACCATGGTGACTGTCACCTGCCTCACTTTGATCTCACAAGGAAAACTTTCATGCAAAGTTAAAGTTGGCATAAAAAGTTAGCTGTTAACTAAAAATGAGCACTCCCGTTGGTGAACCACCTGGTTTAAGATTCATGCCAATTTCAACAAATTTCAGGTGTAACACGCCTCTGAAGTGCTACTGCTGGTCCAAACCTTCCTGCTACAACCGGTCCACATCGAGACTCTAGGCTATATGATATATGATGGAAAGTTAAGGCTAATTACCACTCAAAATACACCCGACTAGAAAGTCCTGTTTGGATTCCTTTCCTGAAGCATCATGCGACAACAATCAGGCAGTGTGGAAGTGGGTTAAACTTTGTCACCGACCTATGACACCTACACCACTGATACTGCCATGGAGCTGTACTGTAGGTGTTCGGGGTTAACACTGGTACATGCTATCATGTTTTAATTTGTCACTGGAAACTGTGATTTCAGTCAAAAATAAAGCTACTTCATCATTCATACTCATAAAGAAATGAAGGATTACTTATACAGTATATACTTTAGATGGAGTCGTGACTGGCTTTGTGATTCATAGATTCATAACAGGAGTCTTTATCTAATGAGCATCTGCCAGTCTGTTCTCAAGAATCTCATCACCATCTACTACACAGCCCATGATTCAGGGTTACTCAGGAACTGCTTATTAACCATTTATCTAAAATTAGGTCATTCCTAATTAAAGGACTGACAGAGAGCTGAGGCAGTAAGAATTAATTACTGATTTCACCATTCTCATAATAAAACAATATTTTTTTACTTACATGGCACTTTTACTGGCGAGCAGCACAAAGTATTTTGCAGTGGAAGGTAAAATAAAGTGCATTAACAAGATCCTATAAGAACAGCCTGGCCCCTGCAGGTACAGCATCACATCTTCCTCGCTCCGTTAGTGTTGGCCCTGTAGGCTCACACTCAGGGTGGAGGAGCTGTTTAGCAAAGATTTGGAGATGGTGTTCTTTGCTGGCGTTGTTTGTAAAGATTTGGATTTTAACGATGATGAAGGTTTGAAGAGCGTTTGTTTTTCTTTGACATCTGTTGCTCCTGCAAGGCAAACTGGGAGAATATATCTAGATACTTTTTTTTTTTTTTCTCAGTTGCTTCTGGTTTATTTTTTATCTTTACCTCATTTTTTTTTTAAATCATACTAAATAATGAAAGCTGAGCTTTATTAGCGAGAAGAGCTTCAAAGACTTTGTCAGACCGCAGGTTGGGGAAATGTTTGAGCGGTAAAAGAAGTTTCTATCGATTAGGAATCGGCCGGTGATTTAGCATTCTGACTGTTGCCAGCTGTGTTTTATCAGTGGACAGATTTAAAGATTTAGTCTATAGGGTGTGCAATAAACCGCCAAACAACTGTACGGCCATCAGGGAAAAGGGCTGGTAATGGATCAGCTGTTACAACGATCCAATAATATCTTTGTTATGTGCAGTACTGACAAAATGAGACGAGTAAAAACAAAGATGAATAATTTAGACGCAGAGAAATAGGCCTAAAACTTAATACATAAGAGATGAAAACGGCATAAAAGAGACAAAGGGAATATTAAAAGAGTAGCATGTCGGGAGGTATCAAGAGCTGTTTTATACAAGTAACGAGACACTGAATCTGTTGGTCAAACAAAGGACTCGCATGCTTCGCATCAACAGCCAGTTTCATGAACCACCAACTGCACCAACACATCCAATCTAACGCTGCCTTAATTAACTCCCAAATAACTGCAAGGAAGCAAAGAGTTTTGATTCCGATGTTATCCAATTATGTTTTGATCTCACAGGCTCTCTTTTATCTTCACTAGCCTCGTCTGACAGACAGCCACGGCGGCGATAATTAATCGACAAACCGCCGGCCTGATGGGAATAACAGGCGTTTGGGAAGAATCGATACTTCCAACGCAACCCTATCGCGCGTCAGCTTTTCATCCACGAGAGGTGACAGAGAGCGTCGCATCTGCTCAGATTTTACGCCCGCTCGTTCGCGGCGGCGTGTCCGTCTCGCAGCTGCATTAAGAAAAGGACAAGTGATGGCTTCCTGGCCTCTCAGGAGGGAGCGTGAGGACTGAGGAGGATCATCGCTGCTGAAGTGCATGTTTATAGATCAGCTCTGACTGAGTGCTCTTTTAGAAAAGGGCCTTTGCTGGCCAATCGATGAGGCGATTATATCATTGTTACCTTCCACTTCATTATGGAACAGTGTGAGCTGAACATCCTCTGGGCTGTATAAAGATACAGCCTGCACCGTAGGCTGTACCGTGTGTGTGTGTGTTAATTTGTCCTTGGCTGTTTTATTGTCAGCACTGTTAACAGCCTGTCATCCACAGTGAGACAGTAGCGAACAAATATTTACCTTGATAAACACTGACAGCTCATTAGACGCGTCACTTCAAAGAAGCTCGGTAAAAATAAATCGGCACTGCCGCTCGTGACAGAGATATCAAGGTGTTCCTCGCGTGTGACATGAGCGTGTGTGTGTTACCTGTTACAGTCGACGTGCAGCAGTAGGTGGGAGGCGCTGATGGTGAGAGCGATCTTGTGCCATTGTCCATCAGCGAGGCGGTAGGGGAAGGACTCGGAGCGCGGCTTGCCTTTAAAGCGGTAGTGGTAGCGGATCTCCTCTCTCACCCCGCTGCTCTCCAGCTCAAAGTAACTGCAACGGAGGAGAGGAGGTCAGGAGGTTAGAGACACATGCTTTCTCTGTTCAGGCTAAAGAAATATGTAAACACTCGTGTACAAAGTGTCGTACAAGAGAGACAGTGAAGTATCTTTTTGTTAGAGATGAAAATACAAACGATTGATATTCCAAACACACGTATATTCAACAAAAAGTGAGAAAGTATTTGAAGTAGTCTTTTGAATATCACTGAACTGAAACAATTAGTCAGAAGTGGACCTATTATATTATACTTATTATTTCCAGCTCCACATTATTAGTCAGACTATTGGAGCAATTAGCTTTGCATGCATTCATGCAACCCCTCAGTTCACTCTCTGTCTGGAACACGTTCTGCCTTTGACTTTACACAAAATGCTACGACTTTATTCACTGATTTTGTTGAGACTGGGTCATATTGAACAGATGGCTAAGTGTAGCTGCTGTTAGCTGATTAGCCATGCAGATAATTAGCTGTCCTATCACTTCACTCTGCCCGTACCGGGAGCTCAGAGCAGCGGCGTTTAACGTCACATTTCTAATGCAGAAGAAGACCACCGGTGCCTTCAGGTACCAGCAGCAAGTGAGGCTACGTGTCCATCAGTGCAGTCCATAAATCACAGAGAGTCGAGCCAGAAAAGCCAGAGGAGATATTCAGAAAATATCCTTCACAACCAAAAAACCTATTTCTGTCAGACATACAAAAACCTGAAGAGCAGTCCTGAGCAAAGTGCTCCAATAACTAGACTGAGTGGGTGGATTATGAGCGTGCCCTGTATCCACCTGGCATGTTTAGCTCTGCTGTGTTTGGAACAAAAGACCATATAAGACCTCAAAGGTAGAGACAACAATAAGAGCAGTCTATTTATATGACAGAAACTGAGTGAGTAGTCAACAGAAAAGTGATGCCACCATCTAAAAAGCCAATTAATAAGTTATTAATGAAGCATAAATGTCATCAAATCTTCATAAATATTGTTGTTCTTTTATTTGCTGTGAAAATCTTTGTTTGAGAGTGTCAGACAAAACAAGTAATTGGAATTTATGTGTCTGGGAAATTTAATTTTTCTAGTATTTTCTGAAGGTTTATGGACTAAATAATCAATTAAGCAAAAATTAGGCAATCAATTAGACAAACAAAAAGGTGACAACGAAGACCGTCATCATTCCATATGAGACACAAAACATCCAATAAGCAATTCATTTGCCACATAATCATTGTCTAAAGCTATGATGGGCTACGATGGCGCCACTATGAAAATCTTGGACTGTGAATATTAACATGACACTTCAATCTCAAACCAACCTCAATTTGGGGTTTCACTGCTAGTGGAGAAAAAACACCCCAGCACAATAAAAACTCAAGATTAAATTATGTAATTCCGTCTAGCCGCGGTCTGGGAGAATCCAGTCATGTTGGCAGACAACAATCCTTTGCTGATCCGATATTTATTAAAAAGGACACTATCACCCTGAACTCTGAATATACCTCATTGTAATTTCATTACCCGGCTGAAAAACAATAATGTGTGTACACATAAAGGGCTGTGACTTGAGCTCTGTGTAAAAAAAAAAAAAGATACATGTCCGCCTGTCTAAACACACAAAAGAAATATTTCTGTCTCGGTTTCAGCCACTACTCTGATTTCTGTGACTGCAGCTCGCCTTAGCGCCACATGCACGGTACTTTTCATTCTCATCAGCCATGCTAAATTAAGAGCCAGTCAGCCATAGACACCAGCAGCCCGAGAGCCGCAGGCAACCAGTCATGACATTTCAGCTTCCCTGCGGCTGCGAGTGACCCTAACCACTGGAACCCTTAGCCGCTCAGCACACACTCTCTCACACACACACACACACAAATATGCTGTATGTGACTCAGCTCTCCAATAACCTGAACCAAGCCAGAACCTATCCCAATATATCCAGGCACAAAAACACAGGGATCAAGCCCATTCAATACCAAAGCTCAACAGCTCTCATGCATATTTATGGACAGGGAGAGTGGACCCACTCTAGAGAATATCAATGGAGGCTGTGGGGCAGCAGATTTATCCTTCCAGTTTGGAAAATGAATGAAAGTGAGGAGAACTCTGCACAAACAAGACCAAAAATATTAGAGAACAACATATCAAGGCAAATTTTTCACGCGTAATTTGATCATGATTTGATGCTTGAATGTAAACAGTACAGTAAAGCTGCCGGACAGGAGACACGAGGCACGTTGGCTCTCTCTGTCCTGAAACTGCACGCATGGCAGTAATTCCTGAGATGAGTGAATACAGTGACATCACTGCAAAGTAAAGTCAAAGCAAACACGACAGGCGGTAAGAACAGACAAATTATCTAAACACCTCCCGAACGATTGGGAGTGATATCAAAGTGTTGAAGTGTAAAGAACAGAAAGTTGAACCACACAGTCAGTCTAATTTGATAATAATTAGATGGTTCATTTTCTCTTCCATAAACTTTAAGTGCGGTCAGAACACGGTCACTGTTCACAACCTATGAATCATCAACCAAAACAGTCTTTTCATAACCACTGACAGCCTGAAAGATCGACACGCCTCAGTGACTTCTCACCAATTTTCAGTCTACTTCAGAGATTACATTACAACAATTTAAATGAATATAAATCAGAAAGTTAATATAATGTTTTAGAAAGCAATACACACTTTAATGTACGTTGCACTTTTTTATTCAGGTAGACACAAACTGCACTGGTCAATCTAAGAGGTAACGCTGCCTCAAATCAGCCCTCAGTACCAGCTCTTCTAGATATTAGTGCAGCTTTTGATACTGTCAACAACAGCAATCCCTTTAAATACACAACGGACTTGAAAACCAGGTTGGTCTCACAGGAATGGGTTTTAAACAGTTTAGGTCATCTGACCAGCTGGGAGTTTTTTGTTTCTCTGGGTGACTTCTCCTCAAACAAAACCTGTGGAGTCCCACAAGGCTCTATTCTGGGTCCTGTCCTTTTTAGCCTTTATATGCTACCTACCGATCGGTAATGACAACAGAACGCATTGAAGACTGAACAAAACTAACAGCAGGTTTTTGCTTCTTAATGGAAGTTTTTTTTCTTTTGTCTTGCCACCGTCACCAAGCGCTTGCTCGTGGTAGAAACTGTTTGCTCTCTGTAAATAACATTATAAACAGTCTTGAACTGCTCAGTGTGGGAAATGTCATGAGGTAACTCGTGAAATTGAACACAACTGTGAATCTAAGGTGTATAACCCTTTCACGTACAATTATTTCATGTGTGAAATGTGAAATCAGGCAGATATGAACATGTTAACAGCGAAGTCTCTTGTTTTGTATATTTTCTGAACAAAAATGCACTTGAAAACAAATTTGACGGGGGGAAAAAAAGCATCAGTCATCGTGCCATATTCCTAGATAACGAGAATGAAGACGAACAAATTAATCTCTGTAACCAGAAAAAAGACAAAAGAAAAGACAAAGGATCTGAGAGGAGGAGGCGCTGATCAGTACACGCAGTCTCGGGTTCAGCTAACTGAGTTCAAACCTCTCCACGGAGTTAATGACAGCCCATCAGCCCCCCACACAGCCGGCTGTGTTAATACTAAAACAATTATCACACAGTAAATTAACAAGCAACACAGGGAAATGTTTTTTCTTCAACATTAAATTGCATTTTCACACGCTAAGCAGCGGCTGATTGCCTACACACACGTGTGTGCGTATCTGCGAAGGAACGAGGAGTACAGTGAGTACGGCTGACCAGTTCGGCTGTCTTTGAGCAGCATGTCATCACTCTGAAATTAAATGGATACATCACTCTGTGGCTGCGCTGGGCACCGACCTGACAGCTCGTCTCCATGATGCTGTAGGAGACAGAGCCGCTGATACTTGTCAGCTGGAGAAGGATCATTTGCATCGAACAAAGAGTAAAACGAGAACAAGAGCTCCATGGCTTCGCTTTTTTTTCCACTGATGGAAGCCTCCTCGGGGCTTCGAGAGGGCCTGGAATCACTGAACGCGTAGCAACACCGTTATCCTGATTTAACTCATGAAATAATCATCAAAGGCATTAACTCCACTTCACAGCGAGCATTTATTTTATGAAGCATTTAGCGGTAGCTATTGTTTCCCTCGCATTACAGCATATTTAATGAAGGGGAATAATCTATTGGCAGGCAGTCCATTTGTAACCAGTTGTGTATCCTGACAGACACTAAAAGTGACATATCTGTTTTGGTGCTTCTCTGCATGAAAAATAAACAATGAGCCTTATCACCATTTTAAAAGCTTCCTTTTTTTTATTGTCGATCCTTTCACGACTAGCGTCTTACAAAGCTATTTTTGTTTCTTAGTAATAGCAACTGCTTAGATCTAAGAAACCCCTAATGTGAGCAACCACGCTCCCAAAAAAAAAAGGAGAAAAATCTTGTTTGCATATCAGAGAAAACTGAAAATTCTGGCTAGCAGTGGTAGAGGGAAAATCCCTCATGGGTAGAATGTGTTTGGATTTGATGCCGGAGCATAACTGCTGTGCGTGCCGCTATTTTCCAAACAGAAACACACTCGAAAATAAGATTTGCATGAAAAAAAGGCATCTATGGTGAGATGTGTTTTCTGCACAAACTGATCAGGATCGCCTAAACAGCGTTAATGGCCACTACACAAAGGATAATGAGATATGGAGGGCTGTTAAGGAAACACTGCTTGTGTCCTCCAAATTTGGACAAAAGGAACGCCGCACTCCGGAGCTGCACTGGGAGCGTCCTTTCAAAAGGCTTAGTTGGCCAATTATGATGCATTCGGTCCAGGAATGCGGACTTCAGATGACAAAGCCCCGACCTGAGCACAGCTTTGGATTCCCTTCTTACTTCTAGTAAACCACACCACAATTATCTAAGAATTTTATTTCCTTTGCAGCTTCTCGGGTTTATGCGATGCTATTTTTTTTTTTTTGACTGCATGACTACATATTAAAGATAACTGGCATATTTTGTTGCAGCTCCACAGTGAAAAAAGGGGATTTTTGCTTCACTGTGGCATGAATGCACTTATTGTGCATCAGTTTGGACGAAGTGCCTGTCAAATGAACGTATCGTCATATTGTAGAGCTGCACTACATAACAAGAAACCAACTTCCATGACCAAATCATTTACTGTAGCCATTACAAACATATGAAATCATGTAAAATGTAAAGTTTCCATACAACACAGCGAGAATCAGTATATTTTCAATGTTACCTCTGCAAGTGCTCGAATCTGTCCAGAAGTAGATGTGCAGGGACATGCTGACAATTTAAAGCACTGACACACACACAGTGTCACACACACCGCACGGTACATATGGAGGAGTGGGCAGACTATATGTACACCACTCTAAAAATATGCATTGCGCATGAATTTATCATGTGCCTTTAGGCAGTACAGTGTGCAGTGTGACTACACGGGTGGTGGTCAGTGTCCAGTAGCACATCGGTCCTATTGCCACACATTTTTAATACTTTTGTATAATTGCATTTTGTGCAAAAGAAGGCAGCGGTCTAGATTCTAATCAGATCTCAACAGGACTTGTGGTGGGAGTACAATTGTGAAGCCATGATGCTCCCACATCAGGCAGTCTCGTCCTTTATAGAAAGAAAACGAACACAAAACTTCACAGCGGGGTCTGATTATTCCGAGTAATGGGAACATTATTTCTAAAAAAAAAGACGTGGCTGTTGAATTTTTATACGTACTTTTTCTTTTCCTATGAGAACCAAAAAGGAATTGAATTCACCTCTACTGAATGACTGAGCAAAGGCAGAAATCATCTCACTAGAGATGAACGAGACAATATTAGGTTTTTTTTGGAATATGGAGAGTTCTGACCCTTTAAAGCAAAAGTTTATAATTTCTTTAAGTACTCATTCTATTTGCTTTCTGCCAGCGGGTTAGATGAGACACTCGTATCTATCTGTTAAATATATCTTTAAAGCCAGCTTAGCTTTGCTTAGCACAAAGACTGGAATCAGAGGCAACCCCGGTCCAACGGCAAAATCTACCTACCAGCACCAGCAAAGCTCAATAATTCGCATCATTAATTGAATCCATACAAAAACCAAGTGGTAAAAACATTTTGTAGCAGACGACAGCCGTGGAGCCAGAACTGCGTCGCTACGGGAAGAACTCTTTGTACACGAGGAGCCCACTCAACCAGTTTAGCCACCAGTGAACCCTTATTTATTTATTCATGAGTACTTTTTTTCCTATCCACCTTGTATATTGTCAGCCACAGGTGAACAACAGGTAAACTTCCCGGGTCTGTCTTATCTGATTTCCAGTTTTTTGCGGTTATTATGTTCCAAACTATTTGCAAGAAAACTAGCAGAGATTCCAGGAAGGTACAGCCGAGAAATAGCATGGCACAAACGATGAGTCATTTTTATGCCATTTGTACTGATGAAACAAACTAGATATGATGTGTTACTGTGACTATATGAATACATTTGACTTGATTTCCAGATTCTGTGCTGTGTTAGCCAAACAGCTGCCCGTCGTACCGTTATACGTGACGTGAAGACGAAGGCGTCGCTGTGTCTGAGTAATCCTTTAAGATGAGCATAAAAGGAGAAAATGAGCGGAGGCATTAGCTTTAGAATGAAGCCTTCCCCATGTACCACATTATGAACACTGCCGCCTTCAATAATGGCTTCCCAGATAAAAGAAGAAGAAAAAAAACATGCCATCCATACCAGGATGGAGTTCCTTGACAGGTGGCAAATATACTTTAGCAGACACGACGTCAATCTTAATGGGACGCGGACAAAGCAGAGCTAATCTAGCTGCTGCAGTTTAAAGAAACAGATTTTCTCATTAAGCTGCAGACAACAGAGACATATTCAAGGTGACTTATCACCCGTGTTGATATAACCATGTGGCACATAGGAAGGAGACTTCACGCTAATGTTAATGCTGCCTCTCATTATGAATGCGCTGCGACCGAGAGAGATGGCGTTTCAAACTTGCTGAGTAATAAATAAACAGCCACGGTGGCAGGGTTGCAGGCTGTGTCTCCCGAGATGGAGATTGTGGGCTGCGGAAGGGTCTCAGGAGTGTTATGACAGCTCCGGAAAGAAGCTGTTGAGGTGACAAGTGGTCTTCATCAAAATGCACTGGCGTCATCTGTAAGAGAAAAGTTTTGAAAATGAGTGGCTGCCCCCAGAGTGCAGGGTTGGCTGTATATCACCCTGTCCATTTTTCTTCACCCCTGGTGTCATGCAGCTATTTTATGGAGGGCAGCTGACAGCCAATTATCTGCTCAATAGGGAGGTCAACACTCTGGAGCTTGTCCGTGGAATGGGAGGAGAAGGAGCTCAACCAGATACTGCGACGGGAAAACGCACCAGTGCCTTCAGTTACTGACCTGGAAAATGTGACCGGGATTGGTTGTGCTTCAGTTTGTCACTTGAAGGCTATACTTGATGGGGGTGTCTGGATTTAGCAAATAGTCTCATCACGTGGAAAGGTGCCGGCAGACAGGTCTTATTTTCACAACCGAGCTGAGCTTGATTAACAGGATGCAATGAGCAGGGAGAATCATACCTCGTTTTCACAGTTCGGAGGGTGTTGAGAATGATCAAGACTTGATTTAAAAGCAGCAAAGCATGGTGCACGGCAGGCCACCTCAGGTTGGTGATGATAAGGTCCATCTATGGGCCGCCAGTCATGCCATCAATTGATTTCACCTTCTCAGGCCTGTCTATCATTGGTTTAACAGGGTGCAGACGAGGGAATAAAACACATGGGTGCTTCTCCAAAAAACTCCAAGGCACGGCTCAGGAAAAGCTGCCCACGTATTTATAACACTGACAGTCCTGGTTGTGCATGGTGAGTAAGATAGCTAACTCAATTACTTAAGAAACTATGGGATTGTGAATCGGCTTGTTTCACCCTAGCGCAGTTAACGACCCTCTAAGTTACGCTATCGGCTGAGAGACTCTTTCCTTCTTCAATCTTCCACCTCAGACACAAAGAGAAATTGCAAAAGGTGTTCACAGTTTAGAGTTATTTGTTGGCCTTTAAGTATGTTGTTAGAAAATCCCTAAAAAAAGGTCTTGAAACTGACTTCTGATAAAGAACAGGAAAGGAAATGAGATCCAATTTGATGTACGGCTTCGGAGTATAAAAGTAGTTTCTGAGATGTACATGGGTGGTTTGGTATACATTCCTAATGTCCTGCATTAAACTGAACACCAGTCAGGCGTATTTATCATCCCGATGTGCATTTTTTTGTGGAGGACGGCAGCCAAGATGCTGGTGAAGGTCTCTTGGGTCTGGAGACTTTTGGACAGGTGGAGAAGGTTTGGCTTCCTCAGGGTGATCGGGTCACTCCTAACAACAAACACCCTGGAGGTTTTGGAGGAAGTGCGGGCCGGGGTGAGTCTAAGATTGCCTTTTTGTTGCTGGTGAGCAAGCAGAGCCTTTGTCACGCCGTGTAAGTAATTTCTTTTCCTGTGGGCTTTATGTTCTTCAGCATTCCTTCCTTATAGGCTTCTCTGGCAGATGTAGAGCTGAACTGCACTGTGTTTTCTTTTCTGAGACAACTTTACAGAAATGGAGGCAGCAAACTGACGAATCAAATGTTGATATTAAAAACAATCTTGAGTACGAAAGGCTTTTTGGTTGGCACCCGATTTGTGTGTCCAGACATCACAGACCAATCTGCATCTGCTGCTGTGGTAATGATGTAGGCGCCGATGGCCACATATGCTGGTGACGCGACTTACCAAGAAGGAAACAGCTTTGTCTGTACGTCTGAGCGTCTGTCCACAGACCTTTGTTATCCACACACCCAGTGCTAGTAGCTAGCTCATAGCTTTTGATATACAGCACATGTCACGAGGCAAAACCATGGAAACCAAACCAGAGCTCAACGTGGAGTTAATGCTGAACCTAGCAAAGGTGCCAAAGCTGCTTCGTGTCTGCTGGATGTGGAAATAAGGAGCTATCTTCTAATACGTTGTGTCCAATGAGCACAGCTTCAACCAATGGATGACCAAATATGCAGAGTTGGTACTGTTGGGTCAGGTTTCCAGTACTGTCACCTATCCTAAACCCAACATCCTATCCTAGGAGACATTCAATTAAGTCCACCTGCACACAGCAGAAGAATAAAGACTGTAATTATTGGGGGAATTGTGCATTTTGGTCAGCTTATGTTAGTTCACAGAATTCAGAAGGAGAACGAGGAGCAGAAGGATTCATTGTTAGTCAGTATTTGTACTGTATTGCTTAGAGCTAGTGCTACCCAAGAATTATACAGGGAGCGCGGTGTGGAAACTGGTGTGGGTCTGAGGTGAGGAGGGTTCAGCTCCGTCCCTCACCTGTACTCCACAGGGGAGATCAGGAGTTCAGAATGTAAGCCAGCAGGTTTCCTGTCTCTGACACTCGCTCACAAATCCGGCCTGATGACAAAAATAAAAGCGAAGATGTCTGCAGATCAAGTTTAAGCATAAAATAAACAGACAGAGATTGAACAGCGATTCACTGTGGCTGCAGCAGACAACAGCAGAGCACCAAACAGTTTTTGTCTCCTTTCTATTCAGCTGGCAGGGAATAATAAACAAACCAAACACTGTAGATCCTGTGTTAATCCAGATTTTCTTTTAACACACTTGATAATGGAAGAATGTTGACGTGCACAGAGGCGATCTCCACTGAAGTCAATACAACAGACAGCACCGTCGGTTCAGACGAAGATGGTGCAGTGGCAGCTCTGAGCTGCTGATCGGTGTAGGAAGTGAACGAGGAAGAAACCCTGCACCATCTTTGATTAAACATGGGTTGTCTCACGGCCGCTCCAGTCCATTAGGTTCTGTTGGCTTCTTTCAACCTGTCTAGAATCTTTTTATAAGTTACTGAGAAGATCGCCTTTCCTCCAGTGGGTTTTGGTTTGATTTGGTCCCGATGACTTTCTGTTTCCTGTTTTAATTGGTGCCTTTCAGAAAATGTTAATATATTGGGGGACCCCACACAACGCCATTCAGTTACGCCTATATGCATATAGGGGGTTGCTTGGTGGGTTGGGTTGTTGTAGATGTTCCTGTGCTCGCGTTCGACCAACTATTCATGTAAAAATGATTCTGCATTTGGGACAATATTTAACTCATCCAACTTTTCCAAGCTCAGTCACAGCATTCCCAAAGTTACCAAGGAATCTAATCTAAGCCGCATGTATTTTTAACTCCCGCCATACGTAGACCTGCAGCTCAGCGTGTTTCCTTAAAAGTGAAGGACCTGTAGACGCTTACGAACTGAGGCATGGCGGGAGAGACAGACCTGTAGACTGACAAAGGACAGGCAGGTACGAACAGGGTAACTGGAGGAGCTAGCTGAGCAGCTTTGGTGTTTAAGTGCTCAGGTGGGAAGAGCAGTGGAGAGAGCGCGCTTTGAGTTAGTTCATCAGAGAGCTACTGCCAGTTGCTGACAATGAGCGCGTTACTGGGACCCAGGAAACTGCTGGCTCGGCAGAAATAGGCGCCTTTTGTTCTATTCAGCCTAGTGGAGCAGCAATAAACCTTCTTTCCCGTTCCCTAGTGCCGGGCACAAGAAGAAGAAGAAGAAGAAGAAGAAGAAAAGTTTCTTCTGCTTTTGCAGTGGGTACCAAGAAATGCTCGCATTCAAAAGACGTTTTCACTTTGAAGATGAGGAGAGCGGAGGACGAGAGGAGGGAGGAGAGAAGGATATTATCATACTGGAAAGCAGAGCTGGCAGAGGAGGTGGGAGGGAAGAGAGGATGGTTTGATTGTGCTGAGAGAAAGATGAAGAAGTGAAGGAGAGAAAGAGAAGGAATGTATGATTGGATTTGGCCGAGTGGTGCAGCTAGCTGTCTGTTAGCTGGCTGAATGGGAGGCCTGTGTTATAATGGGAAAGAATGGGCATCAGCCGAGGGCTCTAATAGGGCCTTCAGAGAGGATTCAGGGGTTCAGAACAAATCCTCAGTCACAATGGAGCACAGGTCTGCACCAAGCCAGTCAAGGCTCTGTCCATCTCGCCAAATTTAATTACACTCACAGTCTGACTCACACAACAGCTCGTCTCAAAATAACTTCAGCCTGCTGCGGCTTGGCTGGGCTGCATTTGCATCCCAATATCTCCTTTATGACACTCAACAATGCACAATATTTGAAGGAAAATGAAAGGTCTTGAAAGTCAAATAACTAACCAGAGGTTTATTCTGTCATACTTTGAAAATAAATGACAAAAATAGTCTGCGGCATTTCATCTGGAAACGTTGAATCAGTTCATCCAAGCTGCAAGAAAGAAAGCATGCTCTCTTTTACGTCTACGGTATGTGCTCATGCAGACAGTGGTGTGTGTCTTTTCATAAACTTTGATAATCCATAGATCTCACTGTGAACAGACATTGTTGGAACTCCGAGGTCAGGAAACCCGACCTTGACATGGACGACAAATGCCTGCGTCCTGTTTGCCATCTGAAAAAACGTTGATTTCATTAAAGCATCACGACAGTCGTTCTACTCGATTTTAACCAAGTTCTTTTTGTGCCTAAATTTAACCAAACCTTAACCATAGCTGTGGCATGTAACAGTTTTGGAAGGCGCTGACCAGTGTTGTTGTCTAGCTGACAAATGACAAATTATGTGAGTTATGTAGCATGAACAGACCCTTAAAAAATGAGCATTCCTAACGCCGGTCTGTTACATTTATTCAGAGATATTTGACAACCGGGTGTGTTTGAGTGTGGCTGAGTGCCTTTAATGCAACAATTGCTTTGTCCGAGGACACCTCCGAGCTACATATGCTGCATGGTGCATGTCATTGTGCCTGAAGGAGGAGGACAGTACAGTCACCTGGCTCCATTTAGCCTCATTGTTTTGGCTAGCACGCTGTGCGTCAATTATGCCTGCAGGTAATGCGAGAGAGCGAGACTGACGGAGAGGTGGAGAGAGGGAGGAAGTCACCTTGGACAGACAGCAGGAGCAATATATTTGTCTTCAAGAGGGGGGGTCATACTGTGCAGTAGATGCTAAGAAAGAAAAATCACATAGATGTGCACGTACACGTAGAAAGAAAAAAAAATCTACTCACATAGAAGTAGGCATACCACAGAGAAAAATGTAGCTTTATGAGTGACAGTACTGCAATCAAAACATCACAAGTTAAAAGCATGCATCACCAGAAAAATATATTTTAACGTTTCAAAAGTTAAAGCAACTTTTCTGCCCTAAAATAAGTATAATAAATGTCTTTAAAATCATTTTGATGCTACGCCGACTTGTAATCAGGTGAATGGTGGATTGCTGTTAGCTAATATTAACTCTAAGTCTGGCTGCCTGGACTGTGAGCTCAGAGCAACACGCTGAAGATCAGTGTCCAGCGACCAGAAGAGATTTTCAGGCCAGATTTCAGGCGCGGGAAGAGAGCCAGTGTCATGCCAGAACTGGAGCTGGGACTCATCAGCCTCTAGTGACAAATTATGAGCGATGAAAAGAGAATGATCAAGAGGAAATCTCAAAATAAACTTCTAGCTGTTGTTGCTGGCTGCTGTGCCTTGTGTGGTTGTACTTGCTGGATGTTTGGCTGTTAGCAAAGTTGAAAACTTGCTAGTTTTTGAGCAAAAGTCACATAATCATAACAAATACACGTGTGTACTGTAGTTGCCTATATTTACAACAGTGGTATTGCAAATTGACAAGCTAAATCACACGAAAAGACAAAACAACTTCTACGCAATGATGCTTTAAAATACTCACGAAACAGAAAACCCTGTATTATTTTGATACATGTTGCACTTCCATATATGACATAGTACTGATGCAGCATTATATAAGCAGATATCTGACCGGAAGCACTGCTGCTGAAGTACATAGTGTTTCTGATAAAAGCTGTATATCAAAACTGCAGCTATTTTCTTAGCGCGGAGTGTATTGTTGCTTTGTTTACAACAGCAAACTAGCTTCTCCCCACACACCTGTCTCAATCAGCTGAGGGGCCCTCTGCCTCGCTCTTCCATTGTGTACGATTCTCCCTTTATCTCGACTCCCAGCAAACACATCCAAACATGATTACTTTGACTGCATGTTTTACAGAACTGAAGGCTTTTACCTCCAGAGAAGTGGAGGAAAATCAATGTTGCCTGCCCTTTAAAAACAATTCACAGTTGTATAGTTTCTCAGGGGGGCGACAGAGGGGGGTTAGCTTGCTGATGCCACTCACTGATGTCCTTCAGCCATCAGCAAAATTCTGCCCATAGCAGCAAATTCAATACGACTCACTGAAACAGCTACGAACGTTCAGGTAGGGAGACAGATGTGTAGGCCCATCAGTGCAGCAGCCGCAGTCAGTTTATGCAGCATTCCATGTTAAAATGCAACATTATCAGCGTGCTTGGTATAGCTCAGCACTTCACACTCGTCTTACAGACACAGCACATGAAATGTTATCTCTCTGCTCTGAGCGTACAGGAGGAAACGCTGCTTTATTCCACCCATCGGCTCGCCCTCCCATCACCCGCCGACTGTAATCTCACGCTGATCTTTACTTTACTACACCCCATCAACAGCCATCTGCAAACAGCTATGAGTGAGATGAGAATTCATCTCCGGGTTTAATTTAAAAAACGAGAGCGCCCACTAACCCGTGGAAGTAGAGATGTGCGAAACGGAGCTGGGGGCCAAAATGAAGAGGATTACAGATGGATTACCTGTGTTCTGACTCGTGGATGGAGAATATGACTCCTGATGTGGAGGACTTCTGCTGGATGGAGGCCAAGAAGGTAAACTCACTTTTACTCCTGAACAGCTGCACCACTTTCTCTGTGATGTGTGCCGGGGCGTGAACTGCTCTCCCAACATCTGAAGGAATAAAGTAAAATGGAAAGAAATCATGAGCTTGTGTCAACTCTCTCTCTCTCTCTCTTCGTGCGCACTTGCCAGAAGTGCAAGCAACATATTAAGCTTGTTAATCACACATACGTGGAAACACAAAGCGACACTTTAAACACTTGAAGCTACAACCCATCAACAGTTCAGCTTGTGTTTGAGAAAAAGAAAAAAACATATGTTGATACCGAGAAGCTTCCTACAGCAAACTAATGCATGTAAATTGATGCACAGACATCAAACTTTGCATAAACCGTGTGTTATTTTACACTGAAGAGAATGTTATGTCCTTTTAAAGACAGAGAGAACATCAGGAAATCTGCAGAAATAAAGATTTCGACCTCGCTAAATCGAGCTGGACGGAGTTCTTTGCCACTCTTTTGTGGTTTGTTTTTCAAGGACGACTGATGGTACTTATATTTGCAGTTTTAGCAATTGGTTATGATAAGTTTGTACTTACTGAAACATTTGCAAGAAATAAGAGCCAACAGTTGTTAATAATAATTCCTTACACCAGGTCAAAGTTGAACCAGGAAGCCATTTTTTTGTGTTGACGGATGTTTCTTGCTCCGTCTGACTACATTTGAACGTTGCCGTCTTCTCGTATCTCAGCAGCTGAACCTCAGCAGTGCTGTGATGTTTCCTAGGATGTGTCTTTCTTCTCCGTGGTTCTCCTGTTGCTTCCCTTCATGTTTCATGTTTGTTCTCGGTCTGTCTGTGTGTGTTTGTGTCAACCTACGATCAACCTACGCACCTGCACCTGCATTACTATTTATCCTTATCAACACCGACCTGCGCGGTATAAAACACCAGCTCATCCGTCCAGCGGTCGCCATGCCGTGTCCCCGGATCACTCCGTCTGCCTGCCACGTCCATCTGCTTCCAATCTACAGCTGCTTATTTGGATTTCGCCTCGCCGTCTTGGCAAAAAAGCGACAATATACAGCGTTAGCTAGGACTGGTGGCTTTGTTTGTTGTACACATTTCTTCTGTTTTGAATCACATCCAGCCTGAGATGAGTTTTAACATCGATTTCCTATTTTCCACAGTCACGGTTTCTAATCGTGTCAGAGCGAACTAAAATGTTATTGTCCAATAATGATTGTGTGAGCAGTTTGGAAGCACATCGCCGCGTTCAAGGACACCCACAACACCAAGTCACCAAAGACAGCAGGGTTGTCTGTTAGTGCAGCGAGTTTCTTACATTCTTCCCCTGTAGTCAACTTTCACAGAGAATGTAGAGGAGCAAGAGTTGTTTGTATGTTTCCTGGACATGGACTGAAACCACTAACTGTTATCCAGATTGAAATATCTCAACAACTCTCTGGGAAAGTTATCAGCAGTAACCAGCAGGACCGAGGACAGCGTGGTTCCAGACTCCCAGCTGTACATGACAGACAGTCCGGTGCAGAGGAGCCTGTGGCTGTCTCAGCACAGGGCTTTTAAAAGTCCCTAGGGTGACAGTGGCCCGCCTGCCTTCACACTCAACCTCCCCGCTGTCACTTCCCAGTCGATGGAGTGCCACTTCCTCCGCCCCCCTGGTTCTCCAACATGTCCGCTCTCTGACCACAGTCTGTCATTAGATCGCCCCCCTTTAGAGTCTGCCGAGACGCTGGCCCCATTTTCATGATGTGAAGATACTGTCAGATTTCAAAGTCTGCTTCTTTATCTTCACCTGACCGACTCCTGCTGCAGCTTCAAGGTCACCGAACTGTTTACACGTTAAATTCATTCCCATTCAAACTGCAGCTGGGGCTCGTGTAAATGCTTCATACAGCCGAGGGCACACTCTTCACAGGTTTAGATCGCAGTACCAACACATTTGTAGTGATGAATACTTTGTTTCTCTGCACAGGAATAAGAACTCATGCATGTCTTCTGCCGTTTACTGTGCCTGGTGATTGGTCCAAAAAGAGCAAAGCCGTTTGGATTTCTCTTATTAGATGTTCGGAACGTGACAGTCGTTTCTTTCCGATTTAAAACAAATCATTTCTTCTTTTTTTTTAAACCAAAGATCGAATCATCCAAAAATAAGATATTATGACTTCCTTGGATTGTCTCAGTCCTCGTGTCGTCATATTACGTCTTTTCTCGTCATGTTGAATTGTTTCACCATAATTTGGATGAACTGCAGTCTGCTAACACGCGCGTGTCTGTAACAAGAGCTAAGCAGACAAAAGTGCTAACAGATGCTGTTTGACAAAGAGCTTGTAGACACAAACTTTACATCATTAAATTTCACACTTGTGCACACACACACACACACACACACACACACACAAGCTTGCTAGTCTGGAGTTTACAAATTCTGCTGTAATTGGCTGACGGAAATTACAAAATTACGGAGCTAAAAAAAAAAAAATGTTCAAGCCAAAAGAAATCTAAATGTAAGTGTTGTCATACACCGACAGTTCACTAATAATGATGGATCGATAGTACGGGACGGGAGCAGAGCTAAAGCGAGCGCACGCAGCAGTCTCTGGCTTGTAGACATAAACAAACCCATTTACAGTGACAGGAGGAAACAGGTAGAGCGGGAAGGTTCGTCTCCAGGCAGACATGATGAAGCTCAGTGTAGCAGGCAGCAGCCGGCTGTCACCCCCCCCTCTCTCTCTCTCCTTCCTTCCTTCCTTCCTTCCTTCCCTCCCTCTTGATTTTACAGCTCATCACTTTAATCAGGAGCCCGGTGGGTCCTCCCCCAGCTCGGGTAAGTCTTACAGATGGCCTCCTTAACTGGCAGTGAGGAAGAGGAGCTCAGCCGTGGTCCAGAGAGACTTCACTCACCAAAGATTCAGCCAGCCAAGTCTGTGAGGACTTCTGTCTGGCCTGATATGGAAAACCCGTGTCACAGTGTCACAGCCAGATAAGCACATTACTGTACTATGCTCAAGTTTTTTTTTTTTTGCCAAGGGCACAAAGTAGATCAGGGCAGAGCTTCCTCGGAGGCTGGTGTCCAGCAGGCCTGCAACTGGCAAGAAACTGTCAGAAAGCCTTCACTCTGCAGCTCACAGGCTGACACTTTTTATTTAAAATTCTTCTTACAAGATTATGTTCAAACTGTGATGACATGTTCAAATTCAAAATTTACAGTCTCCATGCAAGCCAAGCTTGTAATCAGCTTGACCTAGTACATGACCCGGCAGCAGGCCGAGCTTGTGCAGCTGTGCTGCGTGCTACGAGAATGGAGGGAGCGGAGCGGAGTGGAGAGCGGACAACAAAGACAGCAAAGCGCCCGAGATGAAGTGTGTGGAAGTATTTTGGCTTCTGCGTTGTAGATGTAGAGAGACGTCACCTACTACTGCAACAAACCTGCAGGCTGACCTGTTAGCTTTCCACACAAGTGAAGCAGCACGGACGAGCGGAGCAACGCCAACCGTACAACCTCGTCTGACTGCCTGACTGCCAGAAGCTCATAAAAATGTCATCGCCAATAAGACGGAGAGATTTATATGCAAGGAGAGGCGGCCCGTTGGTACTGTTTCTGACTCTCATGATGGATCTGCAGCCATGATATAAAACTCCAACAGAGTCTGAAATACAGTGAGCTGTGACTGTCACATAAACGTGCCGCCACGTCCTTTAGACGTAGAATAAGCGTTGAGGTAAATAGCGCGGTACTGTACACCGTTTCCTGCAGGTATTTGTGTCTCTGTGTGCAGAGATATGCACACTATGATATAATATGCTCAAATAAAATATAGTGGCTTTAAATCATGCACGATTTCACATGCATAAGGCTGCATTCACGTCGGATCCAGCGCTTCAGCGGAAAAGCAGGTTTTTCTCCCCATTCTCTTGAGTAGAGGTCGTCCATTTTGGATGCCGCAGAGGTGTATGCTGAAAATGCAACGTCCTGCAGCGGAGGAGTTGAGCCGCATCAAAAGTTTGGTCAAAATGCTGTCCGAAGAAAAGCTGCAGCCACCAGGCGAACCCTCCACAGTCAACCTGAAGGCTCTCTGATCCTGAGGCTATCCAGGTGGATTCATGGACTAAACTTTGATACCGGCAAGTTATGCTGCAAAATAGCGGCATGAAGAAGTTTAATTTGGTTTGTGTCCGGTGGTTTGAGAAAGAGAGTGAGCAAGCGGCAGGTTATCCATGTATCCATGCAACGATAGCTCAGCGTCATGACACGCCGCTGTATAGTCACTGCAATTCACTCCTGTTGCTTATGATGAGGGTCAATACATGCAAGCCTATCTGTTCCGTTTACTAGGTAAAACACAAATGCATGGTTGAGTCACGTAAACTCAATTCAACACATCTCTGCTATTGTATACTAGTGTCTGTGGGCGTCTTTAAATGACACGATGCTGCACAGTGAGGTCAGTAGAAGTTCACTGCCAGCCAGAAGTGGTCAAACAGAAGAAAGTGCCACAAGGTTAAGTGGCTAAGCTCCGTTTTTTTAACTCTATAGCCCATAAACGAGAAAATATGGAGAAAATGACTAAGGCTGCAACTAACATTTATTTTGTCATGTTGATAATTCTGCACAGAGCCCAAGGTTACATTATCCTCAAATAACTTGTACCACCAGCAGTCCACAGTTTTATTTCCAAATACATAAAACAGAGAAAAGCAGAGAATCATCATCTTTTTCATACCACTTTAATTCGCAGGCCTGGTACTCATGACAAAGCTTTAACCATGAATATCAATAACCTCTGGACAAAGTGCAAATACACAAACACATTCTATCTATACTCGGGCATCAGATGAAAGAGTGTCTCCATGAGCTGTGCAGCCAGCTCGGCTGTCTTTGTTTGGACGTATTTACAGTCCCCGCAGGAGCACATCCACCACCATCCACCGTCCCTGGCAGCTGCTCACAGGCTGCTGGACTGTTGGTTACAGGAACGACATTAAAAAAGGTACGACGAGGGAAGAATAGCACATCGACGCTCTGTGGCACCGGTTGAGACAAATGAAGGCGCAAAGCCTGAGAAGTATTTGGCAGGTGACGCACGAGATGAAAAAACTTTTCACTGGCCATCGTGCAACACTTCCAGCTGAGTGACGGAAGAAGCCGCAGATCTGCCCAGCACATGGGATATTTGTTAAGTCAAATCAGGTCATTCTAAGTACAAAAAAGAAACTAAAAACTAGAGCTTATATTATATAAAATGATTCTTATTGAGATATGAAGTTCAAACTATAAACTAACGTTATCTCCTTTCCATTACAGAGCACAGTGTGAGATTGAGATTGCCAGATTCGGGTTTGGTACTGGTCGGAGTAGAGCTGAGAACACTCAGGTCCGCTCTCGCAGGTTAAGTAACGATGCCGTGCGATGCCGTTTATTACTGCTTTGATTGTAATATCACAAGTACTCAATGGAAGAATCAATCTTTGTGGAGCTGCGCAAACCTGGCTAGCGTTTGCCACCTCTGTTTGTTTCTCGAGTAGCAGTGGAGTTAATTAACAGATGAGGAACAATGTTCAAATATAAAGCACTAGAGAGAAAATTCTTGCTGTATCATGAAGCCCTAATCTTGAATAAATAATGTATTTGCACTGCGCGCTGGCAAACAACCCCCATATGTGTTTTATTTGCCACTGCTAAGACTGGTTGCAGTCTTTAGTTGCTTGTTAGTTTTTGTCGCTACGGGCTCCTGTGTTGGTCAGCAGTTTACCCTCATCAGTGTGAAAGTTGGACATATACACTGGTAAAAATATAGCACCAGAGGATCTTGGGTTTTTATTTCTTCCCCCCCTCGGTTTCCTGTCAGTCTTCTCCACTGCCAAATTATTTTAGAAATGGAGAAAACCAAGCAACCCGGGAAGAAGTCTCCCACAAATGTGTATATCCTTTGTTATTTCCATAGCATGTTTCTTTCCTTCTGATCCTGGGAGAAGCCAGTCATCTCTATTTCCACACTTTCAGCCCTCCAGTCATCTGTACATCCACACATGAAGCTAGCCAGCCAGCCATCCATCCAGTGCACAGCACAGCAGCAGACCGTCCCCGAGGAGCTAGCCTGCTTTCGGCTCCTCAAGGCGGGTCTGCGGCTGAGAGTAAAAAAGCAAAAAAAAAAAAAAAGCCCGGACTGCAGAACAGGGGATGGGCTGCAACTGGAGATAAAGGGCTGAAAAAATGGATTCAAGGTAATGTTTTAAACAAAAAAAAACAGCATGTCAACAGCAGCCACCCATGGCACCTCCCTTTGACTACAGCTGAAGCAGAGATGTAAATTCAGTGTACAGTTTTCCATCAAAAGCCAAATGCAAAGAGCAACAAACTAAGAAATGCAGGAGCAGAGACACCAACACGAGCCACCAAATAAAAAACACTCAGTTCACTGCGGTTCGAGAAAAATGGCAAGGAATGTCAAGTATGCTTTAGAAAGTGGAGAGAGCGGCACAGAAAATGAACGCGTTCACAGAAAAACAATAAAGGAAGAAGAGAATGTGACGCACGTGAAGGAGACTGCGAGTGCATGTCAAGCAGCCTACAAACACAGTCGAGCTCTCAGCAAGCCTCTCCTAAGTTGACTTGGCTTGCATTTGAAGAACTCCTCGGCTACTGAAAAATTCATAAATCTGAATTGATAAAACATTGATGATTCAGTTCAAGTTTCCTTTCCTTTCGCAAGTAGATAAACCTGACTCTAAGCATTAAAACAAACCCCCGTGAGCTCGATCTGCTTGGTTTATTGGTCTGATGTGCCACAAATCTGATGAGATGTGCCACGGATGACATCCTGAGAGGGCGTGCTCACGCCTCTGATGGAGCTGACACCTCTTTATCGCAAACAATCAGACTGAGTGCGGTTTGATTACAGTAAATAGGGATGAAACTCGGAGAAATAAAGCCCATCTATCGGCGGGAGAGTCATCGGCTGTCACTTAAAGAACAATAATGCAGAGCACTGATGCAAAATTCAGCCAGAGGAATATTAGATATTGGGTTAGAGTAATGAACTTCACATTTGAGTTCTTCCACGGGCGTCAACATTTGCATGTCGCATCTGTGGCGCACAGCAAACACATGCACAGTGAGGCTGTGAAGCCTGTGTTGAACTGTGTGTATGTGTGTGTGTGTGTGGTATGCAATGAGATTTGCACCATAAGAGATGCTACTTGAGCTGAATTTGAATGTGTTATGCCCGGGGCAACTTTGGCTGAGGTGGTCGAGTGTGTTTTCCAGTAATCAGACTCTCGCTGGTTTGTTTCCTGGCTCCTCCGGTCCAGTTGAAGTGCTCTTGGGCAAGACACTGAAACCGAGTCACATGTTAGAACGATTTCTCGATGGGCAAAAGTCAAGTGTAGTGACTGTGTGCAACATCCTGAAGCCTTGATGTTACATACAGTCTGTGGTAGCGTGCTCTCTTGAAGTGCCTGTGCATGGCAGGACCAGTCAGGGCTTTGAGACTAAACCCAAAGGTGTAATTTCCCCTGCAGATGAGACACCATGACCTCCTAATGTTGTCCTTCTTCTTGTTCCAAGCTGATTTTCTTCTTCTCTGAATGTTGTCCGCTTTCATTCCTGCCACCGCTGACAGGAGAGAATCTGAGCTGATAAAAACATTCATGCACTCACATCTTTGGCGACGCGTTATTGTGCGCTCAAAGCGACGAGATTAACGAGCAGAAGCGAGTTTTTCGGCCCTCAGGTCGACCTTATTGGTAAAGGTTGTTCGGGCTGTATGCAGCCTGAGATGAACACCTGCAGACACGACTCAGGCTTGAAAAGAAGGTTTTTCTGTTGATGTTTCTATTTACTGTTAATATTCCTTCATAAAGACAAACTGAACATGAGCCAAAGACAAGACCACAAAGCACGCTGGTCTTTGTAGTGAAGTTACAAAGCTTTTCTTGGTCTCCTGCTGCCATGGACTCGATTCATGTTGACTTTTTTCACAGCAGCCATTTTGACATGAAGTAAGAGGTTCAGCGCAGGCGTTTCCAATGACACTAATGAAGGTGCCATTCCATTTATCACAGCAGCGAGCCCACATGCACCAAAGCAGCACTCTGACTCTGAATGGAATGGAACCAACGGTGTCATTGCGCTCACCCGACTATTTTAGGTCATATTTGAATGAAGTGTCACTCTTACGGTAATATTTTTTTCTGCTATTCTGCAAATAAAATGTTATTTTTTTCATTAATTGTATTGTATTGTTGGTTTTGAATGAAATTCATGGAATCACAGCCCATTTTTGAGACAGCCTCGAAGGGCAAATGGCCTCTCGCTGCAGAAGTGTTTTGCCCACCGGACTTTGTTAACTTGCTCAGATTTGCTTATTTTTTTCTTCTTCTACCACGGGTAAGACAGCTACGTGGTTATTTAGAAAACCCGATTCTCTATGCCGTTTGACTTCCAGCGAGCTTGACGTGTCAAAAATTCAAACATAGAACAGCCGCGTATTGTCTGTGGAGAGCAGACCTTACTTATTAAACCAGAAACCACATATTGTACACAGATCAGCTCTGTTGGATGAATTAAGTCTTCAGTTGTCACTTTTTATTACGTTAAAACACATCAACCGTTCAAATTTCACAATAATGACATGGAATTCCAACCGGCGCCTTGCATATCATTAATTCATTTATTTAAAAAGTCTTTTAAAATTCAAGCTGAAGAAAGTCAAATTTATGCTGCATGACTGCGGTCCCTGTGGGCACTAAGCTCTTTCCATACAGTGAGGATCTGTGTGTGTGTGTGTGTGTGCGCGTGTGTTTTGTTAACAACTCTCTAGGCTGAGATCCTATCCATAATCTGCTCCACCCCCCACAGCTCTACACAATCCTCCTCTGCTGTGGGCAGGTTTAACACCACAGCTGGCACTCTGGGCTTCACACTGCTCACACTGTACACATAGAGCATGGATCCACTCACTCACACACACACACGTGTATATATTTAAAAGAGAACACAAGCCGCACAGGGAAAATAGGTGGAATTGAGATGTGAGCTAATTTAGAGGAGCAGCGAGTGCTTTGAGGTGCCGTATCAGTATCTGTCAGGCCTGCGGTAGCCCCACTGCTGGGAGCGCGGCGCACTCCGAGGAACCACGCAACTCTACAGCTGAGGCCCCCGTAGAGATCCAGGAGAGCTGGAACAGAGAGCCCTCCCCCTCATCACAACTCAGTCAAGCTTAATTACCTCCTCACTCTCCTCGTACCGCTCCGCCTGACAAACAGCCGATCACCGGATCCGACAGTGGGACGGCACCAGCCAGCAGGCTCGCCATCCGAGCCAGTCTCCATCCTGTCATCAGCACTGCTTACACAGCTATTTATCTCAATTAGCCATGCTCTGCATACTTGAAAAATATGATGTCGGGATAAGGCTGTGATAACGGCGTCCGTTAGCACCGTCCTCCTGATATTTGTGATAAATCATCCGGTGAGAGCTCTGAACTGCCGTGTTGTTAAACGTCGAATAAAGCAACAAATCTGCAAATAACCTCATCATCACGCCGTCATGTTTACGGCAGGCTCCTTAATCATTCTCTCACAGCCAACGAGCTGACAGCCACAGCCACGTTGTTTACCTCCGCATGAGCCCTGCTGCATTTCTTTCTCCTTTAAAGAGAGAGAGAGGGAGAGAGAGAGGGAGGTGAGATGGCGGCGGAGCAAACAAGTGGTGCAGCGTGGGCAGCATGCAGAGCCGAGCTGGGAGATACGATCAGGACAGGACACACAACGAGGAGACACACGGCGAGATAATTCAGCCAAAGGTCACCCAAGGGCGCTTCATTTCTCTCCCAGAAAACATCTCTGTCACGGCCCGGCCGGCAGCGCAGCAGACACCTGCGATGATCATGACGGTGACACGCTACATGCGAGTGTGCGTGCAGATGTTTTACACATGGCTTGGAAGCCGTGATATGAGAACCATTTTCTGTACTTTATCTGTGCCGGTGAAAATGCCATTCCTCCTTTGTAATGTTTGCAGCTTCAAAGCAAAAGAAGAAACCCGATGTGGAAACAAGACGTGAAGCAAGAAGGCGCTGCTGGAAGCCAGCTACAATCACAGGATGGAGTCCGGACTGTTTGAGCAGCTCTCTGTTGCCTCATAACACACACAAAAGAAAATCCTTTTAAGTAACGTTTTGCCACCAGACCAGAGTAAGGTGTTGTTAGTAAGTGCATCTCTCTGTGGAGGACCTAAATATTTCTGTTTACATGACCCTAATCATTGTGGGAATTGTA
Organism: Nibea albiflora; assembly: GCA_014281875.1. Taxonomy (NCBI): domain Eukaryota; kingdom Metazoa; phylum Chordata; class Actinopteri; family Sciaenidae; genus Nibea; species Nibea albiflora. The sequence goes on along the minus strand of CM024795.1, from coordinate 4,271,626 downwards.
GTTCCCACCAATTAGTCCTGAATGAAGATTGGAGAACGCAAAATATAGGAGTAAAACAGTGAAAGGCTCGTTATGAAAGGTTCCTTACAACATGTATAGTCTTGCATGATGACGTACTGACTGAAACTCAAGGATGTCCGCTTTGCATTCAAGGTCTGACAGAACGTCCCAGAATGTTCTGTCAGTTTGTTCACTTTACTCGTGTTCACTGCTTTCAGACGTCCGTCATTACGTCTGCTTATAAAGTACCTGTCAAACATCTGGATGCATCTTCTCATTGAATGTTTTATTCTTACCCTATAGATGAACACCGACGACATCAAAACTATAAAATAATGATAATGTGGTGATGACAGCTTTTCACACTCCCGTCATCACCTGGCATCATTTTACAACAGTCCTGAAGGCGTTCCAACGTACGCTGAGCACTTTTTTTGGCAGCTTTCCTTCACTTTGCAGTCCTTCACATCCCAAACCATCTCAGTTGGGTTCAGGTCGTGTGATTGTGGAGGCCAGGTCACGTGATGCATCACTCTCTCTGTGTTTTAGGTCACAGACGGGATGTCGCTGCAGAACGTTATGGTAGCCATGCCGGCCTTGAATGTTGAACAATCGGCACGGTGTCATCAGTAAACCGCCCTCACATCATCACACCTTCTCCTTTGTGCTTCACGGTGGGAACCACACATGCAGACTGCAAGTCCAAACCAAAGACTTTGACTCCTCCGACCAAAGTCCAGACTTCCACTGGTCTAATGTCCATTCCTTGAGTGTCTTGGTCCAGGTAATTCTCTCCTTTTTATTGGGTTTCTTTGCAGAAATTCAAGCAATCCACCTCTGAACAGTCGATGAGATGCGTCTTTGAAGCATTTACGTGGGCTCTAATCATTCATCGGTGTTTTCTAGGGTTGGTAATTGTAATGAACCTTACCCTCTGCGGCAGAGGTAACTCTCCATCTTCCTTTCCCGGGGCAGTCCTCAGTTTCATCATAGCGTTTGATGGGTTTTATGACTGCACTCGGAATCGAAGCTCATCAAAGCAAAAGGTGTCTAGGAGGATGTCAAGGTTCTCGTGGTTACTTTGAACATTATGAAATCTAAAATATATTTTGTTTGTCATCCTTACTATCCGCGGTGTTAATCTACAATGGAGAAAGTAATAAAAATAATGAACAACCCGGTGAAGGTAGATACTAAACTCTTCTTTTTTTAAATCTCATCCCACATTGCTATCAGAATATCCACCAGGAAATCTATCGTATATTGCTGCGTCATTATCTGAAAACATTACGGCCCAGCTGGCGAAGAAACACACTCCTCTAAAGAACATCGCAAGACAAACAACACAAACAGTTCCCTCCCTCTCTTATCTGAGCAAACGGAGCATCAATTCACACAGCGGCAACGGCGAAAAGGAGGCAACTCATCAAATACAGTCGACTGGAAATGCAAACTAGCTGCTGCGCGTGGAACAATATCCCTATGTGTACCCTTAACACGTGTCAGCGCAAGATTATTCACACGGGACTCCATTTGAAGAGGAAACTACAGAGTTTAGTGACTGGAGCTGTGTTGGGGTTGATTATGAAGTCAGAAACGATGAATTATTAAAACAAATGGCACTCCAGATGTTTCCCCCGTCTTCATGACAAACGCTATCCTCTCTCAAGCACGGTGATGCGAGCCGAGCATAACACAAGCCTGAAAAATCTCTGTGGCCTTTCTCCCCTATATGTGTGTGTGTGTGAGTGTGTGTTACGTGCAGTTTCCATTCTCTGGAGGTGCTGTCACGGTGATACATTAGCAGCCCTCAGTCATTTAGCATCGTAGAGTTAAACTGCTGGTATGAGGCGGGCAGGTACTACATATCCGGCTCATAATAAACTTATGTTGTTGCACATTATTAGGCTATTCAGGTGGGTTTAATATTCCACGGGGAGGAGGGTATTAAACCCTTTTTCTCTGTTCTAGAGCTGAAACGAGTAGTTCATCAATCAGAATCTACAAAAATCTGGACTAAATACTCGAGGGATCATCATTTAAGTTACTTACCGAGCTAAAATATACAAAAACACGTCAATATGTTGACTTTCTCTCGCCTGTGTCTTCTTACTTGTGACTTGTAACTAAAATTTCCTCCCGGAGAGATGACTCAGAGAATCAGATCACTGCAAACTGCCCAACTTTAGGCTTCGGATAGTTGTTTGGAAACAAGCCACTGGGAAAATGTCACCATGGGCATCGTTTTCTGGCATTTCATAGACCAGATTAATCCCTGAACGGAAAAAGTAATCAACAGATAGAGCGAAGAATAAAAGACCAGTGTAATTACAGTAATTGTTCCTCGCAGCTCTATGCTGCTCCTCAGTCACAGAGTCGGTGGCTTTCCGTCATCGCGGAGAAAAAGTGAATCTCCACAGCTGAGCATGTGTCCCATCTCCACGTTTACGAGCGGCATTAAAAGCTCTCTGACCACTTGTTCAGATTTTGATGCTTTTTATTGACTGTGGCTGCATTGCACGTTTTACTCCAGATACTCCACACATAATTTATTTTATAAATTTACATTATCATTAATATTACTGCACCAATTTTGGTTGATTTATTCAGCATCCACGGTGAGAGTCAAATGCCTCTTATGCTTTTACAGTAAAAGACTGTTGGCTGCTAAATAAATGTCAGGGTGCTTACACATTAGCGTGCATCAGATTAACCGAAAGCCTTTTCTGCTTCATGCATTGTCTCGCAGAAGTCCAAGTGCACACTGAGCTGATGAAACCAAGTGGAAATGCAGCTCCCGACAGACCAAATGCACCAAAAGAAGAGAAAAAGACTGCAATTAATACAAGTGTAGGTGCAGAAAAAAATCGTATATGCTCTCCAAACGGTATTCACTGAACGCTGAAGCGCATGCAATATTCAATTCACCTTCTACAGAAATAAACCTGATGAGCGGGGTTTTTATCCACAAAGGGGATCTTCAGCATTTGACAAGTCCTAAAGATTTAGAGCCAGAGTGCAGCATCCAGGGCGAAACTCCAGATCTGAGACCAGCGTCTTTATCCGCGGTGGAGCATGGTATTCTTTCACAAGAAGAGATGTAAGAAATCATCACGAGGGCCCGTAAAGTCAGAGCTTTTTGGAGGCATTTTCCGGTTAACGCGGGAACGTGCTAACCTTCTTCCTTTCAGGCAACATCGCTAACTGCTCAGGGTTGGCAGGTCTTGACTTTTTTATGTTTCCAGTACTCTAAATTCTCGAGATAATATTTTGCTTGTTTGCTGGAGGGGATACGCTGCATTGCAAGAATTTCATAGCATTCACATGCTATACAAAAAAAATGATTTTCTTCTTGGAAATCTTCCACGAATCAGGTGACGCGCGAGTTTGGCGTCCGCTTCAAAGATGAGCACACGCCTCTCGTGCATATTCATAATTCTGGGTGTGAAGGCCGCTTGAGGAGCAAACAACAACAAATTCATTAAGCAGCAGGGCTGAATAAGCTCCTACTGTTTCCATCAAAGCGCCTCTCAGCTTTCAGCTCTGTGTCTTACCTCAGAGACACGACTGTAAGACATGAAAAGCTCGCAGTCACGAAGAGCAGCAGCATCTCTAACTGTGTTTTGCTACGCCTCTTCCTCCTCTAACCCTGACTAAAACAAAATGACGGCTCGCCTTGTGATGCAGTCAGAGCTCACACTCTTTTTTTCTTTTTTAGATTTTTAAATCCAGCATCCTTTGATCCTTCGCTGAAGACTTTCACGTTTGGTCCTTCCAAGCGTTGAAGCTTTAAACTCTGAAACAGGTACAGTAAAATATCTAAGATGTGCTGAACGACCAAAGTAAATTCTGAAGTCTCTCACTAAACGACTAACAAGCACAACACGTTGTCCTCCACAAATGTTGCAGAAAGACCGAACGCACTCAACAGCAGAGCACAACATCCTTTGAGATTCTCTGCCAAATCTAACCAGCAGGCCGACACTTTCAAACTCTAAGTCATGACATGAAATTGCCAGTAATTTCTAGTCACACCAGTCTCTTTAATTGCAGCTCACAAGTTTCATGTTTGCATGTCTGAAGTGCTGAAAAACTGATTTGTTATTAGGTAATGTTAAAACGACGACAGCGCCGTGCCTCAGAATGAAGGCGGCTCTCTCACTCGTGCTAACGAAGGGAGTTTATTTCAAAGGGAACTTGTTGAATGGATTCAGGATGAATCTAATTTTCCTCTTGGAAATTAGTAAGTCGCCTCAGAATGTCAGAAGATGTTTCCCCAAGATGTACAGATGTGCATCCATATTCATTCATTTAGCCTCGCACAACATCATAACTAACATCTGTTCATCCAAACAGCTTGACCTGCGGGACGTTCTGGTTTGTTCAACATTTGTCTTGCAAATGATTTTCCAGGAAAATGACACATGAATGCAAGACTGCTTAGCAAACTGGCCAGAAACCCCAAATGTACCGAACGCACTCACACTGTCGGTAGCTAATTGGTTGACAGCAGCTCCTAAAAAGCTGAAGTGAAGCCTTTCACTGGCTGCAAAATGCCTGATTCAGTCAAAGAAGTACTGAAATACTTTACTTATATAATATGTAATATTTCTGCATCGATACGTCGGGTTTATGTTGTATATTTTAAGTTGTGGACTTGCACTGTTGCACGAGTTTGCTTTTCTAACAATGCTGCAAACACAGGATACATCAGAGAGCGAGAAAGGAAGCCGGCAAACGTCACTAAATATCACGTCAAAGAAACTTTGACGTCTGAAAACGTGAATTCTGTCGCAGATAGATTTGCATCAGCCATGGTGGTTGTTTAACAATGAAGACAACAACTCCCATGATGCCTCATTCATTAACTTAATAATGAATGATAGAGATACCTTAAGCCTCAGAGCTGATCCAGGCATATTTAATGGATCACTATCTGTTAAAATGAAACCAAGCCAAAATTGTATTCCTTTACTGTTCTCTAATGTGTTTTCTCCACCTCGGGGTCGGCTGTGGCTCCGGAGGCAGAGCTGCTCATCCTCCAATCAGATCATCAGTGGTTCGTTCCTCCTCTAATTAGCATAGAGCAGGGCACAAAACATTTAGTATAAGAGGTCGTATCAGCTGTCGCTAATTAATGCTAATCTTAAAGTAACTTGATGACAAGCCAAAATTAGAGAGTTGTCGTTGGTAAGTACCCTCTGAAGCCGGAGTCCATAAAGACTTTGTAGCACTGCTCTAAACTCTGTTGTAAAAATTGTTTCACAGATTCATAATTTAATGTTGTGCACGCAATACCATTAAAACAGGACCTTCAGTATTTGGATCAGGTAGCTTAAGGTGTCAGATTTAGTAGCTACAGTTGTTATGTAGCCTGCCAGATACATATTTCATTAGCATTTATGTAAATATAAGTATCGGAGCGGCACTGCAGTTCAAGCTTCGACATCCCTGAATGAACGGCAGAGGAGCTGGAGGTAACTTTCAAACATGAAGTGTCTTGCCTGATGGACAAGGAGCGATTTCCAACTTTTAACACTTTTAACTTGTGTATTGTTTGTACTTGAAACAAAAGCAGTGTGTTTGTCTATATTTGAGCAACTCTTTGGAGAGTACCGCTGAGATGTTGATCATACTGCAGGAGTGCTTTGAAGCATTTTTATGGACGTATTTTTGTGCTCAGCTGTGAAAACAGTCTCCACTGGAAACCATTGTAACTGACATGAATTCTAGCTGACCACAGCTTCTGTACACTGTGAAGGAGGAAACTACAAAACTTCTACAAAAGACCTCATAAAACGAGAGTCTAAACTTCCTGGAAAACAGTTCAGACATAAATAAAGTCAATGAAGCCATCACAACACTAAAAATTAAACTATGATTCCCTCTATGACTGCCATCCTGCTTGGTTTCGCTTTTAATTGCCGCTCTTTCGTTTCAACAGGATCGTAACGGAACACGCAATTTTCCATTTAATGGGACCTTTCAGTGTCACCATTCAAGGGTCAAAGATGTTGGTTGGAGCATCACTTTTGTCATAAACCTTCTATAAATATGGCTACTTCACACCTCTGACTGATGGATGAAAACGTAGAAAACTTAATTATGAGTCTAAAAATCTATTTTAAGTTGAAAACTGTGGTCATCTTCTGTCTGGATACGAATCAGCATTGCTGAACTGTCTCTTCTTTGCACTGTTTCTTCCACCCTGGTTAAGTTTAGATGAAGCTGACTTGCTGTGTGTGTGTGTGTGTGTGTGTTTTAAATGTTGCTTTGCAGCTCCCTAGCAGAATCTACAAAAGAAAAAATCCCCCAAGCCTTTCTCAGATTTATATAATAAGCTGTGATGTCAGTAAGTTACAACATATTCCCTCATCTCTGACATCTATGCTGATACGATGAAGCTGAAAGAAACATGGAAGTAATGAGAAACAGGTAATAATATCTGCACTTACTTTCATGGAAAAACTAAAACTCCCCATCCAGTTATCAGACTAATGACATTAACTTGGCGCGTTCATGCTCCCCAGAATCCTTTTCTCTACGGTGTACCACCATCAGATATCTTTCAAAGCCTGACGCTGTGGGGTCTCCCCTTAGACAACATGGAGCCAACTGCACCCACTGAGACTTTTATTCCTGCTTTTCATTTGGCTCAGTGATTTCCCAAGTTTTCACAGCACAACCCCATCCCATCCATGTTAAACAGCTCAGAACCAGACATGCGCCGCATGCATATGCACCTGCAAATCCCTCGTGACCATCGCGGACAGCAAGGAGCATGAACGGACGCTGCATTCATCTGACAACCGGTAAACGTTAGCCAACGTGCTGCAAATCCATAGCCGTCGACCTCACTGTAACTGAAACAGGAAGCGAGCGCTGACGTACCTCCCTCCTGTTTGAAAAGTCTTACAAGACCCCAGCAGTGCTGAAACTTTTCTTTCAGCCCCCAAAGGCGTGAGAAGTTTCATTTGCATGAAAATCATCCAGATTGGTCTGGCAGGGTGTTCACATGGCAACAGCGATACGCTCGGCGTAGCTGCAGTTTAAAGGTTGCCAGTGACACCTTTTGCCTTGAAGCTGCCACGGCTGCGTCTTGCGGTGCGTTAAATTACCCGCGGTGTGCGGCCAAGATGGTGCGAGTGTTGTCTCGGTAACCAGCTTGTTGATGCTGACAGCTAATCCATGAAATACCGGAACCGTGTCGTGGGAAGTATTCCCAGAGCTGCTTAATCCCAGCATGCTTTGCTTCTGTATATTTACTAGAAATCAGCTGCACAGATATTGTTTGTTTTTTTTAAATAGCCATAGAAATATTATCAAGGGGCTTTGTTTACGTTTATGCTTTTGAAGAACAGACCAGAATACAGACGGCACTGCTTTCTCAGAAAGTACCTGCTGCTTCCAAAATGTCCTACAGTTCTTCAAAATGACGATTCTTTGCTTGAATTATCAACCGAGCGCACACCGTATGGGTGCAACAGTGCCACTAAAACTGCTTGCCTTTGACTGGAGTTCTGTTCCATAAAAGAATGGCTGCTATCATGGTAGGATATTATTTATTTAGAAGAAAGGGCAGCCGGAAAGCAGAAGACTTTAAAGTTGTGATGCTTCTTAGTAAAATCACTTATTATATATGTGTGAATAACGTGTTCGCTCTCAGTGAGGTCAGGGTCAAGTAATCATTTCTTTACAGCAGGATTTATGGATAAAGCAATAAGTGATAACACACAATCGCTAATTAAAAATGTCTCAAATTCTTTTCTTGGTAAAGTTTCGGCTCCTGTATTAGAACCCATCCTGTCCAAGATGGTACCAAAATGTCATTAGCTGTAATTAGTTATAACAGAACAAATTCCAATTTGGATCTATGTTAGGTTATAAAGCCACCAGAGTGAAAGTGAATGCAATTACAGTGCTGACTGTGATACCATCAAAACAAAGACAATGGCTCCGGGCGAGACAAAACGAGGCTAATTATATCAGGCTTTTGATGGAGATGGCGAGGTGCTGAAGGCTCATTCTTGCACCTTCCACGGTTTTTCGCAATAAATAGACAGAGTTTAATTGCTCCGCGCTGAGGTTACTGTGCCAGTTTCCAGTCATGAAGACGAGGATTTTAAAGATCGGCACGTCGTATTGTGGATGACATTTCTCCGTGTGTGATAATGAGACGAGACTTTAGAGGGAGCTTTGAGTGTATGATAACGCGCCGCTGTAACTGTTTTCCAGACGGTCAGTTTTTAACTTGCATTGTTCATAGGACAGAAAATCCGAGGGCGCCGCGGAACATAAACAAAACAGCAGCGTTCTGTTGTCTGACTCGTAAAAATAGAATAGAGGAATCGTTAAAAAGGAGCCAGCAATCCAGCCTCCTTCTGCGCACTGAACTCTGTAGGGAGCTGCAATATGTGGTGGTATTATTAAAGCTGTAACTATTTACTCTGTGTGTGCATGTGTGTGTGTGTGTGTGTGTGTGTGTTTGTGCTGCACTCCAGGATAAGCTTGATGAGTCAGACATGCAATTTCTATAACCACATGTCTTACAGTGATTAGAGCTAACTCTAGACAGCGCAATCTTAAAAATAATAATGTCCATTAACTGATCCTGAACGTCTGGAAAGTATGTGCTTCATCATAATGCACTTTATGTATAGAAAACCTTCCATGCAGAAAATTAGGCTCTTATTTCAAACACAGGAGGAGAACAAAGTTAAAAGAAGACGAAGAGTCTACAGTCGCACTAGTAACGGCCACAGGTTATGTCCTCCCTTTTTTCTATTGTTTTATTTATGACTAATTCTGCAGTTTTAGCATTTAGCATTTAGTACAAATCACAAAGAGAAAATGAATTCTGCAGGTGTTTGGCCTAAATTTCCTCATTCATGTTGGACAAGTCGAAAATTTGATGTGACGATCGCGCAGGAGGAAAGTGCACGCTCACCCAGCTCATGTTTCACCCTGCTGGTGGGTTCGAACCCCAGCTGCCTGCTTTCTCTGTAGAGTTTGCATCTTCTCCCTGTGACTGTGCGAGTCCTCTTATCCGTAGGTGTGAATGGTTTTTTGTCTCCATGTGATGAACTGGCGACTCGTCCAGGGACGCCCTGACGCTCAATGCCATCTGTTATAGGCTCCAGCCCCCCGCAACCCTGATAAGTATAAGCGGTTACAGAAGATGGATGGATGGATGGATGGACGGAGTAGGCTGAAGGTGACACATTATGCCAGTTTCCCCCTAACATAATTGACGTTTTCACTTTCAAAGGTGTTTTAAAACCTTACAGGGAGAGAACTCCGTAACTTGAGGCAGCCTCACTGTAGGGCTCCAATGCCAGAAATAGATCCTTTGCAGTAAATCCTCACTATTGATCCTGTTCCCAGGAGACCACAATGCTTTGGACCAGTTGTATGGATTTTAGGTCTTGGGTGTGCCAGATGAGATCATGTTTGCCACATCCGACTGAAAGCACTTGTGTCCACGTACACTGCCTTTAATTTGACAGCAGGGGGGCAACAGAGACACATGTGTCCCTTTAAAAAGATATCGCCCTCATGTACGATGAATAATTCAGATGGAATAATTCCACCGAGGTTCCTCTGAGGTGGGACCAGTGTCTCGCCTCCTCCAGCAGTAGGACAGCCAGGAAGCTTATACATAAAAGATGAAAGGTTTGATAGCCTCCGTTGGATTCAGTGGCTGGGATGGTGTGTTGTAGACTTTAGAGTCATGGCCTGGCTTGGCTGCTTGCAGCCTGTGAACTGCCCACAGCCTTTTGGGTCTGCCGGCATGGGGCTTTCTCTCTAATATCTGTGACATATGCAACCCAGCTCTGCTCTGCAGTCAGAGGGGGGGAGGTATAAATAGCAACAACATGGTTGCAGGAAAAAAAGAGACCTCACTGAAACCCCTCCGTTTCTGGCCAGCTCACTCCAAGCCTGCAGGAATGGTGCAGCGAGGAATGAAAATAGAATAATTCTTTAGGTCACATTGTGCTGCTGCTCTATTTGTGTTTATCAAGATTTCTAAAGTGTGTCATCACCTATTTTTTCTCCCTAAACCTCCTATTGTCTAATTTCACAGCATCGTCTGCAATTAGTGGCTAAATTCGGCTTTTTAATTTGCTTTTTTTCCTTTAAATATTCTTACATGCGGCTTAGTCTCCTCTTCACCGTGAGGGAACAGACAGATCCGTTCGAGTGGAGCCAAACCTGCTGCCTGCCCAATCGCCTGACGCAAACATGATAACATTTCACTGGAGCACATCAAAGATTGGCATATTTTGACTTTCTAAAACAGGAGTAACATGCAGAGCGCTGATATGCTCAAAAGAAAGGAAACCTGCGGTGAGACGTGGAGCTATGGGCCTGCCTTGTTAACCTTCTACCCTCCGTGGTTACCCCGAGGGTAAATGTGCAATACTAAAAAGACATGAAGGCCAACAGTTTGGTTCAAGGCATTTGTCTTTTGATTAACTGTCAAGAAAAGTCTGTCTGTGGAGAGACTGATATAACTAACCATCAATTCAATCATGAACTCCATCGCTACCGAGTTGCAAAGTCGATGGATTAAATCCCAGTTGGTACCAAAATGGGCCACTGAGTGTTCATATTGATTTCTACGCAGTAGCTCTGGGTTTACAAGACGATCTGATGGATGTTAAAACAGTATCAAGTCTATTAAGAGAAAATGAAACGAAATGGAACTCTGACTCAGAAGATGCAACAAAATCATTAAGAGCCACGAGGCACAGAGCCTCTCTGACGCATTTATCATTCGAATTCCAGGTTTGATTTTCTACCGTAGCTAAAAAAGCAACATGTAAATGAAACAAAGGCCACAAGACAGCGATGGTCTGCTCTTCACCGTGAACGGGACCTGGCTTCTCCGCAGCCTGGCACCACCTGCTGAGCTACATAAATTTAAAAAAGGCACCCGGCAGCAGCACGGAGAAGAGTTGAGAACATCTTCACTTTATGCAAATGTCTTCTGACGCAATGTGAGCAGCAACCCTCGACAGTGAGTTGTGCTCTTTCGAATGCCGGCAGAAACAGTTGTTTGCTAATCTACTCCATAAGAGGAGCTGGGATCACATCCAGTGGAGATGGATGGAGGGGCCACAATGCCAATCAGCCCTGCCAGCATTGTGGTATTAAAAGATTTCCAACAATGCATACATAACGCAAGGTTAAAAAAGCTATTTGAGCTGTGCTCCGGAAAACAAACTGTGCAGCTACTGTTCAAACTGAGTGTGGAAATGATTTGCTCAAAGGTCCAGTGTGCGATATTTACGGGCCTCTATGTACGAAAGAATACACATTAAGTTATAATCACCATGTGTTTTTCATACCATAAATATATATCAACACAGTCCGCCATACTGAACCACACAACAGACAAACTAACAGTGCAAAACATATGGCCTTTCCCCTTTTTTCATGTGTTTTGTTCCCGCTGTAGTTTTTCCTTCACACTAAGAAGAAACGGGTGAGACGAGGAGGTCACAATCAACAGCTACATACGTCCTACAGCTGTACCGGAACCATCGCTTTGTGTCAAGGCAGTGACAAAACAGTACCGTGTGCTCGTATGTGCGAATGCAGAGTTACGGTAATGAGCCTGAAGCGAAGCTGTCCACTTCACCGAGGTGGTGATTACTATTTCACACAACAGCCCGTTTTCTTCTTCTTCCACGTCTCCAAGGAACACACATGTCGACCCCGTCGTTTTATCTGTGTTTTTCCTTCGTGTACTATCTACGCATGACGAATACAGTGTGGTTGATGTCAGAAAGGTATTGTGTTTACGGCAAAACATGTATGAACGCTGACTGCTAAATGAGGCCTGATCTACTCACTTCCACATGTGTCAAAGCAGTCCATCAATCCCTTTCTTTAGTCTCACTATTACGTGATCCACCACTGCCCTGCCGTCACAATGAAAGGCAGGTTTAACTGAACCTGCTGGTTTTCCGCAACCACCGCCGGTATCCAGTGGGACCGTGTCTTACATCTAGGTCCAGACTCACCACCACCTAGCTGTGGTAATGAATGGATCAATGGGGTGAGGGTGAGACGTCTATCGATTCCCCCACATCTCTAAGTTCTTGGAGCTAGCTGGCTGACAGTTACAGTAACTGTTTTCTTTTTACGACCTGTTGGTTAAGTGTTGACATGCAGAATTTACAAGCCAATTGGTGTTGAATTATTAGATTTAAACCAGTAAAATAGGCCTATAACACATAAAAGCCCGTTCCATACACACAGCATCTGGTGAGGTATCAGATGAGACTCCCCGGTGGTTGGGAGATGGAAATATACACCATTACAGATAATTAGGAGCTTTTTTATTCACTGTATTCTGGGACAGTAATCATTGTAATCAGCAGTAATCGCCATGCCCAGCCTCAATTCAGCCTTAAAAACTTCAGGGAATCATTTTCCATCTGCAATTAGAGACCGGCATTTCTACAACTCTACACACTTCTGTAGTCTAGACGGGTGATGGTGCGAGGAACTTTTATCCGCATGTGTCACCTAGTGACAGGTGACAAATTAAAGGAGAAGATGTGAACAAATGAGTGGGGAAGTCGGCGCAGAGGCTTCCGCTAAGGTACAGTTAAGCAATTAACGTTCAATCAAGCTGAGCTGATCTGCTGAGCAGACACAGTTCTGATTTTGTATCCAGAAGAAAAGATCTGAGTGAGCATGAAAGAGGATTCATTGTTGGGGTCTGGATGGCAGGAGTGTCAACCGGCTCAGATCTACGGTAGACATCAGTGAGCAGGCTTCATAATCGTGACGACTAGGAATGTCATTGCCGGAAGTGATCAGATTCAGCCTGTCGACAGTTACGTGGGATGTTATAGTAGGGTTGCGGTGCTCATAAACCCCTCATTACAAAGATGAATGCACATTTGAGAGTTCAGTGGAGCAAAAAAACATCAGCACTGGTCTACAGAGATGTGGGGAAAAAAATTGATCTGGTCAGATGAGTCATCCTTCGCCGTATACTTGGCAAGCGAGGGAATGCCTGCGTGGCGCGCGCTAAGAGAACGGTACAGGCCTGAATGCCTCTATGAACAGACATCTGCATATGAATGAAAAATCTGCAGGCAGGGGACCAGGTTTTTGCCACCTGATGGATTCTGCTTTCTGTTCGCAGTCCGGGAAGTATTGGCCAGTCACGTTTGAGCGGGCGTCGGTAGCAACAGTCCATGTGGCAGAACGCATGGCTGCAATGCAACCCCGGAGCGCATCGGCTGTCGTCTGACAATGACGCAGCTCGATGTGAAGTTATCTGCATTCGTATGCAGATATCAGCTCATAGAGATGAGCAGATTTGGTTTAACTTGTTTCCTAACATGGAAGGGCCACAGCAAGACAATAGCAAAGTGATCATATGTACCCAACGATGGGGACATTTCTATCCTGATGGGTGGTCGCTTCCAAGATAACAATCCCCCAATCCATGAAGGGCACGAAGGGACAACAACTTGACTGTCCTCCGCAGTCACCAGATCTCAACCCAAATGAACTCCCACGTAGCACCGAAGTGTTAAAATGCCCTCTCCACCGTCATCAAACCACCCAACAAAGCAATATCTTATAGAAGAATGCTGTTGCAGAATCAATGCAGAGGTCTGACAGCACCTTACTGAATCACTTTATTTTGGTTTTTCCTTTAATTTGTCATCCGTCTTTATGTTTTTTTTCTTGGAACCTTTTCTGCTGTCATGTGGTTTGGAGTTTTGGCGTTGTCATCTATTTTTATTTCATGTTGAGATTTTCCTATTGTGCCGTCGCCAGATTGACTTTTGACAACCGTAAGAGAAGTGGCGAGAACCTGTCTCGTCCTCTTGTGGGATTTATGTGTAAATGGAGAGACAGCCACAGTAGCTATTGTTACTGTTAGCTCGCTGAGAAGAAGCGAGAATTACCTCTTTCTCAAAACCCGGCACAGTTTTGAGTCTCATCTCTTGATCCTGTGAGTGTAGAAACTGGTGCCTGGTCCCCATGAAGAGATTCAAACCATCAGTTCATTCAAATAAAACCAAAAAGTGGCCAAAGAATTAGATAGGTACGACCCTTCGTGCTCTACTATTTTTGAAAAACTAAAAAACCAAGCACACCGCTTCACCGGGTGACCAGTTCTTTCCTGCAGCTGTAAATACTGAATATCAGGCCCAGACTTGCCATCAGCTGATTAACTACCAGAGCTTCATGACGATCAACAGAAGTCCCGTCAGAGCTGTGAGTAAACGGCAAGTGCATAACAAACACTCCCAACGTGCACAAATTATATAGTATTTATTAATATTCATACATGTAGCTTTAATTCTGGAGGTGCAATTGAGCGCCTCACATTTTTTATGAGTATTAATTATTGTGAAAAATTCTGTTACTGGCTACATCGTGTGGTGACTTACATTACATTCCAAGTCACAGCTATTTATATTGTGTATTATTTGCTGAAAAACTGGAAGCTGCTGATGAAGATGCTTTAAACCAGGGGTGTCAAACTGTTCCACTAAAGGGCCGGTGTGGCTGCAGGTTTTTGTTCCAACCGAACAAGAGCACACAGTTTGACCAATCATCTCTCTGAAGACTGAGATCAGTTGATTAAATGAGTCAAGTCTGGTGTGTTGCTGCTTGGTTGAAAAGAAAACCTGCAGCCACACCGGCCCTTTGTGGACCAGTTGGACACCCCTGCTTTAAACCAACACAAAACTAGATCATTTGCGATACATAACGAGCGTCCCAGACAAGTTTGGGAAGTTGGAAATCATTGAGATGAACGCATAGGAAACATCTAGAATACCAGCAGTCTCATTCATCTTTAACAAAATAAAGTAAATCATTGTAAACTTGCTAAAAGGTGAGCTCAGTCTCTCGTACAGCAGGAGACAGTGAGTTCACCTTCGACACATAAAATAATGACTCTGTTGGTTTGACTGATGCTCCTGCACTTTGGGCTCACATTATTTGGCCTCTTTATAGTTCTGACAGTTAACTAAAGTTAACAACATTTTATGTGACAAACAGAAGTGACCCAGGTTCGCTGGCATTCACACCTGTAGCAGTGGCGGTAATTGAAATTTCAAAGTGTTCACATTACGTTGTCTGTGGTCAGCGTGGTAAAACAGCTGCTGATTACTGTCGGTTTTCCACTGTTAACAAAGTCCTGGCTGTAGTGGAGGCCCCTTGTTTGAGAAACATTCTTTTTTTTTCTTTTCAGCTGTGAGCAATTGTAGAAATTGAGCGATTTCAAAGGCGCCAATTTTGCTGTTCATAACACACCTATTACAGCTTTCACAATATATATTTTTCCTTACAGAAAGTAATGTTCAGCAACAGGAAAGGCAGCTGCAGCCACGTGTGTGCTGATCCAGAAAAGAAGCTCGGTAGGTGACCTCTGTGACGACCTCTGGATTACCACGCTGCTCTGTGTGGCATGGCAGAAAATCTGAAATCCTCCTGAAGGTCCCGTCTTCAAATTTTGACTAAAATCTACCGTTTAACTTCGCAATCACCAGTTTTGCAGTGCAAGATGTCAGCCCTATGGAACCACATCTTGGACGCGGAAACTGATGCAACAGCTAGAAAACACGGTTTGTAATTGGGATAAATACTGACAACATTATATTTAACCAGGAGACAGACAGTGGAACCGGTACCAGATTAGATTCTGCATTTGTCACACATGTCACAGTAAGGCAAGCTTTAGCACAAGTCACACCATTTCTAAGAAGGTTGGAGTCAGCTTTCAGTAGTTTTAGTAAATCCTGTTTAACTGATAGGCTTTTATTGTGTAGCTGGATTTGCTGACTTATTCATAAAAGATAGCGATAATCCGCTGACTCTGTTCGATATAAGTTGCTCTCCATCTAGATTTGGACACATTTTCACTTATTTTTTTGTCTGCGGATCAGTTCCACAAACAGCTTATTGCAGTTTGGACAAACCTCAAACCTCTGACACACCATCAAGCAATAAGAAAGTCTTTTTTACAGTGCCAGCACTGATGAAACTCTTTTCTGCATCATAGGCTTGGATAACTGTTGCTCACAGTACAACGCACTGCAGGTATCCCACCCACATGGAAATGCAACCTCATTTAAGACAGAGTATCTATATATGGAAACAACAATTTCACTCTTGTCAACTACAATTTTATTGTCAACATGTCACGTCTACATTCAAAGACAGGGCGAGTGATTCATCACTTAATTTGGGGAATATGCTCATTACCTATCAGGCCGAGAGATGATTAGCTCAATCGCTCTCTTTCCTGTGGATGTGGTTAACTTAGCTTAGCATAAAGATTGGAAACAGGAGACGCACCTGGCTATGTGCAAACATTAGGTTAGGCCCACTAATCAACACTTCATGTGTCTCGCAGGTACATTCCACACGAAACAGGAACTTGTTTTTACACTTCATTTGTTGTATGGAATAAATAAGACATTGCATGATAATTGGTGAGCTCCTCGTGGCTCGAAAAGTATCTGTCAAAAAATATATATATATATATATTCCTTTGAATATAATTTAGAGTTCCCTCAGCTGTTTCTTTCGACTGATAAAGGGAGGACAATCAAAGAACAAGACTTCCTCCAAAAGGTGTCATTAAAGTCGAGACTTGTTTATTATATTCTGGTCATTTTTCCATGTGTTTTCTTCCTTACAGTCTGTTTCTCTCCATCCGGTTGCCAAACATCTGTGCAAACTGTCAATCTGATTCTGACGGACTGACGCGGAAACCTGACATGTTACTGTTTTGACATTTTAGGCGTTTTGCTCAGCAATTAAACTTGACACATCTCGATGTACACTTTACATTTACATAACATTAGTCCAGTTATTCACATGCACAGCAGCAAGTATGCGTTTAAAACATGTAACAATATAGACCAAGAAAAAACGCAGTGTGCATCAGCGATCTGTCCTTGTGGGACAGTGGCGAGGTGCTTCAGGGTGGACGTCGGCTTTAAATTGGGTTGTTTGACTGGAATCGACAGGAGAGTCGATTAAACGTTAATTAAAGGACCACTTCAGTCCTAAAACCAGCCTGCAGTGTTGTTAGCCTATATGTTTCAAATAATTAGCCTAAAAGGCCGATAGGAGGCACGTTTATAGATCTCAGACATATCAGGATCAAGGCTGCGTTTGTTGTCACCATTCAACTGTTTAACGTTAACGATTTTAAGTAAGAGACTCAATGTAGAGGAGAGGGATCTATACTGACTAGGCATGTTGACAGATAGCTGCGTCTCCTGCATGTTGTGCAAGTTTCTGTTTGTCAGCAATGTTGTTTACATGAATTAAATAACCTATAAATTATATTCAACTTAGGAAAAAATTAAAATAGTGGTCAGAATATTGAAACGAGCAAACTCACAAGAAACACTGACGTGAAATTACTTGAAAACTATCAATACCTTGACAATGACATATGGCAGTTAGCTACCAGTTTTCATGTAGTTAGGTCAGTAATATATTTATAAGTATATATGTCATGTCAGCTGGTCTAGCAATCCTGCAGAAACAAAGAAAGACCTTTTCTTTTCTTTTCTTTATGCCTGACATTAAGGGAAAGGTCATGTTGCTACATAAATCAAAAGGCTTTCTCCTCTGTACACTGGTCATTAGAGGACATCTCAGACAAAGCTAGTCTGGCTCAACTCAGAATTTTTAGACTTGATTGCTCAAAGTGGCGGCACGGTGGTCCGCTGGTTAGTACTGTGGCACGTAGCATGAAGGCTCCATGTTCTTGCTCCATGCACTAAATACTGTAGGTTAATTGTTGACTCTGAATTGTCCGTAGGTGTGAAAGTGAGCGTGAAGAACTGACTGACCCATGGGAGATTCCCATTGGCAGCTGGGATTGGTTCCAGTCCCATGACCCTGATCAGGATAAGCGGTTAGATGGTTGCTCAAAGGGTCCAACTTAATCAACTTAACCTATACGTCCATCTGAAACAGACTCATGGAAAACCGACTCTAATATCCATCTATCCATTCCCCATAATCCTTCCATCAAGGTCAATCCCAGCAGGCATTGTGCGAGAGGTGAGGTACACCCACCCAAGAGACACCATGCCAGACTTTGAACCAAGAACCTTCTTGCCGTGACGCTAACCATTGCACCGTGATGCCGCTAAATACATAAAAGAAAACACCAGACCCGAAGAATCCAAGGACAGCCAGACTGTTCAAACAGACCAGATATAATTAGATGCCATTCAAAATTAGGTCAACCAGCACACATCCAAATAGAGATGAACACCAAAACTGGCAGCGGCATGATGTGGCACCAATTAATGAGCAGTCACAGTTGAAAGGAGTCGCAGTACAGTTCATGTTTCACCATCCTGGTCTGGTGTCAAAAACACAGTTTTTATCCGGTGATGAATATGATGTACCTTGTGATCAGAGCTGGACACGACTCACTTGGATCAACTCGACTATTTGACATATCTGACATATTAGTCAGATCTCAGATATTAGACTATAAGTAGATCTGTAGACCACTAGTTCACCTTGTTACCTTGTTGGTTCTTAGGCTAGATGCTCTGATGAAAAAATAAGCAAAGTCAGAGACTCTTTGCTCGTCAAACCTGCTGCACGAAATTCCATCGTGACCCATCCTATAGTTTGCCAGGTATTTCATAAAATATCATACGTGCATTTCCAAGAACTCAGCATCCGTTTAGCAGTCTGCTGAGGAGAGTTTAGAGTGATTGAAGTGCCAGCATGTGTTTGAAGTCGAGATAGTTGACTCTGACGGATCAACAAACTCAACATGTATCCACAGCGGGATGCCAAAATACTAAAACTGATAATCACCATTAGAAAAATTTTAAATCTAAATCAACACTGGGACAGAGGGGGGTCTGAGTAATGAGGCTGACAATCTGGGTTCCAATGTAGGATGAGAAACTAGGTCAGCCCCCTTCTGGACAAACTAACTTTATTCAATAAATCACAGAAGTTTCCCCCACAATGTAAGGAATCCTGCTGCAGGAAAAGTTCAAACTCTGACAAATATGCAAATATCTTAACAATTAGCCGAGCTTTGTTCGCCTCTATCAGCGCACAGCGGGGGGATTATTAGGACGTTTCTTTCTTTTCATCGCAGATTGGATCACATCCAGATGAGGACGTCTGAGTGCAGGCTGCAATCGTCTGCCTTCCCTACATCAAGTGCGTCCATTATTCTGGTGGAAGCTTACGGGAGGAGATACTGAAATCTATTTTCTAATGTAAACCATCTGTTGTTTGTAAATGACTGCCTGACTGGAGAGACCGGTTCCAGTGTCCAGCCGGAGACACTGGCAGAGCCCCGTCTTTCTCACTCAGTGCTATGGACACATAACACAACATTGCCCCTTTTTTCCCCTCCAGCCGTTTTACCAGCATCACAATATGTTCCTCCACAATTTATGCAATCAAACGGATGAAATATGGTATAGAGCTCAGCGCACGACATGATTGCATACACTATACATAAATCATCTTGAATAATCACTGACCCAATCAGCCACAGAGGCTCCAGCACAGCTACTACTAGACGGGTAATCATGGGCTGTTTCTGTCATTTATTAGACTTAACTTCTTTTTTTTTTAAACCTTACAGTTGCTGTAAGTTTGCCTGCAGATGCTCGGTGAAGCCATCTGGGTTACAGGGCCATGAAAGCAGCGCAAGGGTGTGCAAAGTGTTAAATAGGTCAAAACAGAAGCATCCTCTCCAGCACTCACAGGTCCAGTTTTATCCCCCCCCCCCACTGGATTAGCCTCCCGTTTCCCACACTATCTGGCTGCAGCACCTCGACCCTTGGAGCTTGGAAAGAGTAGGGAGAGCAGCTTGGAGTGGGAGTGTGTGGGCATGTGTGTGTGTGTGCGTATCAAGTAAAAAGTGAGGTTGTGTATCCTGCACGGCCTCCAGCCTTGAATCTTGGACAGCTTCACCTCGGCAGTGTCGGCCAAACTGCCCTGCCTTCATTCATACAGAGCCAGTGGCATACCGAGCCAAGCACTCCAGAAAATAAAACCACATGCACACACACACACACACACACACACACACACACAAACACAACACTAGCACTCTGCCGATATGAGTCTCAACACCCAGTACTGCTTATTTGGGATTCAAGCTGCTGGTGTTTGTGCCAGTATCTCAGAATTTGAATATTTTCATGCCAGAAAAGTAAGAAAAGGACTCTGTGTTTCACCCCTATAATGTACTTGTGTGCTGGTGAAAGAGCGCTGGGGCATCATGATCATCTCCAATGAGAATTTAATGTGAATCTCTTACATTAAATACTGACTTGCAGTTCACTGCTTGGATATGAACCTAAAAAAATGTCACAAAATTAATAGAAAAAGTTTGAAATGATGCATTTTTTTTTTATTGCAGGTTCCACTCGACTGAAACTAAAAACAAGTCTCGCTTTCAGCCGCCCGGATATCTTTGTCTTCGTACCTCTACCTTCAGCCTCTGCTTTAAGCTGAGGGCACTAAAGGAAGAAGGTGAACACACAGATTGTTGGGTCCTTTTTTTCTCCAGGCTGCAGAGAAAGAAAGTTATCCTCTGACACGGGCAGCACACCTGGAGCCTGAACCCTCTCCACAGGGTTAACATCACAGCAGCAGTCCATCAGCTTTATCTCTCTGTCAGGACTTCCACCTTTATCTTTGATTATGGCTCCTCACACCTGATATCCATTAAGCACCAGTTGTCGGGCTTTACACGGCACCTGATATCTTTGGAAACAGTCGAAGTGATGTAGAGAAATCAGACAGAGCGCTCGAGTGTGTCCAGGAAAGAGCCCGAGCATCTGCTGCCTGGGACAAATTAAATGTGGAGTAATTATGAGAGGAGGCTCCCCGGAGTGTTCTGCCTCAGCATCCCGGCTAATACTGTGACACGGGAAGGTGTGGCAGTGCGTGGCTTTGCTCACACTAACTAATGAAACAAAGAGCGTGCGTGTGTGTGTGTGTGTGTGTGCGTGCAGCCATGACACAGAAGACAAAGACATTTCTGAACTTGAGTAGCGCGACTAATGTGAGGAGAGAAAAGAAGAATAGCCAGCGTGCTGTGTGTGTGGTGTGTGTGTGTGTCATTACCTCGGAACAGAAAGGCTTTGCTGATGTTGTGAAGCCCCGCCACTTGGGTAATTCCATAGGTGGCATTTGCCAGGTCAAGTTCATTGATGATATCAATCTGGTAGTCTTGATCTGATCCGAAAGCCAAAGCTGAGGAGAGAAATGAAGGTTAGATGGTGTGTGTGTGTGTGTGTGTGTGTGTGTGTGTGTGTGGTGCGTTCACAGCCTGCTGAGAGGATTTATTTTGAAAACTCAAATTCATTTTTAAAAGCAGACATGCTCACTGCTTCTGTGCATTCCACTACTTTAAAAAAAATGGCTGGTTGCGGGGGAGGAAAGTCACGCAGTTTTATATATAAACGCTAAAATGCGCCCATATCTGCCCGCAGCCAACACCTGTGTTCTCCACGGGCTGCGAGGCGCACCGTGCGCACACGTTAAAGCAAAAGGTGTCATCTCCTCTACGCCGATCCGCATCCTGCTTATTCTCCAGTATCAACTCTACAAAACTGGAGCTGGTTAGAGAATAACGCGCTGCAGGGCCAGAGACGTTATCAAAATAAAGAGAGAGAAATATCTGACATTCCTGCGCGCAAGGTGCAAACAGTGGAGCGTAAAGAGACGCTAAGAAGCGCGTGTCACTCGCAACTAAAAGCCTCATTGCCGTGACAGTGTGTGAGCGTCCGACTCACCTGGTTTGGTAAAAAAGAAAAGGGAAAACAAAGTCACGTAAATATCCATTTGTGTTGGAGTTCCGCTGTACAGAGTCCTCAGTCGTGCGCTCTGCTGCTATCCACACCAACCCGCTCAGGTCCGTCTGGCGCTGTGTGCGCTGCTCTCACTTCGCCTGGATGTGAGGGAACAGAGGAACGGTCCACAAACACAGGAGCAGGGGTTTCCTCACTGCGAGATCTCATCAGTTTATACGCTTTTAATGCGTCCGAGCAGCCGCTGCGCTGGCATCGAGGGCGATGTGCGTGCGCGTTTATTCGGGATCTATTTTAAACCGGACTGCGGGCGGAGATTTGGAGAATATTCGCGAGCATTTATCTGCAAAGTTCCCCCCGTTCAGAGCACAGAAACTTCCAATTTTGGAGGTGAGAAAAAGGCTTTTCAAAGGAAAGTCGGTGAGTGGATGATATGGGAATTCTCTGCAATAGATAGGTAGGCTGCTCTCATTTGTCACAGGAGGGATTATTCAAAGAATTTCACAGTCTCACGGGACAAATTAACAACGCCGAGGACGACAAAGAACAGCTTTTATGAACTGTGTGGAAAGACTGCACCTTGCACAAGTTTGCTTTGTGTGAGGAATTTGTCTAATAGCACAGACACAAGGGAGTCCTGCAGCTCCTCTATGCTCCTACAGCCCCCCCCCCCCATCACTTCCTCCAGCTCCTCCTAAATCGACTTCTCCTCCTTGCCTCAGAGAATCTCTGGGATTTATAAGCACCGCTGCCACAGTCCTCTTTCCTCTGGGGCCTGTCCTTATTGAGAACCATTAATCATACCCTTCTCCTGCCTGCCTCTAATTTGTGTACATTGTCAGGTTGTCTGGGTTACCTGCATCAACACAAACTGCTAAAAGAGAGAGAGAGGGAATGTCTGCTTAGAGATTATGGCAGTTACACAGCATGCACCGCCTGCTCCTCTCCTTACACCAGGGATGGTGTAATGTCTGCTTTGGGATGCAGGTCACTGTTCCACACTCTCAAATTAGACTGTAAACAATAGCAGCATTTGGCAAGCCTGTCCACTGATCCAGAACCGAAAAAATCTTGAAGGGAGGGAAAGAAAAAAAAAATCACATTATTTGAAATTACAGGTTGCAGAGCAGTGAGGGGGAAAGTGGAATTTAAACTGTTTTTTTGGGCAGGCGCTGAGCTTTACGAGTAACACAGAGGATAGAGGACAGCAGGTAGAGAGAGCCGTGTTTGTAAAATCTCAGTTTTCTGGTTCTTCTGCACTTTCCCTCTCATCATGAACTCAAAAACATTGAAGCCGAGCGTGTACGTAAAGGCTCCACAGCCAGAAACTGTGCCGGCAATGCTGTTCAAAAGGCATAGACAGTATAAAACATGGACGTCGCGTCCTCTGATGAGCCGTTGCTTCTGACCGCCGCCATCTTGGCAGTGCTGCCTCCACCAGCTCACAGCGAATCCAAAAATAGGCGGCAAAGATGCGAGGCATGGGCGGACCCGAGGTGAAGCTCGCTTCCTCAAACAAGCCGGTGATGGCACCCACCTGTCAATCAAAGCAGCCGCACCCTAAATGATGCATGTGTTAAAATATATTAATATAATCTGAATGGCTGGGTTGTATAGAAATTTAGCTATAGAGACCAAAACTATTTGGTTTGCAGCAGAAGTTCCACAGACCGATTATACTAATGAAACACAGTCAAACTCTTATTTATGCTTTTTTCCTTTCCCGCCTGCCTCAGACTCATTCAGGTGTTTCCCTATTCTCTTGAGCCCATCTGATTTTGCCGTGACCTCTGCGCACACGTCTTGTTGCTGTCAGAATTTTAAAATGTTCCTTTCTGTGTCTCTGTCACTTGTCATCTCATTGTCCGGGCTGATGTGACCGACCTCCGCCTCTAGTTGGGGAATATTCTCTCCTCAAAGACACGGACATTAGTCATTTGTTCAAAGAAGTTAAAGGGTGACCTTTTCTCATGTTTGTCTGTCAAAGTGAGTGATTTAGTTTTAAATTCCAGGAGAGTTCCTGTAGGAAAATAAGGTAACACGCACCTTATATTTCTACCAAGGCTCAGGATCTTGTGGCAAAAGTAACATGGAATAGAATAGATACTTATTGATCCCTTGATGGAAAAATGTGTATTTCACCCAAGTTTTTACCCGAAATACAACCACACACACAAAGAGCTCATAGGCATGCAAATGTTCAGAGGTGATGGGCACCTTGGGAGCAGTTAGTGGTTCGGTACCGATGCCCGTGGGGGTTAACTGGCACCTCTCCAGCGACCAGTCCACCCACCATGCTCGAATCAGCCACCATCCGGTGCTCAAGCCAAATCTCTACAGACCGAGCTACTGCCGACCTCAATTGTTTGACTCTGATTGTTTTCATGCTGATGAGGAAACTCTCACATTGGTCATCTTGGAAACGTAATTACAGATGTCATCAGAGACAGACTCAGAGTGCTTTACAGCTCCGAGTTCATGCAGTTAACTCATCCTGGCATCCTGGTCCATCCATTCGATCATCCAACAACGACTCATGGGACTGTGGTCCTAATGACATGACGACCCAATGAAAAAAAGATGATTTCCCTGTAGGCTCTATTCAGCAAAGACTCTTTAATTTAATGTCAATGAAGATGGTTGAATATCTATGTTACCAGTAGAGTTCCAGAGAGACTATGACAAAAAGCACGGTTTACATTGTTGACACATGCTTTTCTGATTCAGAGCGGCACCAAACCTGAAGCGAACAAACGGCAGAGAGAGAGAGCGGACAGAGGAAGCTGGCTGACTGGCAGCGATGTACATTGCAGGATTGCAGTGCTGCCTCGATGTTTTCGATCTGCACTTGTCAACGCGTTACAATGCCCCAGCAATCGTCCCGCAGCCTGACACCGCGAGCGACGCCAGAAGAGGTGCAACCGGCGAACACTTCCTTAACAGGAAACAAGCCAGCGAGACACCCAATTGTGTACACAAACAGAAGTGACCTCAAAAACAGAAATCAGACACCTCATTCGCTCCGGGTCTGAGCTGTCTGGCGGAGATGGAGGGCAAAGTTTTGTTTTTCTCACATTAAAGCCACAAGAAGCGAGACGGTGCTCAGTCACTGGCGAGATAAATGTCATTCAGCAGTGCTTCTGTTTTACATAACGGATCCCTCTGTGATCTGTCACATTCATTCCTACTGTTTGTTATTAAGGTAAGAAGCCTTCATGGACCATGAAATTTCTCAGAATCAAGAGCGGCAACGAGCGATGTCAAAGTGACATTTATCGTCAGACCCGGTGACCTGTCGTCAGGTCCTCACCTCCTCCCTTGTTTGAAAGTAATATGAGCTGCAACGCAAATGTATTTTGTAAGAACTACTGAAAGAACACATTGTACACCCAGATATCATCAGATGTGATTAGAATAGTGCCATTCCTTCTAATATAAGTGTGTAAAATTACTTTCAGCATGTTCTCTTCTAAAATACGCAGATCCTGCAACATCTGCAAAGACTGTTGACTGGAGTGTTTTTACCCATCTGCTGCGTCTTAAAGACTGAAAGAGCTTTTCTCTTTCCTTTTGCATAAAGTAGTATGTGGTCAGATTCAAATATTTTACATGTGCCGTGCAACATTTGATCAAAAAGTCCCTCAAATTCCAGATGTGTGAGTACATCCCTGATATATCTTTGAGAACGTGACCACACCCAGCAGCCTGCTGAGGTGAAAAAACCTTGAAACTTTTAACCATAGAGGGCAGTGAAACACAGCTTTTTGACCTGGTTTTAAGGTTATTATTGGAGCAGTAGTAAAATATTTTTTGATGTAGTCTGGCAATGTTAAAGACCATCTAAAGACTATCTGAGATTTCTTTCAAAACACATTAAATAGTTGCTGGAAACACGTGAAAAGACTTTGAATGACATTTCACTGAAATGTGGCGTTAGAGGTTCAGACAGTTTTTCACCAGTTTTCAGTCTCAGGATTTTGTGGGCGGTCCTTAGAGGGCGGCTCGATGACACGCTGAGGCCGCCCTGAGCAGAGAGACAGGGATGAATTCATCTCAGCTCAGAGTGTTTCAAAGTTAGTCAGGTCATTTTCTGAACTCATCTGACGCGTTTCAGTCGCTTCAACATGGCCGCTCGACTGCTCCCACGAGTGGGCGTGGCTTCAGCGTCTTCAGAGGACACGCCCCCACAGTCCTGCAGCTGAGAGTTCATCTTTACCTGATTTTGACACCTAATTTCATAAACAAAATTGTCTGGGTGGTTAATGACACTCTCTTCTTTGGTCTGACACATTTATTTTGACTTTACGTGGACAGAAGAGGACTACAGACGTATTAATACAGCTTTATAGAATAATTTGCCCGAAGAACTCTTAAATTTTGTGTTTTCTTGAAGGTCTCAACTCGAAACTCGCTTATATCATCTGGACATATTTATTTTTGGTTTTATTCATCCCGATAAAACATACTGTACATGCGTCGCGCAATCTGGGATTTAATGAGAGAAAGTAATAAAATGCAAAGAAGCAAAGAAGCTCTTAATGGACTGGCTGGGGAATCAGGCTGCGTCTCCCGGTGAATGTTAGCCCGCGGTCATGGAATGACTGTCTGATTTGGTTTACTGGCAGATGTCTATAAAATAATCATATAACAAGGAATTTCAATCACAGTCCAGGCCCGCAATTTAACTGTCATTCTAAATCAGCTCACAAGGTGTATTTAAGTCCCGGTAACCACGGCAACAGTGCTTCTGCTTTGTGTTGTGTTATTTATTGAATGTTGAGCGGTGAGAGGGGCCACACCTAATATTTTTTGCAAGTGCTAAGTGGCCATAATGTAAGAGTAATAATGGATTTTAATACGTCCTGATACAGCGAATAACAAACTTGTGGAGGAAGCTCAACACTGCCGTGCATCAGGAACATGCCAGCAGATTAATTACAGATATATATATATATATATATATATATATATATATATATATATATTCAATGTTTTGATCATGATGGATTCATAAT
The DNA here is from genome assembly GCA_014281875.1 of Nibea albiflora. Classification (NCBI taxonomy): domain Eukaryota; kingdom Metazoa; phylum Chordata; class Actinopteri; family Sciaenidae; genus Nibea; species Nibea albiflora. Next base: position 4,244,793 of record CM024795.1, on the reverse strand, counting down.
TACAGAACACAGAATAGGAACAGAGAATTATCAGACTTATAATTATGAGCAAATGTATTTATATTTAAAGGATGTTTCTCTTTGAGTTTAGTGATGTATCAGTAAAATTCAAGCTTAATTAATGAATTTCTAATAGCTTTTTTAATTATCAGGTTTTTAGCTGAGAGCTGTAAAATCTGTCACTGTTTCCGAGTTTGTTACAGCTCAAACTGCTCAAACAGCTTCTGCGTCTCACGTTCAGACCGTGTCCGTTTCCAACAGATGAAATCTCCTTGCGCACGATAACAAGAGCAGACATGAAAGTGATGTATACTCTGTATAATGAAGGCCTCAGCTGACGATGAACAGCAGTTTCTTGAATGAGGGTCTAACTATTACAGCCCGGGGAATGGAGACGTGCAGCAGAGAGAGTCCTGCTGTCTGCTGAAAGCCTGTCATTAACCATTACTCACAGTGTTAAAGCACTCACCAACCGTAATGTCCAAATTTGTAGTTCTCCAGCGGTCTGTGTGGATGTGGCCCGGTCTGTGCCCCGGCTTGGAGGTCTCACTTCTTTCTTAATCGCTGCTTTCATCTGGTAAGAAATGAGGTTCAGTAATGCAGCTGCTCAGCCCGATATATATGCAGCTTAATATTCACCCTGACCCTTTAATAAAATCCCTTTTTTTTATACCTGTGCAGTTATACAGTGAGGAAGATATAAATCAGTGACACAGGGGCATGATACAGGTAGAAATGCACTTAGTGTTTACTTTCCATCAGATAATAGCATCCATCCATGCATCCTACTACCTATTTTGTTCTGCTTATCTGGGATCAGGTTGTGTGGCAGCAGGTTAAGCAGAGTATTCCAGACGTCCCCTCTCACCCAGCAATGAAATGAAGGGTGGAAACCATAGAAACTACATACGATACGCCCATTTTGCATTTGACTCCGTGGCCTCTCAGAGCTTCCACAGGCATCACTGCATGGGCTGAGGAACACGTTGTCAGCTCGCACAGCTCGTCGCTGCGTTCACAGCTTCAAGTTCAAACTCTACAAACCGTACCAAGAGGAAACCAGCTTCAGAAACGCTGCCGCCTTCTGTGCGCCTCAGCTCATTTAAGATGGACTGAGGCGAAGTGGAAAACGGTCCTGACGGTCCGACGAGTCAAAATTTGAAAGGGACCATGCAGCTTGTTATCAGCGCACAGTTTAAAAGCCAGCATTGGTGACGGTATGGGGGTGTATTTGTGCACATGGCACGATGGGTAACCTTCACATTTGTGAAGGCAGAATGATTGACAGGGTTTGGATCAACACGCAAAGACGACAAAGACCTTTTCAGGGACGGCCTTGCTTATTTTTGCAACACAATGCCAGACGATGTTCTGCACATATTCCAGTGGCATGGCTCTGTGGTAAAAGAGTCCGGGTGCTGAACCGGCCTGCCTGCAGTCCCGACCTGCCACCTATTGAAAATGTTTGGCACATCATGAAATGTAAAATACGACAAAGGAGCCCCTGAACTGTTGAGCAGCTGAACATCAAGCTGGAACGAGAAAAAAAAAAAAAAACATTCAACATTCAAGATTACAGCAAAGTCTCCTCAGTTCCCAGACGCTTACAGGGAGTTGTTAAAAGAAGAGCTGATGCAACAGAGTGGTAAACATGACACTGTCCCAGCTTCTTTCAAAGGTGTTACTGCCGTCAAATCCAAAATGGGTAAAGAACTTTCCAAAGTAAAAAAATAAACTCGAGTCACTCACTCGCTTCTCATTTTTTAACATTTGGTTGAAATCGTTTTCTTTGTGCCGTGTTCAATTAAATATGGATCTTCAGCGTTTTGCACATTTTGTTTCAGTTTACATTTTTATACAAAGTGGCAACTTTTTTTCAAAACAAGGTCGTACGTGAAGACATAAAAGAGCTCGGCAACTCGGTAAACAAAAGTCTCAGACACCCTCGGTGGTGCTCAAACCTCGCTGCGGCGTGGTGCTCGCTGCGAGCGGCGGCGTTTCATCCACATCCAAACTCAGGTTGGTTTTTTTTTGGTGATGGAAAACGTTGTCTCGGCCTAGATTGTAGGCCAAAATGAAGAGAAAATATGTGTTTTCAAGGTTATGCACACAAGTGTGGATCTGGTTTAAGCTGGATCATAGTTGAGGTGTGACTCTCTGCACAGGCTGAGGGTTTTATCCTTAGAAGAAGGAAGGAATGAGGTTGGCAGTTCACAACACGGCTTTGTATGCTTTCCTTCTGAAGTGGATGAAACTGCAGGGTGCAGGTGAAGCTTCAGTAAACAGGGCGTAGCTGCTCCATTCAGCGGGGCTGGAGTGTTTTAGGTCCAGTCTGGCTTTAATAGGTTGAGTGGAAGGGGTGGAAACTGTGAGAGGGTTATGAGTCTGCACTATCAGAGGCTTATAAAGCCAGGGGCAGCTCCAAAGGGACACCTTAATGGCACTCAGGGGAATCAATGCTCTAACTTTATTTTGTCAGCCACAGTTGGAGTTTCGTTGACTGTCACTTCTCCAGCAACATGATTAATGTGTTCCTCAGAGGTACTTGCAAAAAAAAAAAAACGAGCTTCACCAATGTGAAAGTGTGACGCCACAAACCAAAAAGAAACGCTATTCAATAGCTATTGAGCTGCAACTGTTGCACAAAAGACCTTTTTTTTTTTTTTTAGACCTGTGCGCATTTTCTGTATGACAATTTTAAAAAATGGTTCTCCTCATTCAATAGCAGCAGATGAAATAGTGAGGTCTTTTTTCCCCCTTTCACTAACCTGCTGTGAGAAGAGACTAAGTTATGGATTAAATGGGCACCACCAGTGCAGACCTATATATATATTGTTCACAAAAAACTGTGGCCGGGAGGCAATTATCAGGTCGCAGAGAAAACTCTCAGCTCTGGACTTGATGGGCATGAATTGTCCCTGCAAGTTTGGTGGTTTGATTCCTTTGACAAATATAGCAGCACTTATCCCAAGCATGACCCACTTTTGCTCTCAACTTTCTTCAGGCAGAGGTAAACACGCGTGCTTGAATGAAAAAAAACAAAAAAAAAACCCAGCGTCTCTCTCGCAGGAGGCGGCAGTGTGATTGGAATGACAACTTGCTGCTCTATCACTGAGATCAGATTCCTCAAACTGCAGACAAAAGCTACCAAAGACCTGCAACAAACAGCTAACAGAACAATGATGCTCATACAGTATTAACGACTGCTGATTAAGGGACTGCACATAATTATGCTTTCTCAAGTGTGAAAACATTTTTGCACTGTTTAGCTCCTTAATTTCCAGATCTGGTCTTCATTTTTTCCCAAGAACACTGAACTGATCTGACTAACAAGCAGTGCCTATAGGCAAAGCCTGACATAGCTTATTTCCTTTGTGCTGTAGAGAAAACTTCTGCTGACCGATTCAATGGGCACACATGCTGACAATGAACAATAATAACATGCTAACGTTAACCATGCTCACCTTTGTAATTTAGCATGCTAAAAATGTGTTAATTAGCACGACACAGAGTGCAGCAGCGGGCTGAAGTAAAAGTCAGTGTTGCAGTTCTTTGGTAATTAAACAAAATGGGCTATTGACGAATCCTAATTTAGATGATGATGGGATCCACCAAGAGTTCATCTGAGGTGGAATATGAATGTCTGTACCAGAATCCGTCAACACGTTTCACACAGAACCTCGCGGTGGCATTTAAGATAATAACACGGGATCGCCGGTGTCTTCGGGATTCGTCCCCTCTGCAAATTTCTGTACCAGATTTAATGGCAGTGTCACTAAAATCCAAAAAGGTCAACCTGATGTGAGAGGAGGGGGAAAAAAGACTGCCATTAGTCATTAGGATTCCTCTGGGAACCACGAATGTCACAGAAGTCTATCCGACTGTTGTTGGACTGTTTCTGCCTGATCAGAATCAGAATCAGGTTTAATGCAGAGTCATTTGTCTCGGTGCATAAAAAAAATCATCAGGTTAAAAACTACGAGGACGTCACAAAAGAATAGAACACTTTTGTGCTGCACGGCAGCGGTATTGCCATCTACAGAACCGTGCTGCTAGCTCACTCACGAGAGCTCCATATGTGTGTTTATTCATGGGTTTGAAAAAAAGCTGTTCAGTACATCGCCGGGCCATCTTTAAAACTTAAACTACACATCTGTCTGGAGCCAACGGAGCTGAGAGCCACAGCTGGGAATTTGGGAAGTTTTGAGAAAGATCGACCTTGCACGCTACACGATTTTAGATATTTGGACATATTGTTCCTGCATTCATGTTGATGTAACAAAAATCAATGCAGACGTAATGAACTGTGATGGATTACACACCTTAAACGAGTCTCAACAATCTGTTAATTCATCTTAATTTTTTATTTTAGCTCGTGATTGTGCAGAAATGAATGAAAAACAACAGCAGAGAACTGTTTCGCTCTGCTTCCCTGCTTATTAAGTCTGGGATTAGTCGTGATTTCCCATGTTTGTGTTCCCCCCAAAATTAATCAACATCCAAGTGACATGTGAATCTGTTATATTCAGCTGCTGGATTTGGTTGGAAACTATGATAGAAATAGAAACCGACTCAAAGCGAGCGTTGGCCTGACTATGAACGCTGCAAGTACATTGCATCCTGGTCTATTTCCTGTAGCCCCTGTAGGTAAAAATTGTTCTCTGTGGCTCTCCTGTGATAGATTTCTCTCTGTATGGGTGTTGAGCATTGTGTAAAACAGTGCTTCTGAAATTCAGAGTACAGGCACCAAAGCCTGATGTTTACTAGTGATGTGTAGACCTTTGAGAATGACACTGACATGATGAAAAAACACAACCCCAAACCGAATGCGGTGCATGATAAATTGGCATTTTTGGCGTGAAGTTTGTAGAAGTTTGCCTCTGAGCTCACTGTGTCATGTCATGTACAGGCGAAAGAGCAAACGTTTAAAAGCAGGCCGATTGTATTGCTTTAACTCTGTTTTCTGGGCGGCACACACTGTATTTACTTTACCGTCTGCTCTCATTAAAGCTGAAAGCTTTTCATTTGCCCTTTAAACAAGATGACGACACACAGACATTTAGTGTACTGCGCTTTATATGCTTTCCTTGAAGTCGGTGTTCAGGACATGACTGTACAATCTGCACAAATCTCCAGTAATGGCAGGAGAAAAGGAGGTGGAATTGGGCACTATTCAATATTTCTCAGCATTTTCTAATACAAAAGATACAAACAACAACAACATACATTAAAAGAATAGTTGGACAGTTCAGAAGAGACCCTCATTGCAGATTTAGATGAAAAGGTGCCGACACAGTAAATATGATGCCACAGCCAGCAGCCGGTTAGCTTCATCGGTTTTTGTGAGGATTACACAAATGAGATATAACATGTTAATTACTGAGCTTTAGCCGCTAGGCAGATTTTGTTATTGCCTGTCAGAGCCAGGCTAGCTGTTTACACCTGTTCCAGTCTTTGTGTTTATCTAAGCAGCTGCCGGCTGCAGCTACATTTCCTCATTTAACTCTCTGTAAGAAAGCAGACGACATTTCCAACATTCCTTCAAGGTTTGAAATGCTTTGTAACCACCTGAAGTCCCAAGTGAATTATGTTGCAGCCAGAAATATCTACAGTTTTATGCCATATTACAGCTCAAGTTACACGACTCTGATTGTGCCATGTGACCTGTGAGCCCCACATGTGATTTACCATTTGAAGGGCCGGGTGCGACATGGCCACCGGTGCTGGAAATGTTTAGAAAATGAACTCGGCTGTTTTTACTTAATCATGTTTGAAGCACATGAACCGAGGAGAAATAACTAAGTTAACAAAGTCATGTGGGGAAGAGGCTCCTCTTCTCATACGCTCCCGGTGGTCGCCAAAAAACAAAAAGATTCATATTTTTTATTATTAAAAATGTTAACACATTAAATCACTGCTGCAGCAGTCGCCCACTACTCTTCTGTCCAATCCTATGTTTGCTCTGTGCTTCCATGAGATGCAGTGATGCCTGTCAGCCTACAGCCCACCTCACACAGACAGAGAGAGATTGCCCCCTTTTTTGACACACTGGATAAAAGCATCAGCTGAATGACTGAATGTAACTGCAATGCAACGAGTAGCATTTACACCAACTCAGATCCTCCATGTGCAAAGAGAAAACCTCCAGAAACCGTCTGTTCAATAGTTCAAAAACAGTTATTTTCAAAATAAGACATTAAATCTGCAGTTTGAAAGACTGACGACTGAAACTTGGAAACGGGAGCACGATGCATTAATAAACCATTAACTGCTTTGATCCGATCCATTGCTTCCTAAATTTGCTCACTTAATCAGTCGCTAATAATGAAATCTGGAATGTGAAGAATCGTCTTCACACATTACAGCTAACGCCGGTGTTGAAGATGATATAGAGTATTCGGTTTGTGATATGCGTCATCTCTGGCACCATTAAATCACCTCATTACAGCTGTCATATCATAATATAATATTATGCTAATGTTTTTTTCAAGGCTAAGGCATTCTCTCTAAAGAGAGGCTTTTAAGAGAAACATTAAATGCAGATTATATATTGTGTGGTTCAGATTTGAAAAAATATTTGTATGAACAATATAACGTGCAATTTACAGAAACGGAGCTCTGATTATTAGCTATTGAGAGCAGTGCTATTACAGTTGATTGAGGCCTAATGGTGCTTATTTCTGGTCAGGATTATTATGAGTACAGAAGGAGGAGGGCCGTACAGTAAACACAGAGTGCAGACATTTCATTTCCACGGACCCAAATTAGCTACTTTGAGGCGGCGGGGCGCTGTGTGCTAAAATAAAGCTCATCAGATCGCGTGAGCAGACCTGTGGGCCATATGGACTCCCAGTCCCCCTAATTTACAGAGTTCACACCCTGCAGAGGCGGCACAGGAAATACAACACATACAGACGATTAAGCCTTTGTGTGCATTGCTCGTTAGATGTGCAGCAGTGGTTCGGGGTGAATCTGATGTGTTAACCTATGATTAAAATGTTGTCAATAGTCAGAGTGAGGCATCCGTCTGGTTATAACGTGGAGGAGATCTTCTTTAATTACGTTTTCTTACTCGTAGTCAGGTGAACGGTGTAAGGTGTAATTCTCACTCTGCGCCTGTTCTCACACTGTAACTTTGGTCACACATCAGCACTAATTTTGATGAACCTCGATCATGTTTTATTCGGGAAATGTTCCTGGTTTTCTCTCTGATGTTGTCCCATCCATCTCAGCCCAGAACGTAGCTGCTGTTAGCTAGTTAGCTCAGCTGTACTGCATTTTTTGGACTGGGTGCTCAGTACTGGAATTGGACGAGCAGGCGACGTGATCGGGCTCAGCTCAGCAGCTTCTATAGATAGGACAGAGGTGAACAGTTGTAGGAGGAAGTCAACAGAGGAAGGTAATAAGAAAAGGGGACAGAGTGACTAAGGAAGAAGCCACTGCCAGAGACGAGTGACTCTCTGACTGGCATTAAGTCGCTGGTGAAAGCTTTGTGAGTTAAAAGGTTGAAACACAGACCCTGAGCTGGACTTCTTGCTCTTGGACTAGTAAATAATATTAGCTGTCTTGCTTGATGTTTGGCTGTTAGCAAAGCCGACTTGTTTTTTTTTGTTTCATCTGTACATCATTTGCTTTTTTCTGTCTCCACCGGCTGTGAGTTGGACTCTTTCTTCTCTGGCTTTCATACAAGAATGAAACCAAATATACGTTGCAATAAGGACCGAATGTTAATACAAAAAGGAGTTTTCTATGTCACAGCTGTTTCTTTTCTTCGTGTGTTTCTGGGTCATGAGACCTGCAGTTCAGACTTTCGCCAATAAAACAAAATGATTTCCAGCATTGGACCCAAGAGAGCATTGAGGGACTGCTACAGTGTGCTAGATGAGGATCATCTGACATGTGGAGGCAGCCAAGATCCCCAGTGAGCTATTCTGCTGTTGGTTTATACATAATCTTTTATCACCTGTGGTCGCTTTACATTGGCTACCTCAACTCATATAGATGAAGTATTCTTCGGTTAAAAATGAAGCAGGTTATTTATACAGCAAATTCTTCGCGGCGATTCATTTTTAACTTTCAAGTTTTGTTTTCCACCTCGCCGTTGATTACAGCACATATAGCCTGTCTAGTGAGGCCACAGTAATACAGCAGACTGATATCTTTGGCTGCCTCCGTCACGCTTGAGATCCAGCACTGAAAACACAGCATTGATGTCAGGAAGCTGTGAGACATGAAAACAAACAACAAAGGTAAATGCACATGAAACAAGACCTCTGAAAAGTCACAGCTCAGGATCTACTTCCTCAGCGCCACTGGCTGAACTATTAAACATGGACATACCATCTGTCATATACACTACATGGACATATGTATCTGTGAGCTTCAAAGTACAACATTTTGCTGCATTGTTCTAACTTCTTGGCAAATTAAGCAGATAGATCAGCATGACAACCTTGGCACGGTGCAGTATGACTCTTTAGGCCGTCAAACTTCAAAGCTAGTCACGCCGCAGACATCCAGCGGGGGTCCAGGCACGTTTTACCAAAACCTGCGAGAAGCCAAGTCGCTCGCCAAGTCTCTCACAGGGCCACACTACAGCAGCCACATATCAAATGAGTTACAGCGTAAATGTAGCACAATAGAAGCAACCCATGAGAAGTCTCCATGCGCATTGATTGTTTTCCATCTATCAGTAGGCGGTATGACGCAAATGCTGCATATTAGCAAATATACTATACACAGGCATCTACTTATTTGTGGTTACACTTTCATCCAGTTCAGCTGCTTAAACTATTTTTATACGTTTGTTCCAAGTAACAATCGAGAGCTTGGAGCAAAAGGTGTTTCTTTTTCTCCGCTGCTGAAAAGTATCGGATGGAAGAGGACCTTACTGCAGCAAGACGCAGACTAATGAAAGACAGTGGCCTCAGGAATAGAGTCAGAAACTTGCACTCTCTCAAAAAAATACACCATCAGAGGCTACGAGCACTTTTGTGTACTTACAAACAATTGGTTTTATTGCAACTGAAGTGGTTATCTCTTCATGAAAAGTGTAGAAAATGGTGACAGATATGGCTAGAATCATACAGATAAAAGTGGAAGTGGCATGAAGTGGTTGTTTTACTTTTGCAGGGAGGTTTGAGAAGGAGGTTGGGCGGATAAATGGGTGTGCAAAGTAGAGACCCTTCCACCTCTTAAAAGCAAGCCAGACTGGTTTCTTTGAACCGTAATGGTCATCTTTCTCCGACTTTAACCAAGTAGCTTTAGTTTAAAGATCTGTTCTCCGGTCAACCATCATTGCCTGGTTTGGGTCAGCCACCAAACAGGACAGGGACAGAGTACAGACAAAGGACAATCAGAATTGCAGAGAAGATGATTGGTGCTTGATCTTCAGTCAAGCAGCTGGGGTCATGGGAGTTTCGGGTGTTTCAGAATTCAGATCTTAGACAGTAAAATGTCCTGAGTCAGGAAATGGGCTGAAAACATCACTGGAGAGCCATCACACATCCTGTCCCAACTTCTCCTGTAGAGTTCTTCATGCCAAAACAACAAGACACAAGAACAGGTTCTTCACAAAGGCCAACGGTTAATTCAGCCAATAACCCTCTAACACTAAAACATTTGCTTACTTCCAGCATAGATGATATTTTTACATTTTAAAACTCTAACTACAGCAGGTACAGATCATCATTCAATGTCACTGTAACTATAAACCCCAACACGCTGCATAATGTATAGATGCATCTGCCCCAACTTGGGCTAACATCATAGGGATCCTGTTCAGACTGACTTACAGCAGCCCAGGTTTTGGTGGACAAGTCAAGTAATAAAGCAGCCTTCTAAATAAGTTATTAATAACCTCCGTCCTGTAATAACTCCCTGTCATTGCCTTTATCAAACACATGTACACAGTGGAGTTGTGCTTGAAACGCATCGAAACAGGTTAAATCCTTTCTTTTCCTACACTTTGCAGCCAAACACAAGAAAAGACGGTAGAGAGTTACAAATGTAGGCTATTATTCAGTCCAAATTCACTTAAGAAGTCAAGGATGCATCATTTGTGTAGGTGTTTGAGGGAAGAGAAAGAGAGAGTTCATGTCTGTCATGGAGCTGTGTCAGTGAAAGAAATGGATTCAAATGTTCTGGTGAAGTTTGCAGTTTCTTTCTTGCTTTGCCTCAGTATTGGCTATGAAGACTTGTTGGCTTGGTTATCCAACTTCAGGGGGAAAAAATAATTGTATTCTTTGGATATTCGATGTCTTTCACTCTACCCAAGTCATTCAAGGTCAGTAGTGTACCAGACAGTTTGCAAACGAATTGCGTGTCACTTTCAGATTAGTTTGAACTTGATTTTTGGAAAAAGTGACAGCCCTACTAACCATGTCCTTCAGCTCTTTTCGGAGGATCCTGAGGAATATCATCCTCCCTTTGTGTTTTGGGTCTACCCGAAGGTCTTCTACTAGCTGGATCTATCCCGAATAACTCCACAGAAGAGCATCCACGCCGGAAGCACATCATCTGACTCTGAAATCCTCCAATCACCTTTGGGGGTATCCAAGCTTCTCACGCTTTTGTCCCCCAAGCTAAATCCAGATTACCAGATTTTGTACTCTTATTCCATCAGTCACCACCCGCAGCTTGTGACCACGCTTGAGGATTGAAATGTAAACCGACTGATAAATAGAGAGCTTTGCCTTGAGGCTCCAGCTCCCTTTTCTGTTTCCCACGGAATTACATAAAAAGTGCATCTCCTACTGTACATCGCCACGTTGACATCCTTTTAAAGTAACATTTTTTTTATGTTCTGAGGAATGCCACACATTCTGTTTTTTTTCCCCAAGCCTAGCTTCTGGCAGTGCGAATGGTCCTGACTACTAATGTGCACATAAACAACGCTGACAGGATTTCCTGAATCCTTGCGTCTCAGATCAGCCAATCTCCTTGAAGAGGTTCAGCAATGGTTCTGCTTGATATACATCGTCTGTAAACTTTACACCTTTTTCTCTTATTTAAAGCCACAAACACCGAAACCTTTCAACAACAAAAACATATTACAGCTTCACGGTGAGTGGCACTAAACGCACAGATAATACAACAATTACGCCAAGCAGTAAGTGCTTCTTTCCGGTAGAATGGCACGCTTTTATATTATTCTGACAACAGGGCCCTTGCATAACCAGCCAGTGGAGAGACCTCTGTTAGAGGGGAAGATTAATGGATGATTCAGGTAGATAGTCCCAGGGGCCAGAGAGCCGCTCTGAAACTAAATGACCTCAGATGGCACAATGAAGCCAGACCGCTCTATCATATAAGCAAGCCATACGGAGATAAATTGCCTTTTCCCCTTTTCATCTTATTATAAGTTCCTTTGGAATTAGTGCAAGTTCCTGGGTTTAAAAAAAGCATCCAAGGAAATGGGAAAAAAAAAAAAGAAAAGTATGATTACTATACAACTTTCCAGAGAGCTATTATTATTTCAGTAGATTTAATATAACCCTTACCTTTGAAATAGCTAGACTAGACTTCCACTAATCTGTTTTCTGAAGTGCATTTTCTTTGCTGACCTGCATTTTTCGATTTCCCCCAATGCAGCAGTCAAAGTTAAAAAGCTGTATTCTGATAACTGATGAAGGGATGTTAATCACAAAGGACTGAAATCAGGTTCCTCCGAGATTTATATACTATATACTTAATCCCCTAGCCTACAATTTCAATAACAAAGCACACAATACCAATGTCGGTTTGCGAGGCAGCTTGGAAAAACTTGCAGTCGAGTTATTTTTTTTTGTAGGAAATCAAAGAAATGGGACTCGAATGACACATCACAGCAACTGTTACAACGGCATGTCACGGGGTGTTGAAAACAGACATTACGATCCCCATTCCCCAACTCACACTTAGCAATACAGTTCAAAGCAGCCCCATCTACACTGCGAGATGAAGTCAGGACTGACAGAGAGTTCTCCGAGCTGCAGAATACACGAGCCCAGAATCACAGAGACTCATTCGACATGTCCTCGAGCAAGAAGAGAACGCTGGGGAGAAAAACCTTCTCATGGGGAGAATAATGCCACCCGTCCATCAGTTTATAGTGCTCCTAGCTGAGGGAGGCTTGATTATTTTTAAAGTCAATTATTGTTTGGTGGCGATGCTAATTATAAAAGAAAGTGCTCACTGCTGGTCTGACTGCACTTGCCATTATTCTAGTAATTGCCTTGATTCCATTTCTGACTAAATGGAGACAGGCTTAGTGTGTTAGTATCAGAAACCTGTGTCATATAATTCTGTTGTTCATTTCGTCCCTCTTGCTTAATAACGCTGGAAATAATTAGCCCTTTAAGTAAGGTAACCTTCCCAGAGCAGCATAGCAAACGTTGGCCCATGTTTTGCAGTTTAGAAACAATGAGAACTCCTATTACTAATACTCCCTGGGTGCATTTCATTACACAGCTTGACAAATTATCTTTTTCATTCAACTGCCGCACAACGTGTAGTCAAACATCCTGTGCTTAGTCTTCTTGTTGGTGTATCCCACAGCAGTGGCAGCTGAGGAGGTGATGGGAGCTAAAAGGAGGTCGGGGATGGTTGGGTCACGTAAACTGGAGTTCACATGCCGCGTGAAGACAAGAACAAATGAAAGCTAACCTTGACTTATTTAGTCAGTTTTAGTTACTTAACTCTCTGTGTTGGCAGAAGACACTTTCAGCGAAGCTTCACAAACTTTGCGCAGGTTGAAAACTGGATGTAGTTTTGCTGGAAACGCTCAATAAACAGCACGGTCAGATTAATGTTTGCTCTCCTGCAATTTAATCCAGATGAAATCCGTCCTGAAGGACAAAATCAAGCGTGTTTTGGTGTGCAGCATCTCTTTCACTCTTTGTGATCGCTGTGCTTAGCATTCATTCCCCCCATCAGAACCATGACACCGCGTCCTTTCCTGGGCTGAGCAGCTTTAGCAGACAGAAGATTAATACGACTGTGCCACACCAGTATTTAAAGCAGCCAAATTTCAAAATGTGTTCATGAAGTCAATCTGCGTAAAACATTCAGTTTAGCTCTGCACGTTAGCCAGTCGTGCAGCATTTTGACTGTTCGGACAGCTCTGGAGAGAGCGGAGTGCTGTGGAATCTGAAACGGGGAAAGCTAATGTCATTTATTTCCATGTTTCTCACCTGTGTTAAACTCTGCTCTTTCTCGTCATGCATGATGGAAGTGAATTCAACTTATTATCACGTTCTATCTGATCAAAAATGTGAAATCCTAAAACGCTGTCACACAGTTAACGGCACGATAGGTGCAGCAAAGCTGCAACTCAACTAATAATGGCTGAAAAATGTTATAAATCCTCGACACAGAGATGAACTGCATCCAATTAGCCTCTCTAGACTCATTTTACTCTACGTTTATATTATTATATTATGTGCTACACTACTTGTGTACGTGCATAAGTCAACATAAAGTTTCATTATAGCTGTCTGGAACTGCAGGAAGGGTGATTAGCGGAGCGTGTACGTTAGCCTGTATTCTTATCATTACATTATAAACAGTTTTGACATCAACTGACCCAAGGCTGGCTAATCTTTACAGCTTTACCTCAGGGATTTTAGCTTTCGCTCATTGCATGCATACAGCCATTTGGCCATAATCAGCATCAAGTTAATTGGGGAGAGATAATTACACTAAGAAGAGTAAAATACCACTGAGGGCCAGAAATTAGAGAGCTAAAATTACTACTAATTAAGACAGGTTTGTAGTTTTTTTAACGTGTTATGTCATTCATCAAAACCTGCGTGAGAGTTTGTCTAAATGTGCCTCGTTATAATGTGTCAAGCTGTAAAAAGAAACCGGTACTGACTGTTTACACAAGACATCCACGTCTGTGTAGCTAACTCTGTGTCAGTGATGATGGAACGCCTCTTGTCCAATCAAATTACTTGGCCGAGGCCTGTATGATGCTCAAGCAGCGACCTTTGTGGCTCTGAAGGGTAGTCGGGTTGGCAGAACAGGCAGAAATAAACATCTTTACAAAACAGTTTTGGCCTCTAATTTCCCCGTTCAGGAGAATTTTTATATAACTCACCTGGTCAAATTAAGTTATGCAAAATGACAGGTGGGCGTCAGCTTGTCAGCTTGCAGATCAGCTTGTTTGCGTACCCGGACATCATTCAGGCCACCTCAGCTCAGCGTCTTTGCTCATTGTTAGATTAGCCGGAAGGTGGCAAAGGCAGGACGCAATATCACCCATATTTATGCCGTCCATGATAATGTTTGGTTACTAAAACTTAACGGACGCCTGCAATCCAAGCAGAGTTTTTTAGTTGCTATAATTAATCAGTAAAAATCTTAGGAGAATAAATGTTTTTGAAAGGAGCCGGTCTACTTAATGAGTACTTTATATGTAACACTTATTGACAACACTCAATATTGAGATCAAGTTGAATAGCATTTTTAAAAATACATATTTTTATACTCTTGTTCAAACAAAAGATTGAGTGATGGATTCACAGGTTCCTGCCAGGTTTGGGACAATTTTAATCCAACTCCAAGGAGGTGTTGGGTAAATCCACTGTGAGTATCAGTCCAAGCCGGTGATGCATGATCATCCTACACCAAAATCTGAAGAGCGACATGAATAGCAACTCAACCGCAGACGTCACGTACAGAGCGGCAGGCAGAGTCCTCATATCAGCCGGGAAACCGGAGGAATTAAAAATTCATCATGTTTTGTATTTGGTTCTCACAAAGCCTGAGACATGAATAGGTGTTACAAAGTCTTCAGCCATCTTCATGTTTCTTCTTTCTCAGAAAGTAACACCTTTTCACTAAGCAGATGACTCACCCAACTCTCACATTCGAACAGCCGACTGTACAAAGTCCGCTTGTCATAGTGTTCTTCTCAGTAGTCAGCGTCACTCAGAACCTCTGTCTGATTCTGCTGTTTTAATTTACACACGTCTGACTGACATCAGCATGTTTTCTCAGCCTCCACAGAACAAACAGAACATCCGTGGTGCCAGTTTGTTCTTTGACGCCGCCGTGCTTTTTCATTAGACAGAGAAGACTTGCTCCCTCTCTGGCACTGCTGCTGATTAGGATGTGAAACATGACACTGTGAGGCTCTTCCCTGCGTCGATGAGCTAGGCGTTCACCAAAAGCTCGGTATTCCCTCATGTTAAGTGTCAAAAATCAACAAGTTCTACGGCTGAGATTTAGAGCAGTCGCAGGAACGATGAGAGCAACAGGGACAGTTTGAGTTTTTCACGGTCAACACAATGTCGATGCCTGCAGCTGGATCAAGTATGTCGTAACGATTATTGTGATTTGATCCAACTACAAGTCCTATAACATGATTCATGATTTTTAATCACGTGTCAGCGCTTTTGTTTTTGATTACATTTGTCAGTATGCAAATTAACACGTGATGTAATCAGTGCTGCTTACACTGGAAACGAGGTGGCGACACTGTGGGAGGGTGTGAGGTCAGTGATTGTAAAACTCACCCCTGAACACATCTGCAGACTCTGTAACGGAGCCCAGTTCACTACTCCAACAAGCAAACCAACCCTTAGTAACAACTTAGCAACAGAAATCATTTGTAGTCCCCGCTGAGTGAGCCAGCCAACTCGAACCAACATAAAAGATTTCCAAAGATTCACCAAAACACAGACATAAACAGAAAACCGCCTTGTTAGCTTCATGTTATCATATAAGATATCTACTGAAAGCAAACGTCTTCCGCGGACAGATTCGGTCACTGCTTCTTGCTCCAGCTCTGGTATATTTACAACGTTGCTATGGAAACGACAGCACGGCAACACATTTATTGCTGAGCACGGTGTGTTGCCATTAAATCGCATCAGATTGCTTGGGTTGGTACCACCTGCGCCGCATGTCAGCGAGGTCGTGCATTCGCGCCCAACTGAACACCCCTCGCCTCGCCTGTGTCTGGCTTGTCAGACGCGTCCGTGAAAGAGAAGCCTGCCCCATCCGTAGACATAAAGGCTCATTCTGAGGTCAGGAAGACGACGATGACTAATCTTATTTTCAGGTTTACATACTGATGAAAACGTAGTTACGAATATTATATTCCATATTCTGCATCCCTCTAAATCTTAGACACTTGACGACTAAACATTACGGCTTAACTTTTACGGACTCATAAAGATAAAATATCTCGCAATTGTTTTTGGAAAACAAAAAGCAGTTAAGTTGGAGATAGTTTCTTCTAGATAGACAAGATGCTATTTCATAGTTATGAGATATCAAAGTCAAACCTACAATGAAGTTTCCAAATATTATACAGCGCGTTAACACATTGCATTATATATTTATAGTAGAGTTCATCTCAGAAGAGATGAAAATGTTTTGGAAATCAAACTTTACTTCCAAAAGGAAAAAAAATGTTTCAATGTAATTAAAGAGGGGAAGCACCTCCTAAAGATCAGAGGACACCGCCAGATTATTTCCTTAGCTGTCTTCCTCCCAAAGATGTACGATGATTAAAGTCAATAAAAACACAGTGAAGGTAATAAACCAAAGCAAAGCCTCTTAAAAATAGTAAATTGCTTGAGATTTCCTTCCCTCCGCTGCTGTATATTAGCTTTACTGCACACATAAGGTGTTCTCGGCTGCTCTCTGCTCTGTGGGCCATTCCAGGAAAATGGAGGATGGCCTACATTTTACAGCTAATCCTAATGACATTCTCATGGCTGCCAGTCATGCACCCTCTCTCTCTCTCTCTCTCTCTCTCTCTCGTTCTCTCTGACTGAAAGTGCCCCTCAGCCCGTATAGTGACAGTAGCACATCAGTAGGAATACAATCCCTGCAGCGCATACTTCTCTAGCCTCGCAACATTCATCAAAGTCTATAGATTTGAGAAAAACAAAAGGAGGCCTTTAAACTTTTTACGAGCAAAAGTCTAGCTGCAGGTTGAAATATTTCAGATGATATGCATGATTCACAACTCCCATCTCCCATATCGCCCCGTTCCTCTGCCTCCATTGGTCAGAATATTAGCTTTCCCATTGCACCCTGACAGACCAGCTCACGGCTGGTTAGCGGTTGAAAATTACATTTACAGTTCCTCTATAAACAGTCAGGACAGGACATCTGAAACAGCGCTGTGTGTTGTCGGTCGTCATCGCATCATGCCTGGGCTGTAAATTAAATTCCTGCCCGTCCGTGCCCTGCTTTGTTAATCACACAGGTTATTTAGAAGTCCTCCAACCTCCCCACCAACTGTAGCCTCGTCCCGTCTTCGTGGCTCTGGTTTTATCAAATGAAGTGTAAGCGAGTCTAAATGCATGACGGGTAACAGTGACAATTAGGATGAAACTATTTTAGCTAGAATAAAGACAATAATTAAAAACACGATGAAACACGGACTAAATATAGCGCAGACATACATCGACGTACATTTTTCCATGTGGCTGAGAATGAGTCAACGGCGCTTGAATTCCATCAATGCTGAGCAAGTTTCAAAGGACGTTTACAAAGGACACGCCATAAGACAGACACTGTGTACGGCTGTTGGAACTGACCACAAAATACAGGTTACATATATTATTACGTGCTATAGATCTACCTGCAGAGAGCGGTGTGAATCAATCACTGTGCCCGCGTGTGTGTTAGTGATTGATGGAAGAATCTGAATTATCGAACTGTAACATGGTGGAGGCGGAGCAGCGTGTTCTTGAGGATGCCATTGAGCTACACACTGTACGCTGCCTGCAGCCCGAGGAAAGTGTTGCTGCAATCCTGCATGATGGAAGATATGTACAGGTGCTGATATCATCCTTCAGGTGCAAACGTAGGCTGTGTAGCCTGTCAGGGAGGGGCGGGGGTGGCTACAGGAGTTTGTGCCCGCGGGTCTCTGCATTCGTAATCCGTGCATGAGCATCAGGCCAGCCAGTTGCCAATTAGTGAGTTATGACAGCTGTTCTCCAGACTAATGAAAGAGCCGGAGACGGGCGCCGTAATGCATGAAAACAAATGTACCTGCTCGCTCGGCAAGGTCATGCACAAGAAGCGAGACAGAAGCAGTGGCCACATGTTTGGTGATACCGTTATACTGGACGTACAGTATTCCATCATGCTGTGGAAGTGGTTTTAAAAAAATATATAATGAATTTGGCTCCACTCTGAATTCCTGTCACTACTTATTTAACACCATTCTTTGCAAATCCATCCTGACCCGAGCACCTGTTCTTCTGCACCGCAGAAAGAAAACACAGAGTGTTTAATACCCAGCAAATAAATGCTGGATGCACTATCATTAAGTATACGTACATATATATATACAATATGATTCTCTATTCCTCGGGTGGTACCTGGTGGAAAATAAAAAAATAAAGCAGCATGGGCTGGATTAAAGAGATTTAGTTAAAATTAGATCTTCCCTCATGCATCTGTAAATACTTGCGGACCTCAGCAGTTTTTGGTTTATAGATTTTGTGCTGAAATGCAGCCGAAGAAAAAAACATAAATTATTTCAAACCTCATAACTGTGTTAAAAATATTCGTTTTTGGTCCCCCGAGCTCCACGAAACGCTTTAAAGCCTTGAAAAAAAAAAACAGTGGTAATTATGTATTGTGACACGCACCGTCGTGTTCACGGTGGGAATCAGAGAAGTTTCCCCTCTCAACTGTTCTGTCAGTCTTTCTTCACCAGGTGACGAGACACGACGCACTTCCCCTCCCCGACCAAACAACCCGCTCTGCAGCTTCTCACTCAGAGAATGCCAATCTTCCAAAGCGCTTACAACTTGTGCGATCGCAAAGGTGCTTTCATTTACATGATGCACTTGGTGCAGGGGATTTGTTTATTTCTCAGGCTATGAAGTCATTCTCATGCTTTAGAACAGGCTTTTCATTCTGACCCGGGTCCGCTCGGCTCTCTCTGCCTCCAACAGGTCCTCTTTGTAAGCGAGACCACCCAGACAAAGAGCTCTTGGTTTCTCAAACATGCTATTACTGAACTCGTTCCTCACACGGCCCCGATAGGAATGCACAGTCTCATGTTAGCAGACATGTAGAGCTTTATTTATTATTTATAAGTCAGGTCTGTTGTTAGTCGGCTCATTTCATGGCGGCACGCTCTTTTCTCACCGTAAATTACATTTTTTTGACGCCTTTCAAAACATTATCATTAAAAAACTGCCTGTGACTCCAACAGCTACTATATGTTACCTCCATAGCTGCAATTATAAAAGATTACATTCGATTGATTCTGCAATTTGAATGTTCAGTTAAGTAATGTAACCATTTGTAGAAAAAAACCTTTATTCCAGACAAAATGTCTCCCTGCAGTGAAAAGAATGGATAGATTGCCTTCACTGTCAGTGCACCATATACAATGAACACCGCTGTGTTTGTGTGTAACATGCCACCTCAAACACACTCACAGATAAACAACAGAGCGCTGTAAAGATACAAAAGGTGAGATTGAAATGATCAACAAAACCTCCCGTTTCAGTGAAACCCTGCTGGATTATTCCTTAATGACGACAACGTGCAACTGTGGCTTAAACTAATATTTTCAATAATCATAATGAAATGCAATTCCTCTCTGCACTGCATCTCCAAAAATAATTCCCAGTATGTATCAAAATACCAGAGAAGAAAACTCAAAAATATAGACATACACTAATTTAATTGCATGAAGTGAACTATTCCCAGGCCTTGCATGTGAGAGAAGTAGAAAGAAAGATGGAGATGAAAAATAAATGAGATCTGGTGAAGGCAGTCGCTGGTGGGAGGCTTCTGTATGTGTTTAGATGCTGTTTGCTGATCACGGTTCAGCGTACGAGGGGGAGATAAAGTAGGCCAGCTGCACAAGAGAGCCATTGATTGTGCCGGGCACATCGGACTACTTATTTTAGAGTCCTACCGTAGCCTCCTGTCCCTGAAGATCCGCGGGGCAAAGATCCAGCCACAGACTGGAGAGGGGAGGCCCAAATGGTTTCTGTCCTTGACCTAAAAACATCTGATGGGGTTAGTGTTTCCATCGGGTTGAGAAGTTGGGCTCTACATCTGCCAAAAAAATGGACTTTTGAGGGTGTTTTGTATGGTTTAAAATGAGACATGCCAAGACACACAAACAACACACAACACACAAGGTGCTTCACCACTGCTAGCCATCAGCCATCTTAGTTAAAACACTCTTGATTGCGTACAATGACTATTTCCAGCTGGCTTACACTCCGACATGTAACCTTCATGCCTGTAATCATGCACGATTTCCCTTAAGTTCATTCGAGGAGCTGTAATTTGTATGGCTGGGCAGTAATGAGTCGAATTGTACTGACAGGAAACGTGCCACAATCTTGATTCCCCTCCCTGCAGTAAATGATGAAGTATTTCTAATGATAGAGGCTATTCAAGCCGTACAAATCGCAGCACATTAGCAGCAGATTGAAGCCCTCTGGGCCAAACTTTGTTAAAATATAAATAAACTTGACTTAATAGTGTGTGTCTGCTCTGAGATTTTGTTTTGCCACCGTGCACACAAAGTGGGGCCGAGGGAAGTGCACCTAAGAGAGTGATAACCGGATTAATTTATAGCCAAACAAGCCGTAGAATCAATAGATGCATGTGGTTTGAGACAGCAATATCACAAAGCTATCCGTAATGATTTCGTCTCCTTCCCAGGCGTAAATTTCAGCTAAAGACTCATCACCAGTGGAAAAAAACAACAACACATTCATGAATCTAACATAAGCCGCCGTCTTAATGTACATCATCCTTTATTTAGCGGTGAAACCTGCAGGCTTTTCTTTATTAAGAGTCACAAGGTAGAATGAGAGGAGGACGCTGCACCAGAAATCAATGCAGATCACTCCCTGTGCCCTCTCACAGCGGCAGAGAGGACAAAGTTAGATTTTAAAAAGATTTACTCTTCGGGGCAAAGCAGGAGTGGAGCAACAATTTACAGTTTGAGCTTTAAAGTAGAACATGTGCGATGGTATCGGTCCCGCTGTACCAGAATGTCCCGATGGTTGCCCTCCTCGCCAACAGCAAGTAGAGATGTATTTACCGCCGTACATCCGGCGTGACAGGCGGGAGATGCAGATCGCTCAGCTTCATTTTCTCCCTGTCTGTTAGCTCGTGTCATTGGCTGACAGTCGGGGGGTGAAAAAGACTCGGAGTTTTGCTGAAGTTAAGTTGAGTCATGACATTTCTCCTTCGCCGCGCGGCTCCTCGCCTCTCACACTGCTGGAGACAATCCAGCGCTGAAATTGTGTGGAAGGCACTTTGCAAATTGCATTGATCTTTCGCTGGACCTGCCTCCCACCTGCCGCCCATCCTAATGCCCGGCTCGTTCGCTGCAGCGGTGTGCAATGAGATAGGTAATGACAGCCTGAGATGGTGCCGCTCAGACACACAAACGGGTCGAACACACACACACATGCATACAAACTCATACGCCTCGCACACCTTGAGGGATGTTTCTGCACCTGAATAACATGCTTTTGTCGCTATCACTCATATCAAAGTCAGAACTATAGTCCATGAAAATCACATGCTCTGCTCACGAGATGAAAACAGTATTTTGCATGTTTTAAGCCAAAAAAAAAACACATTTTACAAGCTGGACGTCTGCCTTTCTTCTGATTGTTAGGTAGAAATGTGTATGATCCTGATGTGGTAATTACTGTAATTGAAGTTCACCGCATCGTGAATGGATTCCTCACCACATACATGAAAAATCAAAAAGGAATACCACAGGATTTTCTCACCCCGTTTCGGCTTCCGTGATCTATAAAAACAGCCGAACCGAGCTTCCCTTACGTCTGCTGATTGGATTCATCACGAGTCCGCGCGGCTCTATCAAAGTATTGCAGTAAGACAGCAATTAGAAAGATCCTGGTATTGATCCGATCCTTTGAGGTGTGCGCAGATAGCAACTTGCAGCTAGCGACTGCGTTTTCGTCCCTCCGTACTCGAATGAAAGCAGGTAAACAACTGAAAGCGTGAAGCTGTCAATCATAGAAGGAGGCAGACGGTTTGTGTTCAGCGAGATTGTTTCATTTATTGTTATTTACCACATAATCACGGCTGTTAGGGGAAACTCAGACAAGCAGGCGGCGCTTTTTTTTTTTTTTGGTTGTTTTCTACAAAGCCCCAGTAAAGTGGAGCTGTGGAGTTAATTGCCAGGGGAGCTCAGTGTACCTGACTCCTAATGAGTCTCCTCAGGCTCCACAAGGCCCCTAACATGGAGCCTCTGTGGCAGTCAACGAGTGTTATTGACCGTCCCGGCTCCTTTGGCTTGAACTAGCGATGGCTGTCCCACTGCAGCAGCACTCAGCACTGTCACTCCACTCCATCACCCTCCTTTTTCCTTCCACGTATACAGAACCTCAAGCCCGAATGCACAATCGCGCCATATGCACCGATGCACACGCGACGCGGCCGATGCCTGCTATCAGTGCATTCTCT
Source organism: Nibea albiflora (assembly GCA_014281875.1). Taxonomy (NCBI): domain Eukaryota; kingdom Metazoa; phylum Chordata; class Actinopteri; family Sciaenidae; genus Nibea; species Nibea albiflora. The sequence goes on along the minus strand of CM024795.1, from coordinate 4,222,356 downwards.
CCGCAAGCCATCATTTACAATAACCCGTCTCCTCGACATATAAAGAAAAAAAAAGCCGCTGTGGTCAAACAGCGGGACGCTGCTGTGTGAAGAGTCTGAGGAGTTTGGATGGAAAAAGGGGGAGGAGGTGGTGAAGTGTTGAGGGGAAGGGGAGCCTCAATAAAATCAATTACCATCATCGCCATGTGCCAGGCGGTGATAAATAAGCAGGGCATGGTGTGGACAGCCGCCAGGGTGGATCTGATGGTGTGAGTACAGATGGCATTCTCACACCAGCACTGCCCACTGGCATACCGCAGAGTGTGTGAGTCAGAGTGTGTGTGTGTGTCTCGAAACAAAGAGAGCGCGCAGATGGGCTGAAGAGCTGAGATGGATGCTAACATGCTTCGTGGTTCTCCTCGCGGGGCTGAAAACGCATTGTTTGTTTGTTTCAAATAAAAGGATGATTATGCAGGTTTTTCCAGGGGAGGAAGAAGAAGAACTCGCGCTCATCCGCGCTCCTGCATGACACATCATCAGTATTCAAGCTTCATATTAATCAGCACTAATGCATTTCCCTCCTAATGAGATGAGTTTATTGAGTCCTAATGCAATCTTTGCACTAATAAGCTGTTTACAAGCAAATCAATTATGGAAGAAAAGACATGCATAGTCAGCGTGCAAAAAAACACAGATGATTGTGAACGTTTGAATAATTGCTGTTGTGTCCAGCGATTTTTCAAGGGCGTATTTGCTGCCACGATTAAGTCTGGCAACCCCGACGAGCACGAGGTGAGAGCTCCGATACGATGAATTCAAATTTGAATTCCAAATTTGAAATACTGAATATTTTTTCTGCAGGGAAAAGACACCAAATGGAGGATAAATGAATTAACTTAACTAAAAGTGATTCTGCTCCTCACTGACAGAGCAACAAAGTTGGGGCAATTCTTCAAACTGACTCCTTCCTTTAACGGCAGCTATAGACTGAGCAATCTACAAGGTTTGATCAGAGTTTGATGCTCGCTCTCTGCTGCAGACTTCCCACTGTCAGGCTCATTATGTTGAACTCTGATACAGGCCCAGATTGTGATCAATCTCCGCTCTGCAGAGATCCACTTGAGTCGTATGTAAAAAAAAAAAAAAAAAAAACTGTTGCTGACTGCTATCGACTGACTCTCATTGCACTTAGAGAGAATATAGATTGCCACGAGATCAGTCGGAGAACATTTCTTATCTCTGCAAATTCGGCTATCCGAGTTCAAGAGGCAGGTTCCTCGCCTCGCCGTGCATAGGTGCATTGATTTTTTTTTTTAGGGTGCGTGCGTGTGTTTGCATGTTTCAGTATGGGAGTCAGGTTGAGCCTGTGCATGAGATGAGACACTGATGTTTTAATGCATCATGTGATCACAAATTTAGGAACAGCAGTTCGCTTCTATGACTGTAAAGGAAGAGAGTCCAACCTCAGGTCAGGACAAGCTGTCAGGCGACTTCTTGTTGTGTTGAAGTAGAAGTTTGATTAGTGTCATACAGATTCATCATTTAGAGTTATGAATTTACTGAAATGACGCTGCTGCAGTCGTTTCTCTGTGAAGTTTTATCAAACTGTCCGTCGACACACTGACTTTTCTCAGAGTCTAATTACATTTGCATTTTATTTGAATGTGGATCATTTATATAAGTTGTATGTATAAGTTATGCTGTGTAATCACAGAGCAGAGATCATTACAGCTAAATGTCAGACGCTAAATGATCTGATCAGACGAAATGAAACGAGCAGCCGGGTCTAAAAGGTTCGCGGCAATCTGCCTGGTAGATTCTGACATTTCTAAAGTGCTGTTTTTATATTTTCGACTGTGAATTCTGTTCACTAGCACCAATACAGTGTACATCGGCTGCCCATCACCTGTCAACTCAATATGCAAATACGCTTTAGAGTAAAGATAAACATATATAAATAACTAATGAGTTATTACTTGTTACTAATGAGTTTCTGTGTGAGACTTCCTGTGTTTCACACACTAGTTTGGCCTGATCGTGCTGCACACGAAACATTACCAAAAACATCAAAACTCATTCTGGGACCATCAATTTTAAAAGCAAATTTCAGTATTTGCTGGAAATGATGATTCACTTTTAGCATCTTTAAATATATAGAGAGAAACTGTTTGAATTGGATGGACGTTTCATTTTTGTAATGGTAAAAAAGTGGCTCATCTCAGCCCCGTCACGTCGTTCTCCTCGTTGTATTGTGACTCGTGTGCTGCAAATCATCCAGACTCAAAGTGCGGAGATTAGCAGCCCGCATTTTCCCGGCGAGGAAGAGATGTTTTCTGTGGAAAAAGTAATTTCAAGTTTTAAAAAAAGTTCCCTTAAAATAGATGTCAGCCATAATCTCTCCAGAAACTACAATGAAGTTTCCATCCTGGACTGTTTCAGTGAAGAAGCTGACAGAGAATGTATAACACTAACTTTCTCACAATGCAAGTGAAAATGAAAATCATGTAAAAAAACACATTCTTAATTTATATTCATTCATCCAAACTCCATTCATCTAATCCTTCATGCTTTTTCTTGACTCATAAACTGGTGTGCTGATCAAAGTCTGTGTCTTCCTACACAAAGGAATATAAAGGAACGCACAGAGCATCAAAGGAATTGCTTTTATACAATCCAGCGAAGGAGGTGGTGTATTTTTTGTTTTTTTGTGGTCTCGGGTGCTGCAGAGAAAGGGATGATGGGGCAGGACTGCTCTAATCTATCCCAGCTGAAGTTGACAATGCTGGTTGATGGGTTGAGCTTCAACAGAGCACCCGTCACACTCTACAAGGAGGAAGATGAATCAGTTGTCAACAGGCAACCCTGCTCCGCTGCCAACTCCGAGGTAATCAAGTAATTCTTCTCCAGAGCAAGTGAAAAAAGCCCAGACATATTCAGCCTACTCACCACTCGGGCCCAGAATATCTCTGGATATTCAGCTCGGAAAAGCAGGAGCCATGGTGTGCTCACCAGAGGTGTTTTCAGCGGTGACTAATTGTCTGCTTCCCCTCAGTGATTCCAAAAACCAGCCTTGATATTTCCTTGGCTGAGCTGAGAGGTCGAGCCTTGCAATTACCTCCTGCCTTGTAAACAAATTGTCCTCCAAGACTGTCTCCTGCCAGGAGCTGCGGAGCAGAGGAGAATTAACTACTCCATGCTCATTAGATAAAACAGGCCGGGCTTTATAGCCACAAAACTAGCACCACTCCAGAATAGAAATGAGAAGATCTGCATTTCAGCTTGATTTCAAGCTGAGCCTTTGCTCCTTTTCAGGATATATACCGCTTAATGTACACTGTCACACTGATATTTCTCACTAATAGACCATTAGAGTAAAGCCTGTACCATCAAGACATAAGAGATCACTACTTATCTACCATCGTTTTCATCATAAGAGGGATAAAACAAGGGCAAGGAGGAGAAGTCATAAACTAAAATAAGTCATAAAAATGCAAAGCACTAAGAGTGCTTTTATTGCACCATGCTGACTGTTTGTTTAATGCAGCACTTGAACCGATGTGTGAAATTAGCAAAGGGCGTGAGAGGAAAATATTTTCCTAACAGTCCGAGCGTTAATGGTGACGCATGTTCTTCAGGCGGACTTCTCTTTCAACGCATCTTTGGACCCTCGTTTGTGTTTTCATCTAATTAAGGAATGCAGAGGTTTCAAGGAAGTGACACCTCCGAAGAAACTAACCAAGGAAGGAGAGGAAATTAAAAAAGAGAAAGATATAAAGCTTTATTGTCCGCTAAAAAAAAATGAATAAGTGAAGAAATAAATGAACTACAACCGAACAGTAGAAGGACTCTGTTGACTTCTTTTGTTACATTTCAAACTTAAATAGCCTGATTCATGACTGCTTATTAGAGTTCGTGCTGGGATTCTCTGTGGACCAGAGTTCAGATCTTTAATTTAACAAACTTGTTTAGTGTTTCTGGTTTTTTACATCTTTTGCTTTAACTTGATAAATCGCGATTGTACCTCTTGATTCTACAAGCTGCCACTCACATGTGGTGGTAGTAGTCAGATTACTCTTGCTGTGTCGAGTAATACCTCACGTTAGTTTTGCAATTCAAGTAATAAGTTATCAAAAAATCAAATCTTTTACTGCTCGAATTTTATGGAAGTTCCCCTTTTGTTTTATTTGTTGCATACCGGTGAAAGGTATCCAGTCTGATGGTTGTGTGAGGACAGCGTTTGTGTTGCAGAAATAAGTAACTGACCTAGCTGACTAGTTACATGTGAAAACATGATGCATGAACTTGTATGTGGATTTGCATTGAGCCCCAGTTCCCTCTTGATATTTATATTTAATTGTAATAAAACAGCATTGCTATAAGTCTGTAGTGTTACAGATTATGGGATGTAGACAAGTTCACGCAATGATGGTGGAGTCAATACATGCAAAGGTAGACGTACTGTAGGCTCCGCAGCCTTTGGACAATATGACTAACATGGAAACACAAAGGGGGGGTTTCATTTGTGGTGATGGAAAAGTTACTTACGTGAAGAACGTCGAGTGAAGCGTGCAGCTCTGCAGTAGGACTGTTGGCATGAAGGTAGAAACCAAGTGGAAGAACACGAACAAAGATGGCACAGCATCTGAAACTAGCAACTCACTCAAGAAAACGAAGCTACAGTACGCAGTTATTATTCTTTGATTCCTCGTTGTTTGTTAATGAAGGCCGTTTGACATTGTTCAACACTTCTGCCGTGACGCATCTAACAAACCTACGAGTGGTTGAAGAGTCTTGTTTCCTTCTGCTAGTCATCCAGCAGCATAATGACACTTCACTACATTTGATCCAAAGAATAGATTTCTTATCTGACAGCTCCATGTGATTGTCTGCCAGTAACCGTACAGATTTCATTGTTACTGTACTGTTCATCACATAAGGAGAGAGAAGATATCCTTGAGAACAACCCCCAAGATGCCGAATGGATTAGATTGGAGTAATGAAAATGTGCACGAAAACGAACGCGTTTAAACAAATTACAGCGACATCTTTAAGATTTGACAGATGACTGCCATATGACTCTGCTGTACGTGTCATTACAAACCAAATAAAAGGGATTCGGATCTTGTATTTGTATCGCTCACTTTTCATTATCCACTGCGACCTGAGAAACGCTCCCCCTTCCTCTGTGTGCTGAAGCGTACAAAATGCAGATGCTTGTCCTTGGGGGAGAAATAAAAAAACATTTCCCTGGTTATGAATATATGGATGCAATCGTACAGCCCGTGTCTATGTATGTATGTATATGTTGAATGTGGACGTTTTTACTGGCTCACTATCCAGTGCATGAACCTGTGCTGCTTTAGCTGGGCGACATGCACGATGACATTCGCAGACAGGTTCTCTCTCTCTCTCTCTCTCTGATGATTTTTAAAAATAATGTTGACTTTCAAAAACACAACAGTTCCTCTGTATTTTTTTTTTTTTTTTAAACCCATAATTTCCATGTTATTTTCCCTTCGGCTGTGCCTCCTATTCATAAAGTCTGTGTTAGAGAGACAGTTATTGTGCTAGACTGGTGACAGTGCTGGAACTGTCAATTCACAGCAGGCTAATTCATTTCTCTGGATCACTGCGTCCTCCCTCCGTCCACCTCCCCTCCTCTCTCTCCCCCCATCCATCTCCGTCTTTGTTATATTACCACAGAGATGTTCTAGATGTCTTACGTCTATTATCACTACCTGTACTTCTGCCTACTAGCACCAGGTCACACAGCGGGATACCGTGGATGGTGTTATGGCGGGTGAAGCGCGGTGCTGGAAATGAAGGGCTACGTGATGATACTCATCTGCAACAACAACAGTTTGTTTTGTGGAACAGAGCAGATCAGGAAAAAAGAAAACTCTGTCTCTCCTTTTGTCCCTGCTCTCTCCCCTTTTACTCTTCCATCCTCCCTCCTCCCTCCTCGCCCTCTCCTTACTTTCTCTCTCTCTCTCGCTTGCCAACCACCGCTCGGGCCATTGTGCTCTTACGGAGACACCCACTGATCAGCAGGGGGAAAATAGAAATCTTTTTCTATCACAATCATTGTTGGCCAAGTCAATTGACTGTTTGCTAAGCCCTGCAACCCTCAGTTACTTTTGCTACACCTACCAAACCTTCAATTCTCGCACGGCTCGTGTAATGATAACGTGTAGGGGAGATCACTCCATTTTTTTTTTGGATCAGTGGTTTCTTCATTCCAGACACAGGCAGACAAATGCAGGCTTGTCGATTTTTGCTGGCTGAGCTGATACCGTCTTTCATGACTCAGCATCCTCGACGAACCATGTAGATGACATGGAAATAAAGAAAGCCTGAATGTGACACAGCTCATTACAGAGCCCAAATCCAAACATTCACCTGCCAGTACATTATTACCCTCCAAGCTACCTGCTTGCTAACAGCCAAGCTCAGCTTTATATGATTAGGTTAGCTATGATATATGACTCTAACTGTGGATGTGCAAAAGTGACAAACAAAATTCGCTGAGGAACATAACACCAGCCCCGCAAAGCAAGAATCGGTACTCATCCGCATTATGTGTATTTACAGGAAAAATAATGCCTCATTCATTCATTCAAGGATGCCTGCATTCGTGTCGAAACAGCATGACTGGAAGTGTAAGACAACATACAAACCAGTTAAAAGGGCTGCTGTTGTAACACGGTTTGGGTTGGCAGGACTAAATATCCAAGGTGTAGACTGCGGCTTCACCAAAACAGCCACGTTCTCTCAGCCTCCGAAGCCTCCCACGCGTTACAAAGTGCAGACTCTCTCTAACTATCATCGCAGTCTGCTGAAGAAGTGCTTTTGGCTGTGTGGATGTGATCCATTTGCTTCAAACTGTGAGAAGGTAAAACAATAATCAGTCACCAGCGAGTCAATAAGACGTTTCTCCATTGTCGAAGAGAGTATTTGTTTTAGACGGCGAGACATGTTTATCTTTTTCACAGTATATTGGAGGCTTGTCTTTGACAAATTGGATATGAATAATTCAAAATTATACAAATCCAACTGCATGGTTTTGTTGGCCATGACACTGAAAGTACCTCACAGTGAAAGGTTTGTGACAAGTAAGGCAACATTATTTGCAAGACCATTGTTTGGCCCAAAATTGTAGAAACGGCATGCTGTGCAGCTTTATCGGTATGTATTGCAAAGCTTCATCTCAGACATTTAGAATACATCACATGTATCATGGTATTGTCTGTGTATGATCTGCATATATCTGTTGAAGTGTTGCTTTGATTTTAATACTTTCAATGTGTTGATTAAGATGCAGATATAATCCATATATCTAATATAAAGGCCGACAACCTTATTGGGGGTGAGACTTCAAAATGTGAGGGCCGAGAAGTCTACAAGAGAGCAGAAACACGGCTGATCCTTTCAGCATGCTTTAAAACTTCGGCTTCCTGCCAGTTGATCAACCCGTCCTTAAAAAGTTGCAGTTCTTGGAGACAGTTCGTGGAAAGACAGACGTGGGTCCACTGCAGGCTAACAAAGCCCGTCTAACAAATAAAAAGAAATGTCAGGAAATGTCAGATTAGTGATCTGTCCTGGGGTGCTTCGAATGTCATACAACCTTGTCGAGGTGGCCCCGCTGGGGTTATCTGAACTCCAGAGGTGCTCCCCACTAATCCACCTTCTTAATCCATAACCACCTTGAGGCTCGCTTTGGAGCCTCCGTGTTTTCCCCAGAATGCTCTCCTCATCTCTTCCCCTGTGATGCCCTGCAGAGACACTGCCCTGTAAAACCTCTGCACCTGATCGGGTCTGAGGGTGGTCTTGGCTGCATGCTGAGGGAACTTGAGTTCAACATCAGCCGACAACAGAGTTGAGAAGCCCTGGTGCCATGTTGGCTGTTCTTCTTTGTCTCTTTTCTGCTTAACGAAGATGGTTGGCTTAACTGGTTTTGCCCTCCGGCAGTCAGTGATGGCCCAGCTGATGGACGTGCCACCCCTGTTACTATCCTTCACCAGAAGCTCAGGCACCCTGTTTTTCCACTCCCACTGCTCCACTTGACCTCTCTTCTTCAATCACTGGTCTTACTTCATCCTGGATGAGCTGCAGTCTTTGTGTTGTGGTTCTTGAGTAGCTTCGTGCTGCTTCTGCAGAACATCATTGCTGACTCTCCTCCATATGACCCAGATGCGCTCCTGGGGGAATGCTCTTTACTGCATGTGTTTCAATCCAAACCATGTGGGCAGCAAATAAGGTGAATTACACGAATGATTCTACAGGTGATCCCACCATGTGTAAATAAGGATGTAGGTGTATAAAAGCCTATTATAAAGGGTGGTTGTATTTCTGGATGGAAGTGTGTGTATCTGAAATATATCCTTGCAGAAGTGAGAACAATTATTTGCAAAAATTGTTCTGGAGGCTGAAACTCTAAAGTAGAATACACACATACTGTACACACACACACACACACACACACACACACACACATGCATCTAGTGATTTCAAAGTCCTCCTTGAACTGCATCAAACTGCATACATGATTCCGGTCATTGACTATTAGTGGATCAAAGTCTTTCCACTGCCAGAGCAGAGAAGCAGATTTGGCGCCTCAACCCGAGCGCAGACTGGCAGGCGACGGAACATGGAAGTTTAACTGGTGAGTGTTTGGAGGGTGGGCAGGTCATACACACACACACACACACACACACACACCACTCTGTCTGCGTTGCCATGGCATCAACTGAAAGAAGAGCAAAGCCCATCATGTCTCGCTCTTCGACGAAGGCATTCATCAGTACAGTGACATCTGTCAAGGCGCTGATTTAACACTGCCCAAACGCAGACTTCAGCAGACATTGTTGTCGTTTCAGGATCAAAACAATATTTTTTTTTAAAATAGAACCTATAAAAGAATTTGTATGAAATGTGGCTATTTTTACTGCACCATGGGACAGCGGAAATTGTGTGTCAAGTGTCAAGGTTTAAATCAGACTTCACAGTCTTTAGCCACGGAAACAAAGACTGAGATGTGGAGCCTTCCGAGTTGCTGTGCATAATTCATACGCTACAATCTTTTTGCCATCAGGCAAAGGATTAGCAAATACAGGTCAACCTCCAGCGAAGTAACTGAGCAGATATTCCTGAATAAAAACAGATAAGTTTCACTTGGAGAGCATACTGTGACTTGGGAATTCACTGACAGCGTGAAATACAACCTGCACTACATGACAGCACTGGAACAAATTCATCTTACAGCTGATTGATTTGTTTGTTTGCTTCCTCGCTCATTTAAATTTGTGCATGTCAATGTTTCCCCTAAAATGCATTTCGCAAAAGGCAGCTACGGTAACATAACTTTTGTTTTTTCCTACGGGGTCTTTGAGTGAGGAAAACTGCATCTGCACTGTGATAAACACAGATGCTGCTTTTCAGAGTGAGTATTGGAAAAGTAATGACACCAGAGGTCAAGCCAAGTTGACGTTAACAAGATTTCATCTTGTCCAGCGTTGACTAAAGTCAAGAGGATGAATAATGTGGAGGTTAGGTACAGAAAACGTTCTCTCTGCGCTCTCTAAATGTTTTTTGATAATATATTGTAATCTGAATACTTGGGGTGTTTTTAGATATCTCAAACGATGCACAGTGTTCAATGATATTGATGGTAGAATGAGATTTGCTTGCATGTTGACGACTTCTGGTACAATTCCTGAAACTTTAAAGGAGTTCTTAAGATAACTCTGGTTTATTTATTACATCTTTATAGGTCATCCATTTTGAAGAGTATGAACATTGTTGCTCACGTTAACTCTTGGAATCTGGGGGAAGTCCCAAACCCCGAGGTTAGCCAAAAAAGCTCCGTAAAAGGTGACAGTGAGTTGGGATTTTGTTTATCAAACTACTCTTTGCAAGGCCCAGCATGAACTCAGTGGAAACATTAAGCAGTTACACATTATCCACCACAACCTACAATATCTGCTGTAAAAATCTGTCACATCTTGGTTTAACACCGACCTTTTCCTGTCCTAGTGGGGGATTACCAACATGTTCAACGTACATGGCTTTAGATCGCTAAAATCGTGTCTTCTTTCCAACTTGTCTGATAAATAAAGCCTAAGATGTCATAAATGTTAATGTCTTTAATGTTATAATTTCCTGATAGTGATGCTGTGAGTGCCATAAGCTCTGAATAGTGTCACTTCTCTGGGATTAACCAATCAATGGTGCATTTCTCACATGCGTGCCAATGTATCTCCACCCAATTAAAAGATCAATTTGCCAAATGCACATTTGCCCTCTTCCTATATTGCTGCCATGTCCCTCTCCATCCACACTGAATCAGACTGTGGTAAACAGGGTGACAGCTGAGGTTAAAAAGAAAGACACCGTTGGATTCCGACCCGGGCGATGTCTGAATGCGTCCTCCCTGTTGAAAGGACAAGCGTATTTAGTCGCCCAATGTGACGTGTGATATGACTGGCTGCATTCTCCCTGGATTAAACATAATTAAAGGGAGCGTTGCAGCCTCATTGGGAATGGCAGCTTTCTGATGAGACCCTGCCATCTAACAGATCACACTAGAAAATCTGTCGCTCATGGCAGGCGTTTCTTGCCTTGTTGTCTGAAATAACTGTGAGCCCTGTGATAAGAAGTAGAGAAAAGGAAAGGTTAAGAGGAAAGACAGGTTGGAAACTAAAGGCAGCGCTTCTATTGCGGCATATCATACTGTACGATGAGAGCCACCGGCCTTCAGTGGAAGGACGAGGAGCAAGCTACTCACCCACAGCTGGAAGAGGCATTGTAAGAAGCACATCTACTCTATGGGGAGCTCCAGGTGAATGGCTTCTTTTCTGTGGATAGATTAAACACCCAGAGCTGCTGTGATTAACAACTCGTTAGCTGTTAGATTCATTTTCAGCTGCTGAATATTTCTTTTACATGTTATGTGTGGGGCTTTTTTTTTTTAAAGGATCTACAGTAGAATTTAAATTCAGCCTCATTATCACGCTCCCTGGATGATGTGTGAAAGCTGTCCAGAGGATGGTACGAACAGAATACCTGCGCGTCGAGCTCGACATTTCCTGCCAAAGACCTAAACTAATTAAACACAAGGTATTCTCTCTATATTTATATTTTCCAGTAATGCCGTTACTTTGGCAGGAACTTTTATTTTCAAGAGCTTCGGCAGCATTTGAACTGAAGGAGCTTTGATCACTGCGATGCAGTTCGTTACCCCCAAACCATTCCGGCTCTTGAAGCGGTACGTTCTAAGGTCAAAATGATTTTTATCTGGATAGGCTGATGGAAATGTCACCATCTACTTTTGTGCAGACATTTCTGCAGAAGTCCATGAAACATACGCACCGACACCCACAGCACAACCGCGGAGCATGTACACCACATTCAAATTTAGACGAGTTGACAGTCTAAATGTAGGAAACACTCAAGGTCATTGAGTACAATCACACACAAACTGCACACACACAGCCAAGCTTCATTAGTTAGATATATTATTATATTGAATATATTTAAATGTCCTCCAGCTTTCAAATTAAAGTAAGCTAAAGCTATTTAACCAAAGCTATTCATGTAAGGTCGCATGGGTAGAGAGTAAAATCAACTGACAGAAGCAGACCACAGTAAATATGACTGTAACTTCTAAAGTTTGACATCTCAACGCAAGCATTACCGAGAGGAGGGAAGAAGAAACATCTTAGCCGCCAACTGCTGTTTTAATGTCTTCTGTAAACTTGCAGGACTTGGTCAGCATTGTAAGTGAGATTTGAGGAATTTGTGGCTTATGCATGGAATGGGGAGATTCAGTTAGCTGCAATCTCCAACCTCACCAGTGCTACACAAAAAAAGTTTGGTTGATGTTTGATTGAAAGACAGCGTTACACACCACATTAGGTATCCAAACTCGTCTCACAGTTCAGCGTGTCAGTCCTGGTTTTACGGATCCATCACATAAAGCATGCAGACATGCAGCCGTCACAGTCTGGTAGGGCTCCGAGTCCTCCCACTGCAGCGTGTCAATCCAGAATCTGGGATTGTTTGGAGGCTGCCTTCTATCATGGACCTGTGTGACCCACAGCAGGAAACAACCCCAGACAACCACAACCTCTCCTCAACCATCCTGGAGAGTACGTAATCCTTCCTGAAGACACATTTACTGTAAGCTAACTGCTTATTATCATGCTCACAGTAAGATTCATGACCTTTTGACAGTTGCCAACTGGTTACATGTACTTAAGATGTGCAGAGCTGGGACAGAGGGGCAATGACTTCAATGTAAACCTGCCAAATTTAAACATGTAATGTTTAGCACGCTACAATACGCAGTTACAGTGAAGATGAAGTAGTTTTGGTGAAGAAAACATGGGAACACATTCACCATGTGCAGGAACGTTGTGTTTAGCATGTCGACAAAGGCGGCCAAATGTCTAAAAATTGCTGTTCTTGTGAGCATCAACGCTGGGAAATAAAAAAAGGCCAGAGATGTTGCCAACTCGCCCTGCTGCCAATGACACACATCAAAACTGGCGGTGGCAGCTGTTTTGATCACCCTCGCACAAGTCACTCTTTAAAGGTGAAATATGTATTTCCCTCTGAGTGATCTAGCGCATCGCATTGTATTATTTGTCTGTTCTGAAAGCCAAAATAGCACCTCCATACCCCTCACCCAAAAAAAGAAAAAAAATGTGAAGACTCAATGATTGCTTTTACTGATTCATCTGTCAGCTCATGTTGGACGTACTTGGCACATTCTGACTGCCACACACACACAAACAACAGCAGGTTTGAAGTTTCTGGCAGGCTGCAATAGACCGATAGTGTACACCAACAACATGTCAGAACATCTGAAGTCACTTTTATACTGTTGTGCAAAGAAACTATCAGGCCTGCATCAATTATTTACAGAATTCATTTCTACTGCCATTTATCCCGTAATTTCCCGAGCAGCAAATGCAACATTTAAAGTCTCAAGCAAAGGAAATAAACACTTTTGTGACTGGGGGGGAGGAAATTCTATCAAATTTTGCAGCTATCCTAACTTTTTCAGTTCAGTATGATCACCAAAAAAAGAGGTGAGAATAGAAAATTCAGAGAGAGAGAGAGAGATGAGGGTTGTAATGGCAGACGCCCAGCTTGGCATCCCCCTCTGTGTCTGGCCTGAACCTCAGAGTCAGTTTGGCCTGGTGTTGTGCTGCGAGGGTGAAGGGAGAGTGCGGCTGCCAGTGACACTCTAGGGTGCAGAACCAAACTCTGCTGCTGCTGCTACTGTGAAAAGTGGATTATACAAAGGGACTCAAGTCTCATTTCTTCTTCTGTCATCACTTTTAAATGCATTACTTTGTTCCACCCTAAATCCAAACACGCAGTACCCTACACATGACACAAATTAGTTTCCACCTTGATAAGTCCTACAACTCTTAAAGTCTTTATATAGCTTATTATTAATTCCATTGTCTCCATTCTCCAAGACTTTAAGACTGGGGAGAGAAATTGGGATAAATATTGGAGGCTGTTTTAGAAAGATTTACTGCTCGCACTTTGTGTGCCTATATTTCAGTCTAATGAAATCCAGGGTTCTTAATTGTAGCCATCAATCAACATCCAGAAATGCAAAAATGTCAAAAATCGAGCAAATCACTCAACTTTTCAAAAGGACTAACAAATGACCGGTGCACGCTGTAACTGCGTACAGAAGTGGACACACACACTAACTGAAATGTGCACTTCTCTAAAAAGCCTCCACACCTCTGGGAAGGCTTTCACAAGATTTTGTTACCTGGCTGCAGGGATTTGCTTCCATTCAGCCACAGAAGCATTAGCGAGGTGAGACACCGATGTTGAGTGATAAGGCCTGGCTCACAGTCACTGTTCATCCCAAAGGTGCTGGATGGGGTTGGGGTCAGGGCTCTTGTTCAAGCCTGTCGAGGTTTTTTTCTTTCCAAACTGGGAAAACCATTTTTTTTTTATTGGCTTTGGTTTGAGCGTGGGGGATTGTTGAAAGAGGACAAGGTCTTCCCCCAAAACTGTTGAAAATATCAGTGTTTTTTATGAATCTTTTGTGTCTTAAATAAAGCAAAAATTCCAATGCAATGAAAACTCAAAGGTCTAACAGTATTATTTAATCGTCTTTGACTTTGATATTGCATCTCGGAGGATTAAACACCTTCCAGCAGAGGCAGAGCGCCTTTCTCTTTAAATTCCTCCCCAGACCAAGCAGACACATTATTGATTACAGGAGCTCCCCCCGACCCGCCCAGGCTTGCAAGCTTGCAGCCTCATTTAGACCCGATTCATTGTTCTTCATTGTTCCAGATAAAACACAAAACAGTCTCCTGTGAGTTGAAGTTAAGGCAAACTGCTTCTGTCACAAGCACACGCTTTCAAAGGCTTGTTTAGACGCATAATTCTCCGAGTTTAAAACATTGGCATCAGCAAACCGCAGGAAAAAAAAGAACAGCCATTTGTCTCCACAGGCCCGGAATGACCTTAAGGAAATAACATTTGTGTCAACAATTTTGAGGAGATGGACTTTATCTTATCAGATTGCTCCGACTGAGGACAATAAAAAGAAAAGATAAAGAGGAAAAGGGGAAACAGATACAATCAGCGCTATTATTGATGGCAGAGTCCTCTGTTGTTTTGTCAGCAGTTTGTGGGAGGTAGCTGTACGGGACTCAATCTGTTTACTGGAATGCAGAGGATGCTGATTATTAAGAAATTTCCCATCATCATAAAACAAATGTGTGGGTTGGAAATCAAAGTTTGTACCACTGTTGTCTGATAACACTGTAATTACATTTCAGCACCGGAGTCGAGAATCCCAACCAGCGTAACAGGAGCTTAGCGTTGCTCGGTGGTGGGATAGATGATTGCAATTACTGTCAATCTTATTAGCAACAGCAGCAGCAGGGCTCAGTGGACGGCCGGATTGGTGTACTGGTCCACTGCTTTAGTCCAGACCGACATATCGCAACATCTGTAAGATTAATTGCTACGAAATGTGGTACAGATAATCATCTCCCATCAGGATGAATTGTAATAACTTTGGTCTATTAACTTTTCATCCAGCAAGTCAACAAGACAAAGTTTGTCCAGTACTTTGGTCCATTTGGTAACATCCTGCATTTAAATGGTGGCCATGGCTGATATCATAGCGTGTTAGCGTTCCGATATTGATGATTCCACTCAAATAATTGGAAAAACCTGCATGTTTGCTGGAATCCAGTCATAGCTGTACTTTGTGATTATTAACATGCTACCACATAACACGAGGATGAAACTTTAATACCTGGTAAACATCAGAAATTTGCCATTGTTTGCAATGTTAAGCTCAACGCTGCAGAGTGCCCCGACTCTCTCTGGAGTCGGTGGAGGCCAAACTCGGACGTACATTCATCAGATGGACGCTGATTTGTGAAATACATTTCTAGGCGAGTCTGTAATTTTGGCGTATGCTGACTTTTATTCAGCCTGAAGTGAATCACTCGCTTTTTTTCCCAGAATTCCAAGCAAGACATCGGCACGAGCACAAACGCCGTGAGTTATGAGTTTACAAGCACTACGGGCCGAGTGTGAGATCTAAAATATGTACTCAGACTGAAACTCATTTTATGGATGTACTTTGCATTTCATTCTAGTGTTTGTCCGGCCTTATCGAAGTGAGCCCGTCTACCTGGCCTCTTTTTATTGTCATAATAACAGTGATGGGGACTGTCTTCCAAATGCTGAGTCCAGGATTTTTTTTTGAGAGAGGAAAATAAACAAGAAAATTTAGCCTTAGAGGAAGAATGGACGCTTTGATTCACTGGGATTGATCAAAAATCCTTTCAACTCCTGCTGATGTACTGTGGTCATTTTGTGGTATAGGGCAATAAAGAAACTTCCTTATTGCCAAGGGTTACATTGGGATTAGTGATTTTGGGGGAGCTCTGATTCATAGAGGCTGGCAGGTAGGCAGATGCCTGTGTGCAGAGGCAGCGGTGGCTGGAAACTGAAAAGACTTTTTTGTAACGCTTAATAAGCCAGTAAGTGTATTTTAATCGTGCATCAAGTACATTCACTTTGCAAGAGACAATCATTACAAGTGTCATTGTTTTTGACGTCAAGAAGTCTGGAAAGTAGAAGTCTTTATAGCCCAGTATTTCTTATCTATATCATGTTTTGTTCAATTAATGTTTTCAGTCGAGGTCTCTCGGTGAGTGATTTCACAGACCGAGGTTTGGATATAATTTGGATATTAGAATTTCAAAGAAATGTATAGCTAAGATGACGTTCATAAGCCGTGTGATAGGAGGGCAGCATGTGACGATGTTTATGCTCCATGTCTACTGTTCTGGTTCAGCGAATCCTCTGTTCGAGATGATCCGTGACGCTGCCGGCACACGAGAGGCTCGATGCTTACGTTGCGAGGCTAAATGTTTGCCCTCTGTTCCTTTTCAGCTGGCCGTGTGATCGAGGTTTGAAGTGTAAGAAGCAGAGGGGATAATTATCCATACAGTGAGAGGAGTTGGGTGTCAAACCCAGCAACACCACCACAAGGGCGCCCACTGAGCAGAAACAACCATCAAGCTGCAACAAACTTGGAGGGGAAGTATCGCACTGTAATAACCTGTGGTATTTTAGCAAAGTTGTAATCACTTTACCTTTCACCTACTGCAGGAATATCATCATAAAAAGTACATTGTGTCTAGTTCAGAATCGCCTGTCCACAGCAGAAACCTCCAGAACCAATTTGCCGAAGCACCTGATAAGAAAATATAATTACATAAAGCTGGTGACAAGACAATCTCGTCCTGTTATAGAGATAACGGTGAGAATATCTCCACCTCTCCTGAACAGGCTGCACTAACACGAGGTCCTGACACACCAAGCTGACCACATGAAACCAGCAGCAGCAGGCACAGGCTTGACACTGTGTTACATAACTTGCACCTGAGCTGACCGCAGAAGCTACAGCGAAAAAGGCCAGCTGGCTGCTGAAATGTAAGTATGTTCTGCATTTGTGTGAGGAAAAAAATATCTTGTCAACAGCCTGTTTTCATAATCCAAACAAACGCCACAGAGGGGCAAACAAAGCAAACTAGCCAACCATTCAGTCAATATGTTTTAGCTGTCTTCTTATACGCTTTGAATACAAATTGAGAACACACATCTGATAAGAAGTTGCAGTTGGCGCTGAAGCGTTTTGTTTTGCTGCTCATCATTCATGTGAGAGGCAAAAAAAAACTTCACTAAATGAGTGGAAGCTAACCTTAATAGCTGGAGGTCGACTGGTTGGTCACAGACACTCAACAAATGTGGACTGAGTTAGCGTCAGGACTTTTACAGCCACTTTGTTCGCCACTGTCTATTTTTCTCTTCCTCTCGCCTCTTGAATTCTTGTGTAGGACTGCGGCTGGTGACCTCTCTGTGCCCATTTAGTCTGGCCTTGTTTCATGTGCTTATTAGACTCAACCACAAACACTACAAGGGAAAAGTCTAAGTAGCTCAGCGGAGGTCTGAGATCCAATCACTGACTTGAGTGAGTCAGGAAACTTACTTGGAGCCCTTTTAAAAGTACAGCTGCGCCTCAATCAAAAGGTGGTCCAGGTAAATTAGG
Source organism: Nibea albiflora (assembly GCA_014281875.1). Classification (NCBI taxonomy): domain Eukaryota; kingdom Metazoa; phylum Chordata; class Actinopteri; family Sciaenidae; genus Nibea; species Nibea albiflora. The sequence goes on along the minus strand of CM024795.1, from coordinate 4,204,760 downwards.
CTGCAATTAAGGTTTTAGAATGACCTGATTTAAACCCCCATCGATGTGGACTGCGCTGAAGAAACAAGTGTGTATCAGAAATCCAACAAATTTAGCTGAACTGCATTGATTCTGTCAGGAAGAGCGGCCAAAGATTTAACCTGAAGCTTTAGGTTGGCTATTAAAAGCACCCAATTAAGGTGCAAATGGCCAAGAGACATTTAACCAAAGATTAGCATTGGTGTATGTGTATTTCTGACACAGTAGATTGGGTCAGAAGACCCGGATGAATAAATTCTATTATTGAACAGTGCTGACTACTGGCTCCTTTTTGGTCTCCTCCAACTCCAAAAACAAAATGGCTGACAAATTCATAATTTCCTATATCAAGCATGCAGTGGGCTTTCAGCCATCTGCTGCAGGGTTGAAATAAAACCCAAACTGAAGTCAAAAGACATTAACAGCTCTGTATAGCCAAATGGAAGTGCAGACTCGGGCGAGAACTCTCTGTGTGTTCATTACTAGAACTAAGACTCCTTTCACATTGCAGAGAGTCATACTGATGAATGCTGCTTTTAATGTGCTCCCTTTCCATATATTCTTCCTTACTCATCTGTGAACTGGCGCCGCTGACAGAAACTTTAATTCCATCAATATAAAATCGGAGGGGAAAAGGATGCTGCAGTCCATTCCTACATCGCTTGATTGACAGGAAATCCCAAATCTTCTGCAGACACACCAAGCGGAGAGCGCTTCACACCAAAGACAGAGACATACTCAATAAAACAAGAAGCTCTTGCATTACAGCTCTAAACAGACAACCAAATTACTATTGACAAAGTGCCTGGCACGATTTCATCAAAATGTGTTGAAACCCGCAACGCATATTCATGTATTATGTTACACGATGCCGATATGAACTTTAATCTTTTAGAAAGTGTTGCGAGGTAACGAGAGCGTTAGTTTATTATACATGCAAAAAGTCAAAAAAGTCAAGCCCGGCACACACTCGTGAGGTACTGACATTTTACAGCCCGGAGCAGCCCACAGAAACAGTGCTGCTATGTGGAAATCAATACGAGTCATTACCATTACTTTAATGAGAGCTTAAGATGCAGTGAGTTGGTATTTCACTCAAGCTCCGATAACACATGAGCCATCTCATCTGTAGGACTATTTAAAACCAACCAAAGCATCTGCAACAATCTATTATGTCATGATATGACAGGTAATAACACACTGTGGCTGATGCAGCAGGTTTCCCTGTAATCCTTCGCTTGCTTTTGATGAAATGCAAAATTGTATTAGAGATTTTTTTTTTTTCCAAAATACAAACTTCACTGTGTTAAAGATTTAATATGACAGCAGCAAAAATTGCACACCCATCAGGAGGTTTCCGAGAGATTACCTCTCTCTCAAACAGTATCTAAGCAACATTTTACACACCAAACTCTGCTAAAGGAAGCTGTACAATTCCCCCAAGCAAAAAAAAAACAGTGTCTTCTTGATACGTTTAAGCGTTCCCGATCTGTGCACAGGCTATGTTGTCCGTGTTCGAGCGGAAAAGAAAAGTGGCAGCATTCCAGCTTTACGGTAACTGCAGATGTTAGTAAGACAGGCAGTCCATCCATCCGACCGGATGATCACTGTATTTAGCACTGGCTCTTTAGGACAACCGCAGAAACTCGCAGTTCATTGATTAAGATAACCGTTTAAGTGACCTTCAGTATCTTCAAAAGTCAGAGAGAGAAGGCAGGAACACAGTTCAAAGAATGGCATTTCTCATTAGCAGACACAAAAGATGCATCAAGAGCAGGGAGAGGGCGGCCAGTAATGGCCCATAGGACCAGCTAGTTCCCCCAAATGGACTCAGAAGGACATCTTTACGCTTGAAAACACTGTGCTGAAAGAGGCCACGGTGATTACCATTCCCTATTTTAGCTATCAGCAAGGCTCTTGCGGATAAGCAGTGGGGATCTGATTTGGCCAGGTCGGATCTTGAGGCGAAATTCAATCAATCTCGGTGGTAAACATCTTGGTACAGCCCTACAGTTGGATATTAGCATTTGTATTGTGCAGCTCTGTTGTTGACCAAAGCTGCTCTGCTCTTATCTGTCAGCGCAGGCTTGTCAGGTCTGCACCTCGCAGTGAGTGGCTGCCGGTGCTTCCCATTCAGGGCTGCAGCGCTGGGAGCGCACACTGGCCCATCTGGGGAGCTCAAACCTCAGAGTAAAAAGAAGAACAGCATCCGCTCCACTCTTCTATCGCAGGGCATACACAAACACACACAGAGTCACCTCCAACTGCTGCTGGAAATACTCAAAGAAACACATTTCCATCCACGCTAGTCAACTGCAACACTAAGTTAACATTTTTGCACCTTTTGGCTACGGTAAAAGGAATATACGGTCCTGCACAGTGCTGGTTGTCCCTTGAATCCATTCATACTTCCCATGTGTGTATATGGAGTGGATATGGTAATCATTTAGTTTTAGTATATAAAACTTCTTGTATCTAACACACTTTCTTTCTGTACAATATTGTGATGCACGGCACACACTTCTGCTTGTAGAAAATCACACAAATCCATATGCGGCTTTCACGTGATCGTCTCTGCTGGTACAAAACATTTTTCTTGCGCATGAAGTTGAACGTCTTTTGCCTCACCGTATTCACTGTGATTGACGGATGCAGTTATGTTTCATTTTACCTTTATTCAAGCCAGTTGAGAACCAGTTTATCACGTATAACATGAGGCAAGAAGACATAAAAACATCAATACAGCAACCACAACAGAGAACTATGTACTGCACTTTAATGATGAAGGTAATGAGTTCTGAATGAGTGGAACAGAATGAGGTTGGGGGTGTTCCATATTGACTTTAAGAACGGCCATTTGAATTAATTTTCTGCAATGTAAATGGCGGTGACTGTTGACAACGCTGAGACCGATGCCAGTGGTTCTGTTTCACAGCGACAGGCTCTCACTTGCCTTTTCCTGAGTCTGAATCTTGCAGGCATGTATTCTTGGAAACCGCCGGCTGAGACAATCAACGTGTCCTTTAATTTGTTGGTTGATTCATGAGGGAATGAAAACAAGGGCCGGCTGTCATTTGTGAACATGTGCGTGAACAGGATAGTGAGAAGAAGCAGTAAGCACCGCTACAGCTGAGCGTTAAGACCAATGTGTAAGGGCCTTAAGATACAGTTCTCAAATAAGTGGTAACAGCACAGCCAGGCTGCCAGGCTCTGCTGATGTCTCTTAAAATTCATTTGAGGGTGAGTCACTGTCATGGCATCCCAGATGCAGCAGAGGAGGTTGGTGCAGTAGCGTTATACCGGCAGCAATAAAAGGCTGCAAGTTACATTAATTTACACTGAATACACAAAAGGGCTCAGGTGTGATGGGATTAAACCCATCATACCAGTGCTACGCACACAAAAAAAGTGACTGGAAGGTGGCATGTTCCATGTCTGCACTGCAAACACTAAAGAATCTCACCACAGTCGGTGAGGCGGCTGAGCCACTTTGGCTGTCGCTTGCTCGACAATAACACACACAAAAAAAAGGAGGTTCAGGTGTCAGAATATGTATTCTCAAACCTCTGAGTGGTTTCCATTCTATGGAGCAGACATACAATCAGTTTTCACGATGACTTTTAACTCTGCAAAACTGTTGAAAACGCTTTCCCTCAAAATACCAAGAGCAGATCATTGATGACATTATTGACCTGCTAACAGAGGGCAGCAGAAGCTTCACTTCCATGGCTTCTGTCTGGAGGGTTACTGCAGCAAGAAAGCTCGTAAATACTGAAGACAGGGAGATCGATTATCTTCGGGGCAATTCAAACCCAAATACTGCGGGAGATCTTGTCTTAACTGAAAACTCTTACCAAGAAAGTGAAACGGCTCTTAAAATAATGTTTCATTTCGGACGAAACGGGACGACGTTTTTGGCGGGGACAATCTGATTAAAACTCCACAGAACGTGTTTCTTTGAAGAATACATCCCAGGGCTTTCACTATCACACATAAAGATAGATATCGCAGAGTTATTGTTGAGTTTCTGTCCACTGGAGGGCAAAGCATGCTAAAGGCTGTGATTCAGCTTGAGAGTACTTGAAATACCAACAGAACCAGTGTAATGACTGTACAAATCATGTTCAGCATAACCTTGAGTGATAGCAGTATAAAACAAGCCATTGAGCAGGGCCGGCTGAATAGGTAATAGCCTCATAGGCCTCTGATTAAAAGCAACGTCCATGTATGATCTTCCACGGTGTACAATAGCGATGTGACCTAAAGTTTGCTTCTCTGAGCTTTTGAGTTCAAAGCTGAAGAAAAAAAAACACCTTAAAGGCTGAATGCAAGTAGTAAATCAGCATTTTAGATTAGAGACTGCACACTAATGCAAATTTCAGCCAAGCATTTACAGTAATTATCTCAATTTTACTTCATAAAACGCCATTAGCGTAGCACAAATTAATAATATGTTTTATTAAATTAAAGTATTCAAGGTCAGGCCGGGAAAATACATACACGATTTAAAAAAAACCAAAAAAATAATAGCACCATTGTTACTGCTTGTGTACCTCCCTCTGTGCTCTGCTGCACACGGCGGAAATTATAGGAAGAATGATTACAAATTACAGTCATCAACGGCCTTAATTAATAGTCAGATTCTTCTCAATCACTTAGGAGCCAAATTAACAGAACGAAAAAAACCTGATGGCTCCCAGACTTGCAGTTGAATGAGGATGATAGCGGCTTCCCTGACATGTATGAGTCATGGCAGGTAATTCCACAGGGTCATTGTTTGTTTGACAGCAGCACGCTCCCTCCAACTGCTCCTCTGATAATGGTGTTTATGTACTTTGGCTTCACAAGCCAAAAGCAAAAATGGCCACGCTAACAATAGAAGCGGTGGACGGAGGCGGCCGGCGAAATGGCACTGAATCACCCTCAGAGGCTCGAAAAGACAAAAATCAACATGCGCTCGCTGCAATGTTAATCGTTTGTCTTAATTACGATGACAGCCAGGTTAAATCATCATTTGGAAGGAATTACAGTAAAAACTAAAGCTCTACACCGTACAGTAGAAGAATAGTTTCCATGGTAATGTGTGCCCATTAATGTGGGGAGTAAAACTGAAAAGATATGGACCCTATGGGTGGCACAGTGACCAGCACAAGCAGTCCTCTGAAGGCATTTGCTTTACCCATTCTAGCATGCCACATGTGGAATAACAGAGGGTCAGGCACGCGTCCTGAGGTCACTGCAGGGACAGTATTAGCCCAGAGCAGTTACTATCGAAACTGAGGTCAGAGGATTGGGTTGTCTTACTCCCTTGACACAACAGATCGAGACCGAGCATTGCGAGAACGCGCGTGATTGCCGGCTGCAGTCTCTTTGACTCCTGCAATGGCATTCCACGCCGCATCTTATACAAGGATGTGAGGTGTCAAATGACAAATCGAACTTCCCCTCATTCATGCTGTCAACGGGGTGAAAGGACGCCTGTAAACCTCTGACCTGTTGACTTCAGGTCGGCCCCGCCCCATTACGGCGTGTTCTTGTAATGAAACTCGATCCGCGGTGAACACGGAGGATGTTATTTTGAAAATGAACCAGGATTTTATTTTGTATTTTGTCGCCGATTTCCTTCCCTGCACAACCTGCTCGGTGCTGAATTCATGCGCGTGTTCCGGCGTCCGGGAAAAATAGAAGCCCGTGTCGGAGCGGAACCGGAGACTGAGTGAGCCGACACGTTACAGAGTCATTCCTCATGCTGTGTATTTTTGGGTTAAGAGTAAACTTGTTTGACTAATGGCCAACTGGCAGATACCTTATACTGTAGATGCATTAACTATATGGCCATTTAGGGACATGTGAGGGCATTAAGGCAGCAGACATCTTCAGAATTGAGGCGCCATCGTTTCATGACAAGCATATTGATAAATCCCCCATTCTCCTTGGCCGAGCTTCAATAAACCTTTCAGCGTAAGATCATCTTGGACTCCTGTGCGCTCTCTCTCCGCTGACTGAGCTGACCGTTGATGAATTGTCTCCTCCACGGCGGCGCGCAGGTAGAAAGGGAGGCGCGTACAGCCGGGAGCGAAGACAGTCGATGCTGGAAAACGTCGACACTTCGCTCAGAGAACGGAGGACTGCGTCTGGAGCAACATCAATCCGTTGCCTCTTTGGTGATTGTATCAATGAGAGCAAACTAAACACTTGGACTGAATGCACTGCAGCAGGGGACATAATTCTTCTTCCAACCATGCGTTCGAATCAGCAACACGTAGGCCTGATCTGATTAAAGCAGGAGCGTCGGGAGATCATCCTGCACTGATGTATAAATTATTAAGAGTGATTCTTATCCACAGCTGCTTTATGATAAGTTTCTCATCAGTTCATCAAATTCCTGCAGCCATCTGAGGGCAACAGGACATATGTTAATAAATCTGTGGCCTCTGATTGGATATGTACCGCACCGGAGCGCGGCGCTATTAAGAACGGCCGTCCACTGTGTTTACCTTGATTAAATTACATGCAGATGACACCGGCCTGTTAAACCTCTACTCACATTAGACGCGCCCATCATAACTTGACATTCTGCCCGGTTACGCGGGAGACGTCGGGTGACCGGTGCTCATTACGGCCTCCTTTCCGACCTGAAGTCAGCAATTCAGCATTTTATTCTTCACATTATGACGCAAACTGTGTTGTGTACCCTTCTAAAAGATCATGTAATCACTTACAATACAGTAGAATTAAAGCTAACATAGTGAATTGCTGTGACCTTACGAACCACCTTCACCAAACTTGTTTATTTCTCCTCTGATTGAACTAATTGGCTGCAGATTTGAGGTTGCTGTGCGTTTGCATGTTTCTGCTCTGCATCATCCACAAAAACAACACGATTTTTTCGGAGAAGCTGCCTCTTTATTTTTTTTTTTTCGAGCTGTGTCACATTGATTGACACGGCAATTTCAGAACTATGAACCGGTGATGTGGCTGCCTGAGAGTGTATTTATTAATCATAGCCTTTTTGCACTTTCCGCTGCTGCACATTGCATGAACCAAAATAGCAGGTGCGCTCAGAGACCCACACAGCCCGTGCACGCAAGACCCAACTGGTTTTTGACGTACAATCAGGCCTAAAAACAAAAAGAATAATCTTTCAGAATAAATGAATTTAATAAATGTGAAATGATCACAGAAGTTTGTTTGGGAGATAAGGACAAATTGTTTTTGGAGAATTAGCACAAGGTTTAATTACATTTTAAATTAATTAAGTTTTCTATTAATAACATCAGATCCATGTAGATATTATTCATTATATTATACTATCAGCGCTTCAGTACAAAATGAGACACGTGTTTGAGAGGTTTACTTAAACAAGGAGCTCAGAGATAAACAGAAGCTGATGAGGAGGGCAGTACAACACAGCCAAATAACTCAGTCTCAGTACATTTTGGGCTATACGTATTGTAGTTGCACGTGGAGACTCATCGTACTTCACTGCACTGGTTCCATCCAGACATCAGAACCATTTTTCAGTCACCAATCGAGCGTAAAAGCGTTTGCACAAGGCAAATCGGTCAAACACATTTTCTTATTGTGCCGGACTGAAAAACCGTACACCCTCAACGTGAAGCCACAGGAGGTGATTTCACTTACTCTGCTTTATTAGGCCTCTGCTCAGCTGGACCGCGCCGTGCTAGGACTCACATTAGTTCAACAAAACAGGATGATGAAAGTGAAAATTACTGTACAATTTTCAACAGATAGCCGAGTAAACAACACAAAACCCTGTGAAGAGATCAGGCAATGAATGAATTTGTCTGGAACAGCCCAATTTGCCTCTTATTTTTCCCTGAAAATTGACACAAGACATAATATCCTATTGTAGCGTCATGATCGCTGGGCTGTATACGATATGTTCAGGGTTAAAAATCAGCAGCAATGTACAGTATTCAAACACTGTGAAGGGTACGGTGAGTGTCGGCTCATTAGCAGGTCGATGGAGTTCAAAATGGATTCAGGTTTCCTTCCATCAATCAGAATAAAAATGTATTTTCACAAAATGAATGCAGTGAAAGATTCTTCTGATCTGGTTACAGTCAAACCCTGAAACCTCACTTCTCAGCTTCAAACTCACAAACAAGTCTAGCTCTTTTTCTTCCAGCTCTTTTCACCTCCAATGCCCAAAACTGTTTTCTCTGGGTAGACACTAAAGTTGATGACATATGTCACAACAGCCAGTGTTTCAAGAGAAATTCTTCTGAGACTGTGAGCCTATGAGTCTACAGAGCAGATATAGAGCCCAAGTGAAGCGAGGCTCGCTAGCTGCCACAGCTCTTTGTTATATTTTTAGACATTGTTAATTAACAGGTAAGTCCTTAGTGGATCTCCCACTGCGGTTTCTGGGAGATTTGTAACACAGCTGTGAAGCTGCTTTACAGGAGGAGTCAAGAAGTCGCCAAGGTAGCTTTAGGGAGAATACTGGCGGACTTGGGAAGTACGGCTCTAATCAATGCGTACAGGAACTTCACAAGCCGGACTCGAGACTTTACTTCCGCGCTTCATGTGTCCAGGCTGTTGCTCTGCAGGCTGAGTCAGCAGGCAGGCAATAACCCTTGTCAGAAGGCTTTGAAGCCTGCGCTGTCTCCCAGGCTTCTCCCAAGATTAAGAAGTCTTTCCAGGCCAAGAGAAGTGATTGCTTTCTCATCACTGCATACCTGAAAGGATACAGTACACTGCAGGCAGAAGTCTCTATAAGGTACAAACAGCTCTGTAAACACAAGGGCCACCTAAAGCAACTAATTGGCAGGAGACACACGTCTCAGCATCATATCACTGGATTTAAAGGATTTTTGTATTGCAACAAGCTTAAGTTGACCATGGTGTGGCGCACAGAGGAGAAGATTGACTCGTGAACCCAATGAATGACCTACGAATGTCCATTCAGGGGTGGCATCAATGACACTCACTGAAGAAATGTTTTTGTAACAATAACAGAAAAATCTGGAGGCTGTCTGATAGATAGTAAACAACATTGTGTAACTTTGTTTTTACCATAAAATAACAGATTTTATATCATTTTGATGCAGCACTGATGTGTAATCAGGTGAATAAGGCCTGTTCTTGCACTATGTCACCTTGTGCTCCAGGTACAATCACACCACCAACTATTGAAAATGCTTCCTGGTTTTCGCTCTGCCATTGTTGCCAGTGTTCATAGCTGGATGACATCAAAGGACGTTGATGAAGTAAGCTAAGAAGAAAATAGGTGAAAGGCCAGGGTAAATGTGGGACTGACTTTTAGTCTTTAGCGAGAGCTTCATGAAATAAACGTCTGAAAGACAGACGCCGAGCTGGGCCGACTGCTGTTGGACTAGTCAGTAATATTAGCCACTAAAATACTTCTGCTAGCGAGCTGTGGAGTTGTTGAGGTGACACAATCCAAAATGTAACGACTGGACAGAAAAACAGTGATGCCAAACTGACAGGACGACCAGGACGGATGACGACAGTTAAAGTTTGTTACGACTCCTGTAAAGTGGAGTGATGCATGTAATTAAAATTCCCAGTGTGGTTGTGCTCTACTTTAACATTCCAATAAAAAAAGGTCCAGTGTGGAACATTTCCGGGGATCTACTGGCAGAAATGGAATATGATAACCATGACTATGTTCTGAGCAGGTCCTCTCCGGGGGAGTCCAACATGTTTCTACAAACCCAGAACAGACAAACTGACCTTTTCTGTGCTGCAGTTTAGCCTACACGCTTGGAACAATGGAGCGAGGTGAGCGGTAGTCGGTTGGTTGCAATCTGCAACTTCACCATTAGAAACCTGCACACTGCACCTTTAAATTACCTGCTCAGAACTCAGTGTTGTCACATGCTGACCACTGAGCGTAAATGACGTGATCCTTTAACTTTTATAGAAGAAAAGATTTGATTAATCTATTTTAAAAACGACGCAATTAGCACCTATTTAGTCTTTCCTGCGGTTTCAATGTTGCATTTGGTGGTGCAACTTTTTTTTAAAAAAACGATCTATCTTAAGTTCTTCTGAGGTCAGGCAGTAAGGTCTTGGCTGAATGAGGACACGACCAGAAAGAGATTGTCTCAAAGTTCTAAATAAACTTTGGTGTGAGAGCTGAATTAGAAGGATTATCGCCTGAGCTGTGGGCGCAGTTTTAAAGTATTAAATTCAGTCTTCTCATCCATCTCCTCCATATGGATAAGACTGAAACACTTCAGCATTTCAATATTCTTCGTGACAGCCCGACTTCCAGAACATGCACTTAGAATAAAAGGTGCTCTTAACATTCATAACTGTGCACTCACAGTGGACAATCCATCATAATCATGGGGGCATACTGTACATAGCTCAGTGGGCACAGCAGTCTCTTTCTATCTCAGCTGCTGACATTCAAACAAAGCGCTGGCTCCTCTACTCCTCTGCAGGATCCCAATGAAAAACAACAACAAATGAATCACAGGCAACAGCAGCCCACTTTGCTCCCTTCACAGCATATAAAATGTCAATGCGCACAACAATCCCTTACAGTGATGGATGGGTTGGAGTCACAGCTCTGTTCGGGAAACAAAGCACCGACTCCACCTCGCACTACCTACACATTTCACACTTCTTTGTAAATGTCACACACAGGTTTCATAAACAGGTGTAGTTTTGTTGTTTAAAAGATGACCCAAGCTAAAAAGGTAACTGTGCAGCCAACACCCAAACAGAAAGCCCGTCCCTGAATGTTTTACCCCAGACGGAGTTTAAATTGTCATTTGAGGTAATATCTGCACTGCTTTACTGTGTACGGATAATTCACAGCCTGTTTTTTTTTTGGAAATGAGACATTTTGTAGTCAGAAAATCCAGACAGATTTCTGTTTTATCTTTCTCGATTTCCGTGTGTGATTTTTAAAAAAAAAGAAAATGTCTTTCCAAATGCAAAAAAACAGCTTTAAAAAGAAATCTCCATTCTAACTTACAAGACGTGAGAAAAAGACGCCATAAAAGAAAATGACAATTTACTGACTTCGCAGACGTTCTCTGTAAGTAGCTGGAAATTTTCACACAAATTTTCCTGGAGCCTGTTTCCATTCATTCACATGCTGGCTATAGCCTCGTGTACGGCTTGCAGATCTTCAAACTCTACATCCACATCTTTAATGTTCTGTTTGCCGATTTAGTGGACAAAGAGCTGCACTGTAGCTTAAATTATATTTGATACATTTTAAAGTTTTGAACTTGGTTAAAGCTACTTTAAATAACTGGCACCATTTTAAAGAAAAACAAGGCTGGTTTGCCTAAATCCAAATATTTCTTTTATTTATTCTATTTGGGTGTATGAAGGTTTTTCCTTTCAGAGCTGAAGACCTCAAAACCTTTGGACAGAAAACCACAGCTATCTGCAAGGCTAGACACAACTATCAGCCAGAAAATATCTTTTCATGTGACATGAGAAAACAAACTCTTCAATACAGTTTGCATTTTTAAGAGTATACTAGACAGCAGATACAAAACTGCTGCAGAACAAAAAAAAAAGGAGAAGCAGCAAAGAAAATGAAAATATGTTATTGCCCTCGAGGCCAAAATTCTTAATGAGAAGTAAATTACAGTCAGTGAGACCTTGACTGTAATCTTTTCTTTTATAACTCACAAATCCATTTAAAAAGGAGCAGCGTGTAGGATTCAGTGGCATCTAGTGGTGTAGTTGTGGACTACAACTGCCTACTTTACCATTACTCTAAGGCAACAAAGATGATTCTTATTTTCAGGAGATTTATATTCTGTAAATAGAGCCGCCTAAATCAGGCACACTGGAGCTTTAACTCCGATTACAGAGCCGAGTGTCCAAGGAAAGTCATGGTGTGAACAGTCAACAAGCTGGCCCTCTATGGAAATGCCGGAAAGATCACCAAGCGCAGTCAAACAGATGACCAAACTTCCCCCTTTTTGCCTTGTTTTCCCCTTCATTGCTTTGCAGACAAACAATTCGCAATGTGGGCCAATATTTGTCTTGTTGTTTCATGTACAGTAGTTCTTTATGGTCTACTAACAACTGACCCTGCAGCCCCGCTCTGTGAAATATGTCATGAATTTTCAAGAGACATCGTTGAGGAAGCGACACACACACACACACATCAGCACATAAGGCATACGGTAGAAAATCCTGCTTTTCTTCTGTACAAGGTGCATGCATGTGGGGATTGTAATTGTGTTTGACGGGCTTCTCTCACTTCTGTTTCAGGGATATGAGGAAGAACAGATGGCAGGGATATCACTGAGAGAGAAGCTTGTTTAGTTTGGAAGACCTGTTACAGTGTAGAGAGACAGGAAGGAAGGGTAAAGAAGAGGAGGACGTGATGATATGGATCACAATTAAACAGCCAAAATTGACGGCATCATTATGAAAGAGATGCTGATTTAACAGCTCTGTGATCTGCTACCGCTGAGCAGAAGAACGAAGCAGTGAAAGGACAACTGGATAGCGAAAAAATAACCCTTTATGCACAAGAAATCAGCAAGTTGTGTGTTTTCTATTGAGGGCAGTCTCCTAGTATCTTATCCAACAATCAAACTGTCAGTTTGTTCTGTCCAAAGTGGGTCAACTTTGACGTGAATTCGGACCATCACGCAACAGCAAAACCATCTTCGCTGACCTGCTTTAACTCAGAAATGGATGAAGCTATCATTTTAACGCAGGTAGTAGGGTCCGATTTCAGCTGTGTGTGTCTGCCGTGAACACATAAGAAATTGGCCCCACTTTCATGCTCGCTAGAGTTCTGAATGGCATGAAAATAATTCACTGACATCTTGAAAAATCGTAGCTCTTTTAAGGTTTTTCGAGGTTTATCTAACCTGATGGATCAAATTCTGAAATACGGGTAACTTTTTTAGAGAGTGTGTGAAGCATTCGTTGTTTTACAGCTAATTGTGGTAATGAATGCCCCCCCAAAAAATACTTTTCTCCCCATACAGAGCGTTTAAAGCCACCTCACAGCCCGGTGCTATCTCTGGGGGCTCAGTCTGTATCACTCTATCTGGTACCAGAGGACAAAGCGAGCAGGCCTTTGCAAGTAAATGACCATTAAATGTTGCTATGTTTTTCTATCTCGTTATCAACCGTCAAGTTAGTTTTGGATGAAAAAAAAAATCTGTTTTGATGATTGGTGTGTCCCCCAGAAGTTTGTCCTGAGTTCAGTTTACGCCTGTGTTAGGCCAAGATATTCTGACTACCCGGGTCTTCTCCTGCAGATGGTCAGCTGGTGAATGGGCAAGTTTTTATGTTTTCTTTTTTTTTTTTTTAATCAGCAGGAAATTAGGAGACATGCAGCGAGCCAGCAGGCCATCGCCCATCATTCTGTAGGAAATTAAAAAATAAAAAAAAAGTCTGTAAAGCTCATTTGCACAAAACAAGCACTGTCTGCAGGCATGTCAGCGCAAAAAAATAAAGAAACAGAGGGTCTTGCTCTGGCTACATATAGCTCTTGTAGTCTGGAATGAATGTTGACCCGAGGTTACTTTCTCACATTGATAGTCTGGGCAGTGATACTTAGCTTCACAAGATGCTTTGGGGGTTTTCGAAAGTTTCAAAAAGCCTGCACACACACACACACACACTCTTGTGTTTAAGATGCGGTGAGCCCGAAGGCGGACAAAAGCACAAGTTTCAGAGAAAACACCTGCATATACTCAACAACTTCTTTACAAATGCATGATGAATTACAATGAGTAAAGCCAGAGGAGGCCCTGACCTTTAGAGAATGCATGGACACACTGCTAAGGCATTTATCATTTTCTAATTAAGTCATGTGGCAAAGCCATATCTCGCATGCCCAAAGTCTGGGGGTGAAATGGGTCTCTATCAGTATGAAATTATCACAAAGACATGTTTAATTAATGAAAATATGACCCAAGTGTCAGAGCTAATATATCAAAAAAAAGAACATGCTAGACTATTCCGTGGCAAAAAGATGAGTCGGGCACTGCCTGGAAAACAATGGAAGGGAGTGAAAGAGCTATTCCTTCTGCCGAGTGTCACATTTTACCATTTAAAATGTAGAAAACTGGCTAAAAATAAACACTGAGGCGAGATAAGAAAAGCAAGAATCCAGTGAACAGAAATCGGTTTCATATTGCTCTCCAGTCGATCCTCCCCAACTGGAAAGTGCTGCAAATGAATTTGTGTGCACGGTCTCTGAACAAAGTTTAAGTGTGGAGTAGATGTCACACACACACACACACACACACACACAGATAAAAAAAAATATATATATTTCATTAAACATTATTTTGGGTTTGTTTGAGCTTTGAGCGCCTCTCTGGATTCTCTACAACCACCGAGTCCACTGACAAGGTGAAGAATGCCGACGCTGGATATATCAGAATTAATGATGACATTTATTTGTATGCTGTTGCTTCTCGTGTCTGGTCAGCCATGTTGGCCGCATCATCTTTTCATTTCAGATCCCTAACAGCGGTTCCTGCATGTAAATAACACCCACAGCAGCATGTGCTGTGTGCCCACTCCTGTCAGACTCACATTGACATTCATCCCTCAAGTCTGAGCAATACATTTGCCCTTTTGAGCGGATTCAGAGCCGCAGCACTGTTGTTTAACCAACAAACAAATTACCCTCCGTGAGTTAGCAGCGCATTTTGAAATGCTCGGCGTCAGCCGCGTAAACGCAGGCTCAGTATGCCGTCCTGTGTGTTTCATATAAACAAATCACTGAACATCTAGTTTCCTCGGACAGTTCGTCCACAATATCGTCAGACTACTGTTTATGAAGTGTGGCTGCTGGATTTGTGTGCTCGTCTGTAACGCCACTGATTCCAGACTGTGATTTATTTCCTGTCTCTGCTCGCTGAGAAACACCTGAAAGCGCCTGAGCTTTCTTAGCGAATGCAGCAAACATATGCAGCTTCACCGCGCAGCATATGACATGCGTAAAAAAACGAAAAAACACACCTGCACCTGTTAGTTTCTATGCAGACACACACACACATCAGGTGCATCAAAACTGGCACGGATGAAGGATGTACGCCTCTGTTCCGTTTCCAAGCATCAAAGTGCAATTTTTAATCACGTGTTGCCCAGATTGGCACAGACCAGCTTCCTTACGACGAGTACCTATATGTGCGTCACATCTGGTGTGTGTGTGTGTGTGTTCACAGCTTGTTGTCAAGAACACACTTCTTTTTTTCCAGCGCTCCAGGCAGGCAGGTGCGGGCAGTGAGGTTGTAATTGCACAGACTGGATAGCTTCTTGCACACTCTCACCAAATTCCAATTGGTTTGAAAGCCATTGCTGATGTCTTCGTCACACCGAAATAGCTGTTCAATCAGATCTCCGAAATTACTGGGTGAAGTTTGATTGTTAACTGGCGCAGACTTGCAGGTTATATGGCCAGTGTGTGTTCGCTTGAGCAAATGGATTGTGGAAATGGGCAGGAGAGGCGGAAAATCCTGCAGGGGCAGTCAAGGTTGCTGCCCAAAAACAGCACGAGAAAATAAGTAGAAAGAAGTTCACGTTGCAGAGCGCGCTGAGGTCGATCCGAGCAGAAAAAGTTGTTCCTTTAACATCCCACTTTATGATTTTAGTGACCCTTGAAGAGGAGTATGTTAGAACATGGCTGTGAGCGTCTCCTCATACAGAGCTTGAAGAAAGGCGCCCCCTCATCCTGCTTTAGTTCACTTAGTTTCACTCAATTTGTGGAAGCCATGATTGTGTCATTTGGTTCCAACAACAGCTGAGGAAAGATATCCTAATGTTGCTGTTTGACGTCAGAATTTTCAAAATAAAACTGTGAAACCTCTGACTTTAAAAAAACAGCCTACCTAGCCTACTTACTCACGGTAAAAACCAAATAAACAAAGCAAAAAATGACGAAAAAAATGAAATCGGAGCTAGTTAACAAAGTTTCACTTCCAAAATGCTCCTAGAACGCACCAAAACCGTGATGAGGCTGCGATGTGACAGAAGCGTGCCTCATGGGGTCCAGACGTTTTTAAGTACTGGGATCAACTAGAATGGTTTAAAAAATCTTGAATGGCAGTAGCTCTTTCTATCCGTCCGTCCATCCAAACTAAAACATCTGTTCGACTCGATTGATTACCGAGAACTTTTGTGGAGATGTTTATGTTCGTGGAAAGATGCACCTTCCTTGCTCACTCACTTGCTCCTCACGAGTATGAGGTTGACATTTGTTGTTGTCTTGTCAACTATCGGATGGATTTCCACGGCATTTGGTACAAATGTGGTGCCTAGAAGATGAATCCTAATGACTGTAGTCATCCCCTTGAATTTCATCTAGCAACCCCAGCATGTCAAAGTTGTTGTTGTTTATGACATGTCCTGTCATGCTTATATAACATGGTAAACACTACACCTGTTGACTGTTAGTATAACCTCACTGAGCCGCTGTAGACTCCATTTAACTTCTAAAAGCGTTGAACATCCAGCCAGCATCTGTCTAAAGCTATGATTGATGAAACGAAGGTTTGTGGATATACTTGGAGTGAAACTTGCTAAAATAAGATCTGTCCTTCATACCTCTGATGATCACAACAAACTCATAATTAACCGCAATCAGATGAGTACGGGAGCGATGGTGGGGTGGCTCCGCAGGGCTGAGAACAGCCTGGTGATTCTGTTAATGCAGAGGTCAGAGCGTGTGACCTCTTTTCCACGCGGAGAGCATCGACACACGGCACAAGTGGCGGTTAATGGAAAGTACAAAGTGCTCTAGAATCACCTAATTTTCTCTGCGGCAGCCTGCAATCACTGTAACATCACCCTAAGCACACGGAGAATTATTTAGCCATTGTAAATGAGAGGTCACGCGGGAAGAGAGGGGACAAAAGAAAACAAAGGAAACAAAACGCGGAGAATAACAATACCTGATCATCTGAAAGGATGCAATGGGGATGATTAAGAGCAGGTTAATATGTACTGGATGATATTTAACAATGGAGCGTGCCAAAGTGCAGACGCTTTCTGGATTTAGGAGTTTTTACTTCTACTCTGAGTCCTGTTTTGCACCAGCGTGCGTCTGTTCCCATTTTGTGACAGCCTAAATGATTTTGTTCAATCCAGGGCTCACAGTTCAATACTGCATTATAATATTGTTAAAGTAATTGGAAAGCTTTCCGAGGCCTTTCTTACAGCACATACGGAAAAAAATACAGATGTTGGGCCACCAGGAGCCTCGCGAGCAGCTTAAAGTCCTCTTGGCATTGATTGAAGTCTATGAAGGGGAATAAAAACCTCTCTTCTCAAAGATAGTCCCTCATTTAGTGTCTCGATGAGCGCGGTCTGATTTGTCACTTCAAGATCTCCCAGACATGTTTCAAGTGGGTTGAGACGCGATGAATTTATAGGTCATGATTCCTATGATTTTAATATCAAAACCAGACGGTGACCTCTTTACGCGCCGCCTGAGAGCGTCTGCATTCGACGCCCGTCCGTACGCCTTCGTGATCGCGGCGTTCTTTCACTTCAGCAGTAAGCTGCTTCTCATATAAAGTATAAAGATTTGTTCATTCACTTTTAAACAGCGAGATTTAAATGAAAGTGCGTCGTCTGGAAATGATGATAGAACTGAACATCTAAACGAATCCGGATCACTGGACATCAAACTGGCTGTGTGGAAGCTATTTTATTTCCCGAGCCACGCTCCCCTTAAACTCGGTAATTCTAGTTGAGAACCTGGATAATATGATGGGAGCCAAAATAGTCATTCTGGCTACAAAAGGCTGACATGCCTTTAACTACAGGGCCACTTAACAATCTCTAACAACCATGTATTTCCCCAAAAAAAGGCACAAAACACACAAGAATCATGTCACCCACCAGAAAACACTTTGTAAACGCGTCAGCTCCCGTTCCTCGAGAAGCATTATGATCCAGTCGGCAATTTCCTTGACAACTCTATTTGATGACACTATCAAAACACACCAATGGGACGTAATGTGTTGAGAAAATACATACTGACATATGGAAAACAAGTAACATCCGTCTGGGCCCAACCTGTAAAGCTAATTGACCAACCAATCAGTGTCTAGGAATCATCCGAACTCATTGTTTAGGTCTTAAACCTTCCTCCCATACCAAATATGTATTCTCGCCTTTTGTCTGTCTGTCTCCAACTTCCAGACCTCATGTTGTGACCCGTCCTCTACCCTTTGTTGCCCAATCCTTTCCCTTACCTTCCCCACCTACATCATGTGCAACTATGGCTGTTTTCTGTATAAAAGCGTTCCTATTCAACTCACTCAGCTCAGACACCCTCTGTGACCGTCAGTTCACCAGTGGGCCGGCATGCTTTAATAAACTGACAGAGGGGATTGTTGTGGGAGCACAGCACGGTCCGGCACTTTGTGAAACGAGCAGAGCAACTCTGAAGCAAGAGGCCGTCACTCACGTGGCAGAGCAAGATGTCTATTAATTGGACAGCTGTCAAAGTATTTTTGACAAAGACACCAAACCCCAAACTGGTTTCCATGAGAGTGCATGCTTGATAAAGTTTCTTTAGATGGAAGTATCCATAAATGTTATACGGCAGACTGTTAATCTTGACATGGATCAACACAATCACTCATAGTCAGGTCCAACTTACATGTACATGTTCAACAGGTAAGTCCTTTTAGCTTTCGTTTGATGGCCATCGACTCCTGGGAGATATATTGGCTCTTTAGCAGCTACAAGTGGCAGTTTCTTCACAAGCTAGTCAATAAATTTCTGTGTCTGCCATCTGGTGCTGGGCAGGTTGTATACAGTGGCTTTATGTGCTGCTGTAAAACCAATAAAATGAGCTAAAAGAGGCTGAAAAGCTCAGTAAAAATCTCACTGTGTTTTTCTTCAGGTAAATAGCAGACTGCAACGTCAAAAAGCCCGGTCCAAATCACCGACTTTCCTTTCCATTCCATGAGATGCAAGAAACCAAGCATGCAGATGAGGCCTTGTGCCGTGTGCCCAGTCAAATGTGAACCTTGTATCCTGTGTGTGCGTTTATGCATGCATGTGCTTGGAGAATATGAGTCTGAGAAGAGAAAGGGGGGGTACTTCCTCCTCTTTCCCTCGCCGCTCTGCTCGGTTTAGATGTGGGTCGTGTGAATTTCCTCACTGCTGCATCTCAGCTCTCAGCCTGGCTCAGTGCTTTGAAAAGGAATGCCCACACCGTGCCAATTAGGCTGGTAATCTAGCTGACATTTGTGTTCGCGACTCCGGGACCTGGACAGCATCAACAGCTCAATTCGGTGGGCTTGAGGTGTTGGTGGTGGAAGGTGGGGTGAATTACGCCGCTATAAATGAGAGCAAAAAGGAAAGAATACCCGTGGTGACGAAGCCAGCTTTAATAATGCTCTAATACTACTCTGTTTGGTAGCTGGCTAATAATGCTCTTCTCTGATTTTGCACTGATGGCACGAGAAGAAAACAGCAGCACGACGGAGGATTGATTTCTTGTTTTCTCCACTTATTTTTGTTCGATTGCCGCAATTTGATTTTCCGAAATGATTTGAAAGAGTTCTGCATAATGAGAGCAAAACCTTCAAGGCATCTTCTGCCATTTTGGGACATAAGCGCGTCTTTACTGGAGATTCGATGAGAAGAGAAGCATCATTTCTGACCTGTAGAGAGACTGGTCAAGGATGAGTTAGGCTTCGCTGATGCAAGCTCATTTCTAGCTATAAGCAACTTTAGGAAATATGCGAGTTACAAATCAGGCATCAATAAAGTTTTCTTAAAATGATATGCTCGAAGCAATGATACAAAAATGGGTCATGTACTGGCCAGCTTGATCTCTAGAAGAGTACTCCAGAGCCTACGGGCCCTGATGGCAAAAGCCTGGTTACTCTCAGTCAACAGCTTTGACCTAGAGACAAGAAGATCTCCAGTCAAAAAGCTCAGACGTTTAACTGAGAGGCGAACCACGCTGGGCCATAAAAGAATCAGCCCTGAATTTAACTAGCGACCAACGAGGGAGGCCTACGATCGGCGCCGTGCCGGGGTTAGACTACTTGGTGCCTGCTCTGTTTGGAAACGGAGAGTCGTAGTCGTAGAGTCTTTGTGGCACCTCACACGTCAACGGTGCCGAAGATGAAACATAATTACAGATGAAAAACTGGAAATATGACTCCATCCATTTAGATTAAGAGCAGTTCTGATTATATATTGTAAGATTCAGTGTCAAAAGCAGCACTGAAGTCGAGGAGCAATAAAATAAAAACACTCCCCAGCATCAACACACGGTGAATCGTTTGTAATCCTAATGAGCAGTTTTGGTACTGTGTTCTTTAAAAAAGAAAGAAACCCAGACTGGAACTTGGAAATTTTTCTTTTCTATGTATTAAGCTCATTAAACTGATTATACTGACTGTAATTTTGGCGAGAGGAAGTGGAAACAGTCACTCAACTTTCCATTAGTGACTTCTTGAGTCCTGCAAAGGTCAGTTCTCTGGGAGAGAGGTTTGACTTCTCTGGACAGATTTCAATCTCTTCCTTATCACACCGTCACCAGGTCTCAGATAATAAGAAGACGACGAGAATTGGAATAATATTTGAAGGCAAATTATTGTACTGTAGTTATTATTGTTGTTGTTGCTGTGCATCTTTGTGAGTGAGAAGACGAGCACAGTTCCCAACAATGATTATGTTGTAGTCAGTTTCACGGCTGCAGGCTGCAGCACTCTCACTAAATACTGGTCCAAACTTTTGTCCCTGTTAATCACTGACACAAACGTACCATCTAATCTCTAGATTAAAGATATTTTGTACCCTCATTTCCCCCCCATGCTATAGATGGGTTGAGGAGGTTGGAGAATTTAGTCAACCAAGAATTTATAGTTACAGTTTACTGTGAAATATTGAATTGGAATGGAGTTACATTTGCTGCTGTTTCCTAAAATATTATAATGTTTGAGCTGTATCTTTTTCACTTATCTAGCTTTAAAGCTTACAAGTAAAACGAAAGTTACGGCTGCGTGCCAAAGTGTTACCAAAATGCATTTTGGCATCCTGTGCTTCCACATAAAACATTTTAACCATTTTCAATCCGGCATTGTTCACATTTATGTTTACTAGCGTTCTGGGGCGTCGCTGCATATCATGGTGTGTTACTGTGTGAAACCAATGACAGGACTGTGTACGCCATCAGTCCTACGTGCACACGTGCATCCCCGGCAAGATAAAAATAGGACGCTACAAGAGTTTAGCTCTAGTCCTTCAAAACAGTATCAGTTCCTTTAGTCTCTATCTGTTGTGTGACCAAAGCCTTGCAGGCTGTGGTCGCCCCTCCAGAGTCTCATAGCCGCCTCCAGCTGATTACTGTGTTTGTGCTAAGCTAGGTTAAACCCATCTTGGACTTCTCTGTGTACTTAATGTATTAAGATACAATAGATTGATTTTCTCATTTAATTCTACGGCAGACAAGCTCATTTCCCGAAATACTGGCCCACGTTGCTTGTTAAGAGAGACAACTCCAGGTTAACGTTGCAGAATGTTTGTTTGGTTAATTAATTACTGGACAAATGTGAATCCGCCTTAATGGATTCGATTAACAAGACAGCGGCAGATGCAGAAGATAGAACAGGTTTGGAACTCTAATGTTTCTCAACGTGGCAAACCTGTTTTAAAAGGTTTTAAAACTAAAACTCAGCTCATTAAACAAAAGCTGGACGTAAACCTTTTACTTCTATCCATCAGTTCCATCCATATTTATCAATATCATCAAATGTGCTCCAGTAATTTGTTTTTAATGAAGTAATTTCACACTCACATGGCAGACAACAACAACAAAGGATGGAAACTTTTTCCAAAATTATGATCAGAAAGCATAGCATCCCGGGAAGTATGCTTATTTCAAGTCATTGCATGCTCCCACAGCCACAACAACAACAACAGAACATGGATAATTTAATGAGTTTGGCTTTTAATTGCGCTAACCAAGGATGTAATTGTAAGTAAACCGACCCAAAACTCACGCCTTGGAGAGAAGTATCAAAGTTTGGCTTAAATTGGTGTTTGTTTTTAAAGATGACCAACTGGTGGGAGACAAAATTAATCGTCAGATGAACAGAACAAACAAAAGAAAAAAGAAAAAAGGAAACGCTTCTCAGTTTGGTCCGAAATTCAAAAAGGGAACAGAAACAAAGAGTGATGAATATTCCAGAGCTAGGAAGCGAGGAGTCATCAAAAAAGGAGACAAGCATCAGAAACGAGTGACACAAGCGAAAAAGGAAATGAAGATCTCTGCTGAAGCAGAGCCACGGCAGGCACTTGGAAACATGACAATGGCTCACATGCGCGATGGCACTGATCAACCTCCAAGCCGAGGAAAAAAGACCAAATGGATTCGCATGTCTCCATCCAAGCTTGATAATATATCAGCAGATCTCATGAATAAAATAATAAAAGTCCAAAGAACGGGATGCAGAGTATCATCCACATGGATATCAGAACAAAAAGTGTTTGTCCTGCAAACTGCAAGGTCAAATACACAAAACCAAACGATGTTTATCTTAACCGTAATTATTTTATCTGACAGAATAATCTAGAGAACATGGAAGTAAGATTGGGATTTCGTGTGATGACAGAGCGCCCTGCACTCATGAGTAAATTAGTATTTGATGGCAACATCTCCCCCCCTCCCTCCATATTTTTGTAAGATTAAATTTTGTACACAATATGACTTCGATGAAATTGCTTTCCATCTTACAACATTGTAGTCTGCATAATTAGAATAATACACAAGCGTATCAGATGCCTCCTCTTGCTTGAAGATGTGCATCAGTCCCATACGGAGGAGTCGGAGTTCCTCCAGGCCTCCTCCTGCTACCATCAAGCTGGGGCAGCTGGTGGTGGTGGTGGTGGGTTGAACACAGCTGAACACAGCAGTGCTGGTAGGCTATAGCAACAACCCACTCCATAACAACTGGCACAGGAATTAAACACAGAAGGAGCTATTGTAGTGAAGGCCAACAGACTGGAGTGTATATGCATGGTGTGAGCTGAAAATGCTAAAGCATGCAAAGTAAGCAGAAAACATGCAATACCAGGCTGATTACTCTTCGACTGCGAGGATTAACTGATGCCCATCAGAGCACCAACACAAAAGTGAAGCAGCCACATATTTATACACACTCACAAGCTCAAACAAAAAGTTCAGCAAACTTTGTCAAAAACTTTTGTTAGGCTACGCTGCGAGATGCCGCAAAATCCTCAACACTTGCAGCAACACCAGATTTTGTTCTGATCCTGAAGCAGGTTACCAGGATGAAGCAGCACTTTTTGCTCGTTGTGTTTTGTGTTGCAGTTTGGGACATATCTGCACTCAAGCCTGTGGTGAACCTGCGAACAGTGTGAAGCGGGGCGCCTATTTATTAGTGTGTGAGATCATTGCAGGAAACGTTTCATCTGTCAGTCTATTTAATCTTAATGAGTCTGATCAGCCAAAACCAATAACTAACATCAGACAACCTTATCATACTTCAGCTTTGGCATGTTTTGGCAGCCTAATGGTGATGTGTGTGTGTGTGTGTGTGTGTCATATTGGAGAAGTTTCCCGCACATACACACACTTTATTAAAGTATATGAGCCAGCAACTTTGAAAACTTTCAGGAGTTTGGACCATTTTGTGTTTTGATATTTTCTTCAGATTTCCAGCTGATACTCTCACATCTCATCTGCAGACAACACTCTCCCCTCTCTCTCAGCCGCCATGATTCCTATCGCACGTAATAACACTATTTGTTCACAGAGGAAATGGTTTTCACATTTGGAGCACACTCTGCTGGACTACATCTGAGCCAAACTCAAACAAGCGTTTTGTGATGAACCCAGAGGTTGCATTACACTTTCTGACCAACATAATTATTAAACGTCATTTTAATTTCCATCTTTCTTTGGACATAAAGTCCATTTAATAACATTTCATTTTAAAAACCAACTTGATTGACCAACATTCAATATACAGTCAATGCCACATAATGCAGACGAATGATTTTCACCTCCTCGCTGTCACTTGCTTCCCCCGTAACATTAGCTGCCGCTGGCTGATAAACATTATCAGTATTACTTGCTTGTCCTTCATCCTCCATGGCATCATCCCCACCCTGTTTATCAACAGCATCATAATTATCAGGCTTTCTGAAAGACCGCGGGACTCTCGGCCTCTCTGTGGCATTTTTTGATTGCTGAGCTATGTGTGGCTAAAGCCGGCGAGGCTATGAGGTCATGACGTGAGATCAGAAACAAGACTCAATGATTGCTAATTAATATGCACACTCGCCACCAACAGATGGTCTACATGTGGTTATTGGCAGTGTTGCATGTGAATTACTTGTTACGTTACAGAAGACTGCCCGAAGACAGACATATTTGTTAAAAAATAAAGCTGTCAATTGGTTATAATGGGTTCATTGGTTAAATACAGGACCAAAGTTATTATCCAGCATATTGCTGAGTATTTGTATAAACTGGTTTAGTTTGATATTTGGTTACTGCAACCACTGGACGAACTTGAGACTAGTTTCTTACACCATGCTCAGGTTTAATATTAGAATTTGGACAATAGTCATAACCAAACATACATGAGGACATACATGTGAGATCAGAGACAAGACTCAATGATTGCTAACTATTTAATTATTAGGCACATGTGGCACCAACAGATGGTCTACGTGTAGCTATTGGCAGTGTTGCATGTGAATTACTTAATGTTACAGAAGAATGCCTTCAGCGTGTAAATCTGTCAAAATGACGGACAGCCTAAAGATTTTGACATCTTTGTTCAGTCAAGTGGTTATAGTAACAGGTTCAAACCGGTTACGGGCAGGTTCAAACCGGTTACGGGCAGGTTCAAACCGGTTACGGGCAGGTTCAAACCGGTTACGGGCAGGTTCAAACCGGTTACGGGCAGGTTCACGATTACGAGCAGCTTCATGACAGTTAAGGGCAGGTTCAAACCGGTTACGAGCAGCTTCATGACAGTTAAGGGCAGGTTCAAACCGGTTACGAGCAGCTTCATGACAGTTAAGGGCAAGTTCAAACCGGTTACGAGCAGGTTCATGACAGTTACAGGCAGGTTCAAACCATTTACAAACCAGTTCAAACTGGTTAAAGACAGGTCCATCATATTTTCAGTACTGCTCCAGTATCAGCAGTACATAAACTGGTTTAGTTTTACATTTAGTTACTGCTACCCCCGTCTGGATACCAAGACTGGTTTCTTGGACCACACTCAGGTCCAGTATTGGGATTTTTTGGGAACAATCCTCTAAAATTACTTGCACATTTATAAAAAAAGGTACAGCCATAATTCCAGGACATCATTATGTCTGGAAGGTTTTTCTTTTAGGTTCAGGATACTTAAATTTAGTCCTAAAAACAGTTTTACTCTTTAAAAGAGTGATTATTGTTTAAAATATGATGATCAACTCAGCGCCCATCACTAACTGACCTGCACTTCAGTACTTTGTCATCGCTCAGCGTGCATGTTTCAGGTTTTGACATTTAAAGTTTCTCTCCGCCAGGCTTCGTGGAGCAGGCGGGACAATCTACTGCTGCAGTGACACTGAAGCCACAGACGCCCATTCATCTGGCCTTTTGTTTGTCCTAGTGAAAGTCCCCGTCATTGGATCACAGCCTGAGTCATTTGTTACTGTAGCGTTTTCTGTGTGAAACCATGAAGCGTGACAGCCCATCTGGACCAGGCACAAATCAAAGAGGCCCATAATACAGCAGACAGATGTTGTCCTCTGTCCGCCCACAAGCCTTTTCTGTGCTGATGCAGACAAATACTTGATTCCATTCACACATTCACTTTGAGACGGCGAGACGAGGTAACAAATTACAATGTAATTAGTACGTTTCACACAGTACACTCACAGCCCATAATGTTGATTTCTACAATCTCCCTTCAGGGATACGGCTATCAAATTAAATATATGCATAACACAAACTCTATGGACGGCTTATGGGGGAAAACAAACGCCTCTACTCTAAAATGTATGAGCAGCTGATTCAACATCTAACAGTACAACATGGTCACCTTAACTTAAAACATATGGTTAACATCTGTGCATCTTTCGAGCGGGAACTAATTATTTTTCAATCTGTTGGATTTGTGTTTTGACAGTCACAAACTCAAAAACATGAGGTGGCAAAGATGAGGCAGTACACTCGTGTCTCAACATCTATCGAATTTCCAGATTCTGTTGTATGCCCTCTAACTGAAGTCACAAAGGGAAACGTACCAGCCACCTTTTCCAGCAAGTGTCGAGACTGTTTAAGCAGAGCTGAATTAAAAAAACACAGCAGGCAAAACATGGAGTTGAAATCTTAAACCAGCTGCTATCACAGCTTTCCGTTTTTATATTCACGATAGCGCTTAAATCAGAGCGATGTGTCTGTTGAAGGTGTTTTGTAGCCGAGCATGATCTTAATGGCTTCTGACTGGGACAGAGCAAGTCCTGCTAGTTTTTTCTTTGTGTCATGTTTTCTAGACGAGGATCTGCATAGTCTCTCACCTCGGCTTGCGATTTGCTGGATCACTAACAACTATTTAACTTTTTGAGGAGAACTCTTTTTTTTTCTGTTTTCCCTCTGATGTGATCCTGATTGCTCCGTCTCAAATCTCTCTCATTTACAGAGTTTCCTGAAACGGCTACGATAGCTGCTGTTGGATAAACAGGAGTGTGAGCTCACAGCACAGTGGTAGTGTTTGTACCACAGGTGTCTGGACCACTGCTGTTTCAGCCCGAGGGCCTGCGTGAATGCTGACGGGAAGCTCAGCCAGTGTTATGCCAGAACCTGAGCTGGGCGATCGTGCAGTGTGATGGGGTTAATGTGGAAATAATGACAGAGGCTCCTTATTTTTTTAATCAAAAGTAATATATTAATAACAAATATACGTGTACAGCTGATGCAGTGACACTGTTCGATTTTTTTAACAATTAGATAGACATAAGCTTCGCAATGTTCCTAAAATTCTAATTAAAAACTGTCGTTATGACTCGATATGATCAAGTGTTTTTTCGGGAGTGGTACTGCTGATCTCATTTATTAGTGTCACAGCAGTATGAACCCCAAACAACAGATTTATTTATTATATAAAGACACCAAAGTGAAGATTTTGGGGCCAAAGGAGAATTTTTCATTCCACAAATTTGTGGCCACGCAGAAGTCCACTGGGCAAAATTGGAAGCAAGGCTGATCAGCGGCACCATAATCGGGTTTTATGATACGTCCATGATGTTCTCTCACCACACTATGGAAGTCACATGTACACCTGAATCTGACACCATCAATAACATAATCACCTTGTGTGATCAGAGAGTCCTCGAGTGCAAGCTGTGGGCTCCTCCAGTCAGCTTTCCTTAAGCTGATACATACAGTAAACTGCATCATCTTGTTCAATCTGAATTAAGTTAGTGGTGTTTTTTTTAACTATACGTCAGCTTAAAGCCTCTATGGGAACACAATGAATAAACTGAAGGCAACACAGATTACTGGGATTGTCTCATTTTTCTAAAAACATACGCGATTAGAATGATTGTAAATCTGCTGGTTTACACAGTGGTTAACAGGTTTAAGTCATTTATTAGCAAAGACACGTATACATGTTTGTTACATTACCAAAAAGCTTACGCTCCCTGAGCAGCTATAAATGTGAGACGAGATATAGACCATGTGACCCCAGGTTCAATTCAGTCATTCCACTTGATCCACTCCTGTGATCTAATGAATGTCCTCTCTCACCCACTCCTTTCACAAGGACCATTGATTGCTCTCTGCTCTGTTGTTGCTGCTCAGTACTGGACCATAATACATAGGTGCTAATTCTAAAGGAAAGGCACACACACACACACACACAGACACACTTCAGTGAAGCCCCAGGCCCAAGGGGATTCGATATTGGATGTTATCTCCCTCAGTCCTGGACCGCACGGTGACAAATGAAGGCTTTCACTGTGCCGCAACCACAAAACCAAGTGCTTTATAGCTTCCATCAAGACACGTGTACATCATATTGAGTCAAATAATTCTTCATTTATGTGTATCTGTAACTATTCCCTCCAATAGTTAACAGGATTAAAATGGTTTATTGGCTCCATCTCTCCACCAAATTGTTTCTTAATCCACTGAAGCGTGCTGGTTCAGGTACAGCGCGGTATACAGGTTGCTGAAGAAAGTCCAATAACAGAAAGAGAAAAGCTGATCCAAACAGAAAACAACTTTGTTTTCAAGCGATTTTCTACCACGAGGTTAACGGTGTGCAGCACAAACTGAAGTAATGACCTCGTCTTGGTTAATTAGCTTCCTACATGCCTTCCTAACAGTGACTCAGCTCATCTGTCAGTGAATCCTCTCATTGACTGCTCTGGAGTAGGTTTATGCATCTGTTGACACGTTCATGCGCTGACTATTTTCAACTCGAGGTTATTATTAAGCACAGTCGTAACGGTGAATATTTCTGTCTGTGTTGTTTGAAGTGTAATCAAAGAATTTTTTAATGTCAATAAAGAGAAAAGATTGTGAAAGAGTCGAATTAGCATGAAGAAAATAAAATCATTGTTTCCTCTTGTCCCGGCTCCTCTCTGCACTGCAGCCCTTGTCAGGAGTGTCTCTGCAGTTGTCCTGGAAGGACTGTAGACAAACATGTGACACCTCGGAGACACATTGTACCGCTTCCTTTTTTTACTCCCCACGACTGCCCCTGTCAACCTGCAGTCACCAGTGCAACAACAAGAACATGATCTCTCACCAGCTTACCACCAGTAAACACAGTCAACTTTTCCCCTCGGAATGCATGGTGGGTTCACCGACAGGAATAAAACCACGTCCTTAACAGACATTTTAAAAGACAGGTATTCAAAAAGTGAACCCAAATGCAGACAGGAAGGGAGGATAAATAAAAAAAGGTAACTTTAATAACGTATAAGAGAAAAATAACAAAAAGGTATCTGAGGAGAGTTCAGGTAAAAAACAAGCTTAATCCAACAATCTAAAGAAAAATCCCATGAGCATCAGTCCAACATTGGAAAAAAAGGATTCACAAAATGAAATACAGGGGTGTCGTTCAGCTCAGGTGGGTAGAGCATCCGCCCCATGTACAATCACATCCTTGCTGCGGCAGCCTAGGGTTCGAATCCGACGTGAGACTGTTTCCCGCATGTTATTCCCCGTGTCTCTCTCCCCACATTTCCTGTCTCTATCAAATAAAAAGGCCAAAAAAAGTTCAGAATGAAATACAGTACTGATACAGAATTCACAATGAGCAGGAGAAGACACACGAAAACCAAATAAACCAAGCAAGACAGGAACTAAATACAGAAGTGAAGGCAAGATGACAAGACAAGAGTCACAGGTGAATGGAGGTGATCCCAAACCACAGACACCCTGGACAAGAAAATGACCAGTCATGCTGACATTCACACCTCCAGGCAACTTTAAAGGTCATCAATTAACCTATTAAGTGCATATCTTTGGACTGAGGGAGGAAGCCGGAGTACCTAAAGAGAAGCCTCTAACCATTGCACCACCATGCCGCCTAGAAACTAAATTTCTGCAGTGGTGGGCCAGAAAAACCCTTCCTGTCCTACTTCTTTGCCACTAAAGCTCGAAGACTAGCTTAAGCCCACAATGACTGGACAAATCACATGAAAAATGTTTTCTGTACTGATGTTTTAGTGTCTGAAGTGGATGGTCAGTAACCACCGGGGATCTGGCAGCAGACGACCATGCAAACCCGAAGAGAACGCCCACTATTGCATATTCTTGCACCAAAATAAACATGGATGACAGCCAACAGCCGGCTCAGTTTATATGCAGTGACATTTGCGCTGAAAAGGCCAAAAAAAAAGACGGCAGTTTGGGGTGAGAGCCTCCATCTCAGTTGCCCTGTGCATCACCACACACACCACACCTTTCATTTATTTCCACTCCTCAGGCGACATACAAGCATGACGCACAACCGCCAGTCGCAAATATCAAACTTGTCCAAACATGACTGCCGGCAACTTCATCTGGAGATGGAAGATTAGAATCTTTACACATCACACTCCTCATTTGATTTTATCGGCTGACCATCAACAACAATCGACCCGTAAACTGGAACAGACCAGTCCAACTGTGTCCGTAACTGTTATTTCAGTCGTGACGCCCCAAATCAAGCGAGCAGCTCTGCGGCTTTATGGAAATATAACAGAATATAAATCTTATTGTTTGGAGAAACTCTTTACACTTGATGTTGCCAATAGATAGATCAGAACCGGCTTGTCCCAGTGGAAGTGGAAGCAAGTACCCAGTATCGTGATCAATTTCCCAAAGTTATACTAAATTTCCTGAAAATCAGTTCAGAAAATTGCGCTGTAGTTTACGCACCTGGTTTACTGTCATCGATCGATACAGTAAACTCTCAGTAAAGGCTCAGGTTAGCAAGAGGTGGAGACGTTGAGTTTACCCTAAACTACAGCCCTGGATCTCTCACTATTGGGCCACACCTCTCTGTGGATGTCAGAGTTTGAGCCATAACAAAAGCGGAAAAATGCGGCTGCAACAGTCGAGGTAAACCTTGTGTTTAGACGTAGATAATCTGCAGCCCCTCGCAGCCAGCTGAGGAGTCGGTCAATATAAAACAGTGCAGTCATTAAATTATTTTTTATTTTAAAGATTTCTGGAAAAAAAACTGTGAATCACTGCAACCATGAGAAGCCCTTAAGCATTCAATCACATGCTTTGCGGGGACAGCAAATGTCCTGTTAAGGATGGAAAAAGTGACGTCTTTGAAATTATTCTCCGTGTTATTATTAAGGCTGTTATCGTGGTTATTCCTGGTTTTTCCTCAGGCTGAAAAAAAATGATGTGTAATGGTAACCAATGCAGGATATTCCAAATGTATTTTTATTACTGTATAAATTAACTTTTGACCTGCACTATTAGAAAGAGTTTAAATTATTTCCTTCCTTAATTCCGTCCGCAGGCTAAAACAGTCCGTCATCGTTCTTACCAGCGACCACTATTGTGTATTAATTAACTGTTGTTTACTTTCAAACACAAGCGCTCTCCAGCACGCTGCCAAGGCTTCTCAAGTGCCAACAAAATTGCCAGTTCCAGAGAGCGAACGCTCTTGTTTTGCCAACCAATTTATTTTGAAAGACTCTTTAAAAACAGGATAACATTGTTATTTTCCCAGGCATTATTTTTACCAAACACTCCTGCCTCGGCTGTATAGCCATAAATCATCACTTTACAGGAGACTGTAGTCTGACAGGCCGATGCTTATGTTGTTTACACTGAATATGCAGATAGAATAAAAGCATTTCAAATGATTTACACATCTTTTTTACACCGACATGAGACAGAAAAAATTCAAACTACTGTATAAGCAGAGCTCATTTTTGCCGACAATGCGCTTCAAGTTCTTGTTTCAAGCACTCGCACTATTATTTTTGTAATTATTCCAGCCAAGGAGAAAGCCTGTGGCACTTCTTTTTATTTTCAGCAGCTCGTACCGTTTTACTGACAATATTGCTTTATGATTAACACAGCTGAGATTAAATGTTCCCCGCTGTTGGCAGCCAAAAGAAAAGTTCAACCTCTTCCCCTTAAACAAAAGACATTGTAAGTATTAGTGTAAAATATACTGAAATATCAACCTGCACCTTCATGGATGCGTCCGCATGAAACCTGCATATATTAAGTTTAAGCATGTCAGGTGTTCTCAAACGTTTTCTCCGTCTTGCCATTTGACTTGCTACAAATCATATCATCATTGTGGTTTCAGATGAACAAGCTGCTGTCCAGATTTTTCAGCGGTTCAAATAGGTCTGGTGCTGAACGATAGAAAGAAAAAAGAAAAAAAAAAGCCAAGCCAGTCAAAGCCTCACGGGCAGGATTAGGAATGGGAACGTCATCCGTACAGACAGGAAAATACACAGAAAGAAGCCATGCAAGGTGTTAGCCACCTCACAGAAATAACAGTTCAGTCTGATTATCAGGCTGCTATGTAGTACGTCACACTGAAATACTGAAGTCTTCTACAGATGGACTTCATTTTGGTGCCCATCATTTTACAGACTTTACAACCAGCACTGTTGTCATCTTTCTTTGGGAAATGAAGACACATTTTCTCTCCCTCCATCGTCACTTCTGTTGCACAGCAGCGTAGACTCGTCTTCTTTTGCAACATGCAACTCTCTGAAAACAATAATACCATCGATAAAATTCATTATTGAAACTCAACTGTGGTTGGTGTCCAGCCAAAAACAGTTTCTCTGCCTCTTTTACAAGATTTTCCTTACCACTGTCGCCAAGTACTTGCTCATGGTGGGAATTGTTGGGTCTAGACTATGGACTACAGTAACTTACTCTGGACTCCCATCCCTGGTCATGATGCTTGTTTAATGTCTCTAAAGGGCAAATCTGGACTACGTCAGAAGTAATCATTATGAACTTTAGGAAACCTAAATGCTTCAAATCTGACTAAATCTTTCCATGTTACGGCCAATGATTGGACCTCTGCCAGTCAATTTCAGTTTGAAGGGGCGCCTCAGATCATATAATTTGGTTTTTGCTTGGTGGAGCAATCTTTTGATTTGCATTCAGATTAAAGATACCTTTTCTAATTTTCAAGATATTGCTGGAAAATCCAAATACATTAGCTACCAGATGCCGTGCGGTCCGGTCTGACATTTCTGTCGCTGCCTCGCATTAAGGCGCAGGAGACGCTCTTTAGCTCTACACACAGTCTCAAAAACAACAACAGTGCAGGCCGCACTGACCTCAACAAGGGCTCAAACATGGTAAGTCGGGATGGGCACATCTGCACACTCTGTTCCTATTACTAAAGGAGACTCTATTTGAGGTTTAATATCCTCTTGTCAGCAGAGCAGGTGCAGTGTGTTGAAGGGCTGCGTTACACAGAGGCAGACCTCAGATGTCTTGTCTTGCTCTATAGTTGGATCAGTCGCAAACATATTTTTAGATATCTGAGGTGCTCTGTTTTCTTTAGGTCTCCTCATCAGCTAACAGATGTAACAAAATATGGATGATGGAAGTCGGCCCTGAGGGTATTTTGCAGTGTTGAACCGGTTGCCTGCATTAGTCGTCGAGCTATTTTAAAATCCAGAAGAACACAATGTAATGAAGTTTCAGCGCTCATTTCTGTCTTTACAGCTCACTGTCTGCACAATTCTCCATTTCCACGACTGTCGACGACGCTGAGCGATTCTGTCAGTAATGAAATGAATTACCATTTCATCAGACTCTGAAAATACTCTGTTGAAACAGGAAGGTTAATCCTGCAGTAGTCGTGTCCCGATGTCGAGAGCACTCGGGAGGTGCCAGAAACAATTAACACGTATTAATAAAACCTACAAAGTACATCACAAATAGTCACACATCATCATGCACCACAGAAAATGTGTTATATAACCAACTTTTTATCATTCCCCTCACTAGTCGCCATAATCTTAAAGAGCATTTCCATACCTAGTGTAATCTTTCTGGGAATTAAAGGAATGTAACAAAACAATGTCACATTATTCATGTTGCTGATGACCTTAACTGACATTAAGGCTTATGTAATGTTGATCTAGATGAATTCTTATAACGCAGAATAAAAATAAACACGTCAAATATGCAAAGTTGTTTTAGGTAATTAAGACAAAGAAGCAGGAGGAGGAGCGACGCCAGTTCACCTCATTAAAAATCAGACATGTAACATGTTCTTGCACTGCAGTGTGTCATGCTGTTCATTGTATCTGTGTAGACCAGAGTCATGACCGCTCAGGAATAAATCAGGTTGGTGTTGGCAGCTCGGTGTACTAAGTGGTTTGTTTTTCTTGCAGGTTGATGCGGTAATTAAGTTGACATATTTCCACACATCCAGCTGCACAAAAGTGTGAATGACAGTCGGGCTAGCCTCATCTTCTCAGATTGCTCGAGTTAGTGGAGACGAGAAGACGCGAGTCAGGAAAAAAAGAGTCAAGTTTCGTGATTTGCGTCACTAGTGGAAGGAAACATTTTGGGTTGATAATGGAGAAAGCACAGTGACAGTTAATGACTTACTTCTCTAATGAGAGAAGCCGGTGGAACAGCAGCTAACCCAGAAGAACACAGTGCAAAACACTGATGTTCAGTTAGCAATTCTTCGAGCTGGATAGAACAAGTGTGACCTGATATCGCAAATTATCGTGATTAAAAAAAGGTACTAAGCTAGATCATGTGACAGAAACTCATCAATGTTGGTTTAAAATATTCAAATTTAGGAGTATCTGTATTTCATGGGTCAGCACCCCATCTGCTGGTCTTTAAAGGCCAATGCTGACATGGAATCAACCATTTGGGACTAATTTAAGTCCTGACATTTATATTAAAAAAGAATGTTAGCACCCTTGCTCTTGCCTTTGGGTGTAGAAACGAGTCCTCTCGCTTTAGAAAATCACAAAAGTTTGTTACTTTTTGATAACTCTACATCAGGGGTGTCCAAACTGTTCCACAAAGGGCCGGTGTGGCTGCAGATTTTTGTTCCAACCAACCAAGAGCTCACAGTTTGACCAATCAACTCTCTGAAGACTGAGATCAGTTGATTAAATGAATCAAGTCTGGCCCTTTGTGGAACAGTTTGGACACGCCTGCTCTACATGGTGTGTTGGCACAATGCTTTGAATTTGCGCTTTTGACGGCTGTAGAAGCTCTACCACCCTTGATGAAAACCCCATTATTAATATTTGGCTACATACCACACACACACACACACACACACAGGGCAGTTAACCTGACAGTAACAGTTCAAGTTTAAAGTTACGTTACCTCTGAATGATGGAGATGTCTCTGTTGGATGGAAGTAGATGAAAACATTGTTGAGACTTTGAGGCTTCGGCTGTTTTTAACCTACTCCCACGATTTCAGCGAGTAAACCAGGAGCTCCAAAAGCAAACACGAATCTGAATGACTGAGTTTGCACCTTGTTCTGCCATCTGCTTTCAGCACATGCTCAACAAGATGGCCGACTCTCTGTCAGCAATCCAATGAGGATCAGCCATGTAGGTGACCCACCTCTTGGGAATGCTCCACCTCCTCCAGCAGAAATTCCAAAATAAAATTCCACAACAAAACGACGACAGAAAATACAAACACACACACGGTCGCAAAATTTAGTCACAAAAAGAGGGAAAATACTCAAAATAAAGATAAAAAAATAATCAGCTCAATAAATTCTACAATAAAAATACAAGCATGCAGCTTACTTTGTCTTACCTCCTCTACACTGCGAGGAGTTTTCATGGCCACGGCCAACAAAAAAATAAGTGTTGACCAAGCTCATGTTTCGCTGGTAAGCGAACGTCATTTATTGGCTTTGATTGTATCACACCGCAGTTTAACTCCCCTTTGTATTTAAACTTGAACACACCCTCTGTCAGCTCGCAGATTTTAGAAGAAAAATCACCTGTCAGAGGCTCTTACGCTGTTCAGTTTGTGATGTTCACTGGAGCTATTTTCTTTTCTCATACCCACTTTCCCTCAATCTACCGCGTCTACTTCTACTACAGTCGGTGATTGCTGACTTTTATTGAAACCCTAGGAAAAGGGCAGATTGCGTTCATAGGCTATTCACAGTTGCTTCTCTACTTAACTGAAACTTTTATGTAGTTTTGTTGTGGGGGTATTTTATCTTGGTTTTAGCCTCCTCGGGTCCAATGCTACTGCACACAATGGCAATTTCTACAATAGTGGGTTTAGTTGAGTGTGGAAGAACTTGAGTGGTCTGCACAGGACCCCTTACCCAACCTCCATCCAATACCTTTAGGAGCTGGAACACTGAGTGCAAGCCGGGCTCTATCACAAAACATCAGCGCCTTACCTCAGGACTCTGCAGCCAGATTCCAAAATACTCTGTAAAAGCCTTTCCAGAAAAGTGGAGTCTATTATAGCTGCAGAAGCCCATGGTTTTGGAGTGTAATGTTCTGATGTCCAACACACTCTCTGTTCAGAGTGCAGCCTCTCTCAAATACTTTATTTCCCTCGAAAGGCCTGTTGCTATCAGTCAGTCCTTTGCTTTAGTTTCGCCTTTATCTTCGAGCCACCCTGTTTTCATTGTTTCCAAATATCAGGAAAGCCTTTTAGCCCTCAGCAGGATAAACACAGCTTAGGTTATCTCACCTGCCGGGCTACGTGTTAGATAATGATCATACAGTAGATTAGATGGAGGCTGGAGGCAGCCATGAGAAGTAGGTAACCTTGGAGAAATATTACACGTTTCTATAAATAAAAGTCCTTGTGGAAGAAGGGAACAAGTGAGTCGTGATGATCTAAAATACTACAGCGGAATTATCGTTGACAAGGTAATAAAACTTGTTGGGTGGTCCGAACCGTCATCGTCATCTTTCAAAACAAGAAAGCAGAGATCCAATAATGAGCGGGTTGCATCATTTCTTCCTCAGTTTCTGAAGCTTTTACAGTAAAACACCTTTGATTATTATGTACTCAAAGGAAGTGACAATTAAGCAGAGAATTATCACTCAACTCTGCAGCCCTTCTGAGCTTTTAAGCCTGGAATACAGATATTTGCACATGCAAAAGTGAACCTTGGTGACCCTGAAGAGGATAAGCCGTTACAGATCATCAGAAATCTTTCTCAGGAGTTGGTCAAAATCCAGATGAAGCCATTCATCCAGCCTTTCATCTATTATATGTGATCATATGTCTGCTGTATTCAAAGCTCGTTGAGCTGCCCCCAAGTGGCTAAAAACAGTTCATGCCTGCCAGTATGAAGGTGTTTTATTCATGCTGGAGTGCACTGTGCACTGTGCAGTGCCCACAGAGTGGAAATGGGATCATGAATGGTTGTTGTCTCCGTGTCAGTCAACTTGTCCCGGGATGTACTCCTTTTTCATTGGCTGGCAGGTGGCACTGTATGTTGCATAACATTATGTAAGAGGTCGCCTCACATGGCGAATCAACTCAGTACTTCTCTCTAGAAAGGAGATGCTGAAAGGTTTCGCAGCTCAAACGGCCAAATTTTAAAAAAGGAAAGTGTTGGAAACGTCTGTTGCTGAATCTGACAGCGGTGCAAATTAAAGCAACGCTTCCACGAGTGTCTCTAGTGAATGATGCCCTCAAGTCAGGGAGACACACTTAACTCACTGATATTTAATTGAGCTCATGTTTTAAGAGCAGAATGTCAAATACACAAATAAATAATAGATAAGCAGCTCTTTTATCTGCAGCAGTGGTAGGAGGGCTTTAATAATTTCCTCTTGTTTTTATTGTTATCGTGCTTTGACAACAAGCCAAAATGAGATACTTTAGATTTCAGCAGTAATGAAAGCATTTCAGCAGAGTTCACAATGACAGGCAGGAAAACAGGTACCATTTAATCAAGTCATTATGTCGCTGTCAACAGCATTCACATTTGTCACCATAACGGAGCGGATCATTTAAAAACATATCATCACATATTGCCGATGTAGTGAAGTTTTCCCGCTCCTCAAGGTCAGCTCACTTCACTGCCTCGTCTCATCAGCTTTCATCAGCTGATGAGATAAATCACCGAGGATTTTCTTGTCAGCTGAATACAGGCAGGAAACTGTGCGCGCCGGGTCTTTGTGTCTTCGAGCCGAGAGGGCCGAGCAACTTTTAACTGATGGTGAAGTAAACAAACAGGCTGTCAGACGGAGAGAAGGCAAGACGGCCGCGGTCAGAGTGATAAATGTCTGAATGTCACCACCTGCAAAAAGGAGACAAAGTGTTCTTGGACACATCAGACTTTATTTTTCCCTCCCACACAGATATTTGGTCTTACATTAGCAGAATGTGGAAGGGGAAGGACGGAGCCGACAGTACAGATGGCAGCACTTTACCTCCACAAAACTTTCAGGTCTAAGTGCCTTCAACAGACGGTAAATGATGCTATATCTAACCACAAAGAGAATTTCCCCTCTGGTTCACAGTAACTGCAAAGGTCTTCTGTTTTCTGAGTGGTGTGTGAATATCACCTTGGAAGTAAAGTGAGGGAAAAATTCCCCAGAAAATTTGGATAGTTTTAGTCCCAAATTGCGCCATTCAGGTAAATAACACGACTCTGCGTAACTTCTGTCATTTAGATTTAGAAATGTCGATCTTTTAGCAAAGATTCATCCGTACTGCAGTCGTTCAGCCTCTGGGTAAGCTGTCAAACAGTCGATACTAACTGCGGCCAAAGTGGACGAAGCTGGAGGTATTTTGGGTGGAAATTCAAGAGGCTCATCCAGCCTCCTTTGGAGAATAAGTAATATTCACTAAAAATCAATGAAAAGGCACCAAAATATTAGACGGATAATGTTCTGCATAATCAAAGTGTTCTGTAGTAAAACCCAATCCACCGTGGGCGGATTCACCACATTTACCTCTTTAATTCGGAGGTTCTGCTCGTGCTCTGCAGAAGTGCAGTCTCTCTGCTCCTGAAGGGGCTTTCTGAAACGAAGGTCTGTCAGAGAGCCGAGCGCCAAATATAATAAGGCAAATGTGAGACTTTCTTCAGCTCGATGCTGGACTGCAGCATCAAAAGTAAAGTAATGCTATGTTGTAAACTGCTACGTCAGTTAGGGAGGAGGTGGAAGTCAATCTATGGTGGTTAACTCATGGTGTGAGTGTTGACGGAGACGGGTGTGAGGCGTGGTAAATCTTGTGGTAACTGTTGCCACAGTGATCTGAGAGTCTGCGGGCTTTCAATGCCGCTTAACTCATTGGGACCTGTTTACATTTCCATAATTTATGTATTTTAAAACAATATGCGGATTCAGAAATTAGCTGATATTGTTAGCCATGTTAGCAGCTCCATATATCGCAACAATAGTCTGTTGTTCAGTCATTCGTGGTCCTCAGAGGATGGCCTCTTTTATAACCCAATACCTAAAAATCTAATGACGTTGCCATGATACTCTAATAAGCCAATGTTGACACCAAAGTTAGATGGCGCATTCAAAAACGGCAGTCCGCTCTGGGGTCAACATATCAAGATGACCTCCATTCATATGCTCCGTTATAAGAGCTCCCTTTTGAATGCATAGCGAGCGCGTTGTTGACCACGAGAGAGCAGAGCAGAGTTGTCAGTCTTGGACTAAATGCACAGAGTAGTTTAAGTCTGTCAGTGAATAAAGTCTGCGTTTTAAATGGTGCAAAGCAAATATTACAAAGATTTAATGAAATTTAAAATCCCTTCCTGCTCCCAAATGGTTTGGTGTTTGTGCCAATATTAGTACTGGCTAGATTTAATTATATTATGTAATTAGATTAATGTATTACAACAAATCAATAAGCTTTGATGCCATTGAGGCGTTGAATTAAATCTAGTCTTTCTGCTTCCCAGTATTGTTAAGGGACTTCTTCCTGTTGTGTATGATTTACTCAATGTGCTGCATACAAATGAATTTAAATTGCAGATCAGTTTGACATGAAATATGCAGGCTTGTCTGCCACAGTCGGTGATGTTAAGCAGCACACGGTACGTACCGACAAACAACATGCCTGCAGGAGCGTTCAAATCGTCTTCTTTTTTTCTTCGATCTCGTCCTCTTTGATCAGGATTTTCCAGTGAACGACAAACAGTGTGTAACGTTTCTACAAAGCCGTGACGCCTTCAGTTATTTAGCAGCTGAATAAAGAAGATGATTGACGGGTCACAGAGGGGATTTATTGTCTTAACCCAGTTTCCTTGTTGTTATTGTTTCTAGCTCCATTTGCACGGCAGGAGGGCCGTAAGCTGAAAGAAACATGTGACAACAAAGAAAACAATAACATTTATTTATTGATTCATAGGTTATACATTTCATGATATAATAGCGATATATTATTATTGGCAAAGATACTATAATCCAATTGCATTTCTATACATAAATACAAAATCTGAGGTAGGGCCTCAAAGATTGATGACATTGAAAATAAATAAATGCATTTCACATATATGATATATATTTTCTGTCTTTTTTTTGTTTGTTTATTTGTTTGTTTTTCTCACACCGATTTTTAAAACATATCTGTTATATATCTAGTTCTCTACTTTGAAAATCAAAGGATGTCATGGGGCTGTTGGAGGCACATATCTATATCCATAGGCAGCAGTACCTCACATAGAACACACGGGAATATATGACATTACTCAAGTAATTAGAAATTTAACCTATGCATTCCATAGGTCAGACAATAAAGTGCCAAAAAGACACAACGGACATAACAATAGGAATACTGTTACCATATGAGACAGACGATAAGCTATTCTGTGGTGTTATTTTTGAAATACATACAATATTATACCATTAGAGGACATCTATAAGGCCAATGGTTACCTGAAGATGTTTTGTAACGTATTGGCAAACATCGAGGAACACTACATGGGATATGAATGGCAGTATCACAACCTCCTATACGCAGATGACACGTTCCTTTATTCTTCTTAAGTTTGTTTTCACTACAACCTCAGTTAAAGTACTCGTTCTTTGGTTACCTATACTGCCCAAAGTTGACTTGAAGGCAAAGCGAATTGACTTTTTCTGTTTTGTTTTTGTTTTTTCTTCTTTCTTCCCCGTGAGAAGGAGAACAGCAACCCTCCGTTTCTTAACATTCATGTAGAACAAAAAGCTCCCTAACGTAAACATGCACGGACTTATACTATTGAGAGAGAGAGAAAGGACAAGGATTACTATATGGACATTGAGTTACAGCAACACAAACTGCACATGCAAGCTCTTCAGTGTTATACTTTATGAAGCGACGTGGTTTTTAACTGAACCCTAAGCCATTTTTCTGTTTCCCCTTGAAAACTAAAGCAGAGAAGCCCAGTCGAAGTGGAAACACGGGGACACGAAACACAAAACTTACAGCTATTTATCTGTGGCCCTAACGGAAATCATTAAAATCTACCTCAGGGCATAGAAAGGCTTTTATCATTCAAGTCTTACTACAAAGAGCGTACTGTCCACTACATCCAACGCATGATTTTAAATGTCAAACTGCTCCTTCAGCCTCCCCTGCACTCGAGTGTTTGCCGTGGGCTTTTTTTGTTTTGTTTTTTGGAGCGTATTAGTGTTAAAAGTTTGTTTTACCCGGCTCGAGTTCACGATCGGTGGTCTAAGATCCTCACGTATGTCAGGAGAGACACCATCCTTGGAAAAAAAGAAATCTCCTCTGCTTCTTTCAGCGATCTACTCTGAGACTGGCCATGCAAACATCTGATTGACAGTTAAGTGGAGTTCAGTAAAACTAATACAGAGACAAACACACACACACGCACGCGCGCACACACACGCAGGCATACAGACGTACGTTACGATCACGTTTGAACGAACAGAGCTAAATACACTAAGTCTTAACAAAAGCCACACTGTGGAGCAAGCAAACTATTCAACAACAGGGCTTTTGTGCTCATCGACTGATTATGTTTTATTTTCAACCTCTTAAAATCATATCTGTGCTATTTTCGTGTCACGATTATGTGAAGACATGGCTTAGAGAAATATTCAGAACCACTGAGCGACTGTTATTGCATCCATACCTGCAACCTCCATTTAAAACACTTAAGCCACTCAACAAGTAAATTCCTGAAGTGTTAAAAGCGTAATAACAAAAGCCGATCAGGACTTTGCGTCAACATGAAAATGCATATCCGACTGGTCGAAAGAGTGGAGAGGACTAATTGCTTCTGAGTGGATACATGGTGTTACTTTGTAGGTAATTGGTTGGCAGCCCACAAAGTAAAGGTTGCCTGGCTGTCATGTCACATTTTAAAGAGACTGCAAAGCCCGCTGAGCTGCACCGGACTGTTCCTTCAGGCTGCTGCTGCGTGACATCTGTGATGACTTTTTAACGCCCCCCAGGAAAGACTCTTACGGCAGCTCATTCGTGCCGGCGATGTCTTAACGGCACAACTGGATGGGAAATGTGTGCGGAAGTTACGTTAATTTGACGGATTCAAGCGGACAAAGTCGCCTGAAAGGTCAACAAACAATTAAACTTCATTACAAGGCATTTGAAATTTGATTTTTTCCCCCATTAATCTTGATTAATTGTTGTTTTCCATCTAACCGTGTTCTAAATAGGATGAAAAGCAAAGTACTTGATTTTTTTTAGCACTGCTGCACAGTTGGTCAAAACAGGTCAAGTCACTTGTACGCCCTGTATTATCACCGCAAGGCGCATTTAAGCAACGACGGCAAGCAAGAAGCAAAGTGGCGCCGCGTCGAGGTCATCAGGAAGTTGATTCTGATCCTTTCCTGCGGCACACACACTTGCAGACTTGCTCCCGCTACAAGTTTAGCATTAGGATGGCTCTACTCTCTGTTTCCTATGCACTGAATGCTATTATTCCTACAACTACCGGAGTAGTGTGACGGAATCGAGTATACCTGAGACCCTGTTTTCATGAGGACACACAGAGAAGCAAGAGGCTTAACGTCTGAAAATGGCAAAGAGGTCTCCGGAGCTCTACCACAAACATCAAGAGACAAAGTACACTTCCAGGAAAAAGAAGGAGGCCATTTTTTTTTCTAGTCTAATCGTCATCTACTCACACATAGCAGCTGCTCCTAACATCGTTGAGGACGCGACAACACACACACTAACAACTTGGAGATATATATATATATATTTTAAAGAAGTGTACACTTTGTACAAGATATTACACAGCTACCAAGAGAAACGTGTGGCTCTGAGAAACATGAAAACACACACACACACACACACACACTCTCAATCTCTGTCGTTGCAAACTTTCTCCTCAGCTGGAGGCTATACATATATTACTGTATATGTATGTATATATATATATATTTATATATTTTATACTAAAGATGGTTTTCACAGATGGGCTTCGACAAGTTCACGACACACACGGTGATAAATGCACCATCTAAAATATACGCGCAAAGTGACTACCAGGTCGACGTAAAAAGGTTAAACGGCCACGTTGGCGCCTGCTAAAAGGAAGGATAAACTACTCTAATGGTTTCCTACGTTAGGAATGTGCTACTTTACATTCTAGGATAATACAATAGAGGAGAACAGTAACACGGCTTAATAAATAGACAAAGAGAGAGAGAGGGTATCACAAATGGTCCCTCGGCTTCAGAGAGAGAGAAAAAACAGCTTCTATCGTACTGCAGAGTCATCCAGGCCAAAGTGTATCTAGTGAGAGTGGTAATCAGGATGCATTCGCTACTCTACGGGGACGTAGGAGGCACAAATTGCAAATCTTGTAATCTATTTTTGACAAAGCAAGAGCGACTGAGCAACAGCTAGTGAGAATATATGCTGCTTGACAGGAACAAAATGTGATAGCAGTGCATACTATGTTTATTTTTCCCTTTCTTTCTTTCTTTCTTTCTTTCTTTCTTTCTTTCTTTCCGGAGGCAGTTTGATATTATTTGTATTGCCGATGGAATTTTGTACACAGATGGAACAAAACACAGATCCCCGTCGAG
Source organism: Nibea albiflora (assembly GCA_014281875.1). NCBI lineage: Eukaryota > Metazoa > Chordata > Actinopteri > Sciaenidae > Nibea > Nibea albiflora. Next base: position 4,161,290 of record CM024795.1, on the reverse strand, counting down.
CTCGTCGAACCGTTGTTTCTCTGTCGCTCAATTTTCTTTTTGTTTTCTTGCGTCTGCTTGCACCAGGATGATTCATTATCTCTACACACAAATATGATGGCACACACACACACACACACACACACACATGTACGAACATACACACACACACACAGACACACACACATGACTCCAGAGGGAGCAGCTATGGTGAGTCTAATATTGCGAGTGCAGTCTGAGCTGTGTCATTTTATGACACAATTTTTCTCTTGGAATAAAGATCCCTGGGAAGGGTTCTGAAGTAATCAGTGGTCATGTGTGGGAGGCAATGACAGCCCATTTACCGACTACGAAGCGGCAGCGGAGGAGTAGACTCCACCTGGGCAGCCACTCCTCCCTGACAGAAAGAGAGGAAGTGGTGGAAAAGAGGGGAAGAGGGGAAGAGGAAATCCACGTCCACGATACAGGGGAGGAAGACGGGAAACAAAGAGGGTGAGGAGAAACACAGAGAGGAGGACGGAGAAGAAGAGGTGGAAGTCGTCCCGCCTCCCGGTACCCCCCGTAGGGGGTTGGAGGTGGTGGGTGTGGTGTTCTTCCCGGGGTCAGCTGCTACTGGTAGGAGCCGAGCTGAAAGTCCTTGGGGGGCAGTTTGAGGCCCAGGGAGTTGGTTCCCAGAGGGTCGATCATGTTCTTGTACCGTTCTCCACGGTGCTTCATCAGGAAGGGACCCCAGTCGGGCTGAGGGGAGCAGACCAGCTTCAGACGCTGCAAGAGGAGAGGCAACACAATGCAGGTTCATACAGGTGGAGCAGATACATCAAGTCAGATCTGTAGTGGCGGATGGAGCACGGAGTTGTGTTCAAGAGTAGCTTTGTTGCTAAGAAATAGAAAGTTTAAACAATATAAGAGGTTGTGCAGGCATCAGAAAACAGGAATGTTTGGACCATGAGCTTCTCATCCCCCCCCAGCATACTCACACATGGATAGCAGAGAGATACCATGCAATGCAGAGGCCCAATCATCAGGTACACCTGGGGTTCAGTGTCTCGTTCAAGGACACACATTTTAAGCCAAAAAATCTTGCGATTAATGGATGACCTTCCTCGCATAGAGTGGATATTTTGGTTCTAGTATTCCTTTGAATTCTGTGTTCAGCAGTGGACTGAGCTCAAATATCAAATATATGGGTTGAATTCGTAAAGCTGAGGCTGGTGAAACATCCATCAAATGTCGGGTTGAAGGTCAGCTCCCTGCCACCTTTTGTCCACGTGTCCGCAACCGAGCAAAAAACTCACCGCGACAGCCCCGTTTGCTCCTTTCGGCGAGGCCGTTCTCTTGAAGTATGTAAGGAAACGTGTGGGTGAATGAAAGGCAGATAAAAAGTGCTATATACTGTAAAATCAGCCCACTTGTAATTAACGTCAAAGTGTTCATGGGTGCGTGATTATATACATGTCATTTTGATCTTGCTGATACGGCCGCTTATATCTCGTTTACTGCAGAGAACTTTTTAATCACGGGTTATGTCTGCTCTTGTGACCCTGAGATGATGTGAAGGATCATTTCATGCCTCTAAAACCAACGTGTGCTTTCAGGTTCAGCTCGTACGATCACTTTCCTGTGCTGAAGCTTCACTAACTGCAACACAACAGCTGTGGTATTCAACCAGGGGTGCATGACCCCTAGGGGGTCCACAGAGGTACTGCAGGGGTCTGCCACTTGATGGTATGATGACCATTTTCAACGAAATAATGGTGATAAACACATATAGGCCAATAACCCAGCATATAAATAGGTTGATAATGTGATATAAACATTATTACAGGCCAGGATTAATATAAATGAATTACATGCGGGGGTCCATGTTCTGTTTGTCCCTCGTCCTTGGCGTCCCTGGGCTGAAAAAGTTTAAAGATCCTCGGTCTACAGGCTTAAATGAGAATGTGGCTGTTTTCATATCTCGGTCACAGGAAACACAAGCCGTGGGAGAAATTGGCTGAGCACAAATATGTGATCAGGACCCACAACCCTAATTATCCATGACACAGCACTGCAGGGCTGCGGACCACAGCAACCAAGGACGCATCAAGGTCTTTCCAAAACATTCAAGGGGTGGCCATAGATGCAGATATTTACACTTCCTTCCCCGGCTTCCTCCTAACCCTTCTTATAACCTTCTTTTTCCCTGATTATGAGATCTTTGAGTATCTCTGACTTTTCTTACTGCATTGATATTCGGTTGCCGTGCTACACCACGTGACAGTTTTCTGCAGCGTATGTAAATCATCCTAACCCCTTAATTGTATTTTGATTCGCGAAATGACAAGCTCGAACATCTGTTTCTACAAGTACTATTGTGGCTGATGAATGAATGACGTTTTTTCGCGTTGTAGGTTGCTAGAAGTGAGTTTTAATGCTGAGTGGCACGGTGGGGCAGCGGTTCAAACGCCAGCTGGGGCTTTTCCGCGTGGAGTGGATTGCGTGGGTTCTCTCCAGATACTCCAGCTTCCTCTTACAGTCCAAAGACGTGCAGGTCAAAAGACTCATTTCACGTAGGTGGTGAATGTGAGGGTGGATGGTTGTTTAATGTGCGTCAGCCCGGTGATGAACTGGCAGCTCGTCCAGGGTGAGTCCCGCCTCTCGCCCTGTGTCAGCTGTGATAGGCTCCATCCCCGCACGACCATGATAAGGATGAGCAGTAAGGGAACATGGATGGATTTGTTTTGTATGTAGTCTTTTAAGGTGACAGAAGCAACACACCAGCTAACCTTCTGACCGCTTGATGTTGCACACCTGTCCTCAGGAATCTTTGAGTGGATAAACACGTTGATTTATCCGTCCAAAGAATTGTTGGTATTGACTTTCATGCACTTCCATTGACTCTTAGCTGGACAGGCTGACCTGAGAAACCTGATCCTTGACTTTGACCATCAACAACAGCAGCGTGGAACCCTTTCTCTTGTAAAACATCGTGAAAAAATGGTGTCGGAAGTTGTTTTGCAGCAGTATCACCCTAATGTACGAGCGGAAAGTCTGATAATTGTGCGTTTATCACAGCCAAGCAAAGAAAAGAAGATGATCTGTGATTGAGGCTGCTGTCAGGGCGGCTGAGCGAACAGAAACTATGATCATCATCATCCATTAATCTGAGTATTTAAAAGGGACCTGCTGGACTCCCAGAAAAATGTCCAAATTAATACTCAGCCAGCAGCCGCCTCTCTCTGCTAATGAGCAAACGATGAGACTATTGATTTCTCCGACAGCCTGTTTGTGTGTGTGTGTGTGTGTGTGTGTGTGGTGTGTGCAAAGCAGACAAAAACAAAACATACGTGACGATGTCTGATCACGCTTTGTCTCCATTATTACCTCGATTATGGAGCCGGGAGCAAGGTACATCTTAATGACAAACATGATGGGGATCCAGATGACGGAGCAGATGACCATGAGCCAGCCCATAACCATGGACCAGGTGGGGTAGGTGTAGTCCTCGTAGGTCATCACCTTCCACTGGTACAGGCTCAGTCCCAGGATGCCCTGCACAGACCGGGGAATCACGGAAATGCTTTCAAATTTTGTAAGAATAAAAATAAATGTGACCCAAATTTATATTTTTAGACCACTGTAGCCTGATGTTGCTCAACTGTGTAATGCTTTTCTGCACTGTACAGTAGATTTCTTCCCAATTAACTGCACTGAACCCGGGACTAGCAGCTAAAGCCGTGTCCACCCTTCCATGTAAAGAAGAGGATGGATGACAGCGAAAACGAGAGCTTCCCTTTTTACTCTCCAAGCATGAAACAATTCTACCTCCTATCTACAGCAAATTTGGATTAGAACAAGACAAAGAAATGGAAAATAAACGGGAAAAATAGAAGCCGGACAGAAATAGATTAGCCTGGGGTTGTGCATCAATGAGCTCCCAGAGGAAATCTGATCTCCCTCGAGAGCAGGAGGATGACCAGCCGGGCCCCGGCTGCTGCTCCATTTGTCATCGTCACCTCTCCTTTGGAGCTACAGTGGCTTCCATTACAATTACTAACATTAATGCTGGCCACTGTCCAACAATGACACGCTGGTAAACACGGTGCGATGGAATTTACAGCTCCTGCTAAACGGCAAATAACAAATAGATGGCTACGTTACAGGAAATCAGGAAACCCTTTTGTTTGCTCCCATTTGCTTCCTCGTGTGTTAAAGTAAAAGATCTAGGACTCAAATGGTTTTCACGATACTCCAACCATCATGAGCAACAGCACCTTGGACCAGTCACAATAAAAGGCAGCTTTAAAATGTGCAGTTTTATCTTGAAAAATTACATTTATTTGCACTGAACTATGGCTAACCCTGGTATTCAAAAAAAGGCAAAGAGTCTAACGCACATCTAAATCAACCTTTTGCGTGCGTGGAAATCTCACATCTTTGACTCTAACTCATAAAAAAATGGGAGCAGAAACAGAAGCGCTCTATTTTTTTTTTGTCGAGTGTATTTGGCTTTTAAAATTTTGAAAAACAAACAACTTGAGACTTGGTGACATGACAGGAATTAGAAGGGAGAAATAATTTTTCGATTTCATTGTAACAGGAGCAATTTCTTTCCCTTGTCCCTTTCCAACTGCAAATCAATGAACTTGAAAGGCGGCAACGGAAATGGAAACATCTTAAGCTGTACATGTCTGTGTGTGTGTGTGTGTGTGTGTGAGAGAGAGAGAGACAGAGAGAGAGAATGAGATGAGCCAAAACAAATATACCGTCAGAATGGTTGGAGTCACAAAGGCCCAGCAGATTCTCCAGAATCGGTTTGGCTGGAAACCAATCATCATTTCAATGTCCTCGCAAAACCTCTGCAGACCTGCGAGAGGAGGGGGGAGAAACAAAACAAAGAAAAGAGGAGAAATAAAAGAAAAGAATAGAAATGGGAGAAAGAGGAGACACGGAGAGCGAGCGGGGTTTAATAAGGTCTGTTAAAAAAAACAGTAACAGCAGATTCAATCCACCCGTATGTGTGTGTGTATGTGTGTGTGTGTGTGTGTGTGTGAGAGAGAGAGAGGGCATCAGTTTTCTGTCCTCCCCGGGAAAAAGCGAGGGAGCAGATGGCTTCATTCCTCCGCCTTTATTGACGGATAACAGTGAGTGACATGAAGAGGCAGAGTCACACAATCATTTCAATATGTCACCTGCACTGATGCTCTGACAAACTGGAGGAGAGACGTTTGCGTCGCTCCTTGGTAACAACCTCCTGACACACACCTGAGCTCTCTGCCTCTGTGTGTGTGTGTGTGTGACTTGTGCATCGCAACAGAGACACCTAGTGGTCAAAGCTTGAATGACACGGAGACTGCAAAGAACGTGAAGAGAGGATTACTGCCCAACAGGAGGAATTTCTGGATTTTACAAGTACTTTCGAATCAGTTTAGGTGTTTCAAATATTTTGAAGGCTGTAGCTACTTTAATGAGCTCTTAGGATGTGACACAGTTTACAACCCCAAAGTCAAGAACTCAGTGTTCATCCAGATTAATAGAGTCTCCTCGTGAGACGCTAAAACAGAGACGGAAATCAGAGAACTTGAGATTTGGGCTTGGAGACTGACACATTTTTAACGGACAGTCTGCATCACAAAGTGGTGGCATCGACAGTCCAAGTCGACAGTATCGGGACACAAACGGGAGGCGTAGGATCCACACGAGGGACTAAAAAGTGAGGATGTGTAGAAACTTGATGTCTTCCCATAACTTATCATTGAAATAAAGAATTTATCTCCAAGGCAGGGAGGCGTTCTTGTTGCTGTGTTCAGGTGCATCAGCAGTGCTGTAATAAAGGTGATGATATCTGTGATGAGCAAAATAGAGTCTGAGGCCGGAGATTACTATCAATTTGGTATGAAATGGTCCCCGGAGTACTTTGAGATCTGACACCATCAGATCAAACTTTTCCATTTTCTCAAAAGCAATAGCCACAGTCACATAGATATTAATGATGATTCCGATAGCCGCGAATGACGCTCTGACCTTTCCTAACATCTCCATTTGTGAAGATCGATTAGAAACTAAGAGGTAGACGTGACGTTGGGTGCGATCACGGCTGGAGTCTCCTACGAGAACAAAATCTCCACGTTCTTTGTTACTAACAGCGCCCTCTAGTGGCCGCTAGCAGGACTTCAGACTCTCAAAGGTCATGGGATAAAACAGGATCAGCGTTACTCACCATAAAGGTAGGAAATCCCCACCAGCTCAAAGATAGCAATGATGACCAAAGAGTAGGAGGCTGCGAACGTGTCCACCAGCTGCAGCATGAACATCCCACTCTGTCACAAACACACACAAACACAACATTACAATCACATCCCTCACGTTTATTTTCCGCCGTCCGCCGGTCTTTAACTTTCACACCGACTTGTACCGGATCATAAGAAATGAAATGTATGAATCCTGCCTCAGTCTGGATTTTGCCCTTTGAAGCTGTCTGGGGGGGATTTTTAATAAAACTCAGCTTTTCTTGTTCCACTCACTGAGCCTGTCCTCTGAAGGCCGGGACTTCACTTTACATGCAGAAATCTGTCGGCTTATTCAAAGAAAGAGTCGCGGGGGCGCCGGGAGAATGCCAAAGCGCCCCCGCTGGGGGATGCAGATGTGTGCTTTATGTCTCCGTGCCGTACCTCGGTGATCATGGGAAATCCGAGGATGAAGAAGCAGGCGCAGCAGACCAGGGTGAACAGCGGTTTGTGTTTCCTCAAGTATTTGGGGAACTCGTCTGACACGGAGGTTACGATGGTCTCGATGGTGGCGAACTGGAAGAGAGGGAGAAAATGTGAAGAGAGGGAAGAGGCGAGGGAATAAGGGAGGGAAAATACCTTTTTTTCCCATGTATGATGGAAGACGTCTAATCAAGGCATTGCTGGAAACGTACCACGGCTTCAATTAAAGTAACATGTGCAGCACATGTAAGGCTTCAGGGCTGAAAACACGTCCCAGCAGACCCTGACCGACCGCCGCATTAATGAAAACTGTCATTTGAATCAGGACTATCAACACATTTTCACTGTACCTTCACTTATTTCCAACACAAACAAAGAAGATTATCGTCTCAGTATGAAGCATTTAAATCACAATGAGGACCTGACATGTGGAGCCTGTCTGGAGATTAGCAAATGTAACATGATGGTAAATAAAGAACCCAGTGGATGAATATCCAAAGAGGCAAAGTGAGTGGAAGGTTGTGTTAATGCGGTGTGTGTGCGGATGGTAGAAACACTATGGTGCAGAGCTATCTGCCGCTCCTCCGCTCCTCTCCTTCCTCCTGAGCTCCCAAAACTAATTTCCCGTCAACATCCCAAGCCTATTACCGCCGAGCAGCTTTCTACAACAAAGCCACCGGCCCCTTCTCCTCCGAGCCGACGCAGCTGCCAAGCCCAAGTAACATCATCATTTACTGTTACTGTTGACTTGTGTCTTAATGCGCCACCGTGCCCTCTGCTCCTCTTCTCGGCTCAGAAGCATCGCCGTGCACTTGAAGGAGTTAGTGCTTTGGCTGCACTTGTTTGCCGAGGATTGTAACAGGAGGGGCTCTGCACTTTGAGAACATCTCGGAGACCGGAGTGTTTGTTTGTCAGCTCAGGAACTGACGCAACTTCTGTAGCGGTGCGTGGAAAGGAGTCGCGTTAAAGCTCCATTTTGAACGATCTGTGTTTGTGTGACCTTGCGAGTCTGGAAATGTACTCTTATATTAGCCACCAACTCCTGAGTGAAATCTCATTAGCTGCTAAATGCTTCGTGCTATGCTCATTAGCTGATTGCTAACTTTGTGTGTTTGCTGTTTGGGCAGCCGTAAGAGCTTTTTCATCCCCCATAAATACAACCTGCACCTGCTGAAAACAAGGTTGATGAGAGCTGTGTGTGTGTGTGTGTGTGTGTTTGTGGCTGTTTTCTCATAATCATGAACAAAACCTTTCACGTCACACACGCTCGTTTGATGCATTTGCTAACATAAATACATATTAGCGCAGTGGAGGGTTCAACAGGGCGGTGAGATAATTTCCCGGGGTCGGCAAATGGTTGCGGAGGACAACATGAAATAACAGAGAGCTGTCAGGGAGAGAGCTCCACACCAACCTGGTTATTGTGAGGCCGTGATGCGGAAAGGTTGGGAACCGGTGTGAAATCAGAGTGTATAAAATTATATATGTGATGGAGAGTAGACAGAATTGTGAATGAATATTTGTTTAGGTAATATTTAACTCGTGAAAATGGCGTGATGGTGTAAATTGTGATGATCTGTCTCTCCTTTTTGGAGCCGCCCTGCTTCAATGTAACGTACTTTAATTCTACTTAAAGTCAGATTTACATCAGTGTTGTTCTTGTTCCAGAACTTTAGGGTCAACTTCATTTCACTCACTCCAATCACACAGACTCCCCTCGGCGAAAGTACCCAGAGAGCTCGAGCACTTCAGCTGAAATCAGTCACAGCGGGCGGTGTGTGTATGGGTAATTATGTTAATTGGGTCAATGCGCGTGCAGCATTTATACATAGCTGGAGAAGTTCAGTGTTTGCTTTGGAAGTGAAACTTAAAGACTTCAGCAACAGAAGCGCAGACACTCACATTTGTATTCGAGACTAATCTTAATACTAAAAATAGAGATTTACCAACTCGGCAGCTTGACTGAGCTGTTTAGCCTCTTTTAGCCAGCTGTTTTGGTTTTACACTTAATCGTGCTCGACTCCTGCAGCAGCAGGCGGCTGAGGATAAACACACACACACACACACACACAGACAAACTAGCAACTGGTTAATGTGTGTCACAGGTTTGACGAGGTGTGGTGGAGATTTTCTGCCCCACGAGTGGCAGAAAATCTTTGAACTTGTACTTAAAGAAGAAATATGTGAGCCACAAACACACACACACACACACACACACACACACACACACACACACACACACACATTAAAGGAGCGGTGGTTACCATGGTATCCAAGCCAAGAGTCAGGAGCATGAGGAAGAAGATTATCGCCCAGAAAGGAGACAGGGGAAGTCTGGTCAGAGCCTCTGGATACACCACAAACGCTATGCCTGGACCTAACACACACACACACACACACACACACAGACACGCACACACACACACACACACACATAAATGAGAATGCACACACACACACACCATCTCCACAGCAGATTAAAAACAGATGAAGTTGCTCAGGTGTGTTTCAGTGAGCAGCGCCGGCCTAACTGCTGCTGCTGCTGCCGGTCTGCTGTCTTACCTTCGTCTGCCACCTGCTCTATGGGCACTTTCAACTCATGTGCCATGAAACCAATGACCGAGAAGATGACAAACCCGGCAAATATACTGGTGGCACTGTTAGTACATGTCACAATAATAGTATCCCTGCAGGGGAGAAGAAGAGGAAAGAGAGAGAGACAGAGGCTGAAGGAGCAAATCAAGCAATATCCAAAACATGCCACATATAACATGATAACGCTCTTTGACTTCATACATCAGAGTCATGTGCACACACAGATAAGAGGTGCGACGGCGCCATCTGGTGGCAGGAATACATACTAGCTGCAGATAGAGTGTACACGAGGAGGTGCAGCGCTTTATATTGTAACACCTCCTTTATTTTGTCCAAATGCATCATATGGGTTTGATTTTATGTTGACGGGGCTGTTGCATGAAGTGTGTGCGTGTATAATATTTGAATTGGCGCTTTGTCAAAGGTTTTATATGATAAATACTGAAAATATTAAGACACGTGAAACACGTGAGATCAGAAAGACGTCACGCAGGACAGGTAAGGTCGTGGATTTTACACAAAGCTCGACAACAAGCCCTCCTCAAAGATTCAAAGATCCAGTGTGACTTTGGATGTGCTTGATGTGAGAAAGATGAGAGAAACACTGAACTGCTGGCTGCACAGAGTGTCATTTATTACTGACATTTCTACCAGACATACAGAAACAGTGTCGTGTGTCTGTGGTGCCAAAAGCATAGTTTACCTTTTGTGTGTTTACCTGTAGCAGTTATTGTGGAACTTATTGTAGGAAGAGAGAGTGATGAGGCCTCCCCAAGCAGCCGACAGAGAGAAGAAGATCTGAGTGGCTGCGTCTTTCCACACCTGACAGGGGAGGAAGAGAGGAAGAGCCCGGGGTCAAAGAGCTGGAAGACGACAGACAGACAGACGCATGGAGGTGGAAATGAACGAGCGGGGGGGCGTCGGGCACCTTTGCATCATTCAGTTTCTCCCACTTTGGTGTGATAAAGTAAAGGATGCCGTCGAAGGCGCCGGGGAGGGTCACTCCTCTGATCAGCAGGATGACCAGCACCACGTACGGGAATGTGGCTGTGAAATAAACCACCTGAGGAGAGAGGAGACGAGAAGAGGCGACATGAGAGGAGGGAAAACACAAAATACGGGATAACTGAAGAAGATGCACGGTTACGTAAGAGAAACACACGAGAAGAGAAAACTGTTCTTCTTCTTTAGAGTCTTTACGGTCATCAAATCTAGATTTAACTCAGCTACATAAACGTGTGTCAACGTCTGAGCTGCATTATAATATAATAAGTAAACAAACACGTGACAAGAGATAAATAAATCTTTTGCTGTGGTGAGTCTAAATTTCTGTTCCCACAGTGTATGTCACGTCTGTGTCCAGTAGAGGGCGACGCTCTACAAGAATTCATCTCAAAGTCCAAAGGGAAAATACATTTTCAAACATCCAAGTCTGAGTCATTTAATCACGTGCTTCTTTTTTTTCCTCTCTTCCCTTCCTGGCGCCTGAAGTTTGAATCATATCCTACAGTCACTGCACTCCAGAAACGCTCTGGTTAGATGCTGTTGGTAATCTATGAAGCCCTGCCCAGAGATTTGAAATCAAAAGTTAACGTTTATTCATTGTGGCATCAGTTGAGTTTATCTGAACCCAGAAACAAACCTGCTAATTTCATCTATTAAGAACAGTGATGAATACCTCCATATATTATATTTAAGAAGTTTGACATTCAAGAAATATAACATTTTTTGATGATTAACTTCATGTAAAAATCTCTTTTTCACTTCTCATAAATGACACATTTCATCACTAAGAGGTCAAACCGGGTCAGGATGGTCAGTACGCGAACATAAAACTAATTTCTCTGTTTTTCTTCTGCAGCTGGCCAAAAGTGCGAACAGCAGAAGAGATCAGACTCTCCGGAGTGTCCTTGTTGTGTTACCTTTCCTGATGACTTGATTCCTTTGGCTAAAGAGGCGTAAACGATGAGCCAGGCCAGGAGCAGACAGCCTGCCAGAGGCCAGCGGATGTCTCCTGGATATTCAATTCCTTTAGAGATGTGCAACACGTTGTACCTGCAGGCGTGATTCAGACAGCAAAACTCAGCCTGACACGTCATGCAGTGCAGATCAAACACAAGTCTGTGCACGGAGAACAAGTCTGCATCTTACTGACGACAAAGTCTGCTACGTTATTTCAACCTGCTTCTCATTTTTCTTGATGTATTTAAAGATAGTTGCCTTATTCAAGAGAGTGAAGCAGTTATTTGGACTAGAGTTGTAGCTGTACTTTCACTGAAATGGCTGATTTTAGATTTGATGTTTAGGACAGTTTTACTCGACATCGTCAGGTGAAAGCGATGTGAAACTCTAGTTTGGGTCTGTCAGTTTCAAAGATTTGGTGATCATCTCTGAGAGAGGATCACTAAGTCTTTTCAAAAGCAACTGGACAAACTTAAAATGGGACGACCTAAAATGAAGAAACTTTTTGAAAGCCAAACATCTGCACGAGGACAGATTTCATCTCTCATCTGTGGACGTGACAAAGTGAGCTCTGGACCTGTGAACCAAACTGCACGTAAAGCTGCACTCACTTGAAGTACTCCTCACTGGGGCTGACGTAGGTCTTGTTGCTGTCCGCGGTCATGTTTATCAGTTTGGTCAGGTTTCCCACAGCGTTTGCGGACAGACAGAACGTGGAGTTCTTGATGGAGGTGATGTTTCTGTCCCGCAGGATGCACGTGTCTGTTCCAATCAGAAACCAACACACATCAACTGGGGAGAGAGTGGCAGAGTGCTGCTGCTGCTGCTGCAGCTGCTGGTGCTGCTGGTGCTGTGGGACAGAGCTTTACTGTCCGCTCAGGTTTTCACACACTTAAAGTAAAGTGGGAGCGAGTGGATGGATCTGATATGGACTGACAGGAGGCTGATCTGGAGACTGCAGCGTGGATCCTCAGTGAGAACCGTGTTAGATTTTTCTATATATATGCTGCCAGATATGATTACGCTGAATGTGTGCCTCACTTCAGAGAGTTTGGGAAGGGGAAGATAAGAAGTCTTCCTCTTTATCTGCACAGTTCTGCAGAAAAAAATAGATTTTTACGCTCTTGGTGGACGTTTTTTAAATGCAGACAACGCGGCTTTGCACCGAGAATTCAGACCAACTCTCTGCAAATTATCTTTGATAAAACAGGCAGGCAGTCACTCACAGAGAGAAATGTCAGTCACTGAATTTGGTGGGGGGAAAAAAACACATCAGAAACATCTTTTATGTCAAAGATAAAATAGATTTTTGCAGCATCTTCTGCATCAAATTAGAAACAGACATTTATACATGCAAACATATGATGTGAACATCAGGTTACATCATTCCTCTAATATTTATGACTCATTTGATTTGAAGTGTTTTAAGGTTTAAAACAACATTTCTCTTTTATCTGTGATTTGCTGTGGTGAGAGAGAGAGAGAGCGCGGTGGAGCGAGCCCAGCAGTGAGCGGGGCCTGCAGTTGGTGTGCCGGGCCTGCAGGGGTCAGTCTCGGGCTCACTGCAGCACTGCAGCAGCTCAGCCGGGTACAGTAAATTTGTCAAGCAAGCAGTTTTTTGTGCTGAATTCACACATTGGCAAAAGGCAAATATTGCACGAGACGAACGGAATTTCGGTTGTTTATTCGACGCAGATCGACGTCAGACGACGTGCGTGACCTCTGCCACGCACGTCCCCGCACGAAACACACCACGACTCGGTCTACAGTTTTTAAATTAAAACGCACACCGTCTGCAGCTGTGCGGGATTATAAATGCTATAATCTGGCCTAATCGCACGGAATGAGGCCGGGGAATGTGCGTTTTTATCACGCCGAGGCCTCCCTCACGCACCGCAGGCCCCAAACATTCAACGCGGGGCAGCCAGTTGAGGTGAAGAGCTGAGAAATGAAAGTGAAAACACCGCAGAGATCACAGGTCAGGATTCATTATACTGCAGGACACCTCGGCTGAGGGAGGCATGACGCATTGCGCATTGTGGAGAGAGAGAGAGAGAGAGAGAGAGAGAGAGGGGTGCTTTTGGTGTGTGTGTGTGTGTAAGTGTGTGAAGGTGTGTGTCTTACCTAACAGCAGCATGTCTTTGTCCTTACATTCCACCGTGTTCCACTCATTCCTACAGTTAGCCCATGGCAGTGAGCCCTTCAACGAAGCGAACAGGTAGTACAGTGTCCAGCACATAATAATATTATAGTATATGGCTATCAAGACAGATATTATCAACATGGCAATCCCGCAACCTAAAATAAATAAATGAGACGAAATATATAAATTACTCTTAAGAAACGTGGAGAACTCGTGATGAGAAGACATTTTCTTTATTTGTGAATTGTTGGCTTTCTGTTTGGCGCCTTCGCTCGTTAGTGGCAGTTTACCTTGCAGAGCTGGGATGCACTTCCACACTGACACGGGGCCCTGGCTGGCAAACTGACCCAGGGACACCTCCAGGAGGAAGATCGGGATCCCGGCAATGCCCAACATTGTCAGGTAGGGGATCAAAAAAGCTCCTGCAGAGGGGGAATAAAAGAGGAGTGACACCAACACCTCAGGAGGAATAACACACAGTGTGCACCATTAAAAACTAACTTACAGCAAAGCGGAACAAATGACTGGAATAATAATCATAATCATCATAATAATACGCACATTTCCAAATAATGTAAAGACTTATTTATTATTTTAATGCATTTTTTTTGTCTTTTTTTTTGTTTGTTTTTTGATGAAAATAATCAAAAAATTTTCGCCCTTTTTAAGACAGAATTTTTTGTATTTTTTAGCACAAGAATTTTTTCACCCGCTTAATTAAAGGCCTACAAAAACACATTATTATTAATAATAATAATAATATATAATAATAATAATAATAATAATAATAATACTAATAACAATAATAATAACACCTCAGCCAATAAGAATAAAGTAATAATTAATTCTTTCCATGTTCTCGTGTATTTCTTTGACCCGGAACTCTTACCTCCACCATTTTGGAAGGCGAGGTAAGGGAACCTCCACACGTTGCCCAGTCCCACCGCGTAGCCAACCATGGACAGAATAAAATCCAGTTTATTGGACCAGTTTCCTCTGGCCTTATTCTCATCTCCACCATCGTCATCATCGTCAGTCTGAGAGGATAAAAATTAATAATCATCATTCTCTGAGATTTAAAAAATACTCCAAAATGTAACCATTATAAATAATAATAAAAATTTAAATAAAGTCTGGGCTGATTTTTAAAAAATATTAATATAAACGAGTCAATAAACCACCAACACATTTTTTTTTTTTTAGATTGTACGATCCTGAAGAAACCTTCAAACATTATTAAAAACAATGAATCCTGTCAGACAGTTCAAACTCGTTTTCATTAAATCGACATGATTCCCTGTCAGAGATTCGTTCTGCAGCAGCTTTCCTCTCACTGACCTGCTCTTCAAACCCAGCTTTAAACTCACAGCCTCGTTACTGTCGCTGGAAATCAGGACAAATCTGAAATCTATAAAATCTATAAAATAAAAACAAAAACAAAAAATTTAAAAAAGATGGCTGCTTCAGACAAAATGCGTAATTACAGCTGCGCGGCGGGATCTGAACAAATTCATAAAAGAAGCTGCATGAATAGCCTTCAGAGATACATAAACAACGCCATGCATGGGAATGTGTGTGTGTAACATCTGTGTGTGTGTGTGTGTGTGTGTGTGTGTGTGAGGGGTAGTGGTGGTGGTGGGGGGGGGGGGTGGGGGGGGGTTCCCTCGCGGGGATTGGAAACAATCCGCAGTCTCATGTAATACAGTGCTGCCTATCAGCCGGATAACACCTGGGCTTCTGGGCCATACCAAGTGTGTGTGTGTGTGTGTGTGTGTACTGCTAGAAGCAGGGAGCACCGAAAAATACCGCGAGATTTAATTCGAGTTATCATTAATCACACACGGACACGAAAAAGAAAATCCAGCAACACACACACACACACACACACACACACACGGCCTTTTCACCAGAAACCAGTTTATATGCTGGCTGATCATTTCATAATTCACGTCGCTGCTTTATGAATAAAAAGACATTTTTTTATTGTTTCCTCTGATTTTTTTTTTTTAGCTGACATCAGCAGGTTTGAAAGTTTGGATCGGATTGGTGCAGAGGGATCACAGGACACGCGCGCTGCGCAGAGCAGCTCGTGGATCCACCCAGAACACACACACACGAACTCAGCCTCCGTAAATTTACCCAGCAGCCTGTGCGTAATGCAAAATAACCACATGATGGGAGCTTAATGCAGGAATCAGATGAATCTAATGACTTTGTAGAGATGAAAACATCCTGATGATGACAGCTCCGTGTCATCATAATCACATCATGTCATAATGACACCAGACAGCCGCTGATTCAGCTGTTAAACACTTTTTACGCACAAAAATAAGAGCTGAGCACGCAGACTGTCATCACACAGCAGCAGCTCTACATGGCGGGAAGAGCTCCCAGAGGTTTGCACACACACACACACACACAACACACACACACACACACCCTGTTTAGAGGCAGCAGGTTAATCCAGTCAGCTTTCTTATCAGAAGCATCCACACACCGCCACCTGCCCTCCAGCCTCCGCTCCGCTCTCCGGTTCATTTAGCTGACTTACCCCCGTCACGGTGCCGGGCTGAACAGACGTGTTCCCATCTGTTCCCAGTATGATGGTGGTCTGGCTCATAGCCGTCCAGTTGCCCGCGGTGTTGTTCTGCTCCGCGGTGGCCCGGAGCGGGTCGCCGTACTGAGCTGCCCCCCCGCGGGCCGATCCGGTGGAATCCTTCCTGAAGGCCGAGTTGACGGCCACGGATCCAGGAACAGCCGGTGGGGGGTTTTTAAACGTCCCATACGCTTTATTGCTGTCCAGTTCTCCCGGTTTATTTTCCGTGGGACAAAAAGTTTTGCTCTCGTTGCACGGAGGAGGCGGCTGGGGCGCCGGGTGATGGTGAGGGGCGGGCGGCGGGCACGCAGCACTGTTGTCCGGTTTGTTTGCTGTAAGTCCCGCAGCTCCGTCGGGCTGCTGCGTCGGGATGTAGCCGGTAGGAGCGCTGGACGGCTGTTTGGCCATGTCTCTCTGGTCAGAGAAATCCTGGAACATGAGTGAGAGATCAGCAAGACAAAAGGAAGCACAGGAGGCGTGAAGCTGCGAGGCTGCAGCAGCTCATCTCTGCTCGGAAAACCAAAGATTCTCTCCTTTCTGCAACGTTTTTCTGCAGCATGTTCCTGCTCTGGCTGCTCTATAGTTTCAGCTCACAGACTACCGGGTGTGTTGGCGTATGTGTGTGTGTGTAAATCTGAGTGTGTGTGTTGGAGGGAGGGGGGTTGCTGCTTTGCTTCTCCAGTTCTCGCTTTCTGCAAGATTCTTTAATTTTACGCCCCATTTCCCCCTCATGTCATTCAGCCACACACATCCACTGATTTTTATGGGCAATAGACAAGCTGCTGCGGGTCTCTCGGTAGCTCCGCTCTTCCCCCCGGGCAGGCATGCAAGATCACCGGCGTTACAGCAGTGAGCGGACCCGGGGTGGCGGAATTACAAATGACTCCCTGAAATTTAGCTTTGTGGGGGAGGCGGGAAAACAACCGAAAAAAACTTCTGTTTCTAAAAAAAAAAAAAAAAAGGTTGGGTGTGAGTTTATTAAAAAACTGTTGATTGATTAATAATTAGTTGTGTTGTTAATTAGTGAGCAAAAATCGCTGATTTACACTGGAGAAAAAAAACTGGGAAAAATATGAAAAGTTCAACTTTTTTCTATTTAAAAACACAGAGTCTGTTAAAGTGACAAAAAGCAGGCAGACTGGCGACAGACTGAAGTGGAAAAAGTTTGAAACGTGCAGCTGCAGCTGCTTTTTCAGCACCACGGAGAGCACCGAGAACCTGCGCGTGCCAAACTGCGTTTAAAAAAAAGTGGAAAATGATTTTAAAAAATTCAAATCTCAGAAAGAATTCACAGAAGACAGATTCAAGTAAAGAAAGTCAGACACTCACCATGGTTTGTGTGTTTTGCAGGTCTCTGCTGGCAGGCTTGGAAAACAGCTGGAAAAGACGCGGAGGAGACGACTGGAGGCGGACCGGTTGTTGCCGCGCAAAAGCACCAAGTGCAAAGCTTTTCTACGGCTCCGTGGGAAAAGGAGCGGAGTTTGCGTCAGTGCGGAGCAAGGTGCCCTTCGCGTGACATTTTCTTGATAATAGGAGTTTGATAAATCATTGGCCTTGGATTCTCGGATTTTTAAAGGGACAACCGAGAGCCAAGACGACGACAGGAGAGAGAGAGAGAGGGGGGGGGGGCGCGTGTTGTGCGTGCGTGAATTGTGTGCGTTCTTGGTTACGCAAGCTGCATGCGTGAAACTCTGGATTTTTTGTTTTTTTTTCAAAAGCTGATTAATACACACGTCTCCGGGGATGTGCTCACGCGCATTCACATACATGCACGCACAAGCACAAGCGCGCGCACACACGCACGGCTCGTTTGGGACGAAGATTTCCAGGCTGTTACTGGAGAAGATCTACATGAGAGTGCTCAGTGTGTGCAATGTGCTGAGTCGGGTTTCTGTGGTACAGTTACAACTGCAGTGGACACACGTGGGAAGATGGATTGTTGGATTTATGGCAAAAACTTTGCTCCGTTCACTCAACATCAACAACATCAACATTCAGGCCTGAGACACGCAGAAACGTGACTTTAAACGCAAAAAAACGAGTCACTTCTAAAGTGTTTAAGTTGTTGTACACTTGTATTCTTTCTAAATATGATCAGAAATAGAAACATCAAAAATGTGCATACATAATGTAATTTTCAGAAGTTGTAAAAGTCGAATGCTGCGTGCTAAAAAAGGTCTGAACTATAAATAGTTTTTCCACATGACGGGTTTTACGCACGCCGAGCTCCAGGCTGCGTCACCGATAGGATCATTGATCAAGTTTAAGGGGGGAAAAAGTGGGCGAGGTCTTTATAAAGCTACTCATTTGTTAAAGTCTTACGCAAGAAGGAGGCCTCGTTTTTTTTTTTTTACTTCCTTAAATCACGTGTGTCAAGAGGAACCGGAGCCAACCACCGGGGCTGGAATCAATGACAGTGAAGAGATAGGAGGGAGTTAAAAAAAGAAGAAGGTAGCATACTGGAGATTTTAAAACACTGCATTGCGCATAGCATTTGTCCAAGGCTTCCCTGTAAACGGATAATGCATCATGTAAGGTGTGTGTGTGTGTGTGTGTGTGTGTGTGTGTGTGTGTGTGTGTGTGTGTGGTGATTTATCCAAAAAAAGTAACATGACACGAGAGGCCACGTTTCTCCCTGCAATTAAACCTGTTAATTATGAACAGTTTTACCTTTAGGCCTCCGTACGGGAGACACGGGGGGTGGTGGAGGAGCTGAAGAAACTCACAGGCCTACATAAACACACACACCACACACACACACACCAACCAACACACACACACCCCAACAGAAACAGGAAACAGATCTTCACATCATATAAAATGTGGAACATGTTTTTTTTTTTGTTGGATAAAGTGACGGAGCTCCGGCCTCTCCTCTGACTGCCTGAGTCAGGCTGGCTGGCTGGACGCTGACAGCCCAATTATAACCGTGCTAAACGAAAATTACCAGTTGTGCGTGTGCGTTGTTGCCTAGCAACCACGTTGTTTAATTACAGTTGCAGAGCAGGCGAAAAAAGCTAGATGAAACACAGGCTGATGTACAGGCCTTTAATAATAATAATAATAATAACAACAATAATAATAATAATAATAATAATAAACATGTTTTTATTTTTAGTGTTTAAATCATTAATTAGCTTGAAGTCACTTAAAGGTGCAGTGTGTAGGTGCAGTGTGTAGGTGCAGTGTGTAGGTGCAGTGTGTAGGGTTGGTGTTCAGGTCTCACCGTCTTCTTCGAGCGTGAAGGAGAATTTATGGTGGCCGCAAACAGTGTGAAAGGCCCCGTGTGGAGCCAGCGTTGAGTTTGTCCGCTCTGGGCTGCTGTAGAAACATTTCAGTCCAACATGGTGGACTCATTTTTATTTTAAGGTAACAAAAACAGGAAACTCATGTCATATTTTCAGGTGATTAAACATGAATGAAAACAGTTTGTCTGTTCTACAAATATAAAAAGTCTTAAATCTGACAGACTGGACCTTTAAGTTTCCAAACATAAGCTTAATCACATATTAAAGAGCTACACTAAAATATATTTTATTATCATATTAACAGGCTATTTTAAACCCTGAAAGTGAACAACTAAACTAACAGTCATTCCTCACTGCTGTTTTTTTTCTACAGCCTCATTAACATAAACGTTTTTTACAAATGTATTTTAATTATTATTATTATTTATCCTGGCTTTGAGGCAGCCTCCCTGCTGTGGTTTACGCCGGGACACGCTCGGTCCCGGTCGGTCACTTTGCTATGCACGGCGCGCTCCCTCCGCTTGTAAATCTCCGTCCGTTCCAGATAAGAGGCTGAGGCGGGCGTGTTAGCCCGCCGCCTTCACTTTAATTACATTGTCAACAGAGAATAATTGTAATTGATTTCTGCTCGTCTTCCGGAGTCCGGGCTGAACACACACACACACACACACACACACACACACACACTTTGCAGAGCTTTACGCACACGCACCGACATGAAGACCACGTGTGTCGCAGGATTTGTCGGTTGTTGGTTTTCTACGTTGGTGTCACGGTTCTGATTATTTTGGATCGGGCCGAGTCCTGACCGGAGCTGAACCAAGCGCCTCGCGGAGGGGGGGGGTGTCTTCCTCGTGCTCGTTAATTACATGAGCTCGTGTAATTAATTGATCACTCCCACTGTCGCCTGAGTGATAAGGAGCCGCATCCATCTGAAGCGCCTGGAAAGGAGTGATTCAGCGGAGGAGGTCATCCAGAGGCCCGGGCTGATGATGGCGATGATGGGAGCCGTTCCCATCACCATCACCATCACCATCAGTCCGGGCTGACACAGCCTTCACACTTTACAACCCAAGTTCAGTTAACCTTCGGAAAAAAAGCTGTTAAATGTCTTGTACTGGTAAAATAATGACTGTTATTGCTCAGTACAGATGTTTGGGTTTAAATTCTCAGACTGTGTTGAAGATTTCTCTGAAAGCAGGTGATGCTTTGGTTTGCAGAAGGTCCAGGGAGTGAGCCACAGCAAAGAAAGTCCCCGAATAAACGCCACGCGTCGACATTAAAAACTAATTTTCTGACTTTTTCTATCATGAGAATCATTTCCCCATGAAAGAAGAGTGGAAATGGGACAGTGTCAGCTTTTCAAATTGAATTTCACAGGCACATCCACACTGCAGGACTGCAGGAAATCAGCACGTTCAGCATTTTAAAAAAGCCAGTGTAGATCACGCATCTGAAATGAAACTTTTCTGTGCACGACTAGACGCCCTGCAGTCCAGGAGATGGTTTACATTCACTGCAGACATCTTGTCCTGCACAGAAGAGTCTGTTCTTGTGAGGATACTGCACGTCCTAGTTTAATGTCAGACCAGAACGTACAGATAAAACGGCAGAGAGGACACAGGAGCCGTAGAAATACATCAGGAAAGGCGGCTGTCAAATCACCAGACAGCCAGCCGGCCTCCTCCTCCTTACAGACACTCTCCGAGTCCAGGATTCATCATCTCAGGCGGGGAAGGAAGGGGAAAAAAATCTTTAATTGTAAGCAGAGCTGCTCAATGAAGTATGTAAAGAGGCTTCAGTCAGCCTTTTTAAAGCTTAAATTCATTTCGCATCGTCCCAGTAAACTCACGGAAGATGGATGACGCCCCTGCTGATCTCAAAGTAGGACAATAAGGAGGAGAAAATGGAGGGAATTAAGAGAAATGCTTGGCTCTTTAACAAAGAGCTGGCAGACAGTTTTTTCCTTTTGTTGGACGTTTTGATCAGGCGGGAAAAGCAGCGGACTGAACCATTCCCAGTGAGGTTTGCAGGTTGAAGGTGAAGGTTAAACCAGCAGGTCACTGAAATGAGGATTATGTAACCAAAAGCCATAAAACTGTTCAATAAACACACTCACAGGGAGAAAATCTCATTGGTCACGTCATATTTTTTATTACAAGGCACAGAAACAATCCTAAAATGTGAAACAACATCCTGCTCACGTGTTGTTGTCGAATCCACGAGTGGTCGATAAAAAAAAAGTGGGCTACGTTTGATGGATGTTGTGCACCATGTGACGGCTGACGTCACTGCAGGCTGTAAGTCAGCTTCCTGTCTCGGAGGTCGAAGGTGACCAACAGCGAGCGAGGGTCCTTCTTGTTTTTACGCACGGTGATCTTTCCCTGGAGCTCCTCCCCTGAAGAGAAGAGGAGAGAGAGACGCCAACATCAACACACACTTTGTTTCACATTGGAGACGCAGTGAGGCGACCACTTCACCACAGTCCTCCTCCTCCTCCTCCGTGTTTGAAGGTGTGATAATCACTGAAACCAGCTGCTGTTTTTCTGGCTGAGTTTCGGCAGCGCGCTCGCCCATCTGTGCCGCGTGTCGAAGTGTTCACTTTGAACAAGGAGCAGGACTTCTGTTCAGCTAGAGAGAAACTTCAGACGCAGGAGCTCGTAAGAGCTGTTAAAGTCAAAGATTATTCAAAGTTCAGCCTCACGCTGAGGTGTCTGCAGACACCCGGCAAGAAAACATTCACTGGATCTTCAATACGAAAGAAAAACACGAAGAACCGAGAAGTGAAACCATGAAAACAAAACAGCTGCCTGCGAATAAGACTGAAGATCTGCGTTTACCCGAGACTTTATTTTATTTTCTCAAGCCCGTACAATCCACAAACGTATCAGTTATTTTATAAAATCAGAAAAGTCTCAGCTAACAGAGTCATGCTCCATTGCTCTGGGATGTTTGACCTGAATTACTCTTGAGTTCCCATTCAACAAATTTCAGGAGAAGAAGAGTTCATCTCTCGATACGTTTTTAGACAGGCCAGGCTCTCCAAATCAATGTGTTCCTCCTGAAATTATCGAAAACAAATCACAAATATATCGTTTAAGTTTTAAAACAGGGCTCAGTAATTCCCTTCAGACAGCCGGGCGCTGAAGCTTCTAGCAAACGTTCCTCTAACAGGGACTAAGCAGAACATCTGTGGGGACTATTTTCAGCTGCGGATTAAAACACATTTTATGCGCTAATGAGTATTTTTACAGCAGCAGGCCGGTGGATGTGACTCTAAATAAACTACAGTGTGTGTAGTTTTTAACCTCCTAACTTGAAATGTCCTTGGACACCAGGTAACGTAAAGGTACGTAAAGTTTGGGAGCTCTGTTTTTTTCCAACACTGGATTCAACTCAGGGAAAGTTCAAGTAAATAAAACTGTCTCACTCACGTCCTCAGTATATCGCCGTCATAACTTCTACCCCTTTATATCGGACTTAGAAAAAGAAAAACATAAAACGAAGGCAGAAAACAATTCCCCTCAGTCAGACATCGATCAGTGCGTTCACGGTAAAAGAGGAGTGAGAAGAAACCTCCTGGACGCCCTGCAGCAGCACGGTGCTGCTGAGCTCAGGCCTCTGCAGTGTGAGCGGAGGCGCGCCGACGCGTACAGGAACGATGATGTGTGTAAAGGCAATGTGGTTTAATATACAGTATGTTAATAAGCAGGATTGTGCAAGGCTGTGTATGAATGCAGAGCCCGTTTGAGATCTCCAGATGGCGGCGAGAGGGAAAGTGCATTTACAGTGCGACGCACGAGCGACCGGGAGGCCGGGAGAAGAGGCTGATGATTATGACGCATAATCACTCTGATTAACTTCACGTTTGACTGCTGGAGGTAAATGAATGTTTACCCGCATGGCAAACAAGCATCCTCACCACCACCACCTCCACCACCACCACCCCACCTCCAACCACACAACTCCTCCTCCTCCTCCTCCCCGTGCTACACGCTCTTCATCGCTGGAGGTTAGAGGAGGACGACGACGAGAGAGAGAAAAAATGCTGACTGTGGCGCTTTCTCCAGTGAAGCGTCCGCCATCACTGCTGTCACGTCTTACTCGTTACCATGCCAACGCGCACTGTCACCGAGCCTTTGCTGCTGGCGCCGCACTCCGGGTCTGTCACTCCACTGCAGAGGGAGGGCAGACGGACGCAGGGGGTTCACACCGTGGGTTCTTTATCCGAGAGCAGAAACCGGAGTGCAATGAATGAACAGGAGCTCAGACTGCGGCTCTAAAGGGACATCAATACACTTCAGCTTCGGGTCTGAGTATAAAGACCTTTTGTTAGTGAGGAAAATCATGCTGCAAGGTGCTGCAAAGCAAACAAATAACCAATAACCAGCGTACGACTCTCTGATCTAAGGATTCTGGTGAAAAATTTCAAAAGGTGATGCCAGGGTGAAAAAAATCAATATTATAATTGCTCTGATAATCAATTTTCAGATTCCAGCGTAACTACCGTGTTGGGTAATTACCTAGCTTGTACAAACTACACACACTTCCACATCTGATGTGAAAAACCGGTCAGGCAGGTTGTTCCAAAGCCCGAGCATGTCATCATTCGTTAAAGAGTCTGTGATCTGCCTCTATGAAATATAACTACGAGCCAAGTCACGGCGTGGCTTCGGGGTAATTAGAATAATATTAGAATTGATCTGAAACAGGGTTCTCGGTGTAAAGAGGCTAAGATGAGGGCGGTGCGTCATCTCTTCCTCGCTTTAGCAGGGAGTCGTGCTGCAGCATCGACTAACTTTATCAAACTTTTTTTGGCTGTATTTCATGAAGTTAAAGTCCTGATCAGACAGAACAGTTGGATTTCCGGTTTTCCCGTCTAACTAGCAAAACAAAGCCTTGACCAGCCGCTTTCTTTTCTACTGCAGCCAACAGATAGAAATGTTGTAACGTTGGAAAGACGCCACTCCATCACCAACTTAATGAACTGGGTCAGCAGTTGCATGGATGCAAGACAGACAGCCCGACTGCAACAGAAAAGGTCACTGACAAACATGCCTGGTTTGTGTTTCTGTGTGGCTAAACACTGGTGACGTGTTCATCCGACGGCGGCTTCAGCGCTTCATCCCTCAGTTGCAGATTTCAGGTTGTGATCATGCAGATCTTCCAAATATATCCCAACAAACAGCAATCCACAGTTGTAAGTACATCAGTTTGACAGCCGGGCATCT
Organism: Nibea albiflora; assembly: GCA_014281875.1. Taxonomy (NCBI): domain Eukaryota; kingdom Metazoa; phylum Chordata; class Actinopteri; family Sciaenidae; genus Nibea; species Nibea albiflora. Next base: position 4,136,844 of record CM024795.1, on the reverse strand, counting down.
GTTAGACTCAATATCAGATTAATGACACTCCAGCTCTGTATTCCCTTCAGTGTTTAGAAAGACTCTTTCACTTATTTTACAGAAAATGACACAAGGAGCCTGAATTTCCGCTAAAAGCAACAGCGCCTGGTGCCCGTGGGAGGCGGCGGACGGCTGCAGTCAAACTCAAGTTGGCAAAAGGCGGATAAAAAGGTCAAAGGAATAATTGCTTGACCTTTGGCGAACTCTTAAAACACCAACAGAAAAGGAAAAAGAAAGAGGAGCGGGACCAAAGACTTTTGCCCTTAAAATAACTCCATGGAAAAACATCCAACCACTCCGTCACATGAAACATACAAACAGAACAGAGCCAGAGTGAATGTCGGTTCAGTCGCAGCAGCTCTTGCTGCAGTCAGTGAGGCCAAAGTCCCCGTGGAAGACGGCCTCAGTGCCGTCGGTAAACTGGCCATTCAGACGCTGGGAGAAAGAGTTAACCATGTGTGGAAATGAGTCGGGGAACGGAGCCGCAGTGTCGTACATCAACATGCCAGCGTCATTAAGCGCAACCGGGGCCCCGCAGAAACAGCCACTCGCAGCCCGACACAGCCTCTCTCCATGAAATCACACTGGAAATACACGGCTCGCATTAGTGATTCATTTAAACTGTTGTCATTTACATTTTAACCGTTTACCTCACACTCCTCCAGCTCCTGTGAGGCTGAAGTGCTCTGATAGCAGGGCTATCGTTTACTGATCTGCTTTACCACTCCACATAACTGCGACATGGAGTGAGTTTGCACCAGAGTCCCTCTGAGGGCAGCGGCAGGAACGCAAGACACGGAGTCGACTTGAGTTCCAGCGTCTCTGAATGGAGAGACAGAGATGTACTTGCCGTCAATTAGCAATCAAAGAGCTGCGAACAGAGAGGTTCGCTAGAGACGCAAAGTTCAGTTGCAATCCTCTTGGTGTTTAGATGACAGATGAGATCCATCTGTCATCTAAACACAAAGAGCACAGCTGGATGAGGCACAGATAAGCTCAGCTGATTTCGCAGCCCCTCCCCGACACTGCAGCGACGCTCATGGCCACATTTCATCCACGTCTCTTTGACATCCTCCCTCTTGCTCCAATCTACCTTCATTTAATCCTTTTTTTTCCTAACTTCTCGGGCCCGCCCTGTTCAGGGCAGCGCTAAGACGCAGAGCTGATGGACTATATATCCCGAGCACACCAGCCTGAGCCGTTGAATTACAACCCCCAGAAGAACTTGAAGCTTTGCTCGGGCCGCTGCTGTTCCGACAGCTCAAGGACCTTCAGGGTTCAAATGAGAGAGGGGGGGGGGCGAGGAGAGGAAGGGTTGTTTAAACTGAGCCTGGACAGGTGAGGGCGGGGTGGGGAGATTTAGAAGAGCTAAAGCTCCGCACGGGACAGAGGAGGTGAGTCATGAAAATGGGAGGGAACCAAAGATCACCTGACCGTCCAATGAAAGTACAAGAACAAATGGCCATGGCCCCCGGCGCAGGTAACCAGGCCACCGCCTCACCTCCAGGATCATGGGACTTTCTTCCAAAAGTGTGACCTCCTTTCTCTGCTCAAAATTAAGCAGGTAAAACTGTGGAAAAAAAGGACCCTCCTCTTCAATACATGAGCTACACAAACACACCAGAGCATGACAAATGATTCGCTCTTTAATTTATTACGCTGCCAGCCAGGAGGATTTGCAGGGATGTTTTGTTCCAGCCTGCTGCGTGCCTTCTCTCTCTTCCGCCGGCACCTCCCACAGAAGCCTCAGCCTCAGAGTTAATTACTTCTGCACTCGTACAAACACATCAAATAGGATTCGCTCTCTGCCGCGATAAATCACCACGGACAGAGTCGGTATTAAAACAAACCGCTGGATGTTTATGCCCGGCCCGATCAGAGCTGAAGGTGCTTCACAGTCAACACCCAGAGGAGGAGAGGCCACTGTGTCTGTGTGTGTGTGAAAGAGAGTTTTGTCATCTTCAAGGTGACTTAAGGAAGTTTGCTCTTATAGCCGGAGGGGAAGTTTACTATAGAAGTATGCAAGTACTCTTGTGGATTTGAGTGTGTGTGGATGTGTAGTACACTCAAGGAGTCTCACACAAAGCTGGTGAATGCTGTTAAAAACTCAATTTCTGGTTTTACGGCCCCTGGAGGAGGCTGGGGACTGTCGGGAGTGCACATCAATAACCTTCCCCTCGCTCGCTCACTCACTCCTTCATTGCGTTCTTCCTTCTAACTTTTCCTCGTCACTCCGCCCGGTTCACATACGAAGCGCACGGGCCCAGATTGATTTTTAATGTGGACTCAGCTACATCTGTGCTGGCTTGTTCTGAGCTCAACACGGCTGTGCCCCCGTGTAACGGGAGCCCAGATGCTCTGCTGACTGTAAAATCAGGCACAATGATAAAAAAAGACAGTGTGTGTGTGTGTAGTGTAGTGTAGTGGTGCCCAGAGGCAGCCATGTTTATCACAACCACAAACAGCAAACTAATGACTGCGCTATCATTACTGAAAAATGCAAAGACAAAATTTTAACTCTGCCAGCTGGTGGAGATTTTAATATTTTTGTTATTATTGTTTTCTTCTCGCATGTTTGAATTGAATTTTTGCTTCTGCTGGCAAAGGAGAAAAGTTGAAGGGGGATCATAAAACCGGGACCATGAACGCTGACAGCAAATGCAGTCTTTAGTTTAGTAGCTATCTTTGTCATTGACCAGCTTGTCATGGTTAAAAGGGTAAGTTAGCAAATTTAAACTCACCCAGTTGGTGTCCAAAATGGAAAGAGTTCATCTTCTTGGGAGCGTGAATATACTCAGTGAATGAGATTCAGATACGTTTGTTTCTGTTTTTTAAATTCATACATCTAAATGGAAAATTTGGCTTGGTGTTGTGTTCGTGGGTGAGTTGAGTTTGATCAGAAAATCAGGAGGATTCATCCAGTTGGGACCATGAATATTAACACCAACTGTCACAGAATTCCAGTCTTTAGTTTTCTTGACCAAGGAGAGACTTCAGCCTGGTGGTGGTTAAGAAGATTAAGTTAGAACATTTAAAGCCATCCTGGTGGTGGACTTCTACTATCTTGCTGGTGGAAGGTAAAGGTTCATCTTCTTGGGAGCATGAATATGCAAACATTCATTGAATGTAATGGTTCTGTTTATATGTTTCTTTTCACATATTTTGGTCTGATGTTGGCATATTAAAAAAAAGCTGAGTGGGATCATGAAATCAGGATGATTCATCCAGTTGAGACCATGAATATTAACACCAACTGTCACAGAATTCTTGACCAAGGGAAGACTTCAGCCTGGTGGTGGTTAAGAAGATTAAGTTTAAAGCCATCCTGGTGGTGGACTTCAAACATTTCATATTTTGGCCTCATGGTAACGCATTACCAAGAAGCTAAAGGTTCATCTTCTTGGGAGCATGAATATGCAAACATTCATTGAATGTAATGGTTCTGTTTATATGTTTCTTTTCATATGTTTTCACATATTTTGGTCTGTTGTTGGCATATAAAAAAAAAAAGCTGAGTGGGATCATAAAATCAGGATGATTCATCCAGTCGGGACCATGAATACTAACAGCAAATCCAGCCTTTAGTTTACTATTATATCTCGTCATTGACCAAAGGGAGATTTCAGCCTGGCGGTGGTTAAATGGTTGAGTTAGAAAAATGATATTAGTTTAGTTTAGTTAGTAGTTGGTGGCTGTATATGCCAGAGCCTACGATTCACATCATTTTCATCAAACCATTCAGTTTCCCCTCGTGCCCTTTATCAAAATGTGCTTCCACAATGTTTTCTGCTCATTTATTCTGGTATTTTCAGGTGCGTGTGTGAGCACAGTGAGACGGGGAACAGAGGGCGACATTCCTCAACAGATAGTCAAATGAAATCCGTCTCTGTTTCGCTCTGCAGTTTCCCGCTTCCTTTCCTTGTGAGCATACTGTCGTCCTCAAGTGTTTATCTGACCGAGCAGAGCACGAAGCCTGCGATAGCGTTTGAGCAGCGTCAGAGGTTTTGATGTTCTTATCGTCCGAGCTGCCGCCGGCGGGGGCTGAGCATGGCTAAGAGTCGCCTGAGATCTCGCACCTCCTTTTCACTGCGGGTCATTTATTACAGTAGACTTCATCTAATATCTGGTCAGCAAGTGGACAGCTGGCCCCGAGGCTCATCCATCCCCACATCAGGAGACACCTCCGCGATTCCCATTATGATAACGCGCACAGAGGGCAAGAACTTACAGCAGTAATAAACACCCAAAGTGTGATGATTAGACATTTTTGCTATGATCTCTTACCAGTAATGAACATTTGTCCTGTATCCAGTTAATTCAAGCTTCATGCATTTATGTTTTCTTTAGAACATACACAACGACACCACAGCTGAACAAGTTCTTCAGCAGAGTGTGAAAAGGTCTCAAAGACGAAGGCAGGATCAGATGCTGATGTGATTTTTTGTTTCGCCTCCTCGTTTTTGCTTTTATTTGTTGTCCTTCCCATTAAAACAAGAACATACACAGCAGAGCAGTGGTGAAGACTAAACATAGCGCTGACCAGACCACATAAAGCTGTGGCAGCAAAATCCTTCGAGGCATCGAACTGAGAAACGTTTTTTTACGGCTAATGGTAAATTAAATTAACTTAAGAGAAGAAAGACGGTTATAGTCTCACTTAAACATCAAGTCCAACGTGTTGGACATCAACTTTACTGCCGATTTTACACCTTAAGTGAAGGACGTCGATATTAGGACACGATTTTCTGGTCGTTCTGATATTTAAATGTTCCTGTATGGCAGCACTTTGGTGCATACTTGCAAACACTCACCACGGCAAAAAACAACACTCACCTGTATACAGCAGAGACCATAGAAGAAAAAATGTCTTGTAATACACGTGAGAGATTCTCCAAAAGTGGAATATGTGGTGAAAGCGTAAAGACACATTTAGTTTGGAGACGTTGTGTCTCCTCTCATAAGCTGATGAACAGTGAAGTGATACAAGGTGCTCTGTCATGTTTGAGGTTTGAAACCTGCAGAAAGTTATTTCGGAGAACATCCATATATCTACGCCTCACAGGAAGCACTTGATAAAACTTTAATCTGCTGATACAGTGATTCTATAAATATTTGGCTGGTCAGTTACAAAGTGCTCCTCTTGTAACGTGTCATGATGCAGAGACCTGGAACCGGCTATCAGATGAAGTTTTACATGCTGTCTCCGATGCCTGGATGTGATTTGTTTTGATCCCTCGCTGTCTCTGTGGTTGACAGATAACGGGTGTCAACCAGCCTGACTACATCTCCACCACAGACAGATTACCTGCCGCAGCTCGCTACGGCTGCGCTTCCACTGCGCGGCACGAATCTACTCGCTTTGGGTAGCTCGACTTCAAATGCCCCAGAGCCGATGGTCACAGTGAGGCTATTCCAGCATTTGAAACAACACATAGGAGCTTTACTTTGGTGTTGAGAAGCTGAAGCATTTATTCACTGACAAACTGTAAGCTCACTTTTTCCTCTGCATTGCTCACTTCCTCTGTCACTCAACCATCCAATCACTGCACACTCAAAATGAAACCTCTCCACTACATGAAGTGCTCTTCATACGTCTGCGCTCGGCTGCACTTTTGTGGTTTTGCCGGCTGCCATTTTTGAGGAAATAAACAGTGCCCTGTGTCACATAATGACGATTCCCCCCGGGCAGTCAGCGGTCTGCAGCGTTTCACCTTTTGGAACTTATAGTGTATAGTGTCAAATCAAGCTGTACCATGCGGTGGAAAAATATAAGACGCTCTGCCAAAGTCTACAAAACTGTTCTGTGTACACAAGAGTTGACAAAAGTACCAGAGGTGATGAAATGTTACGGTTCATGTAAATACAGAGCTAGTTATGTGGAGCTCTGTGTGGCTACTGACCTGCTTGGACAGAGAAAGGCTTCTCCAGCAGGAAGACGGTCTGTTTCCAGTGCGTCTTTGTGACGTGAGGACCAGTGGAGAACATCACCTGGCAAAAATACAAATAAAATCAGTTAGCAAACATTACAAACCTGCATTTTTAATTATTACAGATATTGGAACACATTTGTCACGTTGGATTTTGCAAAAACAAAAACAACATTTGGACGCTTAAGGACATAAAATCTGTTTACAAATCTACTACTTTAAAAAAAGGAAAAAAAACTATAAAAACTGCAAGCAATGAGCCTGAATTTGAGCCTATGGGCAAACATGTTATTAAAATTCATGTTGGTTAAAGAGTTTACACGTTAAAAATTGAGAGAACCATGTCACATTCTCAGAAAACAAAAGGAAAACTTACTCCATGTTTATTCAAATTAAAATAAACTTTAAAGATTAAAATCAAGTTGAATCAATCTTCTGTTTTGTGGTTTCTCTTAAAGTCAGTCAATTACATCCAAAGTCACTGATAGCTCAGAAACTGTGCCATGTTTATGAAGCAAACTCCTAATCCCATGTTACATTGTTCCAGCCTTGGCTCTCAGTGGAGATGGAAATGTACTGGACCGTCCGTAAGCATGCAGTTTGAGTCTCAGGTACAATAGGAAGTGCAATCAGAAGGCATATCTGTGTTGTGCTCACAGAGCTTGGCATCGGCTGTTCCAACTGGCCGGCTCTGCTGGGGTAAGTGCTTATATCAGCAGTCGGCTAGGACGCCCGTCGATTGCCAGCGAACGCCTCGGGGAGGAGGAACACGCTAAAGCGTGAACATAATTGAGTTTCTGTTAAATGGCTTGGCTTTTGCCGCCTGCTTACCTTGTTGCTGCAGCCTTTGTCAAAGAAAATGTCAAAGTAGCCGACAATTGCCTGCAATGAAATATGAGGGGCGTGTTAGAAGGTGACAGTACAATAAACCCCTGGATTTGTTTGACTACGCTGCAACTCTGACAGGCCGAGCTGAGAGAGAGAGGCAGGAGGCAGAACAAGTCTCGGGGTTTTATAATGAGCAAGATAAGTTAAATTAGCTGCTGTGTTTGGGAACAAGGCAGTAAAAACAAACAGGGAACTAAATTTACTGCTCAAATATTTACCCTTATCCTTCTCTGTACCTCAGAGGAGACATACACATTCAGATTCACCATGATCGCCGTGTCATTGTCGTGTGAAGCGCGTGAGGTCTGGAGAACCGTATCGGCCACCGCGTCAAAGATACAGTTGGGTATCGACGTGACTGATGTGGGAACTGCCTTTCCCTTCGACCCTCCTTCCTCGCGAAACCAACTTGGTTTCTCATTTAGGCTGAGTCAACACCGCAGCGCTCCATCTCACCTCATCTGGGAGACTTGTCACCGGACAAAAGAAATAAATTACGAGGCGGCCACCAACAACATTGAGGCACTTTTGCTGACGATTAAAAAAAAAAACGTGAAATTAGCAAAGGTAGCTATTTTTGGTGACAGTGTTGCAGCAGCAATGTGAAAACACTCACAGCGCAGAGGAGGAATCAGTTAAGGGGGAAAAAAATAAACGCTTAATGTGGTTTTGGTCCAAACTGGATATGAATGTGTTCATCTGAATAATGCCCACCGAGGGAAAGGAAATTAGGCGACTGACAAATGCTCTCAGGGAGTCCATTACTATGTTGATAAGACTTTGTGCAGAGAAAGAAGAATAAAACAGCCAGCCTGAAGCGTCATTAAATGTTTTTTTCAGGTCTCAGATGTGACAGATTTTCAGATTCAGTGCATGGAAATGTTCTATTTCTTTTAAAATATGCCGTCTGCCCCGGTGAGAATATACAGAGCTATAAATACAAGGGAGTGAAAACCGATCCACACGTCTAAAACAAACTGAGGGAGAAGTCCAGGGCCGGAGTGCCTGTAGGTGACCGTTAGATATGTGAGGTAAAAACCAACCCCCCAGGCTTGTTTTCCTCCCATTCCCCCCCCCCCCACACACACACCAGAGGAAGAGAGGCACTCTATCAATCTCAGGCGCGCACTTGTAGTGGCAATGATGCAGAACTAATAGCTTTTAATCCTGACGCAGCTGACAACTTGGAGGCCAGCTCTGCGAGACAAAGAAGAACCGAATCAATGCGAGAGAGGGGAAGAGGAAAAGAGAAGGACGGGGGAGGAGGGAGGGAGGGAGAAAGGAGGAAAGAGATACAGGAAATCAGACAGTAGGAAGACATAGAGGAAGTTGGAAGGGAAGGGAAGGAGTGGCTGTAACATAATGTAAAAGCTGCCTTTTGTTAAAGGGTTTTTTATTGGATTTGTATCACTCGGAGAAGCAAAGCACAGCACCATCTGTTCACAGCTTCTGTAAAAAAAAAGAGGCTCCCAAATTGTGTTTAAATACTTTCTGGAAGTAGAAATGGCGTCTGAAAATGCATCTATACACAGTACACACACGCAGGCTCGATAATCACGATGCCGTCAGGAGCCGTGTTCAACACACTCCAAGCGCCGAGGCTTCAATCAACCTTTATCGACTCGGACAGGCAGGGGCGGCGCCGCTAGCTCGCAGCTAAACCGCCAGAAAAAGAACCCAAAGTGAATAAAAGAGCATGTCAACCCAATGCAATTATGGCTTTTAATGAACGCTACAGAGACGCTCGGTGCTGAGGTAATTAGGAAATTAGCCGTAATTACTCGTCAGGCAGAGCGGATTCACCTCTCCCAGCCAGAGAGAGGCAGAGATCATCCTCATCGCGCCTCGCTGATGACAACGCCTCGTAAGCGAGATTGATTGTCACTTGGGCGTTGTGCAACTTTCACACTTGCAGCGAGACGGGCAATTAAAATTTAGGCCACAGAGTGAGAAACTCGCAAATACAAAAAGCAGTGGAGGAGCTCGGCGCCTTGCTGCCCCATTAAAATCGCATTTGAAAGAAAAGGAAGGAATATAAGTGACTCACGCATAAAAAAAACACACACACAAAAGATGTGAAAGTGTGCAGATAAGCAATAAAGACCTCGATGACTCACACCTGACACAGACCGTACCGAGCCGAGCTGATCTCAGGCTTCTTTATTCAAACCGGGCCGACGGAGCTGAGACTTTATCAAACTTCTCGGGGCCATTTGGATGGACTTAACGATTCGCTTTTACAACACCCAATAAAACAGCAAACTTCCAGATGGAGACTGAAAACTGTTATTCAGCAGCAAAGGTGATGAAGCCATCTCCTGAAAACCTCTAGGAAGGTTGCGTACCGCTGTATTTTGCTCCTGAGCGTTGCTTCACTGCTCCATCTCTCAAACACTGAGGCGTAGAAAGTGATAATTACAGCTGCAAAATATAGTCAAAGCAGTTTTTATGGATTTTTGGCCACTAGGGGGCAAACAGCCAAACAAGCTGATACACAACCTTCAAAGTTCTCCTGGCTGACGCGTTACATCATTTTCTATCCACCTGATGAAGACCAGTACTGAATCTTTCTTTAGCCATGCTTTAGTTGCACATATCAAGCTCTTGAGCTGCTACATGGTCCACGTTCTTCAGCTATTTGCCAACTTTGCCTGCTGTGTGGTGCAAAGCAGGTCGCGTACAGTGATTTATTAGATTACCGTTTGCAGAAGACAGATGTCTGACAGATGAGTGTCAACAATGTGCTGTACAGCCAAAACAAGGAGACAAAATGGGCTGAAAATCACAAACGATGACGGGTTTGTGATAAATTACTCATTTCTCTTTGGACTTAATGCTAGGATAATTTAAACATCCCTGTACCAGGCTCTTTAGCAACCTATGGTCCTCATTCTTCAGCTATTTGCTAACTCTGTCTGCTGTTTGGGGCTAAGCAGGCAGTGTACACTGGCTAATTAAATATTGTTTGCTGAAAATCAGTAAACAACAACAGTAAATGTGCCAAAACAATGAGACAAAACGGGCAAAAAAAGATTCCAAAGATGCAGGGTTGGTGTTTGCATAAACTCACTGGATTTAATGTTCCATTATTGATGATAATTTTAACGACCCCATAGTATATTATAATGAAGAACCTTTGTAACGCCTGACAGGTTAGGGCCTTTGTAACGCTGCACATGGGGAAAGAAGTGAGGGAGGTTTAAGGCAGACTAAAAACACTGAGGCACATACGCACACACCCACGCACCAAAAAAACAGGACAAATCAGAAGGAGTGCTTTTCATTTTCATCAGCGTTTAGCCTTGGGCCCCGGCTCTGTCTGTGATAAGTGATGACAGTGGGCTCCCTGACGGCCCGCGGAGGAGGCGCCGCAACACTGCAGCTCTCCGGCCCCCATTCTCCAGGAAGAGCGGGGGGAAAATTAATAATTATCATCATGGATAACACCAACAGGGAGCAATTCATCATCGCTCCCCTTTCGCCTGGCTGTGTGTCAGCGAGCCGCGTGGCCCGGCCAGATACTATTATACAACAGTGGGAGGGGGGTACGTAGGGAGGGTGGTGGTTTAAGGGGAGGGAATGGGAGGGGTGTAGAGGGGGGAGGCAGGGAGGGATGGAGGGGGTGGGAGAAGTGAGGGCTAATGCGCTTTTGATGGGGTTTATCCAGGCGTGGAGGCTTCAAGCACGACCACCTCACAGGCGCGTTGGTATGAACCCCCTCCACCACCTCACCACCACCATTTCTCTCTCAGCCTCTCCACCCAACCGCTGCCACTCCAGTGAGGTGGAGCACGGATCGGCGTCGGACGCTGCTCCTCGCTCAACACGAAAACGTTTCAGACTTCAACACTACGACTACAAACTACGAACTCATTCATGTGTTTGGCTCCTTTTACCTTCCTACAGAATCCATTCATAAATGACTCTTCATTCACAACTCTGCTGCCAGGCTGTTAACTCAAACAAGAAAGAGCGTCACTCCAGTTTTAGCGAACCTGCAGCAGGTATCAGCATCTTTTCGGACAGATTCTCAGTTCTTTCATTGGCGTATGAGGATCTTTATGATTTGGGGCTTACTCATTGTCATTTTATAATCCTTCACGGCATCTTAGATCCTCTGCCTGTCACACAAAGCTCAGGCTTTTTTAAACTATGCACCAAAACTATGGAATTCCCTACCTAAGGCTATAAAATGACAAGGGACACACTGTGCAATTCATCAAATCGCCCCATTTACCTTCAGCTGCACTCAAAGTGAGAGAGATTTCTGTTGCATTTCAGGTTTTTTGGAAAGTTGTTCCAAAAAAACGGTCAGTGTCATTCTTAAAGTCTTTGCCTCCAAAATCTCTTCGATGAAAACTGAAGACGTTGAAGCGATCACTCGCCAATCGCCAATGAGAAGCGTTTCTGTTCATTTGTTTGGTGTGACATTTTGTTATGCAACGTGCATTCATCACGTGATCGTAGATCTTAATATGTTTCAAGTATCTGTTTCTTTGATTTCTTGCTTGCATCGGTGGCTCGTCAATGTTTTCTCCAAGGCCAACTTCCTAATTGGGAATGATACTCTCATATACACACCCGTCCTCCACCAGGTGCTGGAAATCTTAATCGTTCTCATGATGGATACTCAAAAATATGAGAATGATAACCGCTCTAAGAGCAGCACTGCTGATCTGGGATGTTACCCATTGATGAAGTTATAGAAGTCAATTTAGAGCAAACACCTTTGGACAACGGTGTCAGTGTCCGTGAAACCGATGTATCTGGCTTGTATGTTGGACGAGAGTGTGATAACGAAAGAGCGGGAGTTTCTCGGAACATCTTTTGGCTGTGTGGTAACTGGTCTGTTTGTGTTGCTGCTGTGTGTGTGTGTGTGTGCGGACGCTGGTCCAGGTCTTCTCTGCGTATAACTTCCAAGAAATTCCAAGGATTTTTCCCAACTTTGGAAGCTCAAAGTTCAAAACGCAGGGCAGTATCTTGGTTGTGCGCTCCAAGGCGAACCACACTCTTAACATAAGCTACCAACCTATCGCACGTCCAATGGGGACACGGACTTGATTAAAGTTGTCCATTTCTTATAATTTATAAGGTGGACGCCACCGATTATTATATGTGAATAACATAGTTGGACATTTTAGACCTACCTTAGCATGCAGCAGAGAGAAGAGGTGAGCTACAGAGGTGTAATACGATCAGGATTTGTATTTTGAACTTTAATTACTTTAATTTTCTGACTCAAGTGATGTCACTTGAGTCAACGACTGACCAACACTGAGCATCTGTTCGTATTCAGCTTTGTATTCGCCTCCCGACGACACAGCTCTCGGTGACAGTCAGCTGATACCCCAAACTCTGAACGCTACGTACTGATACAGTGTCGTGAGCTCAGCGTGGATTTTTCCATTAACATTTCCCTTTATAATGTGCTGAATATCCTTGAAGTTGACGAGTGCCTGCCCTGTCAGTGCAGAAGGCCGCCCCCCCCCACCCCACACACACAATTTAAATTTGATGGAAAGCAGCTTAGAGATGGATGGCGGAGACGTTTTCTCTCCGCAGCGCTACAGTAGCTACATCAGCAGCGGTGAGACAGCAGTGTTAAAATTAATTACAGACCGAAACTTATTCTCTCCTGCCACGCCATCAGCATACATCATTTTCACCTATAGGAAGGGAAGAGGCTTTTTTTTTTTGCTACCTGTTCTACACTGCAGGTAAATGGATGAAGGAGACGTGGGAGCTGAAACAGAAGATCCCTTCAGAGAATTTCTGATGCCTGTTTTAATGAAAGTTTCAGCACATATATATTCTGTAGGTTGCTTTGAGGTTTGCAGAGGCGGACAGGATGTATACACGGTGCGGAGAGGGTGTGAGATGTAAAAAAGGGAGGCGAGAAAAGGAGTGATATAAAAAAAGAAAAGAAGCAAGAGTGAGGGGATTTGTCTTGTGCGTGAACGGCGCAGACGCAGGGGTTGTGCTGTTCATTTAATGCAAGGTTAGGCAGGCTGAGCTGATGAATGGACTGTCGACAGGAGAACAAAAGCAGGCGCTCCATCACAGCGCAGGAGGCGCAGCAGCTCTCCCTCACCGATCCCCGAGCACTGGTCCAGGAACGGTTTACCCTTCACACATCCTAACCTTAACTACTACTGAGCAGCCGCGGCCAATACTGACTACAGATCAGTATCTTTACGGGTAACGCCGCCCCACTCCTGCAGGTCAATAATCCATCTGTAAATCGGGGGGGGGCGCAGGCTGGATGCAGGAGTGTCCACCTGCACCTTATAAACCAAAAATCAGGTGTGAAGCATGACTGAACGCGATGCAAAGACACACGTATGCTCATGCATATCAGCATGAACAGAAGCGTGAAATAGCAGGACGGGAAAAGAAGTAGCTGTGCACCTGAAAGCCGGAGAAAATAATAGAAAACTGGAAAATTACAGCCCGGTGCCGTATGATCCCATCATCTGTTTCGCCGCGGCGGCCCCCCCTAACATGGCCGGACTTACATCCTAGAAATAGAAACGGGATGTTTTCAATTACAGAGCAGAAAAGACGGGAAAAATGAGAGGATGTTTACAAAGCCCATTAAATTCAGCCGCCTTACCCAGGGAGCACAGGCCAGATAATAACCACCTATTGATTATCCATTAAACCAATACACCAGACAGTGCAGTATCACTGCAGCACAACACAAAGCCTCCAACACAATGAGCTTTTTTTCTTTCTCTAACCGACAGATCACTTCTCACGGTGCAGAGCTCCACAGCCTGCAGTAGTGAGGCTGCTCTGTAGTCGGCAGGTCGCCGCCGGTACCACGGAGAGAGAAAAGTAGCTCACACAGCGAGGGGGGGGGAGTGGGCTGGGGATGGCTGGGGAGGTGAGGAGGGCGGAGGGGGGGGTTGATGGTGGCTGCCAGCACCTCACCAAATAGACTCATAAAGCATTTGCCATGCTTTGGTGCCTGTAGCTGACCCTCGGTGAGGACACACGCTTCCATCTTGTGCTGCGGTTGGTGGTCGAGCCGACCTACACGCGTGTCACACGAGTCATGTCGAGTCTTACGTAGGCCCAGAGAAAAGGGTTAATCAGCTGCATTCATTCTAACGTGAACGTGGCCGGGGTGCTGCCAGGTAACGGGGTTCTTAAAAATTGTTTTCACACGTTGTTCTGTTCATTTGTCCACAAATTATTAATCTGAGCACAAACTGATCCAACACTTTCTTTCTTTTCCATCACAGCTGATTGTAGTTGTGCATTATTAGGTAATATGATTCATTCATATCGTTTATGGAGATTTTTCTTTTAGTTAGTTTTGTGATGTTGCACTGAAAATGACTCTGAAGCAACAAAATGAGAATTCAGCTTCTAACTTCTCGCATGTTGTGTTCACAATCAGCAAACAGTCGCAGCAGCACAGTCCTTTGTCAACACTAAGTAGGCCAAGGTGAACGTTCACGGTTCTTGTTGGCTTCACATGGCTCCTGTCGGCCCGATGCGTTACTTTTGTTGGAGCTACAGAACAAAAAAAAACCCAAACTTAGATTTGTATTCCACCTTTTGTCATCTTAACATAGGAACAATGTGACCTATGACATGTGGGATGTTTGCAGTGATCGCGGCGTCCTCTGTGTGGAAAACAAACGTAGTAGGGAACAGTTAGGTTAGAGGGAGAAGCGTACCTCAGCTGAAGTTTCTGCATGGGACAGAAAAAACTGTATAAAAAGGTGTTAAGAGAGCTGTAATTATTGCATGTAAGGACGCATCCGAGCTCGTATTAAAGTGGCTTGAACCTCAGATTTTGGGACTCTTCTCTTCTTCTACCATCCTGACACTCCTACAGGAAAAATAAGTCATCTTAAAGGATCAGACCAACAAACAAAAGATGGTACCACTTCTCCCTTCATATCAAGTCCACTGAAAACTTACTTTTTCTTTCCGGAAACAACGTTCAATGCTTCAGGAGATTTATGTGCCTTTCTCAATCACACACCGGAAAGTAGATAAACTTTTGTCATGAGTTTGCTCCCAAATGCTCGAAACATTACAGCCTACAGATCCCAAATAATCTGTTGGATAAACTATCATGGCGAGTCAATAAACTCTTCATTCCCAGCGTCACCTGACACCTACAGTAGCACAAGACTTATATTTCTAACCAGAGAAAGTTAACACTGAAAGAATGCCCCAGAAAAGAAATAACAAGTCCCTGTTTATGTACCGTTACTTTGGCGTCCTCTTCCAGCGGACTGAAGCTAGCTGGTTAGCAGCTATGATTGAGGCTCAAGACAATTAAAACAGCCTGGAGGAGGAGTGAGAGGTGGGCTGTGATTGTGTAAGCGTGGGTGTTTTGGCATTCGGGAGAATGACACGGCGAGCCGGCGGTGAACATCCACTATGTTGTATGACATGTAATTCAAAGTCACATTAGCCTCACTGCTCTGATTCGATTTGAGACTCTATTAAACATCCGAGTGACAGACATCCTCTTAAATACGGAAACATGATCCATCAACGCGAGCTGACTGATGTCTCTGCTGTTTGTACTGCCTCGCTCCTTTCACGCAATGTCTGTGATGAATGACGGGCGGCGACAGTGGACGAGCAAACTTTGGTTTCAGGTCATTTTTTTTTTCAAATGATTAAATCAGAAACAGAAACTTTCTGGGGAGATAAAAATGATCTAACACATTTAGCAACACTAATGAGATCTCAGCAAAATAACAAAGATATGCTGATCTGATATTTCTCATTTACACATTTAAGCCCTTGAGTCACAGCGGATAGTACTTGATTGCTGAGGCATCGAACTGCGAATCGGACAAAAAAAAAACTCAAACGTCATCAACTTTAGCCCGGCATTAGCGTTGTGGAAGCCTCAGTGTGCGAGCGTGTGGCGTGTCCTTACCGTGCAGTCTGTGGTGTTTGTTATCTTTAAGCAGAAATCTGATGCAAACTCCAACTCCGACAGACACACTCGGTTACAGTCGATCGTCTGTTGAAAGTCAAAAACACACACACCGTATGATGTATAACTTCAAATGAGATAAACAGTGATGACAATGTGATACAAGAAACACATCAATGGAGAAGCATGCAGTCAGTACAGGAGCTCCTCGTTTTGGTTGAATCACCGCGAGGACACTCCTGCAATATAATACTGACCCTTTTCTATGCAACAACAGGCTGTTTGTGCATTTACATATTTAATTTTACAAGTAGCCAACTGTTCAGTTATGAAAAAATACATTTTTATTTCACGTTTTCACCAGGATAACAGGAATTATAATTTGTCTTTGTTCGAGTGTTACTCGACTGAAAATAAGTTGATGATGAAGTTAAAGGTGCAGTGAGCAGAATTTAGCTGCATCCAGTGGACTAATCGCTAACCCTTAAAGGAGAAACTTTAAGGACTAAGGTTTAGTGTCACTCTTTAGTTTGTCTGTTCTGGGCTACTGTAGAAACACGGTGTTTCAATATGGCGGCCTATGAAAGAGGACCCTGCTCCCACTGTAGAAATAAAAGATTTTTTTATTTTAAGAATTTTATTTTAAGGTGATTATGCATGAATGAAAACATAATTATGAATATTATATTCCATGTCTGTCTTATTCTGAAAATAAAGTTTTACACACTGGACCTTTAAGTTTAAACTAAACATGATATTTTCCTTCCAGGCTGCTACGCAGCTGCCACGGTCGTTTTTTCCGTGGTTTATTACAACTTTATTTCTGCCTTCTGGCCACAGGTTCTATCAGTAATGATAGTGTCACCCAAAATAGCCCCCAGTGGGGAAATACGTGTGGTCAGGGGATCATACAGGTTGAACTTAACAGTGAGTGCACCCGTAATGCCACTAATAACTCCTCGAATGCCCAGGAAGACCTTGAGGGTGCAAAATTACACCGAGTACAGTAGGTCAAAGTTGAGCCAGGACATTAGTCTGTAAACTCTGACGAATGCTCACAACAATAAATTTGCCAGTACGTTTACCATTCGCCTTTGTTTCCTCTCACAGACGAGTGGCCAAGCTAACCTGTAAAGAGGAAGCCCTCAAAGGCTCTTCTGCTCTCACTATGTGTGTCGATGCACAGCTGCTGTATGAAGCCAGTTAAATATACTTCCAATGAAGGTTGAAGACAGCTGTTAACTCCTAAATCCCACCCCGTGTCGCTCTATGTGCCAATCGCAGTCCATAAAGCCCTCGGTGGTCAGAACCTCAGTTTCCTGTAGTTAGATATGTTATGTGCTAACTCACCTATGTCAAAAAGACGACCGTATTTTGAAGAATAACTTGATTTGAAGACTAGCTAACTAGCTAATGCCGTATCAATCGTTAGCTAGTTTGGTACCTACTGTTAGCCAAATGCTAGCTAACCATCTAGCTGTTAGTTAACTAGTTAGCTATAAGCTAACAGAGCAGATGGCCGTCACAAATCTGACAAAAAAGCGTACGTAACAATGTCAGTGAGGCAACAACTGCTCTGTAACGGTAGAACTGTGTCTACCGGTACCGGAAAACCAAACTGAAACCTATAGATGGTGGCAGAGCACATGTAGAATTGAAGAGTTCGAAGAGTTTTTTAAATTACGACTCAGAAATTATGAAACATATTACACAGGGTGGCTTTAAAGCAGCTTCGAACGGTTGCAAGTTAAACATTCCCATCTGTTCTCATTGAGAAGAGAAAAAAAACTCATTTGTTTTGCAGGAATTTATAATTCCATGAAAGGACTCTCAATTTTACGGAGTAGCAGCCAGCCTTAATGGAATGTTATTGGATCGTATCATCGGGAGGCAATAGATGAGAGTCCGTGTAATTTGGGCAGAGGGGCTGTCTATTTGTCACTGGAGGGGAGAAACTATCGATTAGAGGATTCAAATTCCATTACGTCAAGTTCTCCCCTCATTCATCACATCCACAGACGGGTGGAGGACATGCTACTTAGCAAACAGGCCAACCGGCCAAGAAACACGCGATGGTATGAGAGAGACAAGAGGGACGAGGATTCATACACAGAATGAGGTATCTGTGCTCTTAGATGCCGGACTGTGTGTGCACGTGTGTGTGTGTGTTTGTTTTATCTCTGTGTAATGTGTGTGTGTGTGTGTGTGTGTGTGTGCTCTCCCATCAGCCCAGTGAAAACCGCTCTATCCACAGGGGGGTGAGAGTAATGAAGTTTCCTTAAGAAGAACTTAAACAAGGATTAGACAGATCAATCACCCAGCGCTACAGCATCAGCACACACACACACACACACAGCTAGATTCGGGGCCCTATATCTCTCTCCACAGCTCTAATTCTCTGTCTGCAGCCGAACAGCTCGGGCCTCGCAAACTCAATTCCTCCTATTCGTAGCTTCCAAGATTCTTGTACATGAGAATCAGGCTGACATTCTGGTTTGTCGGTAAGTCGAGCCGATACAGGCTAGTTAGTGTCATCAATAGATGATTTATACACTAAAGTTTCAATGTGGGGGCGACCTCTGGTCATTTGAGACATATTTTCTTTGGCATAATGTTCCTGTGAGCAACAAGTGCTATGCAAACCCAGCTGCACTGTGAGCTGGAAGGATGGAGCCCATCGTGCATGTTGCACGCCGGGTGTTTAATTCAAGTGCATAGGTGCGGTCTGCACATTGATGAGGACACAACAAAAGAAGTGACGTTTTAAATGAAAGTTCTGCTGCTTAAACGTCCCACCATGTTTGCTGCAGTGACTCACTAATCATTAATCAAGTAAATCATTAAAGGAACATTCACACATCGATACAACACACAATAAAGTAATCGCCTATAAAGCTCAAAATAATTTAACCAATAGAGGTGAAGTGAAGATGCATACATCCAGAATAAGATGACGGAATATTCACGGCCAACGTGAAGAGAGACAATTCTGTCTGCCCCAAAATATTGGTGCCGTCCATTGATTTGAATAATTGTTAGTGACGTGAGGGCGGATGCGTTTGGCAAGAGAGAACCAAATATGAGACAGAAAACAAACCTGATTGATTGATTGATGATTTTAAGACACACAGAGTTGCAAAAAATATATTTTGTAATGTACTTTCTGGTGTTTTCAGGTGCAGACAGTTTTGCAATCCCTGTTCGGTGCCTCTTGGTACATGATTAACGCAGGATTCTAAAGGCAAAGCTTCATTTTATGCAATTATTATCTAGTAACTCCTTAAATTCATCTTAGGACCACTTGTTGAATCCCATTGCCGAGGTTGGAAACCAAGGATCGATTTGCTTGATCAACACAAACGTTCTCACGAAAACCAGAACAGAACATCGATTTCACACAGTAATATGTCAAATCAAATATCATAGATACTGGTATTATTATAAATAGCACAAATGTTGTTGGACTGAGGCTGAATGTTGCAGTTCATTAACTATGAGCATGTTTACCTGTATGACTGCAGGTTCAGAGATGAGTGTGTCTGCGTTCACCACGTCCACCACAGCCTCAGGCACCACGGCCTTCTTCATGCACGCCATGTTGAAACCGTACACGTCGTCCCAGAATGCAATGCGTTCGTTGTGTTTCTGCGTGTCTCCGACTGCTGCCAGGCTGATGTTACAAAGGTCCGGATAGACTGTGGAGAAAACAGAGGAGCGAAGGGAGTCGAGGGCTGTTCAAAACATACAGAAATAAGAAGTAAGCACAGCAACGTCATTAACGCAGTCAGCCTCAAGTCTCAACATTAAAGATGAACAGACAATATCAGCAGGCTGGTCTGAGACAGGGTGGAGCCGAGACGGGGCTATAAACCCACAAACACTTACGAGAGCCTTGATGTAGCCCGAGCAAGAAATGAACCAGATGTTCAACACAAAAAATGTAGTCAGATTTGCCCCAGTTGATCCAAACTGGTCCCATATTACTAAGAGAACCTTCTCTGCACTGAAATCCCCCGGCCAAGTTCCTCACAGCCACGTGACTTAAAGGAACCGTGATTGAGTTTGATTTGTTGGCAGCATGTTCAACACTGAAGCTCATCGAGAGGAAGCAGAAACGAGAGGAAGCAGACGCAGACAGAGGGACGGAGAGAGTTCGAACAGCAGGTGGAGACCACCTGTGTCATGCTACAGTAGCTCCTCTGGTGCTGATCACTCTTGGCAGCGCTGTTAGCAATGTTAGCCGGCCCACAGCCAGAGGAAGGAGCCCTGTCACCGAGCCAAGAGAAAGCACCTCCATGGAGGAAAAAAAAAACCTCCACCAACCAATCAGAGCTGATCAGAGCAATCACAACTTTTTGTAGCCATTTTATGTTGATGTGAGCTGTGTAGTCTCTCTGTTATTCAGCGTGCAGGCTGTCTATTCTACCTGAATGTTGCTTTAACCTCCTAACAATCCCCTACATGCACCAAACAATCCACATTTTTCAGCCACTGTAAGGCCGTCCGGTCAGCGGTGAGTCAATCCCTTCAGTTATTTATTTTGCTTTAAATAAAAGGATCATTAATCATAACTAAAAGGAAAGGCTGGGCCAATTCTGGTCTCACAAACCTCCAACTATCAGTGCCGAGACGTGCTTAATATCAACTAATTTAACGTCTTGAAAACCATCCAACAAATTTAATCAGAGAACGCCTCAACATCTTGTGGGTGTGGAGCTTTGCATCAATTTCGTGAGGCTGCTGTAATGACTAGATCCATCACGTGTGCGCAAAACATGGCCTGATGATCATTTTGTCCTACTTTCATACTTCATACTTTAATTCTTTACACGGCGAGCTCCAAGAACTGTCAACAAAGTTGGAGACGTAGCACTGCCTGAAATATAAACCGTCCTTAACATGGATGTACTGAGCTTTAAACAGCTGATATTTTGAGCCACCTCCAAGTGAACTGGTACCCAAATCACAACAGACATCATGGCCGCCTTATTTTCTTTTTCGAGCAGACGCAAAAGCACCAACCAACATCCCTTTGTCCATTATCCCCTTTATTACTTCAGGTAGGCGAGCTAATGGAAGTTGCAAAGCATCGATAATAACGTTACTCTGCCTGTGCTCGCTTGAGCTCTCTTTCTAATTTACCAGCAACGCGGATAATTATGCTCGGCGGTAAAGAATACGAAAAGAAATCGTTGGATTCTGAATTGTTGGAGAGTCGTGGGATTTGGAGGGTTTTGAAGCCAGTGGCCATCTCGACACATGCTTTCACAGGTGAGTGTCTCACCTTGACTGGTGCTGAAATGGAAAACGTCGGTCCGTCGCAGGAGAACTGCGAAGACTGGCAGCGATTATCGGCACCCCTCATATTACATAAGACAGCTGATTGAATGAACATTATCCACGTCTTAAAACGAGCATTAAACATGAGCCTTAATGTCTTTTTATTGCGTTTTCACATCTGAATAGATTCCTTTGTATGGTTAATATGCTTGGTGATTAAGCCAGAGCTGAGAGGCTTAAAGCCATCGGTATCCCTACTGTGAAGTAACATTAGCCAACACTGAGGCCTAGGGCCTAAACTAGAGTTGAAAATATACTCATGAGGATATATGAAACTTAATATTTCAACATACAACTTACTACCACCAGTCGGGATGTAAGAATCTGCACAAATTATAGATCGTGGCAGAAGATTTAGCAAGAATTTTACTGTGATATTATTAATACAGTGTACCGGACATGACAACAGACGGCCGATGTATTTGTATATAATATAACATTGGATATTGATATTGTTGACTGGTTTTTGATGCTTTATGTGGCTCTGTACAAAAGAAGTTATTTTCTATTAAAGCCTTGCAAAAAGTAAAAGTAATACTAAAGGCTGCAAAGCACAGAAAGAGACGAAGACACCGTTGAGGAACGGTTACATAAGAATATGGGAAGGTATCAAAATCAGTGCAGAATTAAATGGGAGCAGGTTCCAGTTTTCTTTAGTGTTAAGTACATAATAATGTCTTCAATTAGCTGGAATTAACTGCTGTGTTTCTTTAGCAAAGCCTTTCTTTGAGCACTATTCAATAGAGATTCAATAGAAGGCCCATTCAGAGCCAAACGGCAAGCACTTCAATAATGACGTATGGGTCCTTACACGTTTCTGGACTGGGAAACAAATTCAAAATCGAAATGTTTTTTGTGGGAAAGACGGTTACCAGCAGTGTTGTCCTCTGTCACTGTGCGGACACAGACTGATCTCTGTAAAACAGATATCTGCATATGAATGCAGAAACTGCAGAGACCAGGAGCACTACTGAACAATTCTGTCTGAGCAGGCACAACAGCGGCCGAAATAGATTAGAAGCCGTCTGCTAGTTTTTCATATGCAGATATCTGTTTATAGAGATTTGCCGAAATGTGTCATCTCATCATTCTTATATATGAAGTTGCTAAATGGACAACAGGCCTGAATATTCGTTTTCTCATTGGCTACTTTGGAAGCCCTGAAACTTTTCCCATGACCCACAGCCGAGGTTGAATCATCGTCAGGCGATGGCGACGGCTTCTGAGATTGGACATCGTTGAATTTGATTAAATAATTCTTCTTTTAAAGGCCAAAATTTCAAATGTAAATTATCCATCTGGTGTCAGAATGATGTCAAAATGGCCATTAGCAGGCAAACATCAACGTGACAAGTGATGCCAAACTTCTGAATGGTACTGTAATCATATTTCAGGCAGTGGTTTGAAAGGTTTGTGTCATCATTTTTAAATATAATTTAAAACGTATCAGGCGCCTAATGAGCACATTTTATTTATTTTGCCTGGCACGTGTGTTAGCGCTCAGTCTCATCCCCTTTGTGACACGTGGGACCATAAAACGTGTGAATGGATGGTGACAGCTCAGTGATGGGCAACTCATGGCCCCTCGTTATTAGCTGAAGCCCGCTTGTGACCCTGTGAGTGTCACCACACCTAATGACTGCTCGCACACATACACAAGCCAAACAGCAGATTTGTCACTTCATTTTACTCTGATTACTGAACCGAGTGAGTAATTATGAGGGCCAGGTGAGAGGAGGAGGAGAGGGAGGGCTGCTGATGGGGCAGAATCGGGACAGGCCCGTCTGAGAGACGTGCTGAAGAAGAAATGGAGACAGAGAGACGAATAGTCGAACGGAGGGAGGGAGGAGGTGGTGGAGAGGGAGAGAGACGAAGAGGAAGAAGGGGGGGGGGGGGGGGGGGGGGGGTACACGGGCGTCCCCAGATTCATGGCTTTGACATCTGCGTCCTTCTCGACTCGCTGCTCACAGCCCGTTTGTCATGCCCACCCCTCCACCTTCTTCTCTTGCTCTCTCCATCTCCCCCATTGGACGGCTGTGAAAGAGGGAAAGACGGTGTCGGAGGGGAGGAGGGTGGAGAGGGTGGAGGGGGGCATGGGACACAACAGATCCCTTTTCCCTGGACGCTGTGCGGTGCCAGGCATGCAGGGACACATTTAAGGATGAAGGGGAGGTTAATGTAGTGGGGAGAATGAGGGAGCCGCTGTAACTCTCTGCTAATGTAGCTTAAACACACATACAGCAGCAGTGCTGCAGGGCCGGACTAATAACTCAGCACAGCCGTATGTGCACACACACACACACACACACACACACACACGCTCGCACTCAAAATCTGAAAATAAACTTCAGAATGGGAGTTGATAAATCTAACGCGACACAAAGTTGTACTGTGTTTTGCTTCTTGCGTGAAGGTGCAGTGTGGCTGCACTGAAAAACGCTGGAAGGATTCGCTTCACGGACTCGCACATGAATGCCGCCTTGGGCATGTTTACCTCTGGACAAAAACAACAACATGGAGGAGCCTCCACTCACAGGACTGACACGGGCAACTAACGTCCTGTTAGCGGCTGGCACCAGGCATGAATTCGGCACGGGAGCGAAGCTGAATTGATCAAATTTGTGAGATTGTGAATCCTTTACCGACCTAAACTTGTAAGTTCAAAACTGACCAATCAGCTCACAGTCAAGTCCAGATCTTTAACTGGTCAGATCGTTATGTTTACGATTATTGATGTGATTATGACGCAATTTATCGTAACTTTCTTGTGCCGTAAGCGATAATGCACAATGAGCTGTGCGGTTATAGGGAATAAAGGCACTGGGTTACACCGCTGTTAGACGCAGGTGATCAAAATGAAATCATAATGCACTACGCTACACTGTTTCTCATATGAAAGCTGGCTAACTGCTTCATTATTCTCTGTATAGACAAAAAGAGGCCACCCTGGAGGGACCTTCATCATCTGTGCTGAGAACATGAAGGCTGTAGAGACATTTTTGTTTTTCCAATTTCATCACCGCATCCTGTTTATTCCTTTTGAGTGTCTTCACTTGACTTCCTGCAGTGCTGGCTGACAGTCAGAGCTTCCCGCGTTGGGATGGTCGGGGTTAAAGGCTCACGGCGGACCATACGTTGCCCTCTGACCTGTCACTTTCTGCCTCAGCCCGGTCACACCTTCGCCTGTCCAATCTCCCTCCCTAACAGATCTGTCTCTATAGGTGCGGCCATTCTGGCTGTCCATCACTCTGTGTGTGTGTGTGTGTGTGTGTGTGTGTGTGTGTGTCTCACTCTCTCTCTGTGAGTGTGACCTCTCCCTCATGTCCCAAGGAGCCACTAAAGGCAGTGTGGTGGAACCGTTCCTGAGTTGGGTCACATTTGGCACAAGCCATTAAATCTGGTCAGTGGCAGGGTTGGGATGACCCAGGAGACTGACACACACACACACACACACACACAGACACACACACTCACACTCACACACACACACACACACACACACACACACACACACACACACACACACACACACACCACACACCACACAGGCAAATCCCTGAAGAAACAGTCTTTGCTTGTGTCAAACTATTGTCTACAGGGTTTTAATTTTGACTCCTGTTTAAAATATTGTGACATTTCTCGCTCTCTCTTGTCACATTTTACATCATTACAAATAAACTGCGAATTGTTTTGGACTTCAAATGATTTAAAGGAGTTGAATCAGTATTAATACTTTCGAGTCGACCAATGACACACATTGTATTTGCTTATCTTGACCTCTAATGAAGTCAAGACGGCGTTGAATATAACAAAAATAGAGATTTATTCATGCCTCGTGTCATGTCTAACTTTAGTGGACTATAACATATTAGGTATGGAATCAACCTGCAGATGTTCTGGTTCAAGCTGAGACCAAACGGTTCTATGACAAAGTCCAAAACGTGGCCTACGAGCTTTGTTTTTAGCCTAGTCAGTGTAAAACACAGCAGTCAAAAGCCAATCGCTATAAAAGATCAATTTCCAGCCCTGCTGGGTTAAATGTACGCTTCCCTGCTGTATCTAGTTCTCAATAACAGACTTGTCAAGGCGAGGATGATCAAAATATCCCAGCACTTGATTTTTTTAAATACTGGTGTCCCCCGTCAAACTGGTTCAAGCTGCACGAGGTCAACCTGACATCACCGCGTTTAAGTCAAGCTGCTGGTGGCTGATGAGGCAAAAACAAGAAAGAACTCAGACTCAACTCTTTGCCCATCCTTCAAAGCAGCCGCACAGGAGACATGTTGTCTTTAAAACAGCTGCGTGTCGGTATGAGGTGAGCCGCTGAGCGTCCCCACGGACCGGCCTCCCCTCGGTTTGTTACCCCGCCTCTTTTCTCTCTGAACCTTCGCGTTCAAGTTGTATATAAAAAAAAAAACTCAGACGTCAATGTGGAAAAACGGAGAGAAAACTTTCTAATCTCCTCCATAAACTTGGGCTGTATGCACTGAGGAAAGTGCCGCGGTGTTTGCTGCTTGTATTGACGCGTGTACAATTTGACACACCCAGTGGGAAACCGGTCCAATCGTTCCCACATATGTTACTTGTAATAACCACAGGAGGGCTGGCGTGAACACTTTCTCCCTGCTGACGGATGAAATCTGAAAAATCTGACTTCGATATGAACAGTGCACATTAAACTACTCAATAAGAAGGGAAAAAAAACATTATTTCAAGCATGTAATGCATGTAATGTATGTAGAAGTGTTATAAATGTTTAGTGAGACATCGTCCCTCATTTGGAAATCTAACCACTGCTGAAAAGTGGTAGAAAAGGCTCCAGGAGATGCCGTGGTAACCCCCAGTTCAGTCTTTTCTCTGTGGTTTAGTGTTGACAGAGGCAGTATAGTGCTTTTTTCCATTTTGAGTCCTGTATCAGGGTTTTGGTGCACACCCAAAGTGGCCCGACCCACCGCACCAATAATTTTCCCCACCCCCTGATGGTGGAAGGCGGACTTGGCTGACAAAGCAAAGCAACGCCCCCCCCGCCGGCACTCCCCCACTTGTCCACTGCACTTTGGTTGATTTTTAAATCTGTGTGGGACCCCGAGACAGCCTGGAAGGAAGCGTTCATCACTGCTGTGAGGAGAAGATGACCAACCTGAGCCAGCGTCAGCCAGGTAGAGATCTCTGGCGTAGAGGACGGAGTCCAACATGGACTCGAACAGCAAGAAGTAACCCTGGAAAGACAGGAAACGCACATTATGATCTTGAACGGCGAACAAAAGCAGCAGTTCACAACGCGCTGTACAATTCAATTATTTTTAATCCAACATCACTACGGTGGAAATCTGAATTAACCGTGACTGTGAATGGAGTGATGTGCCCACGTGGTCTACCGCCCGGCATCCAGCGGTTTGACCCTGGCTTGACCTCATGTTCTGCTCCAGTAGACGGCACATTAACCGTGGTATTATTCCATTAATGCTGAAATTGAGTTTTGTCCACATCTTGTTGGCTTCGCCCTGAGTGGCAGATACTGCTGACAAATGGGTTTTTTTTTCTTCCTATCAGCCACCCCGTCCCACCAGCAGATCGACCAATCAAACAAGCCCAAGCTGCAACGCTGGCTCCTACAATATGGCGTTTGGGCGGGTTTCAACATATCTGCGTCTGGGATGAAGAGGCGGAGCAAAATCTGTACATGCACACTTTACTGTAACTGATGACCCACATCAGTCCTTTCAAATCTGTGACTGGCTGCTGCAGGAACCACTGAGGCTTTCGATGGATTTGTCCACATGCTCGCTGCAGATCTGTGGAGCCTCACATGCCCATCACACGCTCGATCTGTGCTTCTGCGGTGACGTCGGCCAACTGTACCGACATTCATCCATGAATAAATCACATTAATGCTCAATCTTCAGTTTACCCACGACCTCACGATGTTCATTAATCTGTACTTTGCACAGATTTACAGGTCCAGCATAGACAAAGGAAAGGAAGAGGAGGTTCTCAATGGAGGAAGAGGATATACTCAGATAAACATGAGCAGACAGATCGTCACACACTTTAGCACAATGGCACCAAGTACGGCAAGTCAAAGACAGTTTGAGTCACCGTTAAAAAAGGCTGATGATGCTGCAACTGCAACGATTGTTTTCATCAACTAATATGTTTGATGACTCAAAACAATGAATCCACCATAAAAACAGCTGCATGGAAGATTATTTAATAGCTGACAACAAGTTAATTAATCGACTAATCATCGGGTTACTCAGAGCTGCTAAAAAACACAAGAACGGTCTGTCTTAATCAAAGTATCTCACTGCAAATCAAACAATTAGTAAGTCAACAAAGAATCACTAGTGCAATTAAGGTTGTATTAATATTTGGGAAACGAGAGCTGGAGACGTCTAAGCATGTCAGTGACATAATAGTGATATGAATACATCAGTATTATACTCTACTTTCTCTTCAGAGGAAACTGGACAAGGAGAGGTGAGAGCCAGGACAGAAGATAAAGGAGCTGGACGGTATGATGGAGAGAAAGTGGAGAGGAGGAGAAAGAGGAGTAGCGGGACAGAGTGTTATAGAGAGAACGCAGCGGCCAGCAGAATAGTAATTCACCGAGATAAGAGCCTTATTATTCAAATAAAGACAACCTTTTATTGGGGAGAGGAGAAGAGAGCATGCAGCAGACAAACAGGGAGAAACAGCCCTGATTTATAACCCCGACTCCAAAATCGTCACCATCTCTGTCACGGGCCTGAGCTGATAATGATGACAGCGATGAAGCTGATATAACCGACTCATCCTCGGCGAGGCGATAACGGGAAACATCCTCTCTCTGTTTATCGACAGTGGACCGGTCTCGAACCACCAAAGTCAGGCTCGCGGATCATCTGCCGCTGACTTGTTGTGGTCCAGCCCGATTGTCCTCAGCGGTGCGGCGGGTCATTTTTAAAACCCTCACACGGAGTACACCGGCCTCGTAATTTAGATCCCAATTTCACGGGACACTGCTTCACTTGAAGGAAAGAGGATATGAGAGAGAGAGAGAGACGCCTGAAAGCAGAGTCACACCTTACTTCTATCATCAACAAAGCTCCGGGATCACTGCCAACCCTGTTGCCTTCCATGTCCTCCTATCTGCATGTTACCATCCCAACGATTTGTACGTCACCGAAAAACGCAGCAACAACAAGAAAACGTCTTCTTCTTCTAACAATCTATCGGTGAACGCGTTGTCATCCCTAAAAAGTTTAATCAAACCGGACGATGTAGCAGCTTTGTGTTCAATTTTTAGACGATCGATGCGCGGCCACAGGAGCCGTCGACATGTTGTTCCAGTCATGACTACTATACGGTGTAACAAGTAAAACAAAGGAGGAGTTTAATGATACAAAGGTTTCCTTCAGGCCGGTCAGGGTTGATATTTTAATCATGAGTTTCAGAAAACTAGCAGATCTTGAGCTCTTTTATGTAGCAGCCACACACAGCAGTCTCCCTTCCAATCAACATGGCAGTGAAGTTCATAAAGTCTAACTTTAGTGGATCAGAACTTATCTGGTGTGGAGATGATCTGTTTGTATGAGTGTCGCTCTTTGACAGCGAGCTGGTGACGGCATCTTTCAGCTTTGGTTAAATATAAAAACAGTTTTACGTGGTACAGATCACACACCCCTTCGTGTTTTATCTCCGTTCGACCGGTTAAGTTTGTGATTTAGGTTGATTTTATTGGAAATGTCGGACTCGAGTTGTAGCAGCCACATTGGCAGCAGTGAGTTTTAATGCCCAGTCCGCTTGGTGAACAGTAAAATTGTCCAGTTTGGTGAAACTTTGTAGGCCTCCAGTACAAGAGAGGCGAATGAAAAGAAAGCTGCTGAATCACAGCCAGTGACCCTCGTTCATTTAAGCTGTGCCCAAAACACAAACACATTTAGCTTAGCTTAGCGTACCTCTGTATGAGTGTGTGGTAGTTATTGTTGTCCAGCTGCCTCACATTGTCTTTATCTCACTTCACTTTATCTTTTTTCACTTGTGTTTAAGAATCAAGATTAAATCTCAAACTTTTTGATCACATTTCCGAGCGCCGATCAGATTGTCATCTTTATGCACGGCTCGGTGACACGGACGAGGCCCGGAGACGGCTCCGTTTGACTGTCAGGCAAGTCGGGCCGGTGCAGCCGACGCTCTGCAGTATAGGCACTGTGCATTTCCATAAAAGAGGCTAATGAAAACCTAATGAGAATGGGCTGGAGCAGCTTATACACATTAACAAAATTAGCATATAAAACACATTCCCCTGAGTGGGTTATCATGCACAGTCGCATACACACACACACAAAGAAGAAAACACACTTTTACAGCTGCGTTTCTTATGTCAAGAATTTGAGCTTTTTCAGTGAGTTGCCCTTAACTTCACACAAACGCTTTAGAAAGTCTGCAGAGGTTACTTTCGTAATTACTCCTCCGATGTTTTTCTGTCTTAAGCTGCTGGAGGCAAAGTTGGAAAAAAAAAAAAAGGCTCGGCGTGCTACAATTCACAAATTTTCATGTCCATCCACCCTTGGGAAGCCGTGTGGCTGTCAATTACAGCTACCAAGAGGCGTTTTTGGTACAAAACCTGCATCAGCAGTTTACACTTTCCTCCGCCCTCCAGTACCTCCGCGCTCCTTCTGCATTCAGCATACGTCTTCCTCAATTACTGCAGATCATCATCACTTCCCGTCCCAGGAGGGGCCCGAGACAAAATAAAAAAAGGAGCCAGGGTGTGCGTGTGGAAGCACTTCCACGCTTCACCGAACACTGAAGGCAACACCTCTACGTCAACAAGCCTCCTCTCTCCTCCACGCCACGAATCAGATGCCGCAGAATTAGCATAAACATATCACACGCATCCGTGTAATGGATTGTGTTAACGCTCGGTGAGTGCACGTCGTGCAGGGCTCCCAATATCAGCCTAATTTACATTTAAAGGCATGCAAATGAGAGATGAAGGCGAAAGATAGTGTACCAGCACAAGTAATTTGCAGTCCAGCTACAAGGTTATTAGAAGCACCGCCTCTGAAATCACTGATAAGGACCTCGTGTTTTTGGAAGATGTTACGATAATTTACACGGCCAGCGAAACATTTCAATTAAGTATGCAAATGATCTGAAGACAGTTTTAGGAAAATGGCATGTAGACATTATATTTACTTGGCTTTACGGTACAAGCAAACATGATTCATCTAAAATTCACCAGCGTGTTCAGTCAGTTCAGTTCAGCTCTCCACAGAAAGTACTTCTTTGGAAATATTTTCTGAGCTCTGGAGCTTGAACTTTTCACCGTGCTGCAGAGCGATCCTTCGTTTACTCCACGACCGCTGAGTGTGGCTACACGTGCAACAAACTGTGTTTCCGTCAGACGTTAAGCAGACTGCAAGCTTCTTTAAGTTTGGAGCTTCAAGATAATCTGATGTTTGATAAAGGCACACGTCATCTCCAAGCTAGCTGCTGCTGTTTGGATGCTGAGGCACCTTTACATAGAGACTCACTTGGTTTTAAGGTCAAAGTCAGCAGCATAAAGTAAAACAACGTTTGCCTTTGTGTGCCTTTGCCTTTCAGAACTAAAGTTATAGCTCTGAATTCACACACACGCACACACACCATAAAAATCCTAATATACTTGTATTCAGCGATGTCCAAGCATTCACAGGCTGTTATTAAATTCATCACTTTGGAGGGAACAGGGAGGCCATTTCTCTCCACAAAGACAATGTCAACTGAGCGATGCAGGATTACGGTTTGGAGTTTATGAGGACGTTTGTTTGAGGGATACATCAGGTGCCCGGGTTCATTTTCCGAATGTAGCAGTGTTAATCAAACCACAGCGTGGTTACCACTTCGAATGTTCTGAGCAGATGATAAAAAGCAACGTGGCAATTTAGATACGTACGGTGGGTCTTCATACACACCCTGCTCGTAGTAAATGGCTGCCTATATGGACATGTGCCTTTGTTTCATCAGGCGAGAGGAAATAGCTGCATTTGACAGCGTGAAATGCGTCTTACAAGATACTTACAAGCCGATCTCCGGCAGGAAGAATCAGTCTAAAATTTGGATCCAAATCTGTTTAAATAAACTTAAAAATCCAAAAATCTTTAAATGAAAATCACAAAGTGAAACTGACGAGCCTGTGCAGGTTAATATGTATGTTAGCTACACCAGGACTTTTCCTTCTAGTTTTCTGCCTTGTTTCACTTAACGAAGATGTTTTGAGCCGTGTCTGTCGCATGAGGGCAGAATAAGCAACGATGGCTGGCGTGTTATTGCGGCAGGAAACGATAACTTTTCGTTGTCAAGACATTAAATCTGGTTGAAAATCCTGTCAAACGTTGCTTCTTTGAAAGAATCTGGGTATTTTTAGTGCATAGCAAATTCTCTGGTTTACACTGGGATGGGTCAGAGAGACGCACGAGACAGAGCTGGCTAAAAAACACTTCCTGAAGGTCTTGTGAAAGTAAGTCCAGCCAATAAATCCTCATTAGAACACGGACACACCTGTGGCAGCGTCACTGTGTATGCGAGTGTGTGTGTGTGTGTGTGTGTGCGGGTGTGACTGACAGTCAGTCAGACTGAAGGACAGGATGACTGATGACTACCACCCTCTTCTTGGGCAGGTGAGGCTCCCAGCACTGATAATGAGGCTAAAGAGGAAGGGCTGCCATTAATTTGACTTCACATCTCTACCGCACACTATGCTTTGTGTGTGTGTGTGTGTACATGTTTGTGCCAGTGATGCTTGTTTTGTAGTCAAACTATGTTCGCCTCATGGTAAAATATCACGGCGCAGAGAAATCCTCCACAGCGGAGAAGTTACACGGAGCTCTCTGACACTTTTCAGTGTTTCTTTCACATTTTAATGGAACAGACCGAACACTCACTGTTGCTGAAGACCGGCTTGACATTCTGGGAGAGTTTCTCCAAGGTGAATAAGCACATACTTCAATAAGCACGCTATTCCGGCACGTCGGCCTTCGCTTGTGTACACAAACCGTTATCAAGACGACGATATACGACGCAGCTTCGGTGTCCGCGGTGAAAGACTGCATATTTCTTTGAGGAGAAGAAAACACTTAGTTTTCTGTGTCATCAGTTTGTGCTCAGCGCGCCTCATGAGTCATTTTGTAATGAAGAATTGTGAAGGTAATTTCACACTGGACCAAGTCCAGATTCAGGTTTGTTGCTCGAGTTGTTTGGCACGGGGACTTATGAGGGCTACGTTGGCATTTTCAAGCGTTTGATATTTTTCAATACAAGAGTGTGACACACTCGTCTTAGAGACAAGTCTACGAGGAGCAGGGAAGGACAGGACAGGAAGTTCGGAAAGGCGACGAGGAAGAGACGAGTTTGTACAACTTTCAGCTGAAACGGAGAAACGGTTCATTCGAAATGCGGCTACGATTTCATGAAATGGACAAAAGAGAAAAGTCGGGCGACTTCCGCACTTGGCGAGGAGAAATTAAAGACACAAAGCTTTTTGTTGGTGCTACAAACGAAAAGTGAACTTGTCTAGTGAGTGCTTCAGATTTTAATATTCAGATCTTCGTCATATCTGTTCCTACTGGTGTAGAAATCGATCTTTGGGTTTTGTCTTTTCTGGTTCCTCCTGAAAAGTGAGGAACCGGCAGTCTAAGGTGTGAAGTGCAACAAACATCAGACAGCTTCACATCATTTGACACGCGTCAATCAAAGTAGATGGAAGTAGTAGTCGAGGCACAGCATAGCTGGAATGGGCCGATCCACGCAAAGTTGGTACTTTCCAGGAAAACGGCGTTGATGAGTTAACAATCAACTCTCTGCAAACCAATCGACACGTCACTGTCTTAATCTTGACTTAGTATTACGTAAGAAAAGTTTGTTAAAGCCAACTCTCCTCTCACGGTCTACTCTCATGTCCGTGCCACTAAACGCCGTCGAGCTAGCAGGCCCGTCACCTGTGATTGATCTCTGAGTGACAATCTTTATTTAGCCTTCGGGGTCCTCAGCTCTCCTCCTCCTCCTCCTCCTCCTCCTCCTCCTCCGGTCTCTTATCTGCTCTGGACTGTTTGTTTTTCCTTGTGCTGAGAAAGAGGACCGATCAATGTCGTGAGTTATGAAATGACAGCGGCGCCGCTGAAGGCAGTCTCTCAAAACACTGCCACAGCAGACAGACTCTCATTTGGCCCCTTCTCCACCACCACAGATACACCACATTCATCACCCATCTCTGTCCATTAGCCGTGTAACCGCTGTCCGTCTGCTCGGCCCAACAACTCTGACAGCCGGACTTCAGTGATATAATCCTTAATGCTCAGGTAAGGAACTTATTACTTCAAGGTAAAAGCGACAGTTTGCTTTAATTCAAACTTTATAATCATCTCTTGTTTACGACACCATTTCTTTTGGTTATGATGACAAATATACAAACTACAATATATGAGTAATGTAGAAGTCAATACTTAATTACACGATGATATAAAACATCTACCGTTATGTAGAATCTGTGAAGATGACAAGAACAATCAATTAAGTTCATTTGAAAAATGAGATTTTATTAATTCTTCGCAGGAGAGTCTCCTTCTCTATAAATTCAACCCAGAGGAAACGCTAGCCTGATGTTCTCCAGACAGACGCTGGGTCGAGATAGAACCTTCAGCATGTTTCATGGCCATCACCGCTTCTCCTTCATGCCGGGAATAAAAGGTGAGGCGGCTGCAACGAACGACTATCCCTGTAGACGCGACTAAATTCTACACACTGGTCCAAAAGTTAAAAACTGACGTGCTTTCCAACAACCAAGAGGACGTCTGTAATGAGTCTCAGCAAGAAGCGACCCTCTTCTTCCGGTTTTTATGCTCTGTACTGGACATTGGTCGTCGGTCAGTCCTAAATATTTTTACTGAACGCCTTCCTCTCGATATTTCCAGGCCAGAGAACAACATTCTCAATCACAGCCCACGTGATGATAAATTACTTTAGAGCGATGCTTTTCTTTGCCACAGTAAGCCCAAAGCTTCTGTCTTGATCTGCAGGCCGATTCATTCCACAAATTCCAGATTAATTACATTGTTCGGTGGCAGCAGAGCCGCCAGACTGTTACTATGACTGCAGTGTGACTGTGTGGAAGGACTCAGTCAGTCTTTTCTCTTCGTGTCTTTCCTTTCCTGCATTCCTACAAACCAGAGCGTGCAGTTTCTCTGCACAGACAACATGCTGGATGCTAATCTATTATTAGTGACAGAATTCCCTCCTGTGCATCCCTGCCATTGCTTTGACCCAATTTGGCCAGTCTCTGTTGGAGGGCTTAGCGAGCTTCCAATCTGTATGTGTGCTCTGTTAGGTGACACCAGAGTCACGAGTTACAGCTCCGTCAGTCCTAAGATACCAAACCTTGAGCAAAGTCACAAAAACACAAGATTCTGATGTCGTCTGGCTTCTGTTACAGGCCAAATGTACACAACTGAGACAGGATGTTTGGGTAGAGTGCAGTTATAACGAGTATAACAAGTTATTATCCTAGTTATGATCCTTAAGATTTCGGTTTTGGTTGATTCGGCGACACACATGGTGACTAAGAACGGTTTCATACTTCAAGATCCAACAAAGTTGGAGGCATCAAACAGTCCAAGAGCAAATGGTGCGTCACCATATCAAACGTAATGTAATAAATAACGCTCAAAGATTAGCCTTAGCCTGCAGGAACAATAAACTAATCTAAATACACCGAATAGTTACAGAAAAAAAAAGGTTAAATCAAACTTTTGTATTATTAAATTAGAGATTTTTAATGATAAGGTTATTTCAGAGAGGGACGAGGGATCAATGTTGCCTTCCCACCCGGGGATTACTCATCCTGCACTCAATTCAGAAAAAAATTAACATTTTATAAAATATTAACGGGATTTATTTTGAAAAATGACGTGGAAAATTCTGTAAGAAGGTAAAATATGACTTGCACCCGTGATTTATATGAGACACTGTGAGAAAAGAAAAAAAAGCCATCTAAGAAAAAAATAGAGTGATGACATCTCCGGAATATCTCTCAAATAATAAGACACTAGCTGGCTATAAGACAAAGCCATTAAAGTTTAATACAGTCTGAAGCCATTTACACTGCGCAGAAAAAGTGTCCCCCCGTGACAACTGTCATTTTTCCATTTTATACAGGCAGATCGGAGGGCAGCTTTTGAAGTTGTACTCTGAGAAATGTCTGCCATCACTGGCGAGATGAGAAGTGACCGGAGAATTCTTAGATTTATTAACACTCTGTGAGCTGGTGTCATCTGAGATTACGCCCCCTATCCTTCACCGTTCCACCGACATGTCAACCGCCGAATTTCAATTTCCCCCGGTAAGAGGATGGGAAGGCTCTGGCTGGCGACCCCTGCTCGTGACCCTGGGGTTTCACGATGGATGGGGGAGGTGGGAGGGGGGACAGATACGGGATGCTCATGAATTAGGGATGACTTCAGCGGTGCGTTCAACTTTGGCCGTCCTGGCTGTATCGCCGCGGAGGATCTCGCTGATAAATGGGCATCAAGGGGAAGGAAGACTGCTCTTTTTCTGGTTAGGTATTCAGAGAGGCTCATGGTCGAGTTTAGCCCCATTTATGCATGTTTAAAACATGGCACCTTGGATTCTGCACGCTCATTGGCTGGTGAAGGACCCACGTAAGATTAAGCTGAGCATCTACATTTCGGGTATTTGCATGTAAGTTTTAGGACTTCTGTGAGATGGAGGATATGATTCAAAGACACGTGTAGGCAAACCTATTATATTTTAAGATCCAGACAAAGCTTGGAAGCTAGAAAAGAGTCTGGCATCCATCAGTGAGCTTGTTAACAATTCCCAACTTTTCTCTTCTCAAAAAGTTCTCCCAACTTCTGGTTTTTGGTTTGCGGCTGTGTAGCGGAGGATCTTAAGAATTTAAGGAAAGACTCATTTTAAGTCGTCTTTGACTGCAGAGTTCTTATGAGTGTGTATCACTTCTTTCTGTGTCTAACTTGTGTCTGTTTTACAGCACATAGCTCCTTTATCATAAAAGTTGAACTTAATATTTTGACTTGTCGGACAGGTGTTTAACGATGGTTGCATTTCTTTCAGGCGTCCGTTGTTGGCGCTCTAATTGGGCACATCTTAAATCACACACCTCCTCTTCCAAAGCAGCCCCATTCATTCATCCACCTGTGCTGTTTCACCATCCTGTCCACTTAATACTCCAACGATGTCATAAAAAGCCGTAAGGTGATTAACGACAGGGAGGTGGTTTGAGTCCGGCCTGAGCTGAAATGTGTTTAATCAAGCGACGGACCAGATGAACTGTTATGACTGAATATACCGACCCATGCTGCAGTATGTGTGTGTAGCTGTGCACTGACCATCCATTCAGAGATGATGATGTCCACCTTCTCCACAGGGAGCTTGATGTCTTCTATGCGGCCTTTGATCAGAGTGATCTTGTCCTCCAGCTGGTTGGACCTGGAGCCAGAGGAGTTAGAGAAATTACTCAACACGTCAGTGAAGCAGTGGATCAAGAGCGGGCACTGCAACCACTGCAAGTTACGTCGATTCAATTCTGTCATATTCAAGGCAGAGATAACGGATTTTTTTGGCCACTTGCTGGCCGACAACCTTATAAAGGTCGACATGCTTCAGGTTTCCTGCACTCTCCTTTTAGCTCTGGTCGGATCTCTACCAGCTCCTGATTGTTAAGCTCTTAAATTGTCTAATTACTATATTTAGCATGGCAGCAGCTCACTCCATGGGGACCAGGTTAGGAACCAGAGGGGTGGTCTGGTCTAAATCCAGCACAGAACAGTCATTATGGAGTGGAGTGGACCGGTAGCTGGAGAGGTGCCAGGTCACCTCCCGGGTGCTGGCATGGTGCCTCAGAGCAAAGCACTGAACCCCCTCCCAACTGTTCGTGGTGGTCAGACTCCAACTCTTCATATACGTCAACACACCGGTCCTGGTCTGTGCATGTGTGTGTATTTCAGACTTCAGTCTAGCAGGTCTAGAAGTGACTGCATGGAGCACACCGATATCAGTCTTCAAACAGCTGATTCATTGAATCAGACATGTCGTGATTGGTTGGTTGGAAGGAAAACCGGCAGCCACAGACACACACCAGCTGGTCACAGCCGCTTGGTGCTGGGCAGGTAGTGTATAGCAGTAGTTATACATATTTTTTTTAAAGAAAAAGAGCCACTAGAAGTGCCAAAACACGAAAGTTATGGTCAGCAGAAAGCAAAAACAACAAGCTAAAAGATGCTAAAAACAGAGTTAAGCCGTCGTTTCTCTGCAGGTTCTTCACCTTTCACGTTACTTGACCTCTTGTTAATGTAAAAAAAAGTGATGACGAGTTTCTTTAAGTCACTCAGTCGCACACAACGATATATATGATCTGGAATTGAGCATGTTTATTTTCCAGTCTTTCCTGAGGCAGCTTGAAACAGGAGGAAACTGTAAGCGCGGGCCTGCAGGAGGTGTCGGCCTCAGGTACTGTAAGATCAGTGCTGCTGTTTCAATGATCCGGCCAGTCTGGGTATCAATCTCTGTGAATATTCCATTATCATGACAGCTAATGTTACCGAGGACAGAACAATTACTCACCGCGGCCCAGAGTGCATTTCTGTGGCAGCGATCCTTATCTTGAACTGTCTTTCCCCCTCTCTGCTGCTCTGCTATCACCTCCTCCCAGAATCCAACACACACACACACACACACACACACACACACCTCTTACCCCACCTCCTCCACCTTTCACAAGAGGGAAACACTGTAATCTCATTATTGGGGTAATTTAGAGGACAATGTCAGGACTCTGGGGAGAGAGTCGGTATCTGTGCGGCTTTGTAGGGGTGTGTGTGTGTGTGTGTGTGTGTGTGTGTGTGTGTGTGTGTGTGTGTGAGAGAGAGAAAGGGGGGAAAACTGAACGTTTCATCAATGGAAACCAGTGTTTGCAGATAATTGCTGTCTTTTAATGGTAAATCTACATCTCTGTCATACAAATACGAGTTACGGGTATTTTCTCCATAATTTGTGCATTCGTGTTCTTTTTGTTTGTTTCAGGAGACGTTAAAGGAGAAATGTTTAAGATACGAGCAGAATTCATTCAGCGTTCAGACATGGACGTGGCGTAATGTTCCTGACCGCGTGTAGGAATCTCTTTCATACCATCCTGTTGGATTTTAACACGGTGCCACCTGGGAGATCGGACGTCACGGGCATTCAGCGTTGATTATGAATTTGTAGACGGTGAAATCATTTTCTTCAACAGTTCTTACAGTCCTAGAACTGTTCGGACAAAGTGAACCTGAACTTAACCTCACTGGGGAAGGTTTGTTTTCTTTTCTTCTTGTACTTCGACTGGGTTGAAAATGATTTGTGAATCACTGCAGTCTGTTTATTTTACGTGTTCATGCTGCGTGCTCATTTTTTATGCTCTGTGTTGTAATACCACTTATTCCTCGAGGGGTGATCGTGAACCGCTGTAACGTCCAACACTGAGGACGAAGAAGTGGTGAACTGTAGAACAATGAAAGAGCTGCTGCCAGCCGACAGACAGCGAGCTTCTGGTGTCCGGAGTCACGCCGGTTCGTGTTTGTGAGATAATAAAAGAACTTCATCGGCTCATAAACCGATCTAACCGTCTTTAGTTCATCTCTGAATTAAAAGTTTAAATTTGCTCATCTTTGTAAAATATCTATTTTTTCCACCTTGTTGTCACAATTCAAAGCGTTCGATTGGATAATCCATCAATCCCAGCCGTTAAAAACGTACTTAGACTTTATCCATTAAGGAAGCGAGTGTGAAGGAAGGAAGTCACATCTAGATTTTCATTTAAACTTTGCCGACGGAGTGGAGACAGGAGATGGATGCTCCTGCCTAACCAACAGGAGCCACTTTAATTACAATCCTGATATTAACATCAAGAGGAAGTGATGGACACACAAAGACCGGCCGCACACACACACACACACACACACGCACGCAGGGAGAAGAGCTTTAAAATCACAACCCAAGCAAAGAACCCGAGGGCTGTGCGTCTGTTTCTGTATGTATAACGCGTGTGCACGTGTGTGTGCGCCTACATGTTTAAGTGTGTATGGGGGCTTACACGTCTTTCTCCAGTTGAATCTTCACCGCTGGCGAACCTGCGACACGGCTTGCATGCCAAAAACACACTCCAACAGCGAGTCAGTGGGCTGTAAAATTAAAACGTCCTTTTCCCTCAGCAGACCCCGTTGTTTTGCTTATACGACACTCTCTTACATAACGGTAATAATAGCAGTCATAATGGCCCCTAACTCAAAAAATGCATTTTAGAGGCTGGGGGTGTGACGGAGGAAGTGGCTGCAGGTAGGTGGAGGCTCTGGTGGAGGTAAATGACTTCTCCACTGTGGAGAAGGAGCTGCTGGAAAACTGGAAACTCAGCAGCACCTGAAAATGGACCGCGGACTGAATTAAAAGGTACCAACAGGGGGTCATCTACATGTTTGGTTTTGTTGCCGTGTGTGTGTGTGTGTGTGTGTGTGTGTGTGACTGCGGACCTTGGAAGTGAAGCTGCTGCGGGGGGAAGAAGAGGCGAGGGCGCCGGGTGTAAATTACGTGCATTACGGCCACGCGACTGACAGCAGCTCTATTGAAGTCAACCAGCTGCAACAAATAAAAGGTGGCTGGAGGTCACAGAGACCTCCGCACTCCGCACAATCCTCTGCAGCAAACGCAGGCCGACGTGTGTGTCTCTCTCACCTGACTATGTCCATGGCCTGATAGATGA
Source organism: Nibea albiflora (assembly GCA_014281875.1). NCBI lineage: Eukaryota > Metazoa > Chordata > Actinopteri > Sciaenidae > Nibea > Nibea albiflora. The sequence continues at coordinate 4,096,964 of CM024795.1, read as the reverse complement.
TTTCTGATTGGTCGACTGCGATGACCTTCTTGGCCCCGGATCTGGCGGCGAACATGGACAGTATGCCGGTGCCGCAGCCCACGTCGAGCACGACCTGCGGGGCGAGAGACGAAGCGGTGAAAAAAAGGAATTCTTCACAAATGATTGGTTTATGAAAAAAGTTTGTTAGGAGGAGTTTAGTGGGTGTAGTTTCAGGCGGAGCTGCAACACTGTAAAAAAGAAATACGCTGGAACGTCTTCCAGGTTTTGCTACATCATCCATGTCGTATAGATGGAAGGAGGATAGCTTTGGACAAATAATAAAAGTTTTAAGACATGGGTAGACGTTAAGCTCAGTCAGCTGACCATCAAACCGGATTATGCTGATTTCTATGGATCTAAAATGGTGAGAAACACGTCGGTGTGGAAACACGTCGGGCAGCCTTGTTATTGATGAGGTGGACGTAAAGAAGAGAGACGAGGCTCAGAGCCACAAACGCATCGCTACAACCATTTTTTAAAGAATGTATGCTGAATGTGTCTCATTACAGAGTTTAAGACTTCTTGGGAAGTTAGTTTGAACATTTTTTGGGCAGCGGTGATGTCTTACAGTACGTGCTCGATGAATTCGAGGAATCACATTTCAGCCATCAGATCTGATGAGCTCCTTTAAGTTTTTTAACGGCAGGCTGCATCCACGCGTTGTTTCTAAAGTTGTCGTACATTCACGTTACTTTGTTGCAAAACAGGAAGATTAAAAATGGATGCACAATTGGAGACCGTACGTCTAAAACTACCGAGTGATCTCCGGCGGCTCTGGCTTCCACGTCTGTGCGAACACCTGGAGGTTAAAGGAGGTCATCATGGTCATCCTCCATCCGTCCACACCTTCACTGATCAGACTGCTTCCTTTTCCGCTCTAGCTATATTTTTAATCCTGTCTATTTCAGGTTCCCATAGGTTACACTTAATTTGTTCATCCTCGCCTCCGACTGGTGTTAAACGGCCGAGGCACAGCTGCGACGGCGTCTATATGTAACGCCGTGTTTTTATGTGCGTCTCTATTTAAGAGAACTTCCCTGGAAGCGTCCCGCTGCCTTTACGGCTTCACAGAGGGCCGCCGACACGCTTCTGACTCCACACAACGCTCCTTCCTTCCTTCCTCCACCTTTCTGCTGCTCCTATCGCCTCGACGAGAAGATCCCGTTTTGTTCTTCCCGTAGAAGGTGACACGTTGCCTCTCCTGCCTGAACCTCTTCGCCCTGACAGGGATAATGTACGCTCCCATCAACGCAGCCTGCCTCCCTCCTCTACAGCCTCATCCCAGCACTAACCAGCAGTCGGCCATATAATGGATGGTCATGATACAGGCCGCTGCTTCCTGCAACTAAAGGCAATGGAAAAGAGATTCTCTTTTTGGGTGGGGGTTGTTATGGGCTTGGCGGTTTGTTATCAGCACGCTGCAGTCGACATTTGCGGCGCTAATAAAAATCACACTGTGTTTTATATCAGACAGCATCACCTTGTTAATTGTCTATCCTGCAAAACGCACGCGTCTATTTCCGTTAACGGGCTCGACTGTACGTTAAAGCGGCCGCCGCCCGCCGCGTACTGTCCATAAACATGCATCCGTTTGTTCAGCCTCACCTTGTCTTTGAACGCCTCGGGGTTGCGGTACATGAAGTCGCGGTAACTCTCCGTGCGCACTTTGTCCTGTGGAGGGAATATTTGAAAAAAAATGAACAACGATACACGACAACAGAAATCACATCAGTTATTAAAATAAGGCCCCTCGGGGTTCAGGGAAGGGTTAATAAATCTAACCTCCAGATGATTTGTGCTCTACGACTGCTTGTATTACGATGCTTATGTTGTAAGGTGAATCCAACGCCGGCCTTATCACGCCTCCGTTGGGGAAAAACAAATCTCGAGAGCGTGCCACGTAAAGCTTTTTTTCCACACAGGTGAAGATAACGGCAGATCAAAACAGACTGCAGAGGCGGGGGGCGGGTGGTGGAGGGTTCTTACAGTTTTCAGAGCAAATCTACGGGATAAATACAACCAAGAGAGACCCTGATATTTTTCTAGTGGAGGTCAGGTCAGGACCCGCTAATTAACCTGCCAGTCAAATCTACCCACAAACCCGCAGCGCCCGCCTCCGGAGGGAAAGCTTCAGAATCTCAGTAATATGAGTTATTAGATTTGATTCATGGTTTAAAGAGAATCTGGATTTTTTAAAGCAGTGTGACGATGATGAGCAGAGACTCATTAAGCTCTGATATTTGTGTCATTCAGCTGTGACGCGGTCGTAAAGGGGAAACACAAGTATCACAGCAGAGCTACAGCAAAACCCAACAGCAGCAGCCGACACACAGAAAGAAAGAGGTAAGTAACATTTGCCAAATTTACAAGGAGGCTAACAAAGACTTTGTGAGCGCTTCAAAAAGTTTCTACTAGCTGAAGAACATTTACAGTTTCTTTGGTCTTGGAGACTGGAGACTCCCTCGCCGTGTTGCGGGTCAGGGACATAACGAACACTTGAAGTCGTCACATGATCTGGCCAACTGAGACTGCTGATGTCTCATATTAGCTTTGACTAAACTCAGTTGTACGGGCGTTGTGTCCCTTCACTTACTTTAATACTGCAGCTCATAACATTCATGTGAGTACTGAAGATGATCGTTAAAGCAGCACCGGGTGACTTTTCTACCATAAAGAATCAGATCTGAAATCATTTCGATGCCACGCTGACTTGTTATCAGGTGAACGTTCATTCTGTGCGCTGCAGGTTTGTTTATGCACTATTTAACTACTTTGTGCTCCGGGTACGATCTCCCGTGTACAGCACACACCGCCAACTGTTTCACTGATTCTGGTAAAACTGGATCATATTTTATGGAGAACGTTTTTTTTCTGGTTTTCGCCTCAAACTCTGTAAATCACAGAGTTTGAGGATGGACAGTGAAGTAAACGGCTTCTTACTATAGCTGCCGTTAGCTTATGCTACCTCAGTTTGTTAGATGGGCTTCCTGGACTGTGAGCTCAGAGCACCGTGTAAGTGTCTGTACCACGGGCGCAGAAGGAGAAGGAGAAGGAGAAGGAGAAGAAGAAGAAGAAGAAGAAGAAGAAGAAGAAGAAGAAGAAGAAGAAGAAGAAGAAGAAGAAGAAGAAGAAGAAGAAGAAGAAGAAGAAGAAGAAGAAGAAGAAGAAGAAGAAGAAGAAGAAGAAGAAGAAGAAGAAGGTTTTCAGGTGTGTGAATGCTGACAGAGAGTGGAGCTGGTGTCGTGCCAGAACCCGAGTTGTGGGCAATGTAACCAGGCTCAGGAGTCAAGAATAAATTTGGGCTTCTTGGTGTTGGACTAGTAAGTTTTGTTGTCCTTGCTTGATGTTTGGCTGTTGGCAAAGTTGTCGACTCGCTAGTTTTTGCTCCAAAGTAATGTAATCAGTGTACAGCTGTCCGTATTCACCACAGCGGGATTGAAAAGTGGAACTGTGGGTGCTAAATTGTAATAATTTCTATCTAATGTTGCTCTCAGACAATGTTCTCTAGAGTGGAGACTATAATTAAACTCCGTTTTTATTAGTCATTAATAATTTTGTCAACAACAAAGAAAAAGTTGATTACTTCTAAACAAACACGGTGTGTGTGTCGGCCTCCGCTCTCTCATGAACACACAGCGTGCGTCAGAGGCGATGCGCTCGACGCCGACCTGTGAAAAGAGTTTTGACCACGTTCCACCGCAAAGCTCCCCGGTCACGTGATCCCGGCTCGCTCGCTCCCTCCCCGAGGCTCTGATGGAGTTTACAGCCTGACGCACACACACATGACGCAAAACTTAACAGCGCTTAGCACCAATCAGGACGGCCAACAGGAATATGTCTAAGCACTGCGGTAAGTAGAACAGGAAGGGAGGAGACAGAGCTGACCCCCCCCCCCCCCCCCCCCCCCCCCCCCCCCCCTCACACACACACACACACACACACACTTAATCCCCTCGGCTTCAGCAGTGTAAAAATTAATTTCCATGTTTCGAGCATTCGCCGCGCATGCTGGCGTCTCACATGAGAGCTCAGCGCTTATTGCTGATTTGTCACTTTTGAGAAAGTGTCTTGTCCTCGGTATCAACGCGTGCATAAAGATGATCGCTTTCATTTACGCGCTACATCGAAACCTTTCAGCCAAGACGCACGCTGATGAGCACACTTCTGCTCTGCAGAGATGGCTGGGAGCGACTCACAAAAACTGGAATGAGACCTGGTCAGTGTGTGTGTGTGTGTTTGTTTGCAGACCTTCAGCATCTCCTCGTGGATGCCATAATGGCCGTAGGAGCTGAAGTAGGCCTCGTCCTCGTCCTCTCGCAGCTCGGCCACGGCGCCCAGCTGACCGGGCTTGCTGGTTTCAGCGTTCAGCACCAGACCCTGAGCCAGCAGCCTGAAAGGAAGAGCGAGCGAGGTCTGGATCTAACTTGTCACATTAGGCTGCGAGACGAAACGCAGCGACCGGAGAGCAGAAAAGCACACACAACCTTCATGCAGGACGTAGCAGTAAATGGAGGAGATGGGAGGCATCCATCTTTTTAACTCTCTTCCACCCCCACCTCCCCCTCCACCTCACTCTTTCTGTAATTTTCCCTTATTGCCCCCCCCCCTCCCTTCCCACCTCCCCTCCTCACTTTAACCTCCATGCTGCAGTGGAATTTTCCCTTCCCTTTTTTTTTTATCTTTCCCCTTCCTCCAAACTTCTTCCACAAGGTACCCGAGTTGGTGCTTCTGCTATAACTGGGTTCACTGTGTCCCCCTGCTGGCTGCAGGAGGGCAGTGCAGCAGTGAAGAAACACACTGAACATGAAAATAAAAACAAAACACCCAAGACTGACAAGAAATCAACAGCGAGAACATCAGCACGTGTAAATTATGACTGACTTGAGTTTGTGCAGGTCGTCCATGGCTCTGGCCAGCGCCTCCTCTGAAAGACGGGCTCTCTCCTCTGCGGCCTGCGCCCTCTGCAGCAGTGCACCATGGGACTCGGACCCGGACGACTGGCATGTCGGGCGGCTGGACCCGTCGCAGCCGCAGAGCTCCTCAGGGTCTGCCAACACAGAGAAGCGGAGACGGACAGAACATGAAGATGAAGACTTGCTGTTATTAATGCACTGCATGTTTTCTGGACTGGCTGCTCCCGCGTGCATGAAAGGGATTTCACAATGAAGTGACCTGACGTGCAGAAAACTGAAGTGAGCAGATACGAAATCAATTTATCTGGATGATTTCTTAAAAGCTTTTTCCTCTTTTCCTCTTCATACACTTGCAGTTACCCTCCAGGTGTCCAACACAGTTTAACAGAACACAATCACACATTTTCAGCGGATATAAAGTGTCAGTTCCAAACATCATCAGACATCAGGGGATTCTCCCCAAAGCGGCCGCTTTGCTCGGCCGTTCAACATCAATTTCTGCAGCCGGGAGAGCGAGGGCTGCGGGCTGAAAAAGCACGTCACTCTTGCTTCTTCTCAAGCAGGTAATCTGTCACTCCGCTGACGCTCTCTGCAGCTACACGCAAACCTGAGTCCCGCTCCATGTCTGAGAGGGATTGTGGGAAACTTCTCATGGACTGCGGTATGAGCAGCTGAAGCTGAAGCTGAGAGACAGCAGAACGATGACAAATACAACATTTAGAAACTCAAAATAACATTTCTTCATGTAATCATGTATTCATCCCTTGAGGGGAATCTCATGTTTCTCAAGTCTCACCATCCCAATTTTCTGCCTCGCTGTCCGGCTGTGAAACTGCACGATCACGATTCACGAGGCCTGATTGTTACCGAGCGCGTTTCGTATTGTAGTCGGTGTTCATGCAGTGACAGAGGTCACACAGGCAGACTCTCCACCGTGGCTAACATCAGTGCAGTAGGTAAAGTGACGTGTCCTCTGTCAAGTGCTCGTGAGATCACTGAGCAGCATCTGGAAGCTGTCAGAGATTTGCGGAGCAGAATCCGACAATCTGACGAGCGCGTCCACTTTTCAGAGCGTGGAGGTGAGAAAGCAGTGCAGGTTCTTCTTCTTCTCTCTTTTTGTATTCCTCTCATGACCGCCTGTGTCTCTTTCAGCGCGTACAACCGAGTGCAACACCATAAACACCTTCCACAAGTGTGCACCCTTATCTCCATTTCTACTATTCAGCACTCTGTACGCTGACAGGCTGCGTGACTATCCGCAAAAAAACAAAGAGTTTCGCCTTCATGTTGTCTGGACAAAATAGTCTGAAGCGTCCTGAACCCGTTACGCCTCTTTCAACGGGATCAGAGCCAAAACCTGAGACACTCATAACGAGTGCCAGCCTGCTGATAGAGGCCGATCCATGAGCTGCTTTGGACATCTAAGAACAGACGTACCTGTTGAGATTAAAAACTAAAAGTTATGAGTGGCTGTACCTGTCTGCAGCAGGGGGTCGTCCTGTTGGACCGGTCGCAGGAAGTCTTCGCTCTCCCAGGGTAAGGGAGCGTCTGGCAGCGCCGTCAGACACGATGCGTCACATTTCTGTAAACACAGACAGTCTGTATCATCTGTCGCACTTTTTACAGTCGTACTGCATGTAAACGATCTTTCAGCAGATGTTTTCTGACTTTAGAAACACCGGACTTTCGTCTTTCAAGCTCTGCGTCTTAGTGCTTCAGATCATTGGACACAGGAGAGCAGAGGAAGAGAAGTTAACCCAGATCCAGGTTTTGGAAAAAGCCAGACGGCTCGGGACGCCAATCAGACACTCTCTGAAACTGAGACTATCCAGGCAGATTCCTGGACTAACTCTGATACTCTGTGTGTTCAGGCTTTGTTTATTTCATGTAAGTGGGCGGCATGACCGAGCTCGATGGAGCTAGAAGAAGTTAAGAAGACAAAAAGTAAGAGTGACTGAGCAAGAGGCCAGCAGACGAGAGCACGGCACTCACTGTCGAGCGTATGAAGTTGATCATCTTGATGTAACCGTAGTCGTCCAGATCTGAAAGAGGAGAAGAGCAGAAGGTTCAGCTGTGTGAGCAAACTGACCGATCGTCCGGCTCCTCGTCTGTTTCTACTCACTGTGTCTTCTTATCACGTCCACGAGGTTGAGCTGATGTTCAGCGGTGCAGTGCTGCAGCGTGGCAGACACAGAGCTCAGCAACCTGAAGCAGGAAAACACAGACACAGGTTCAGATAAATGTCTCACACACACACACACTAAACACTTGTTGTGGTTCTCTGGTTTCAGATGATTTCATCGCGTTGCCGTACGTCACAGCCCTCGAAGCTGAGAGAGGGCGGTAATGAAGTTTGACTTTGTTTTGGTCGGGCAGCCTGAATAGAAAAAGAAACTTCTCAGGACAGATTCTGAGACAGAGGTTCTGTCCGATGACGGGCCGCTGGGTGAAGCGCTGGACTCGTTGAACCAGAAACAGAGATGAATGATGACGGTGTAATCACGGCGCTCCACCGCGGCCAAGAAGTGAAAAACAATTCATCCATCCAGCCTGATGATGATTGGACACGGTGACAGCTCACACGCTACTCTGAGGCACAACAAAGAATTTTTACTTTTGTCCTGATCTGCTGGTTTGCTTGAAATGACGATGACACCTCCACCCTGGTCGACCTCTTGCACCGCCTGCATCAGCAGTTCCAGCCTCCGCCCTCTGGGCGGATGCACACAGTCGGGTGAACTGAACTTCTGCTGTTTTTTTAAACGTTTCTGTGCTGTTGTTTACCAAAATGTGCACAAACAGTGACTCAGCATGAATTGTGAGGTCATAAAAATGCTAAATACTCACCTGACCAGACATATGAAGGGTTGTGACAACAAATGTGAGGCTCTTATTACCGTTTATGACTACAGGTGACCTCACCTGTCACAGAACAGACAGGTAACCTGCTGACTGTCCTCCTCTTCCTCCTCATCCATGCACTGCCACTGCTCTTCATCATCATCACCAAAGTCATCATCTCCGTCAGACAGCTCGGGCATCTCCTCAGCGGCTCCATCACCGCCTGTCCGGACAAAACGTGACTCAGCGTCAGCGTCTTTAAACCGTGACGTGCACGCACGCGGCTGAAATGACGCCCCGCCAAAAAAAAAAAACACTTTTATTTCAGTTTCAGGGTTTAAATGAGAGATTTGCTGCACTCACGTGGGTCTGTGTACTCTGCCATGTTGTCGCCTCGGTTTCACTTCACTTCCTGGTGACGTTCGGTGACGTAGAAATAGGGGCGGGGCGGGAGCGGCTGGGGGTGCAGTTCCAGGTGAACGCCACCAGATGTCGCCAAACTTAATGACACACCTGCGACATAACGATCAACAAACATTATTTTCTGTAATAATAATAATAAAATAAATTAATTATAATTTGAGGATGTGTTGATAACAAAATTTATTTGCTTACAGGTAAAACTAAACTTTTTTTGTCCAAAAACTCTTAATAAACATAAATAAACCTGAATAATGAGGGTTTAGATTTTTTAAACCTAACCCACCTGTGATCTAGTCAGCACAAATCTGTTGTCGTGAAGCCAGTAAATTATAGTTTTCTGGGGGGAAATGTGCATTAATTTAAAGTATTACACTTTGGGAATAATGTTATATAAAGTGACTGAGGTACATTTGAACTATTTGTTTCTTTAACACAGAAACAGATCATTTAGCCACTCCGTGTTTCATTTTCAAAATCTGGTGGACTGCGCCTTTAATCCTGTGGATTATTGTGCTCCTATGTTTGCACTATCTTCAAATTAAGGTTCTTCTTGTTTGCCTTTACGCTGTGTAATGTCAGCAAAAATATTAAACAGCAGATAGAAACAGACAGACAAGCATAAAGTTACAATTAAAGGCCCTTTAGACTTTAATACTTGAGTTTATTGAGTTTGTTCCTTCAACTGTGAAGTTGCATAAAACCAAAACAAAGAGCTGAAAGACACTAAAACACTCGACCCGTCCTCTGTGGGCTAAAGGTGGGATCAGCTTTACAGTATTGAATATTCTCATCTCGTGTAACCACAAGCTTGAATATTTCCCTTCACTTCTGAACCAGTACGGCGCTCTGTGGAGGCACGGTGACATCTAAGCTGAACAAAATGAAGACATGTAGACTGGGGGGATTAATAATTCTGGCATTTTATTGTCTTTTTACACAAACACAGTGAATTAAAATTTCTTTATTGGAGCTAAATTCATCCAGAAAAACACATTTCACTCAAGCAGACACAGGCTGTAAGACTGTTGCCAGTTGATGCCTTTGTTTCCGGAGCTGCAGGTGTCTAATACGGGATCTGAGCCGCTGTTGTAAGCGAGGTGGGGGGGGCGCGCCTCTTGTCCGGGGGCCGCTCACTTCCTGCGGCGCGAGGCGGCTCCCTTCTTGCTGCTGCAGGGCGCAAAATGCAAAAACAGAGTCACACCTGTGCAGTGCACCTTCATGGAGGCTCATTCAGTGTAGGTTCATCATGCAGAACACAGGAAGAGACGAATTCATTCACACATTTAGCTCCTGATGAGCAGCTGGCACCTCGCATGGCGCCCAGTGCCATCAGTGTGTGAATGTACAGTGTTGATGAGGAGTTACTTACTGTTTCTGAAGCTCGTCGATGCGGTTTCTGAGAGAGATCACCTGTTTGAAACAGACACAGTACAGATATTTCAACCGAACACCTTCAGGACTTTCAGATTCTCGGGTTAAAGCTGCAACATGTAACTCTTTTCCACAGTATGTCAAGTTCGAGTCTTAAGACTGGATGTGATCTGCAGTCAAGTGTTGCAGGCAGATGTGTCACTGCTGATCAACCAAACAGGAGAGGTTTTGATGACCATGAACCAAACCATCTGTCCCACCAGCGGAGAAGCAGCCACCGGGCGAGATCACAACATCACCACTGACGAGATAAATACATGGCGGGCAGCCACATTTGCACTGACCTCGTATCTCTGTCTCTTGAGCTTCTCGTTGTGGTCGTATTTAATTGCCTCCAGGTTCTGCAGCCACTCCCACAGCTCCTTTGCCTTTTCCCTGAAAAAAGAAAAACACAATCCAGAAACAAGACCTTCAATGAAAAGATACTGAGACTGAGTTTTTCTCTTGTGCCTCATTTCATCTGCTAATATGCTTTCCTCTAAAAGTTATACGAGTAGAGCAAAATGTTTTGTAATGAGTAAAATGTCCAAAGCCGGTAGGACATGCAGAATACATTAATTACATTAGTCTAATCTGAGGTAAATTAAGATAACAAATCAAATCTAGCACTCAGTGTTGTTACCTCAGGTTGTCCTCGCTGAAGTTCTCGATGTCCAGGGGTTTGCATCTCTCTGCCATGATCTTCTTCTTCTTTTCTCTTTCGGTCTGCTTCTTGCCTCTCTTCCCGTCAGCCTAGAAAAGTCAAACTAGTTTAAACTCTGCGTCTTCACAAACACGCGACATGACAAAGAAGAAGAAGGACCTACCCTCTGCAGGATGCCGCTGTAGTTGGATCCCATGTTGGTCAACGCCATCTTCTTCTTGGCGTCGTCCTCAGCCTTCCTGTTAGCGTCGGCATTCTCCTTTCTCTGTCGCTCAGCCTGCAAAAATTCATTTTCAAACATCACAGAACAACTAAGACTAAAACTAAGAGTGACTGAACTTGTTTTCTAAGGTCAGAAGTCTCTGCAGTGAAAGGAAAGAAGTTCCTGTGATGTTTCAGTAGAAGCAGAAGCTGCGTACCTCCCGCCTGGCCTGCCGCTCTTTATCCTTCTCAGCACGAATCCTCTGCTGCTCGGCTCGCTCAGCACGGCGCTTCTCCTGGAAATCAAAAGACGATGCTTCAGCGCTTTCTGCCAAGTGCAGAGCTAATGCTTTAATAGTCACGTGTAATGTATTTATTATTATTATTATTATTATTATTATTATTATTATTATTATTATTATTAATATTGGGTTAAAATCTCACAATTCTCTCTTTGAGAGCAATGAGCTCCTCCTCCTCCTTCTTCCTGCATTCAAAGTGAGCATCGATCAGCGACTGCAGCTCGACCAGGTCTTTGTTTTGACGTTTCTTTTGGATGTCCTGTAAGAACGAGACAGCAGTTAGAAACCAACATGACGGAGGAGGAGGAGGAGGAGGAGGAGGAGGAGGAGGTGGAGGAGGTGGAGGAGGAGGAGGAGGAGGAGGAGGAGCAGGAGGAGGAGGAGGAGGAGGAGGAGGAGGAGGAGGAGGTGGTTTTCAAGCCCAGGGCTGGAAGGGCGAAGAACAAGAACCAGAAAGCAGGCGAGCGGGCGGTGGAACGAGGCCCAGCAGCATCCTCCTAAGACTGATGGAGGCAAATATGACAACAGGGGACACAGCACCAAGATGAATGACAGCAGCCACATACAATATTTTCAGATCTAACTCAGTGAATCAAGGACTCAGGGATTCAACCAAAGCAGACTTGGCGATTGTTGAAACAGTTCATGAGACAGGAGTTGAAGTTAGCTCGTCATTACGCTCACAATCGTCTTGCACCTTACGTGGAATACATGTGTACCAAAAACTGCAGACAAAGGAAGCCAGGCCGACACACCTTTCCCCGGATGAATGAAAAACAAGTCAACTTACATCAAAGTCTACTTTCTCGCCGTCGGGCAGCTTCGGAACGCTCGGCCTGTGCAAGGAAATAAAATTCACGTTATAACAACATGTAGCTTAAAACCGCCAGCGAATACGGCCACAGCGATAAATGCACTCACTTGAACTTTGGCTTTTCTTCTCGTGGTTAAGTGTCACCAGCAGTGACAGGAAGAGAAGACAGAGATATAAACGTGTTAGAACACGAATACAGAGAGAGGCAAAGGCTAAAATATTTCAGGTTAATCAGGGGGAAGAGCCGTGTGGACAAGCTGAGTTACATCTGAGGGCTGCAGGTTGTTTCGTAGGAGTGAGTCTCAATGCAGCAACACTTTTCATCATCAGTGTCTGTTTTAAGTGCTGTAAGTACACAGTGTTACCTGATCTTTATATATCACCGGGTTAATGAGGTTTTGTGCATTAGTGTGTAAATCAAACCAGTATGATCGGAAACATTTGGCTAATCGGGATCAGTACGCTGTGCGTCGTGAAACTATTTAACAGTGGAATTTAATTTTATGAACATACTTCATTGCACACTTTTCACAACAGGGAGTTTTACAGTGTGATTACTGTTAATTGATGCGCATGGTAAAAGACACAAGTGGGATTTTAAAACAATAACAGTAATAATAATAAGTCTGTTATTAGCTTTTTTAATGATTTTTTTGGTTTTTTATGGGACCCTCACACTAAAAAAAACACAAAGGACAGACAACACGGGAAGAAAACGCAAGCAAAGAAAACAGCGACTCAGCCGGAAATACAAACTACCATCTTGATCTCCCTCCTCCCCTGGCAGGACACATTCATGCAAAAAAGAAAAGAAGCAGAGATGAGCAGGTGGGCCCGTAACCATCGCTCAGCATTTCTCAATCCTTCGCCCTGTTCCTCCACGCTGACGGGAGACTAAAGCCAACTGACACAACAATTCTTGCCTTTCCCTCGAGGTGAGCTCAACAAAGAAATGCATGAAGCTTTGAAACAGTCATGTGTGCAAGATCCCATGTCCAACAGGGCAATCAGAAGAACAGAGAAGAATTCAAATCAACGTACCTTCCTCGTCATAGGCCTCTGCATGCAGCAAGCGTCCAAAGCAAGAGCAGAACAGACATCATTAGTGGTCGGACTGGGCAGCCTGTTCATGTCCTCTTTACAGTGCACAGCTTAAGAAGCGCATTTACAAAATTGGGGTGTTCATATAATTATTGTACGGTATAGGCATAGTGGCAGCCGCTGCAGAGGCCTCGTGTCATGGCATGCATTAATTCTGCATTAAGACAGCAGGCGGCTTTTACTTTCCTGAGTTGCGTTTCTTCTCTTTGCATATTAATTATTATTAACTTTAAAAAGATTCCTAAGCAAGTCTTTATTAGTCTTTAGGTTTGAGGTTTAGTGCCATCTAGCGGTGTAGTTTCTAACTGCAACAAACTATTAATTACGGTTTGTATGTTAATGTCACGTGCACGCGAGGTTACCTCCATCAAAGCGTGTGATTTTGACGAGCAGCCGCGGTTACCAGCTCGCTTTTAACACCAACAGAAACAAGTTAAATCTTCCAGACTAGTGATCAACGACTGCTTCATTTTTTTTTTTTTAAACCTAAGCAGCAGAATCGAAGCATTAGCTCAGCAAGCATGCGGTAAAGACGAGGCCTTCTGCAGCGACTCTGAAAATTCTTGGACAATGATGAGTATGATTGGCTTTGCGTGAAAACACCCCAACGTAAACGCTTTAGAGCAGTTTGCCAGTCTCACTTTTCATCTACACATGGAAAAGAAACAAGCTAAACATGGACTGAAGGGAGGCAAAGAAACAGCTTTTACATGAAATTACCCATCATCCTTTCTGCTAAAGCTTCCAAATTCGACACAAGTTTGCCCAAAAAATGCAAACAATATGAACATAATCAAAATAAGAGCATGAATAGAAGGCAGTGGATGACACGGGGTAGCTGATCCATGTAAAAGACAGCTGATTTTCTTCTCTTCTTTTTCAACATTTATATACAGCTCATATTCAAAACACACATTTGACACTGGAACAGGACAAAATGTTGGTTGTGTGTCAGCTAACAGTGATGGTGACGTGACGTGACGTGATAACTGTGGACGTTTTTTTTTTTTTTTTTTTTTAACAAAAAGCAAAGCCCAAATGTTTGCTGCAGTCACTCTTCCAGGGTTCTTCGAGGAGCCCGAAGACACCCAAAAAAAAAAAAAAAAAAGCACTTTAGTTTTCTTCGTTGGAACAAAACTAAAGTGCAACACACACTGGCCTTGTCATGCCACACCGATCCAGTGAAGTGAATGTGACAAAACGAGAGCTGACGCTGGGGATTAGGGCAGTGTCTCGATGCCGATGCTGCTGGTCTTTGGGTGCGTTAGAAATGTTCGTTGCCTCGGTGGTGGTACCTACGAGCCGCGGTGATGATGTTGCCGTCTTCAGCAGGTGGGGCTGCACCATTTTGAGGGTGGTGCAAGTGGAAAGGCAGTGCGTGTTTATCGTGATGGAAGCGTGAATGTGCTCAGCAAATAGCCAGTGTACAGTAAAAGGTTTGGCCCAAGAGTGGAACTAGAAGAAAAGTCAGATTGGATTAAGGCGCCCTACCAAAACTTTGGTTGGTGGCTTGTTGGTCGATGGTGTCATAGAGAAGGCCAAAGGTCACCAGAAACATTGGGGTTTGTTTTCTGGGGATCTTGAACAACCACATCAGAGATTTCAAGAGAGATGTGGCTCTAAACAAAGAAGAGTCATGTATTCAAGAAATCATAAGAGAGTATTTTACATTGGACCAAATGTTGGACGTCCCTCGGGCATCTCCATCAATGGGAACAGTCCAAAAAGGGTTGGCGTCTATGATAAAGCTTTGTTAAGGTTCATGATACCTCAGTGTCGGGCTACTTCAAGGAACCCTTGTGTTTGGTATCTGAAGAACGGCTGTGGATTTTCATTGGATCGACAGATGATTATGGAAAGAGCCAGTGTCTTCTACGGTAGAAATGGGATATTAACCCTCATCTCCATGATTACCCGGGCCAAGATGTCATCTCTCTTTACAGTGCGGCCATGCTGATCTCCTGCTCAAACACAAACCCCAGCGGTGAGTAATAACAGACTGACAGTGACCTGGAAGGTTGGTCCAACTTTGCAGCATTGTTTCCTATTTTAACATTGGTCTGCACATGGATCTCTCCAGTAACTATACGTAAGGTTTATCAGAGTCGTAAGAAATACTCAGATTACTTAAGAGTATAAAAGGTTCTGCAATGAAAATGTTAATAAATTGAACGTACTAAAAGTACTGTTGTTATACTCGTAAAAGTTATTCAGTACTTGAGTAAATGTACTTGGTTATATAACACCACTGGGGCAGATGCTGATGGTGGATTTTAGCTCTCTGAACCATTAATTTGGCTTAATTATCTGAATGTTTATGTTCAGTGTTTTAATGTCAAACGGCTCCAAAATGTGCAGCTGCTACGCCGCTATGCTGCGGCTAAATTTAGCTGGATAACATGTGGCTTTTGTGTTTGTTGTTTTGTTTTGTCCGAAGGATTGAAACCATCTGTTCCCGCTGGGAATGCATCCTGGCACAGATTCTCAACTCGCTCTGCAGATTTACAACTTTGTGGACAGAGGTACAAAGAGGAGGTAACTCCAGTGGGGAGGGCTAAAGGGAAGCTACGTGGTGAACTGCAAAAATATCAAACCTAACAAGACAGCTGACTCTCGAGCCCTCAAGTTTTCTTTTATTTATAACAAGTGGAAAGAAATCTGCCAGCAGAGTGTGATATACAGGTGTAAGGCCAAGACTGTATATGACTCCACCAGGGAAACAGACGATTTGACTTCTGACTGGAGAAAGAAAAATATCTCCACCCACTGGCAGATCTCTGTCACTGCATCAAGGAAAAGAGCAGCTTTAGCATGACTCGAGGTTTCTACTGTTTTCTTCTGTAAATATTAGTTCCAACAGTAGATTAATGCCTAATTTATAAGTAAAAATGCATCTCAGTTAAGAGATGATTATATTCTCCAAGTTCAGTGTCATCTTTTAGTACTAAACTTATTTACAACGGGCTTTTTGCTCCTCTAGAATCATTTTCTTTGCTGCAGGTTTTACTGTAATCTATCGTTAGCTAACACGACCAAAAAATACAACTGAGCAGCTTTTCAGTCAACACCGACAGCTAAAATCTAACGTTAAAGAAAAGATAGTAAAGCTAGCAAAACCCTCAAATCATGCCTCGCTGTCTGTGAGACTCAACAGCTTGACTTGTCAGGCAGGATATGTTTCGCAGCGTGTATGCTGACAGGATTTTCTATCCTACGGAGCGCTAAATGTCCTGCAGGAGAAAGGTGAACGGACCGCCCATGCCACATACCTTCCTCCTGTTGCACCACCTCTGGCTCTGGCTCTGGCTCTGGTTCTGGTTCAGGCTCTACCTCTGGCTCTGCTTCTACCTGGGCCTCCGCCTCAGGGGCTATTTCTACTTCTACTTCCTCCTCCTGGTCTACGGGCACGCAGCATGCACCAAACCGCCGGGAAGAGGGTGGGTGTTGGAGAAGGCCGTTAATGAAGACCACAGACATGACAGAGCCATTAGAAACCAAAAGTGAGAGATTACTTTAGTAACAGTGAGGACGGACGGATGAGCGACGGACAGAGCTGCTGGAGAGAGAGAAACACATGATGATGAGAGAAGGTCAGTTGACCTTTCACAGAGAAGCCATGTTCAACCGTTGTGGTGGAAAACTACCTGAAGAGCAGCAATCTATCTATCTATCTATCTATCTATCTGTCTGTCTGTCTGTCTGTCTGTCTGTCTGTCTGTCTGTCTGTCTGTCTGTCTGTCTGTCTGTCTGTCTGTCTGTCTGTCTGTCTGTCTGTCTGTCTGTCCGTCCGTCCGTCCGTCCGTCCGTCCGTCCGTCCGTCCGTCCGTCCGTCCGTCCGTCCGTCCGTCCGTCCGTCCATCCATCCATCCACCTACCTACCTACCTACCTACCTACCTACCTACCTATCTATCTATCTATCTATCTATCTATCTATCCATCCATCCATCTACGCAACCACCCACCCATCCATCCATCTATCTCAGGCATATTATCTATCTATCTATCTATCTGTCTGTCTGTCTGTCTGTCTGTCTGTCTGTCTGTCTGTCTGTCTGTCTGTCCGTCCGTCCGTCCGTCCGTCCGTCCATCCATCCATCCATCCATCCACCCACCCACCCACCCACCTACCTACCTATCTATCTATCTATCTATCTATCTATCCATCCATCCATCTACGCAACCACCCACCCATCCATCCATCTATCTCAGGCATATTATCTATCTATCTATCTATCTATCTATCTATCTATCTATCTATCTATCTATCTATCTATCTATCTATCTATCTATCTATCTATCTATCTGAAATCCGTCCTGCTTCATCATAGTGTGAGGTGATAACGTTGTACGGGAGCCTTCCGGGTAGTTTTCCACTTCCACTGTTAAAAATATGGCCGTTGTGTGAATGAGGTCAATGACAGTTGCACCGATGTGACAGTAACAGATGACTGTAAACATGTCACATGCCAAGAAGAAGAAATGTCGAGAGCTCTGCAGAGGCTCAAACGCATTTTCTTCTCAACCATGTGATTCAAAACATTCACTCAGTCGGAAAGAGTCACCCTTAATTTAGAAGTGTTTGACTGACAGCCGGGTGTTAGTGAGCTCTACCTCTGCACGTGGACAGACAGCTGAATATAATCAGATCATAAAAACACGATGAATAAATAATATAATTAAAATATTGTACTAAAAATCTACAAAGCTGCGACTGAGGGTAACTAAAGCATCGAGGCAGATGTTTGGTCTGACGTTAGCGTCAAACACTTCAAATTATGGGTGAAATCAGGCGGCTGACGAATTAGTACAGTGGAGAAAAGTCTGAAAATGTGGAATCGATTCGGTCGTCTTTACCTTCCTCTTCAGATTTGGAACAAAATAAAAAAAAAACGAGGCATAAAATGGGACAACAGAAACAAATATAACATGGCGTCATTTTATTATTACATTTAAATGAGCTCTAAGCTCATATATTATTTTTATGAGTTTACCATATTAGGAAATATATATTTAACATACATTTATAATATTTGGTTTCAAATACATACAAACATATATGTTTAAATAATCATGGAGTGCATTTGAAATATATATTTCCAGATTATATGACATAAAGAGAAGAATGAAAATGACCTCCATAATATTTCACTGTTATATATAACATATATGTTTTAGTATTCAGTATTTGTATATATATAAATGTACAATCCTTTGTACTGAATCAAAATTTTAAGTTGATATATAATGAAACAAAATTATAGCGTCCTAATTAGTTCATCCTGAAGTAAAAGCTATACTCGGATGTAACTGCAAATATTAGGTATTCCAAAATGAAAGAATTAAGTTGTCTTTTTTTACTTTGTGTGATGGTAAATTTTAGTGTTAGACTAAAGAAATATTTGTTGTTTAAATCAAAGTTCAAGGTTTAACCCCGAGGCCTAAATCATGAATATAATTTGAGAAAAAATCTTTAGGTGTAACTAATCATTTATTTAAGTTTATCCAACGTATCGTAATTTTAGTGTGTGCAATAAATAAAACAAAACGAGTGGTTTCACTTACCCTCGACCTGTTGCCTGAAATATTCAAGAAAAAGTCAATCAGACATGAAATCTCTAAAAGAGACGAATCAGGCCGGACGGTGTGCTGCTGTTACTGACAGTGTGGGATTCACTTACACTTCCTCGGTGTCAGACATGGTGACAGCAGACTTCACACCTGAGAGAAAAGACAAAGAGCCCGATGAGTTGACGGGATTGAAAAAGCAGTAGAGCGAATGTGTTGATATGAATAGGTTAAGAGTTTGATCCCCACAGAGACGTCCGTCCCACCGCAGGAATACCAAACGTCTCCTGCTCTGCTTCGCTCTTATTTTTATTAAACTGGAGATGTTTCTGTGTGCGGCGCTCATTCGCTCATTCGCTCATTCACTTTCTTGCCAAGAGTTAGATGAGAAGATCAACACTGTCTCATGTCTGTACAGAAATACAAAGCTGCAGCCAGCAGCTGATTGGTCAGCATGAAGTCTGCAAACAGCTGCCCGGGCTCTGTTTGAGGGGAACAAAATCTGCCTACCAGCCCGACTGAGGCTCACTAATTAACATGTTATTATCTCATTTGATTATTCCACGCAACAACTGCAGTGTAAAAACAAAAGTTGTGCCTTCATGGACAGTTGCTGCTCTCTCTGCTGGCCGAGAATCCAGGAAGAAAAACTCAACAACCACGGCAAGACGATTGACTTATGACGGAGCCGTTTCCAAGCTCCTGGCTGCATATCAGTCTTAGAAGGACCCACGTGATCGTCAAGCGTCATCTTGATATGAAACATTTGATCAGGAAGCTTAGAAATCTGTTGTGTGTATCGCTAAATTAAAAACTTTAAAAGTTTAAGATTTAATGTAAAACACGAGCTATTCCTAAAATATGCATTATCATTGATAAACTTCTCATAAACGACCTTCAGAACATAAAATGCTGCATGTCAACAAATCAATCCTTGCTTTTAGGTAAGTGCACCGTGCTTCTTCTTCTTCTTAACGTACGTTTACTGAAGTAATATTACGAAGGCAGGACTTGTAATGGAGTTGTGGCGTGTTGGACCTGTCATCACTGAAGCGCTTTCACACTTGGTCCAAACACCTTATCCAGAACGGTTTGCTCAGCTGTTTTGGGAGGTGTTATCTTCTTCTCACCCGCGAGAATCCGATCCAAGTCCGCAGAACGGCCACGCACCATTAGCACGCACGCTACCACCGCCGATTTTAGCTGAAAGAACATTTGATTCTTTCAGACGGACACGCGGACTGCACCTCATGACACTTACTGCTTATCTCAGAGTAACATCGACTCTGGATAATCCACAGATGTTTCCTCACAGCCAGCTCTGTTATATCACCCTTGTTCACCAATTCACTGTGTTATACACACGACAGCGATTTAGAGTCACACAACTGTATTTAACGTCTGTGAAACGCATCGTGCTGTTGGCTGGTTGGCTTTCCTTGCCATTCTTTTGAGGGGCACGATGTTTCACGCTCAAATACAAAGATAAAACAGGCCGAGGGTCATAAAAATATAAATATAACACATGATACGGTGGCTCTGAAACGATGCCAGTCTGTAGTATGTTAGCTCGTGTTAGCTGAAGAGGACCTGTGACGTCTGTAGACACAAAACGTTCATTCCAAGGCAACAAAAACATAAAGATGCATCCATTATCAGCAGATTGTGCACTAATAAAAACTAATTTTATTCAATTTCTGTCACCTTGAAACCAAAATTTGCCAACAGGGTCAGTTTGTGTCCTGTTTTTCCTAAATTGGGTGAACTGGCCCTTTAATTTAGTACTTTCAACAACATGACGCCACTCATCTTGACTCATACTGTACAGAACAAATGGATCTCACAGCTTGGTTTGAGTCGAACTATGAGTAAGCTGTGCTTTCATGGAATCAATGACAGCTTTCACAGTTCATACAGTCCTATTAATAATGGGAAATACCCCGCTCATCAAGCCAAAGTGTTCCTACAGGCTCCGTGAGGCTCGGCTAAACCTCATTTCAGCCCACGCCGCTCCAAACGTGCGAGGCCTTCTGCTCGCTGTACTACACTTTTTATTTATACATCATATACATCATATTTGATATATATAAATTGTCTTTGGATGACTCCTTCACACTTAGCATCGGGCACAGCTGCAGAGGACTTGGAGGATTAGTTCTGGATCATATTTCCACCCATCAGCTGAGGAACGGTGTCCAAATAGCAGCTTTAATCCCTCGGCTCGGTCCAACGGGAGGATCCTCTGCACTCAAACAGCCAATCAGCATCCCCCCCTCCAACAAATGAGCTCTTTGATCGACTTACAGCTGACAGCGGCCTCACCTCTGTGTGTCCAGCATTCACTCAGTACATACCGACACTTCAGCACGCCGTATATTTAGTGGGTGGCCACTTCATTTCTTAAGTATCAAAAGACCGAATGCTGAGAAGTTTCCTGAGTCTTTATGAAACTAAAACTTGGCGCTGAAATTGACAGACCGACGAAACAGGTGAGGCCACAGAGGGAACATCACATCCTGATCCAATCGGGAGCAGATTTAGATTGAAATGTGAGACAAAGATACACACTTTGTTACATATGCCAAGTTACAGTTGGACACACGGGTAAACTAGCTGCATGAAGGATGCGAATTTCGCCTCTGACAGCAAGCGTATCATCACCATCTCAAGACCTCGTGTATCTAAAATGTCGTCCGTGGTCTTCGGGTTGATCGCGGTGGCTCTCGGGGGGTTTCAGTTTAAAGTTCAACATAGTGACAGAAGGTTACAGGAGGAGACTCCTTCAGTTTCTATATAATGACACATTACTGCATTATAATGTCAACTCGAAGGAGAGGCTGAACTTCAGCATCGGCTCACAGAGAAAACCTGAACTGTGACGCTAAATCTGGCTGTCTGTGAACACGCACGAGTCTCGGGTGCAAACATTCACACATGTTAACAAGAGGGGGGCAGAATTATAGCTACAAAATCACAAAATGCAGGTAAATAAAAAGCCACTTTTCAACCAATAAAATGTAGTAAATATAATAAAAGTAACTAAGACTATGAATAAATATTGTGGTTTCAGGCTTTGGTGCCCAAAGAATCAGCATTATTTGTGATTTTGGTGCTTTTAACGTCGACCAGTCTGTGAGTCCCTCTTAGTCAATTCAGCAGATGGCAGTTTACCTGTGATGCCAAACTTCAGTGCCAGCACGCTCACTGGATACTTATAGTAATTAAAAATGCAGGTATGAAAAAAAAAAACGGTCTCAAACTGAAATTAAAGGGATGGAAAACTTAAAAAGTTAAATTCCTTCAGAGCTGCAATTTACAGCTTCATTAAACTGCTGTACTTTCACAGAATATTCGGCAGCATCTCAAAGCACGACGACTTTAATTACTTCAAAACATCGTTTGAAATTATGATCCACGTCCACAGGAGGCATATAAGCATAAAAAATCATTTAAAAGTGCACGATTTGACGCTTTTTTATGAATCTGTTAAATCGATCTGCTCTCTGGGAAACTGGACTCCTTCGCCCCCGAGGGAGACTGTTGACCATCCCAAACATAAACTACACATGTTTGACATGCAGCTGAGCACGTCTCCGTCTGTTTCAACTCCTGAAGTTACAGCCCGGCAGACGGACGATGATCTGCTGTTGTCTGTCTCTTTCTGCCAGCAGATGCAATAAAAAAACAAAATACTAAATCTACCTCAATCAGCAGATTTTTAGTTTGAAAGGAGAAAAAAAAAAGGTCAGAAACTCGTAGTTTAGTACTGATGAGTGATTTCAGAGCCGCTGCCGCCCATCGGTGCTCGTCTTACCTCAGAGAGGAAAAGAAGCTCCTCCGACGATGAAGATGAAGGTCTGTCAGAATCAGCCGGCTCCGCTCAGAGAATAAGTCCTTGTGTTATAGTGATACTTGAGCTCATCAGGCCCTTATTGGCTGTGGGATGAGAGCGAGGTGTGTGTGCGTGCGTGTGTGTGTAGTATGTATGTTTATGTGTGGAAAAGGTGGGGAGAGGATCGAGGGTAGGGGGGAGGTTGTCGTCATGACCCTGGAGAAGGAGATGGATGAAATACTGTGGATGGAAGAGGAGGGCTCAGGTTTTGGAAAGGAGCAGCTGAGAAGCTTCTGTTGCTAAATTTACAGTGATAGAAGGCTGAGAGGGGGGGGTTACACATCAGCCTGGCATCCAGACAATGGAGGGAAAGTGTGTGTGTGTGTGTGTGTGTGTGTGTGTCAGCCACTTCATCAACCAGTCAGTCAATCAGTCAGTGCAGAGTAGCAGGATGGTGGAACAATAATAGAACAAGACCAACAACAGAATCGTCACCGCAAACCGGACGATTCTGATGTGACTTCTTTAACAAAAGAAAACAGACAATAACCCGTTTAACACGTTTCAGTTATAAAACATCACTGCTGCTCTTCATCAAACAGCTTAAAAAACACAACTTCCTCTTTAATTTGATACCAAATATGAGGAATTTGTCGCCTTTTAAACCAAATTTGATTCAACTTCATCATCAAGTATCAATAAAACTGTTGTTTGCTCTTATATATAAAGAAAATATTTGTGGCCGCGACCCGGTCGGCCCTCCGTCTGAGCAGCGAGAGCCGGGTAAATCCCACTGTTTACTGATGGTGATTACATGATGTAGTGCGAGCAAAATACTTGATCTCAAAATGTCTTTGTCTCTTTCCACTATGCTCAGTGGGTCAGGATCTCCCTTACAACACAGCCGGCTTCCATCACATTGTAAACCCGGGCATGCTTTGCCAGCAGTGGAGCCATTTTTAGACGTACAGTGGAAACCCACGAAGGGAAGAGCGTCGATATCAGAGTAATAATGTGTATTTTGCCTTCAATTCTCTAAAGTTAGACTCTCTAAAATGTTGTAAATGAATGTCCATTCATCTAGATTAAACAGTGATCCATTGATATCCATTTTGGGTATAGCAGGAACAACAATAAACTCACAGGAAGCAGAATTTGTCACTATGCTAGCACAGAGTCTGATTCTGCTCTGCTGAGCGGGGCTTAGTGGCTGAGGGAGGTGTTACAATTTCTTAAGCTAGAGAAATTGAGACCAACACACGCGGCTCCTCTAACAACTTTGTGAAAACATTATTCATGTACATGAGAGCTAAGAAACATGAAGAAAGATTTTTTTTTTTTTTTTTAAGTTGCCCTCTTGGATGCGTCTGTACACTGTAAACAAAAAAATGGGACTGTTTTGAAGAAAACGTAGATTTTACGAGGAACAGTAAAAGACCGTAAAATGTACCATGAAGTGTGACTTCTTTGTGTTTTCCTGTATGCAGAAAACACATTTATATTTCCTTTATTTATACATCATTTTCAGGGAATTCATACAGAATAAAGCAGTATTTTATATTAGAGACTGTTAATTGTACAGTAAAACACCGTAATATTTAGTGGCATATTTTACGGTCTTTTACCGTCATGGTGCGTCAGTTTGTCACCAAAAAATCTACAGACATTTTAAAGTATGGAATAAAACACCAAGCTTATCCATAAAATCAACAGCACTGATATAATTTTAGCTTTTATTTAATTTATTAGGTGTTTTTTTTGGGGGGGGGGGGGGGTTCTTTTTTACAGTGTACGGTAGGTAGAACATAAAGTTGCCTCAACTGTGGCCAAATGTGCAAGAAGATAAATGGTGATAAAGTGCCTTGCATGCATGCGAGAAGATTAGTTGGCCTCTATGAGGTAAACAGATGGAACGTCACAGCTTTCTGTATGCCGGTGCCCTTTTCACTTTTTTCGGCCCTGGCCCTCAGACAGCCGGAGTCCGCCTCTGCCTGCACGGTCTCTCAGGTCCAAGCAGAACTAATCCAGCCCATGAGCACAGCTGCAGGGAGGTTTTACTTCACGATATCTGAGGGATTTGTCGCCACATTGTGAAAGGTAGTAGCGGTGTGAGGGTTTATTACCGAATCTGTATTAGCAAATACATACCATGACATATTTTCATAAGTCAGCGGGGTGAAAATAGCAGCGTCCACAGGAGAGCATCATCAAACAAAACCACAACAGTCCATGCCAATGATACGATTGCCGCGACGATGCAAGTGTAGCTGGACCGCGTCAGTCGTTTCAGCAAAAACCCTCTGGTGACCTCGGAATTATGACTAATTATGTCCATCACGAGCAAAGTGTGACAGACAGCAACAAACCGCGAAACCTCAAAATATCAGACACAGCAGTCCATGTTCGTCTTCGTTAAATGTTGCTCTCTTCCCTGGAAACAAATGAATTAGATCTTATACAATACTGAAGGTTTGCTTTGGTTGTGAAGGTGATGTCATCCTGAAGGACGTGAACCAGTTGTGGAATGTAACATGTGTTCAGGTTTTTACAGGTCCAGTGATTGAAGTCGCTGATTGCAACCAGCTCGCCTCACTGTCTCCTTCAAAGCCCTCAGAGAAACTACCGTGGTCATAAAACTCACGCTGCATTTGGTTTGTCCATTCTGGGCCACTGTAGAAAGGTATGTAGGTAATAAAAACACACTTATTCTTATTTTCAGGTCATTATACACGAATGAAAACATAGTTTAATCCATTTCTGCCATATTGTGCATCTAAATCTGACATACTGGACCTTTAAAGACACAATTGCTTCCCAACCACGACATTTCAGATGAAAATATTGTTCTTTCCATTGGTGCAGCTCAAAAGAGGAAAGTATAAGATTAGCTTTGCGATAAAACTGTGATGAATACCTACAAGTATTTCATAGCTTAAGTTACTTGTTACTTTGCAAATGAGTCTATTAATCAATTAATTAGCTGACTGACAAATCATTCAAATCATTATCACCATCAATCAGTCACTTTTAACTCATTTTCGTGGTTCACCTCCACAAAAAATAATAATTTGAATCATTTTAAAGTACTTTTAAAGAATAATTATGAGTTTGTTGCTTGAACAAAACAAACAAACAGTGCTTGCTTCTCTTTGGTCTCCTGTGACGGCATTTCTCTCTATTTTTAGACTCAACACAACAAACAACCGGACAGGCACAAAGGGTGTGAAATACTCCCAAATGTTTGCTGACAGCAAATACATTTGTCATAATCGACATTACAGCAAAGCTGCAAAATGCTGAAACTGAACTCATTTTCCTTTCCTTACATCTTCACTAACGCAGCACGATATCTGCTCATAGCAGCTGAAGCACGGTTCATATTTGTTCTGGTTATTCAGAGCACTCGGTAAAGGTGAAGGAAAGATGTTGGACTAACTTCAAGCATGAAACATGTTGACTGCATTAATATTTAACCAAAACAAAAGAGCCTTTGTCGTCTAAATCTAACCGCGTGTGTGGAATGCAGGCTGCAAACCTCCGTCTCAGGTGTCTGACTATTTATAGCAACAGTTAAATTTGGCTCTTAATAAATCTGCAGCGGTGAAGCTAATCCTCATTAACAGACGTAAACATCAGCTACACATCAGCAGAGTAATAACGAGCAGTGTCAGGTTGTGATGACCGAGCTGCACGCCTGAATGAACGTGACTGGTTGTTGCTGCAGTCAGCTGGTAATCAAGTAGTAGCAGCAGCAGTGATGGATAAGATGGCAACGCTTGAATGGAGCAGCTGATGATGAAACACAAGTTAGACTTCAAGACCAAACCGGAGCTAAGAGGAGGGGGAGTGCTGCACTCGGATGCATCGGGTGGTCGGAAACACGACCCCTAATGAATGCTAATGTGGCTAAATGTTTGTGAACACGGTACATCCTGCAAGAGGTCTGAAAGCTGGTGCCAGGACGGCTGGTTTGTTCTCCTTTATCTCACCAAAATCAGCTCTAAAGATAATGATATTAATCAGGAACCTATTTTAATAAGTAAGACTAGAGAAAGTGAAGCCGCAGAAGAAGAACTTGTAGGCGTGCTTCCAAATTTGTGTTGATTATTTAACTGAAACATCACCTGGTTGACAGACAGCTAGTTAACCTGTCAACAGTTTAGTTGAGGGGGGCTAGTGATACCTGAGACGCCTTCCTGGACACTCGTAAAATTTCAAGGTGCTTAAATTCTTCCTTGCTCAACCAACTGCTGCACAATACTGCCACTAGTGGTTGGAGGCTTCGGTGCAACAACAGTGAATTTATTATCAAATAAAATGCAGATTTTTATTCAAACCACAAGCTGTGAAATACACAAACCCGTGCAAACAGCTGCATATAATTGAGAGATTCCCTATCTAATGCAGACAAGAGCTGAGGGCTCTGAGTGGCTTCACCGGCGTGCATGCTTGGCACTGGAGGCAGATCGGCAGAGTACAAAGCACCACAAAGCATCCAGTTCTCAGGCCAGCCTCCTGATCCCGCTTCACAGAATTGAAATCCACGAGAGGAAATAAAGTTTTATGAGAGTAAAGTGACACTTTGGTTTGCAGAACAGGCACCGCATGTAACCAGCTGTAGCTGTGGTCACCTGCACACAGTTTGGATGTCGAGGCTTCACAGTTTTTCAACCAAAACCTTGTTAAAATACTTAATATGTGTAAATATAACAACTTTGAGCTTGGTCATGAGAAATGTGATAATTTGACAGCTCGCATGTTCAACTCTAAAAAACAGAGTTGTGGAAACAAAAATAAAATAAAGTGAATCAAAAAAAAAAAGAAACTGTGTATTCATAAGTCTATTTTTATCGGTGTTCAGTCTTCCCCGAAAATGAGAATCTTTGTGTTTTTGTTGCCTCAGAATGAGCCCTTCATATCTACAGAAGAAGAGGGTCCTCTTTCTCAAAGTCCACTATGTCTTTTGCATTTTTCATAGCTTGACGGCCACTCTTGTCATGATTTAGTTCAAGAAGTGGAGCCAAAAGCAGAAATAAAAGTAAGCCAAAAGAACATTTTAAAGGGAAAACACAAAAGAAAATAAATTTAAATTAACAATAAATAAAAGTTAAATCCCAAAAAAGCAGAAGTCCAAAGAGCTCAGAACAGGAACACCGGGAAAAGGACAGAGGTCAATCAATACAGGACGAAAACAAGAAGTGGAAAACAGATACACAACTGGTGGCAGAGTACATGACACCTGACACAAGACTCAAGAAACAAATGAAACTACTGAGGGTGGAAAGTAAAGACACAGTCACTCAGTAAGAGAATTACAAAGTAAAACAGAAAGCACTCTGCCGTAAACCAATGGGAGGGAGGGTGAGGCGATGGGTATTCAGTCGGTTGCAACCACACCACTTGACGCCACCAAATCGTGCACATTGGACCTCCAAGGGCTCCATTTAAAAACAGCGAACACGCCCTTGTTGATGGGGTAAAGATTTACCTGCGTAAAGGCCTCCCGTCGTACAAACTGGACTTCTCCCAAACAACACCACCTTCCTCAGGTGGAGGTGTCTGCAGACGGCCTGTAGGGGCTGCATCTCAGCCATCTCAGGTGGCCTTGGGAAACCCCCATCTGCCCCTGCAACACACACTGAAGGCAACAGTTTTATTTTTGGAGCGGTCACAGGCACTGCGGCTCGCTCCCTAAGGCTTCAGTTCACTTCAGGATGAGTCGGCCATGTGGCACCCTGAGCCGGGATTAACAAGCAGAGAGCAGTTTCTCCTAGCAGCCGCTCGCCGAAGGTAAATCAGGCAAACTCAGTGTCTGTTGATTGACAAGCTGGTGGTACTGCTGCGCGATCCTGACCCGCTGGCCAGGTGCTAACCTGCTGCGGGTGCATAGGATTTGATAGCTGCACGATCTGGAAATCTTAAACGCATGATGCATATCGGACATTATATCTGTGAGGGGAAGCGCTTGCAGTACAGTGTTTACCATGTCTCTGCACACATTCTGTGCCATAGTAGATGTAAGCATGAGTCAGACATTAACAAAACCTTCACACCAGCACATTTATACTCTTTTTATCCATTTTTAGCTGCAAATAAACAAAATATCTCTGCACCTCCCTTCTTACACTGAACTGTTTTTTGCTTCGCAGCCTGCCCTGCAAAACACTAGCAACACTCATATCTACTCCAGGTAAGTGTTGCACGGATTCCTAATGTCGCAACATGATAATTAATGAAGAGCTCTCCCTCCGTTCTGTTTAATTGTGTTCTGCAAAGCGAGATACATTGAGGTCATGTCACAGTTTTATCGCAAAGCTAATCTTATACTTTCCTCTTTTGAGCTGCACCAATGGAAACTTCCCAGATATCCAACCCCAGAGCCTTAAAAGGGGGACATCTCATGTGTCAGCTGGCCTTGTCACTGCAACTGCAGGAGTCACTTTGACAACGGGGATTTATGTCGAATATTTGCTTGAAACCAGCCGAGAATCCCGGTGTTTAGATTTAAAGTCACACACAGGAGGTGTTCTGACTGCAGCTTTTATATTTTAAATATTGGAGATTGCCAAACTTGCAGGAAACATCCCAGAGGGTCTGATTATCCTGCTTCCCTCAGATCAAACTGGTGCTAACACGACAGTAATTAAAGGTTAAGACAATCATCGCTCCAAAAATGCTAAGCCGCGCCGTCGTAACAACTTTTGGTCTCTCGTATTTGATTTCCAGCAGACTGAGGCTGTTTGTGTGAGTGCAGGACGGCAGGCAGCAGGTGCTCGGTGTCAGGATGTTTGCTCTTATTTCTCTCGGTCTAAAATTAGACCGTGGACCTTTTCTAGTGTCACCCAAAGATACTCCAGTATTTAGACAGAAAGGGAACAATTCAGCTCGTGTTGCCTCTCAAGATAACCGAGTAAAAGTGTTATACAGTAAAGAAAAGCAGCTATCATAAAACATGTATTGTCTTTGAGATATTATGTAAGCTTTTGTATGATATGTGGGTTGACACTGATCCCGCTCTGCAGCTCCAGTTTCTCCCGTTGCCTTTTTAAAACAGCTTTGCCTTCCAGAGGAACGTATGTCACATTTATTGACAGTTCATTACACGTCTGACCTTCGACCCTTCTTCATATTGTTTGCTTGTAATGTCAATGACCGAGGAATTATGACCCAATTCACTGATGCTCACGTTTTTAGTTTCTTCGGTTATGAACATCAGCTAAATGCTGCCGCCCCCCCCTCCCTGCACGGACCTGGTCACCCTCCTGTAAATGTCAATCATCTTCCTTTGGGTTTACTTTCCATTTCCTGCAGAGGTCGTTTTTAAATCTGACTGTCTCCTTGAGAGACTATTTTCAAAAGTAGTTTGTCATCATTTCAAAGTAGCCTCGCCATAAGCAACAGCTTTACATGCCTTTCTATTTCCATTAGTGACGTTTCCTGTAGCCATGCAGCGTCTTCAGGACTCAATTAAGAGTCCTGAAACTTGCTAATGAGTCCGTTGTCATGAGAGCTCCTAGTTTTCTAAAGCCAGCTGCGGACTTGTCTCAGAGCCATTAGCATGGGTTATATCTGCACAGCAGCTGAATACTATACTATGAACTATACTGGGAACACAGTGGAAGACGATGAGCTCACCAGTGCAGTAAAAGACAAAGTAAGCAAAGACAGTAGCTTTTATTGAGCAAACAAACATCAGAATTTAATTGACGTTATTTCATCGTATTAAAAGATTTACTACAATTGAAATATTTTGAGATTTCAGTATAAACAGAAAAAAAAGATTCTACCTTTTGGAAAATTAAACCAAAGTTTCACAGGAAATTTGTTATTACAACAGGATTTAAATACACTCCCAACCAAAAGCTTGAAGTACAGATAATGTTGTAAAGCGATAGTGGCTATAATCTGTGCAGTATCAAAGATTTTTTTTTTTTTAATGATCCAAAAGTCCAGCATATGTCTCACAAATCTTCGTAGTACTGTCCAGCTGAAAAAGAAAAAAACAAACTGAATTTATATTTGTCATACAAACATGTTTGATCTGAATCAGAATTAGGAATTAATAAAAAATCAACAGAGACATTATTTAGCCAGCTGCTGAGATGTCTGGCATTAAAAATGTATTTTTTAGTCTGAAAGTTTTGGAACAAAATTCACCATTTCCACCTGATTAGTATCAAAACATCCTCCTGACTAGACGTCTTAATAATCTAGTTCTTATTATCACCGTCTGGAACCGGGTGATGTATCACGACTTCATGAAATATTTTGTTGGATCTTGGCTGTGATTTTTCGCTTTTCTGGGAAACTGTGACGTATGTTGACTACAAATAATGTTAGAAGCATTTGTTATGGTGTCAAGCAAATATGATGAAAGCAACTGTTAGATGATTGTTGATGACGATGATGTTAGATGTAGATAATTTGCCCGTTTCGTAATGTTTTGGCTAAAGATAGACTGATGTGTCTCATCTTTCTTGCAGGAGTCTGAAATGCTCATGGAAGTAGGCTACAGTAACGGGCTGGATCCTGACCTTTCCCAGCAGTATCCTCCACCCTTACTGCCAAAACCCGGAAAGGACAATGCAAGGCTTCAGAAACTCAAGAAGAAGCGGGCCAAGAAAAAAGGCAGCCTCTCTCAAACGCCTGTCCCATTTCGCTCCTGTTTGTCTCCAGTCAACGAAGCAAGCACAGACCTCGAGCACAGTGATCAATCCAGCCCACCAAAGACACCCGATTCAGTCTACGTTGCAGACTCTTCAGTATCCAGTCTCCCCTTTGGCTCCCTCTATGATCACTCTACATCTGCATTCCCTCATCCGCAGAGCAGTCCCTACAACAAAACTGGCAGCTTCCCCACCCAGTCCTACATGGCTCACACCACGACTTCTGAAGAACAGGTGGCTCCTCTGTACGAGTGCTCCTCTTTTTTATTCGATGACATGACTCCTTGCATGATGCCACCTTGCATGGCTTCGCCACCCAAATCATCACCTGAGCAGGTTCCAGTACAACCTCTTCCGATGTCTGCTTTCATTTTAAACACGACACCAAATTCCCATGGGTCAGTCACAACAGTCCCTCCAGTCGCTGTGTCGCAACCCAGCACTAAAATATCAACGCACAGCCTGACCCTATCCCCAGCTGCCCTCAACGGTGGCCCAGGCCCGGCACCTTCTCAAGTTGCAGACCTACCTCCTATTCCACTGCTGCTATCAGTTACAAACACTCAGACACAACCTTTTATTTCCAGCCAGAGGGAGACAAACACCAGTCCAAAGGGTAACGTTCAGAGCCAGGCATCGTCTTGGACTGCCAGACCTACCAGTAATGGCAACTTTGTTTCAAGTCAGATGTCACCAGAGATAACCGCCTCAAAGATATCACTCGTTGAAGCTGTGAAAGAGACAAGGCCTGATAATGCGCAAACCAGGATTTACACATCAAAGGCAACATTTTATGAAATCTCTAAGCCTCCCTCCATCCAGGACCTCACAGGGATAAACCCAACCTACCAGGGAGCATTGGTATCTGCCGTGTACAGGGATAAAACTAGTGTGTCAGTGGTGAAAACTGATCAGAAACTGTCTGTGTCCAGATCCCAATGTGGAAGACCTAAGACTCCGTCCTGCACACCAGCTCGTGTATCGACACCCTTTTTCGAAATATCCAAACCTAACCCACTTTTATTTGCTGCAAGTTCTGCTTTAAGCTCCTCTCAAGATTTACAAACTCCTGCAATTCTCAACGAGGCTCCAAGACAAATATCAATTGTTCAAACTAGTGGTATAGGTAGACCTCCAGCTGCCACAGAAGACTTGAGGGTGACTGATGTAAATCACATTTCACCAATCAAACAAACCTGCAATTACAAAGCGATAGATATTCAAAATACACAAAGGAGTACAATGAAAAGTGACCTGCGACCTGAGAATTTGCCATCGAATACGACTGCACCTGACTCTGCTGTGATTAAACCAACACCAGTAGTACCAGTTCAAAATACACAAAGGAGTACAATGAAAAGTGACCTGCAACCTGAGAATCCGGCATCAAGTATGACTGCACCTGACTCTGCTGTGATTAAACCAACACCAGTAGAACCAGTTCAAAATACACAATGGGGTACAATCAGTAGTGACCTGCGACCTGAGGATTTGGCATCAAATATGACTACACCTGACTTTGCTGCGATTACACCAACACCAATCCAACCAGTTATCCCAAAACTACAAACAGAACACATCTTTGAAAGTGAAGCTTCAGCCCTACCAAAGGTCCCAACATTTTTCTCCACTGCACCAAAAAATCTCAACCCTTCGGCAGTAATTTCCTTGCAAGCACCACCAACGCCCCAGTCATCCAGTTATCATGTTCCTGTGGTCGAGGCTCGCAAGTCTTTAACATCACTATTGGAGACTCAGATGTCATTTGCAACCTCAAAGCCCAAATCACGATCAATGTATTATGGGCTTACTCCAGCTCAGTATGTTGCCTACGGTGGGATTAGGACTATTGCATCAAATCACAGCCCTGTACCCCCCAAGGTTCATGAAACCTCTTCAAACAAAACACAGTCAGATGTAGCTGTAGATGCATCACATGTCTCAAAGTCTGAAGCAACAAAACATCTCAATGGACACCAAGATCTTCCCTCTACAATGGAGGTTTCTGCTGCTCATATTTCACAACCTGTGTCAACTCCAAGGGATTCTGAAGAGATTGTCACATGTAGCAAAGATGTGTTTGAGGAAAGTCAGTCTGAAGCTCACAGTATTGGAATACAATCACTAAAAACTTCTAGCATGGACACAATAAAACCTGAGCTTCCCCTTGGCTTGGCACAGAAAACAATGCAACAATCCACAAGTGACGTATCCACATCAAAAGCCTCGTACTCTGAGGCTCCAATACCAATGCCTAAAGCAGGTGAGGTACACACACAAAGTGCGGCACTATTTTCTATAGAGGCAGCACAAAATACGACTACATGCCTAACTGATAGCAGTGGTCTGTCAAGCTCTTCCCCACCTTTAGTAAAAGTAGATTCAAATGCAGAAACACAGCACAGCACAAAAGTTATGGGTATCATAGAGAAAGGTGGCAATCCTGAGAAAACACCTAAAAAAGGAAAAAACAAGGTAAAAAATGCAAAGCTAGGACAACTAGAAACACTGCCAGTCCAGTTTGATCCAGTCAATCCACCAGCAGCTAATGGTTTCAATGTCCAACCAACTGTCAGGCCTGTTAAAGACCTAGCTAACCATAAAAACTTGGCTGTTCAATCCCCTGCCATGGAGTTAGAGCCCAAATTTCCAGGGGGCCCCATCATAAATGGTGCATTCATATTAGGAAAACAAGCCACCAAACGGGTTTCAGGAACACCACTGCCCAGTAAAGTGATCACTGACGCTGTCTTACAAAAACAAAGGCAAGAGGTTAATCATATCAGAGCGAACAGTGCGTTTACGCTACCCAATAAAACAAATATGGGGAACATTTTTCCTTCTCTGGCTGCTAATGCAGAACATGTTCTTAACAAAATAAACACTGAGCCCCAATTCTCAAATATATTCTCTATAGGAATCAACTATTGGTACCCCGGGATCCATTTTGCCACATGAGCCTGTCACAGCATCTGTATGTTCTGCACAGCATAGTATCTGCACAATATCTACAGGCACAAAAATCACCCAACAGCTCAGTGCAGAAATGTATAAAACGAGTAAACCAGTAGAAAACAAGACCAGTTTGCCTGGAGAAGGTCATTGTCTATCTTCTAAAGTACCAAGTGTACCAAATACACTTGCGTTTAATACAAATTTGACAAAACCTACCACAGAAACCAAATTACCTGACCGCACTGCAACCAAATCACCCAGCTATTCAGATATTAAAATTCCTTTAGCTATGACCTCCAGCGTGCCAACAAAAGAGTCCCCAAAGCCAACCAAAGCTAGTGAAAATGTAATGAAGACACAGCATAGCATAGGATCCAGTGGTCAAGTCATTCAAGGAGCAAGCAGAGCTACAGTAGAGACCACACAAGCAACTCAACCCAGTTTTAACATACCTGCAAAAGACACAGTACTGCCTAGTCAAGTTAATACAGAACCAAGACTCCCAACGTATAATACAGACAAAGTCAGCAACTCAACAGTAGACACTGTATTAAATCCACAACCCGCCAATGGAAGATTAGGTTTATTGACTGGTAAAACACCAACAGAGCATCCTCCGATTATATCTACTACAGCAGAAAACATTCAAGCAAAATGTGTTGAAACAAGACCAGCTTCTAATCCTGCAAAAGGAAACATGGTGATGAACACACCTAGCAGTGAAACCAAACTGTCCAACAATCTGTCTGCAGGATTGCTAACTGCAATCAAGTCTTTGACAGATGTGGGCTCAACTGCACACCCTGGAGGTGTAGTAGCTAGTCAACAAGGTTTTGAAACTGCTCAATCAAACAAATTCAATTTGAGCAACAATGTCCAAGGTATTCCTGTTGCTGACACCAAGGTACCAGAAGCTATTTTGCCTATGATGGCAGACCCAACAGTTGGCATTAAACCATCATTCAGTACTGTGCAGGTCAATAAAAGTGCTATACCATCAAGCCCTTGTGAGATCATCATGAGGCATGTCCCACCAAAAAGCCCTCAGCTGAGATCAGACCGACAGAGTCAGTCTGCAATGCAGCCATCCACCGATGCAAAAACTGCTTCTAGTTCTGGTGCTCAAACGAGAATCTCCACAAACTTAAAACCACCAACTGCCAACATTCTTGCTGAGCCCAGATCATCCACACCACAAATTACTGATAAAACCACCGCGATAAAAGAGCAGTTCCCTTGCAATCAGCCAATTATAGTCAATAGATCTTCACCAAGTCCTCCTATGAGAGCTAAAAATTCTGTAACATCGAAGACTGGCACAACAACTTCCTCCTCTTCTGGTTATGCCATGGCTAACGTATGTGGTACAAGTGTAGAACACCAAACCATTGCAAGACAAATCATGTCTGGAGATAATGCTCAAACCTCTATGAGCTCTCAAAATGGAGTCAAACAGTTTAGGCAATCTGTCACTGAAACAAAGGCATCTGCAGGAACTAGCATTAACACTGTAAATACTCAAACTGTCTCACAAACTCAAATAAATAATCACACTGCTACAAATATTTACCCTCTTGCTGAAGCCACCAGAGATGCTAAAGCCTCACTTAGCCCTCCTATAGTAAGAGCCTCACCTCTACCAGCGCCAAGAGTATGTGATGCACCGATTCGAACCTATACTCCAACCTTGCCCCAGTCCTCTCAAACTCCAGAAACGAAACCCTCGCCAGTCATTATGAAAGAGCAGATGAAACCTCCCATTGTTCCTATTCGAAATAAAACTCCTACTAGCACAATCCAACCCTCTGTTAAGACAATCAAAGAGAATATCTCAAAACCAGAAATTAAACCAGTCACAGCTAAGGACACGCCAGTCCTGACAGACAGTTCTGAGGAAAAATCACATTCCCAAACTCAAAAGATAAAAACAAATGTGGTAACAAATTCTAGTAAGGAAGAAATACTCCCCCGACTGAACACTGAAAGTAGCCCTCCCATTATTTCTCCTGAACCTGTAACCAGTAATCTTACTCTAAAAGCACAACCTCCCAATAAGCAGGTAGACCCAAGACCTTCCTCTGTCAGTGTAGAAACAAAACCTTCAGTTGTAAAAGACGATTTGTCTCCTCCCGATCCGGTCCAGATTAGCTCAGACACCAGTAATGTTCAGCCTTCGACAGAGCTGCCACTAGAGAACATTTCCCCTGCAAAGCCAACCACAGATACAGTCATGAAACCATCCATAGTTAAAGCCGCTGTGATTGACTCTGCCACTCCTGCCTCTTTGCCTCAGGCCTCAGTCTCAGTCAAAGCTCCATCCCCAAACAGAGGAACATCACCGCCATCTCAGCAAAAAACTGGACTCAAAGACAAGGACGTTCTGAGGACCAAAGCTACAGCAGCACCGAAGGAAGCCCTGGCTGTCGAACCCTCCACGAAGTCAACGACATCAACTGCATCTTCAACTGACGAGAAAGCAGCTAAAACAGAGGCACCCCCTTCATCTGCTGAGCCCAAAGCAGCCCAGAAGCCCAAAGGCCTCAAGGGTAAGCTCAGCGGATGGACACGGCTCAAGAAACACATGGTTGTTGAGCCAGAGGAACCTGAGTTTCCAATGCCGGAATCCAAACCTCAGGTCAATTCCAGTGGCAGCGAAACAGATAAAGGTGGTAGTGATAAATTGTCAGCAGACCAATGTGCCAATCAGGAAGTGGTTATGAACACAGAAGGTCCCAAGGCATTGAAGATGTGGGATGCCCTCCTCTTCCAGATGTTTTCTACCAAAGACCGAATCATGCAACAGATCAACACCAGCAAGAAAGATCCAGACAAAAAGGCATCAAAAGACAGTCAAGCAGAGGTTCCTTCTTTTGTTAATCGCTTGCCAATTTTGTTGTACAGTCCCCGTTTTGATGCCAGGAAGCTTAAAGAGGCGGCAGAGAAGCCACTCACGAAAATTGCAGC
Organism: Nibea albiflora; assembly: GCA_014281875.1. NCBI lineage: Eukaryota > Metazoa > Chordata > Actinopteri > Sciaenidae > Nibea > Nibea albiflora. The sequence goes on along the minus strand of CM024795.1, from coordinate 4,060,291 downwards.
CGTGTTCGAAAGGGGACTGATAAAACGCAAATGTCAGAAGGAGGAACAAAAGGACTTCAACACAAAAGCCAGAGGATTTGGTTCGACAAAAAACCCAGATATGTGATTTGGACTGATGCAAAAGTATGTTTGAGTTTGATAAGTAATGTGTGCTGTTTCTCTTGGGTGCATTATTTTTGAGGTGTCATTGATTACTCCTTAATAACTGACCTGAGTCATTATTGGAATTAAAACCTTGCCAAAAAATGTAAGTTTAGAAAGCAGAAAACAGAAAAAGAAGAAACTTTTTTCTCCGACGATGGCCTAGATGTAGTGTTGAATGCATGTACTGTAGATACTTTGATAGATAAAAAGATTGTTTCATTTGTCATGCTCTATTTTTTTCTATTTTTTTAATTAAAGGCTTTTAGTGTACACCGCTGTTAGGCAGTTTTTAATCTCTGTGATAAATAGGGCTTTTACATTCCTGGAATAACAGGGCAGATGGATTTTGAAAGAAGGAAAACATAGCGAGTTATTGAAGGGGAAAAGTTCCAGTCAGAACAGATCTAGGGTTTCTGCAAGTCAGGTATGGATGGAAATGAAGAGGCGGATGTCCGAGCTTTTAATCAGGGCTGGAAATTACAAGCACACAGACAGAAAACATATCCTAAAACTTAACTTCTGGTGCCAGTTAGTTAGTTAGTTCTTACTTTTAGTCTAACATCAGTGAGATAATTAAAAATATTTGGATCGCCCAGGACTGATGTCTGATCTGAGATTGTAACTTGGACGTAGCAGAAGTGAGTACCAATAAGTGATGATGATGATGATGATGAGGCCTGCTGTAGAAAGACAGACTAAAGGTTGCTTGATAGCTGGGGAAAGAGGACAGATAGATGAGCGTGATGTTTCACAGCTTTGGAGGACTCTGCTGCTGCCGTGGCAGACGTTAGCATGTTGTTGTTTTGTCCCTATATCGGATTCTTTGGTTTTCTCCATCATGATGTGGATTTTCTTTGAAGTCAGGAGGGCTTTTCCCGCGTAAGCTAACCACAGTCCCATTTAGTAAACTGGTGCTTGAACTATAACATGTTTTTGTTTACCGTGTGATTCTCAATAATGCATAAAGTTGGATGTGAAACTTGCGTCTTGCATTTCTCTCTTTTCTTTCATCACGCTTCGGTCAGTATTAGTAAAGGCGAAAGGCTAAGGCTGCTGTTATTCTTTGTTTTTATTATCGTCCTGGTGCACTCATTCACATTAGTTCCTACAGAGGATATACATTTTTTAAACAAATATATACTTTCACTTGAAATAATTGCTAAATAATTTCCATAAAAAGTGATATCAGTGACATAAAGTATGAAGATCAGGCACGTTTATTTACTGATAAAACTGAAGTGATTTAGTAGAATAATAATGATGATAATGATAATAATAAATGTGTAAACATTTGAATGTTTCTAACATCACAGCCCAGAAACATTCTTCCATGTTTGCTTGTTTTCCTGCAGAGTGGATGTTGGTTTATGGTTTTACCTTCACTGCAGTCGCTGTCAGCAGAAACCTTCTCGTATTTGCCGTGACCAGTCACCACAAACTTATATCTTTTACCGCTGGAGCTCTCCTGAAATTCAGTCGAGAATAAACAGTGTTATCAGACACATCCACTCCAACTTCAGCATCTGAAAATGTCACTTCTAAAATTCACTTTTATTGCAGATTTGGCTGATCTCCTCTAAAATATGCCTGTCAAGTGTTTTCCACATTATGTTATCTGGATGTTCATTTCTTTAGGAGCATTCTGCAGACTGAAAATATGGTGAAGGAAAACTATTTAGTTGACCTGATCATAATTTTAATCCATGCTAAGGTCATAACCGCTCACACTGCTGTTACAAATAGACATTACCTCATTGTAAATGGTCCCAAGCCAAAACAGTTGGGAAATACTGCCCAGCATCAATCAACAAACGTCGGTATGTGAATTTATGCCTTCCCTTTCCTTCCAGCAGATAAAGTGTCACAGCGTCACAGTGTGCCCTAAACCAGTTTGCAAATATAGCAACATACAGTGTGCATGTATGACCTCCGTGTGCATATGTGTGCTGCTGCTGCTGCTGCAGCCACAAGGGGGCAGGCTTTCCCTGACTGCTCAGTTAAACCGAGTTAAGCTGATTTAGACCAGATGAAAAGAGGACCGGGGTGTGGTTGCATGAAACAAAGAGCAACAAGAGCCATGGCACTAAATTAGGATCATTAGAGATAAGGACATTATTAGACGAGTAGAGAGGTGAAGACAGAAGACAAACAAAGTTAAATCTCGAGTTAGAGCAAGAGTAAGTGAAGTAAAGAGATAAGCTTCCTTCAGTCCTCGACGTTGAGGGGAAAATCTGGACTTACTGCTGGTTTGAAGGGCGAGCTGCACCTGCTCCCGTCTTCACTTCCTCTCACCCACTGATTGATGAGATCAGCCACACCGCCTTTTAAAGCATCTGTATCCTGAGACAGAAAAGAAGAAACGTTCATCACCAAGGCAACAAACAAATTCCTGGATTTGTGCACCGATTTCTACTTCACATTCCCTAAATATCTGTTTTATTTACATAGATTCAGAGAATGCAGATCTGGAATTGTCCCTGATGAAGGATGGCTGTTTTTAACGCCTTAACACCTTTGTGTCATAGACAATGAACATTTCAACCCTTTATTCTGTGGCTTTGTGCTTTCACCTTTATCTTCTCTGCTCATATAGTAACAAATGTTTCATTCTCATCTGATCACGTATCCGCGTGCAGAGGTATCCCCTGGTTACAAGTACGCCTGGTTGAGAATCACTGGGTTAAGTCTCTCGCTGCTTAGTTTGCTGCTTAGTTTAACACAGCACTGTTCTGCAAAGGCTCCATGCTGGACTGGAAATGTTTCTTCCATTGGACATTCACAATTAAACAACAGCAACAGCAAAATAACTGTTTATCGTTAACCTTGGATGGTGCCATCGAGACGATGTTTTGGTTCCAGGCTTCTCCGGCCTCAAACAGGTTCTTCTTGGAGGAGACGGGTTCAGCAGGATTCATCAGGTCTGTCAGCACCTGGTTACTTGATCTGCCTTCCTTTGACGAGACCTGTGCAACATACAGTGAGATTCAGAAGTGTGTGTGTGTGCCGGGAATAAGAACACTAGTCTGTTTGCCAGTATTAGCCACTTTTACCTCCAGAGCATGAGTGTACTGCTCCAGTTTCTTGTCAATCTTGGAAACAGCGATCGGTGTCAGCGTCTTCTTTATGCTGTTGGTGCTGCAGAGGAATGGATAAATGTTCAGCGAAGTCACGGTCAAAGTATATTTCTGTTATAAATCAAACTACAGATGCAGCTGTTGTTACAAGCAACATATGTTTGCTGCCCATGAACTAAACACACCAGAGAGGAAACTTTGGAAAGAGTGAGTTATGTTTTATTTAAGCTGTGCGTCCGTTCAACTCTATTGCACAACTAAATTTGATTTTTATTCCTAGGAGTGTTTCCAAGAGGTGGAGCAGCACTGGAAACAGACAGAATCTGAACATTTGAGTCAAACCCATAGGAGAATAACAACCTCTGCACATAGTGGTCAGTCAAACCGACTGTTAAATAAACTTTTAAATCCGTAATGACACACAAACAAAGACTCACCTTTTCTTCAGAGACTCGGTTCTTTCTATGATCTGAGAAAAGAATTCAGAGAATCAACGGTTATCACTCGTTCCTGGGACGTGACCTCCCGTAACACAGTTTTAACTGTGTTCCTTTAACTGGATTGAAGGGTAGGAGTTTGAGAGAAGCCCTTAAATCTGGAACATGGACTTAATTAAAATGAGCTGTGCAAAGTCTTACTCCATCCAGCATTTTAATTAGGAGACATTTGCTATATTTGCCCAAAGATTGATGGAGGACGGCAAAGAGAGAAATAAAATAACAGAAGAATATCAGATAAAAAACAACCAAAACAATCAAATAGATCAGAAATAAAGAAATAAAACAGTTTTAAAGGTCCAGTGCGCAGGATTTGGCAGCATCTTGCAGAGTAGTTGTAGAGACACTTTAAAATCATGAACCACCCTACATAGAAGCAGTGTTTACTTTGTTGAAACATGGCGATTGAACATGGTGGTGAGGTAAAAAAAAACATGAGACATGTTTTGAGAAGTGATTTTTCAAGAGGAGTTCAAGTCCTCCTCAAAAAGAGAGACAAGAGCAGAAGCAGAGAGTCGTAGAATGGACCTGTTACATCTCTAATCTTATGGCAGCTGCTGACTCTGACCTTGACGCTCGCCTGCACTTACCGTGCATTTACCGTCTGTGGAGACTCTGCTGTTCACTTCATCCTGTAAAGAGATGAAGCAAGTTTGTTGAGATAAAAAATGACCATCTCTGACATGCACAACATTTTTAGTCTTGTTTCAAACATAAGAGGTGAAGTCAGCGTTTCAGCGGACACATGCACGGGACTTACCGGGTAAAACTGAATGAGGAGTTTCTGGTGGAACAGCAGGAAGCATGAAAGAGGAAAACAAAACAATAAATCATTGATCTGAACAGTTTGATGACTGGCAGCTTCTGAAGATGATCTTCATGCAACACATTCGGTAAAATCTAAATAAAAAGGTGCTTTTCTTCCAAAGTGACAGCATCCTCATGGCGGCTGGAAACAATCAGGTTTATAGGAAATGCCTGTCGATGAGAATCCTGTAAACTGCTGAAAACCATTGCATCTCTCTCTCTCTCCCGAGTTTCTGGCTCTTCTCTGCTTTCACTCAAGCTTCTCTGTGCTGCACCATCACCCTTCCTGGGACCTCTTTGTCTTCTGTTTTTTACCGCCTCAGTCCAGATGTTTGGATCTGGATCTTTAGAAGATTCAGCCTCTCCTTTTTCTCTCCATTTTGGGTGTATGGCACTCAATGCAAACATTGGAGTTTTTGTCATGGAGGAGGTAGTCCAGCTCAGGTCTGCTTAACGACACCTGAAGTTCCTCGACGTCCTTCAAGATCCACGTTCTTGAGATACGTTCATAGTATGTAGACCCACATCTGCGTTTTTGGGGAGTTTTTTCTTACCTGCATTGAGTCTACGGTGTTGTACGCTGTTCTTATGAGGCAAATGTATGATTTGCGATATTAACTGTATAAATAAAATTAACTGGAACTTTTAGGGGGCAACTTTACTGAGATACAAGTTGAGTTCAGATCTTTTGCTCTCAGGACTTCATCTTTCTCTGAAACCACGTCAGTCATCTAGAAATACGTACTACTGGGTTATCTTCATTAGTAATGTAGATATTAATTGAGAAAACCTGCTCTTTAACTCACTCAGTCACTTTCACCTTTGGTTACCCAACTTGCTGATGCTGATGTTCAAAAGTCAAACATACAGCCCATTACAATGCTATTTGAGTCTGGATACCTTGAAAGTCGGGCTCATGGGGCCGTAGCACTGTAACGATTCGTCGCCTTCACTGCTGCTGCAACGAGAGGTCGCAGATCTCCTGTTCACCTCCTCGCTCCTCTGGCCTTCTGTTGACATCTGGGACAACACCAACATACAAACTGTATCAGCTCACAAGCAGTTGTCTGACATTCTTCCTTGATATCTGTTCAATCTCCATCAACTCTTTCCAAAATAATGGAAAAACTTGTTCACGCTGTTCACCCATACTGTGTTATTTGGTGACAAAAGACTAATGAAACACTGGCAAAACCACTCGTGGTAAACGCAGGAATTTGTTACAACATCTTACATCATCGCTGCTTTCGTCAGACTGCATGCCTCATTTCTGCACCCTGCGAGCCAAAGCGGCATTCCTTCGCTTTATTAGTTTCAGATTTGAAGCCAAATTCTATGAACTGTGAGCTCTAATAAGCGTGCATGTGTTTGATTAAATGCTTTATGAAACGCTCGGAGAAACAAGACATGTTTGGTGTTGTCAGCACACTACTGCTTGGTAATAAATGCAATGTATGAATAAATAAGTGAAAAAGTCAGAGCACCCCACAATGTTAGAGGGTTGAACAAAACATCTAGAGATCTGTTCATTAAGTTTGTCCTGATGGTGGCACCTGGGTGATGACGTGACATGGTGACATTAAAGCTACCCTGTGGAGTTCTTGACCACTAACATTGCTATGGAGCACTTTTACACACATGCATGTGTGCAACGGTGACGCGATACAAATTCCTGCTGTTGGTTTCGGACTATTCTTTTGATCTACAGTTGGTGGTAAAGTGCCAGGAAACACAGAAATGTGCCAGCAAAGGTAGGGAAAAAGAAGACTGCACGCTAGTCAACGTGGATTATAAAACCAGGCTGGTTTGAAACTACAAAAAGAAAAATCGCAATTTGCCAACGAGGAAGAAAATTGGGGCGTTTCGATGAGTAACACTGAGCGTAAACAGAAGATTTTACAAGAAAACTCCACAAGGAAACACAAGAACAAGTTTCTATTTCTTCTTCTTCGTCCACTGGACTTCTTCTAAGTCCAGTGTACTTCATCAGGACAAGGTCATCGGGACAACAAACTCTTTAGGATTCATCCTCTGGGGACCATGAATGTCCACAGAACAATCCATGGGAATCAGGCCATTCATTTTAAAGATTCCTTGGCATGGATTAAGTTGGTCATTGAGAAATTCTGAATGTCCACAGCAGGTTTCATGACTGGATGGTAGTTTCCAACATACTAAGATGATGGATGATGGAAAGAACAATTCACAAATGTCATTTTTAGATCTCCTCACTACTGGAGCAAGACAATACCGACACCCTTGACAGCAGCAGTAGGTAGTAAAAAAAACCAACCTTGTCTGTCATCTTGTGTTCTTCCTCTTCCTCCTTCTCCTCCCTGTGTCTCTCCTCCCTACTGAGGTGGATGTCTTCCTTCTCTTCATGTGTGAACCTCAGTTCTTCTTCCTCCTGATCATCGTCATCTGTGGGGATCTGTTCGATCTCTGCCGACCTCCACTCTGTCTGCCGAGCAGCCTGCACCTCCTCCTCTTCCTTCTGCTCCTTCTGCTGAACTTCCCCATCCACCCTGCAGGCCCCTCCACTGTGAAGGAGATTTTTAAGTGGTTAATAGTAGGTAAACTGTTGAGAGTTATGTCACATGACAGATGGAGAACACACCGTGGCTTCATCGTCCCAGCAACCAGGTAGGACGCTCTGTCTGCTGGCTGACCCGTGGCATGGTGCAGCCTGGTGTCCTGTGGAAGGAAGACCGTTGAGCTGTAGGACGTCCTGACTTCCTTTCTGTTGTTGGACATCTAAAATGAACCCAAAGCAAAGTGGGTAAAATGTTACTCTACAGTGATGATATGCAGCAAGTATTCAAGTCACAAGTAAAAGTCCTACCTTGAAAATGTTACTCAAGCATGTAAATATAATCCAAGAAGTTCCCAATGTTTTTGTCCAACCAATGAAACCTCAACAGCATCTTAATGTAGCATGTTAGCATGCTAATCTTAACTAATAACAATACTGGACAGATTAAAATGACCCTATGGTGGCGCCACATGAATGTTTAAGAGATCATTATTACAACAACTCATCTTGAGGGGACGTGAATATCTGAGCCAAATTTCACGGTAATCCATCCAGCATTTCTCTAAATGTGGACCTTATGGTGGAAGAGGAGAGGGAACAATGAATGTCTTTGCAAAATCATCAAATCGTTAGAAATTGCCAATCTAGCGTCAATCTAGCCGGCGCACGGGCAGACCAACATTGCCGTCCCTGAAGTCATGTCACTAGTGTGGTTAAACATGTATAAATAACCAACTGAGAGAGTCGTGGACTTTTGGTTCAGTCCAGTAAATCAAATCAGCCAGAAACGGTTCACTGAATTGCTTTTTAATATCATGTGAAAACCAGCTGGGAAAAAATTAAAGTGCTTATATAAATTGAAGCACACACCAGAACAATACAAACCCATCTGTAATTTTGCCAAACAACAAGCTCCGGCACTGACAGTACTGATCTGTTAGGCGGTGTACCTTCTCTGGAGGTCTTGTTGAAACTCTCTGGGACCGGCCACTTTGTTCTGTTTCACACGCCTCCTCCTCCACCTCCTCCTCCTCATCATCATCATCGTTCTTCTGCTGTTTCTCCTCTTTGGCCTCTGGTTTCCACTGTGCTGTTGAAGGTCTCTGCACCCTGGCCCTGCAGTCGTCCGGCACTTCCTGATCATTGCGATTCTCCAACCTGTTACTCCAGTCGCTGAAGCCCTCGTCCTCCTCCAGAACCAAGCAGCAGATGGGCTTCAGTTCCTCGTCCAACCTGAGGAAGAAATGCAGATGTGATCGATTGTTTTGACGATTGATTGAATTGATTGAAGCTCTACTTCAACCCTTCAGGTGCATGCAAGCCACTTCAGGACACAGATGGGAGGAAATGGAGGCCATATGTAGAGTACGCGTATGCAAGATTGGATGTACTCTATGTTCCTCACATATTCTTCTCAAAATTGATACAACACCTGCATCCTAAATACACATATTCCATGTTTCCTACATGCTTTCCCACAATTTCACAGTGTTCCCCTTTTGTTAAGTGTCATAAAACCACGGATTTAGCTCGTGGCGACTGACTCACACTCCCTGAGATCCATTTAAGGTGACTGAGACAACAGTCGGCTGTATCAACGCGTAGGTTTTGAGGCATGTCTGCTTTATCGGTGTCCCAGTCTGTCACACGCTGTTGCCAGTGTTTGCTTGTCTTGGCTTGCGTGTTGTCTGAAGGCTTGTATTTCACAGAGCGCAGAGGTACACACTAATGACCAAAGGAAACCATTTGGCTGTGCATTTAGTAATCCATCTACACTGAGGTACATGAGGATTGTACAGGCAGACATTAACAACATCCTTCTGACTTTAACAGTGTATCACTTTGAAAGTTTCTCAATGTCTCTAAGTTTCAGTTATCTGTTACCAGCTGTATCTAAGAGATACTCTTTCTTCTGTCTGTGTTCGATCGATTCTAATTCTGTCCCGGTTTGTGCTTGCTTTTGTTGTTTGGACCCTTTATGTCTGTGATTTATGAGTCTTTTTGTATAATATTTATACATCTTTATATTTATTTGTATATCCGGGACTGTTTGGTTCAGTCTGAAAGCAGATGGACTCTCAACCACCAGAGCGATGGATGTGTTTGTCGCTTGTTCTGCTTTGTGATGGAAACATGGAAACATTGCTCCGCTATAAGTCTGACTCGTGCTGCCATAGCTCGCCCATCTCCTCCATCTTCTTTGCCTACATAAGCTTTGCCTTGATAAGCTGCAGATGTTCGTTTGTCTGCTTGAAAAGGTTTAAAACAGCAGAATCTAAATATGGAGCTGCCGGTTGTGGGAGTTTGCCTCCTGCTGCTGCTGCTGCTGGTTTTTATTTTACCCAGGTAAGCAGGTGTCTCTGATGTCATCCAAAGGTTTCCAAAGTGTTGAACCAGGCAACAGGTGGCAGACAGCACCTGCAGCTTCAGGTTCATTTGAAACAGACGGTGCCCATAGAAACAATAAACAGAGAAGCACTGTGGCCCTGCGTGCCAAATCAGCTCACATCAGCAGACTGGACGTCAGATCATGATACACGCTGAACCCTGAGTTCAGTTTCTGCTGTCTGCTTTCTGTTGGTTAGCAGCGTGTCACTATTCAACACATTTCAGGGGGGTAAAAGGCCATCAGCACATGGATAGCACAGCCAGGTGAACGTTTATACCTGAACTGAAACATGAGGAGGAGGAGCAAAGAAATTACTGATTCATGAGAATCTTTAAATATCTAGGAATATCTAGAGAACAAAGCTGCACTGCTCTTGAAAATCTCTGGTATGTTGCACCTCGGGTTACACCCAGTGAGTAAAAGCACGTACATGCCAATGAATCGGCCAAAGGTAAAATGAGTCGAGGGCAAAGCGAGGAAAATAATGCGCTGCATCGCAGCCCGGCTTCCCCCAATTGAGCAAGACATTAAACCACGATGGTTGTGATGTTAGTGTGTGTCTCTGGCAGAAGTGACATGAAGATGGTCAGGCTTTGTCTCGTCTACTGTGTGCACCAACTAATAGTGGTAACCAAACTTAACCGTACGCTTCAGCGTCAGCCTGTTGTTGAAACTATCTGTAGATTGATATCATGCAAACCTCCTGGCATGAATCATGAAGCTAATGACTGAAGGAGTCTGCTCAGCAGCTCACCGTCTCAGGTGATGAGGATATTTCCCCTCGTCACAGAGACTGATGCCGCAGCAGCTGTCTCAGCGCTTTCACCTGCAGCATCACTGGACTGAACCTGTTCATTAAACACTCACATCTTTTCCCCTGTAATCAGCACTGCAGTAATAAAGGCTCAGCTGTAAACAGGAAGGACAATTTAACATCTCTAATCTGTGATGTAAACACAAATAAATGGTCCATTATACCTCCACGATTCAAAACACAGGACTCAGATTTATCAGTCCCAAGCACAAGAGGAATTATTCACAAACTGGCAACCTGAATCTTGTTCTGTCAAAAGGCTTATGACTAATCTTCAAACCAGTCGCTCGACTCTATTGGAAATATGAGCCGCAGCAGCTGAGCTAAGCTTAGCTTAGCATTAAAAACTGGAACTATAACTTTATTTCTTGTTTATTTCATATGCAAAAAATAAAGACACCAATAGTGTGAAAGCAGCATGTTGTGAGGTAGACCATGTACAGTGCTACACTAGGTTGGAAGGTGCTATTGCCACATCACAAATCTGGCTCGCTCCAGTTAAACCCCCTCAAGCATTTTAGTTTTTTGGGGTTTTTTTTTAAAGTTAACGACCAGCCGCTCTGTTCCCAATAATATCGCTGGCTGCATGCTCGCGATGGGCGTGTTTCCTATGATGCGTGTCTGAAAATGAAAATCCAGACGCAGACCTTGTCTCCGAGAGGGTCGGTGAAGAAGAGGAGGGGGGTAAGGAAGATGAGTTGGAGAGGGAAACTTGTAGTCATATAACCAAGTGGCAACCACCGAAGCCAGCGTGAAAGTGCCAAGACCTGCAGCTCCAGTCGAGGCTGGCTATCTCCCGTATTAAAACGCCCAACTTCACAGCAGAAATAAACACGTTCATAAAACAGTTTGGGTCTTTCTTTGGTAGGTAGGTACGTACAGTTACTGTCATACTCACTCTGTATCATGTGCAAGGACGTTGTGTTGGGGTGGCTCTGGCCAGGAAGGACTCCCCTCTCCTCTCTCCTTCTCCCTGCTTCTCCTCCTTCGCTCCCGCTCCACCTCCTCAGCATCCTCTTGACTCCGCTGGGCCGTCACCCTGCAACCAACATGGACGTTAACAGGTTGGCGCCACACCAGCAGACCCACAAAACTCTGAACCTATGAGAGCCAGTGAACATCTCCTAAGGATGCTTCAGGACTATGATTTTCTAGTAGCGTGAAAGTCAGACAAAATGATCCACACTGTCTCACATACACGCCAGTATCTGAAACCAAGCTCCAACAAATAAAAATATTCTAGATGTTTCGGTTTATACGCATCACTCCAAAGTTAAAGACGTGAAATAAGATCATAAAGGTCACGTTTATCCTCCACAAGGCTGAATATGAACCGTTCTGAAAAGGATTTTGTCACATAGCTTTCATCTGACGCCACACGAAGAGATGCTTCAAGGCCAGCTGCTCTAAATCCCTCAATCCCCAGAGGCAGAACGGCTCCAGATACCTAACATTGTTAAAAGTATGTAGACAACGAACATTACACCCACATGTGATGATCGAAGATGTCATTCCGAAAATCGTGGGCATTGAAGTTGCTACAAGAGCTTCCAACTCATCTGGTTTCAGGCTTTCCACCAGATGTTGGGACCTGGCTGCAAAGATTCGCTCCCATTCAGCTCCAGCACTGATGCTGGGTGGTAAAGTCTGGCTCACAGTCGGTGTTCCAGTTCATCCTAAAGGTGTTGAGGTCAGGACTCGAGCTCTTCCTCAACATTTCTTGCCAGGGGTGAGTGAATCTTCCCCAAACTATGTAGATTATTTTCTTAAATATCATTGTATGTTCTAACGCTGAGATCTCTTTTTGGTCTGAACCATGAATGATTTCCCCGAACCAAAAATTCAGAATAGTTTGTGGACAGATGGGTATAACACAGGTTCATGTAATGGAGACAGACATTGTTTGGGATGAGAAATGACACTTTAATGTGACGTAATCCACTCCACCGACCACTGCGCATTACTCACGAGCCCTGTTTGTTATTTGTCTGCTACAACAGTGAGAGGTATCTATGGAAAAATGTATGAATGAGGATTTTCAGGTAAGTGGATATAAAAATCGTCGGAAAAAATTAGTTCTTCTTCTGTTTCGTAGGAAGCTCATTCAGCTCTTCTGTCTGATCGTCTCCGGTTTCCAGAGGGCGGGACTTGATAACAATAACTCTTTTTATTGTCCAAGCACATCTGGCAGAGTTTGAGCCAGCTGCTGTGCTGTTTCACTTAATTTCAATCTCTGGAGAGAAACAAAGAGAGGGAGAGGTAGGAGGTGAGGAGATGGAGGTGGAGGAGGAGCAGACCGGATGATGGAGAGAGACTTTAATCCTGCGTAGCCAGACCATCGTCGTCATTCCGAGTTCTGGAGAAAATCTTGTCAAAAAATTGGAAGGACAAGACTTTTGGAAATATTCAGTAACCGTTTCATTGGTTTGGAATCTTTACAGAAGACTTGTTGTCAGACTTGTTGGGTACAAACAAGTTTTCTTTTGGACGTGTGACGTCATTGGTTTTACAGGATAATTACGTTTTACAACTTGGATCATATTTTTGGAGATTTGGCCTCGAGACTGTCGTTCTTAACAAAGTAATTGCCTTGATTGCAAAGAAGAATGTGGTGCCATGACCACCAGTGTGTGATCAGCAAGAAACATGACCGTCATACATAAACAACATAAAGCCGAGGTCGAGGGTCATCCAGACTGATAACCACCCAAACTGTCTGCTGAACTTTGACCTATTGTACACACTCATGCAAGCAAGCTTGGCTCATCTTGATTAGACATGAGTCTGGGTCTCCAAAATATCTTTATGTACCTTCATCATCATGGATCACGCAAGAAACGAGTCGATTACTGATGATTCGTGCAGGACGGTCATGAATGCGTGGTGTCACGATATCATAAACTCAGTAAAAGTTTAGGTGGGTCAGCTTCGATCGATGGTTGCATTTGTCGTCTTTAATTGTGCCGAGAAATTACTGCGCTCGTCGGTACGTGATGGGAATCTTTAAACAGTGCTGATGAGGACTCGACCCCGTGTAAGAAACCCGGCGTGTAGTTTACACACTGCGTACACGGTTTTCCCCTCAGTTGATGGATTATTAACAACGCTTCAGGTACAGCCACCTCCGCATAAAGGGCTGTGAGCATGCCTGCAACCTTCCTAAGTGTCATTTGACTGCAATTCCTAGAGGTGGTGTTAAGTTTGTCTGTAGAAATATAGCACGCTACATAGAGGACTCACTGCTTCTGCAACACTTGAATTAAGTTCCCTAAATCTGCCCAAGTTGGAGACAAGTCTTACAGTTTTTAGTCTAAAATTGATCGTTGTTGAGGCGCAGTCTAGACTACAGTAACACAGAGGAATGTTGTACTTTGGGAGTAACCCATTTGATTTTATTAACACAGACTGCCGTGCCATATTACCTTAAGATAAACTTTTGAATGCGTATTTTCTCCGAGCGAGGACTGGTAAATTCTGCTGGTAAAAAGAAGATTGTGAGCTGCTGCTGCAGCATCGTGAAAGAAAAACAGCCCAAAGCTCTCGAGCTTGTTGGTTCTCATTAAAAGAATACATAAAACATGCGGATCGTTTGCCTTTGTACTGGCCCGTTGCGGGTAAATTCAACGCACAGGCCTTCACCCAAAAATATGATTAATTTTCCCAACATGTCATCCCCCTCCGTTCATCAAACAACTGGCTGAATGAAATCACCATTTAAAAATGTGCTAAAAACAAACTGGAAGATAGAAGGCCGATTCAAATGTCACTGGCTATGCTGGCTGTCGGTGGGGACACGAGTGGTTGTGAGTCAAACATGCTGAGGTCATTATTATGTGGGAAAGTGACCTACATAAGTTCATACTCACTAGAGATGTAGTGGGAGCCATACTGGCGAGAAGACGGTCGCTGTAAATCGATTTGATGTGTGACAGGGTTGTTTTGTATTCTCAGTCAGGCCATTTTGGGGGAAACGGGTCGACTGGGGATGAGGTTTGATTGTCTGGACCTCATCACTGCTGCCAGGAATGCAACAAGGGGAAGGAGTATCAAATCCTTGAAGGATCATATTGGAGGTGTTGTGTGTTGTAAATGTTTAGCCAGTAATTCTCCCCTGACCCCGAACTGAGAGGAATCAACCGAAGCTTCTCCTCCATTCGAAACACACATAATAAGACTACGTTCGCACTTGCAGGCTTTAGTGCTCGGTTCTGAAGTGACCCGCACGCGTTAAAGAACAATAACGTGTCATGCTGAAGTCAGCGCTTGTGGTTTCATTTATAAGGTAACGTGCGGTGGAAGCCGGCGGATTTGTGAGCAGATGACGAGGATGAGGAGAGAAAACGGCTGCTGCTTCTGTGTGTGTGTGGACGCGTAGAGGTCGGAGGTCAGGGGTGGTGCGACTGTGAACGGACTTTACAGAAACAGATTTCATCCAGTTAATGGATGTCGAGGGCTACTTTGAACTACATCTGTCGGCGTCTCTCCAAGAGACTCGAAAGGATCAGATCCGATGTGATTTGAGCTCTTCAGACTGTCATGAAAAAACAGATCTGAACCTGATTTGGGCCACTTGTGTTTGCAGTCTGAACGTGGCAAGTTAACATCTTGTTCCAACCATGTCTCCTAGAAATTACATTTATACACAGCTTATTTGCAACAGCATATGCGCAGCAGATTATGCTTTAGAATGAGGAAACTGTCTATTAATTTATCTGGCACGCTGCAAAAATGTTGACACTGAACATGTCAGGAAAAATATCCAGTCCTGTGATGCAATATCTGCTCACGGGGATTCCAGCGTTATGTTTACGGATACGTTTAGACTTCGAGCCGTCCCTCAGACTAGGATTTTACCTTCGTTTACTTGCTTAGTTACTCTTAATTCCTCTGAGATCATGTTATCTGATCCCATAGACACTTAATAATTGAGCTGTTACTTAATGAAATCCTGTTTGGCATCACTTCAGACCTCTCCACGTACATAAACAAGGTGTGTGTTAGTTTCGGACTCGGTAAAATTCCCCCAGACTACTGTATCACTGAACTGTCTTTAACCGAATCACACACATGTGATCTCCGTTTGATAACTAATGCAATAATCTCGCCGTCTGAAACTCCCGCTCTGGGTTAGGGAAAGATCATGATCTGGTTTACTGCACAAAAAGTCAAGAGTGACTTACGACACAATGTGTTTGTTAATGTTTAATGGAAACCATGATCTTTCCCTGACTTTAACCGAAACCGTGCATCTGATGCCTGAACCTCGTCGCAGATGGGATTCTGGATGTGAACCCCAGACTCCGGCGGTAATTTAATGAGCTTTGTATGTCCTCCATCCACCCCGACATCTCCTTGTGACCCAACTTGTGATAGATAAAGCGCTTCATTCACTCAAAAGGACATATTCTCTAAACATAATCATAGCAGCAATTATGTTTGACACCACAGCGTAATTGGGAAACAGTTTAGTAACATGTGTGCCGAATTTATAGGAGGCCTGATTGCTTTGTGAGCACAAGATAAAAACTATTTCTCAGGACTTCGGGGACTTTGGGGAACGGGGTAAATATCTCACCGATGACATACGACATAGTCAAACGCACAGCTGAAGGACTGCCGTCTCTCAAAGGGCATCATGGGAAGTGTAGGAAATCGCTAACAAAAGCAGATGAGGCATGTCTGCTCTGCTTTATTCACACCTGTCACCGCCGCGTACTGTCGCTGCAGGGCGGTTTGTACTTCCAGGTATCGTCAGAGTCTGCTGGGACGTTTAACCCGATGCTGTGAAGCATAAACGTGAACTGAGCAAATTATGGAGGAAATCTGTCTGATACGCATCACTTTTTCCACCATTTACACAATGAGGCAATGGAGGCCTGGGGAACGGCATTTTCTTTGTGCGTGTGTGTGTGTGTGTATGTGTGTGTGTGTAGTCGAGCAGGAGGGGGTTCAGGAGTCAGCCAGATGATGTCATGGCCATTAAGGAAGTTGCAGCTATAAAAGAAGCCATTGAACTCAGAGCTCAGTGTCATTTTCAGTGAGGTCACATAGCAATATTCCACTCAGGAAACAAGAACCTCACTGACAATGAGGAGCGGTAGTTAGGAGAGGGATGCAAAAATAGTAAACAACATAAAAAAATGCCACTGCCTGAGGAGATGAAGCAGGATAGATTACATTAAGACAGATCACATTAAGCAGCCGAACTATGGAGGACTAAAAAGTTACAGGATGTAAAAAAACGGACAAAAAGATACGATAAAAAACAGACTGAAGTCTGGTGTCAAAATAAATGATATCTGCATCTCGTTTTTCTGATTCAGGCTTTTTACTCTCACAGGTCTGGGCTTAATATAAAGTACGGTAGATGAAGGGAAATAAGAACAGCCCGTTACATTAGTTTTATTTATTTTCACTGCGAGCTCCAAACAGCTGGTTTCATTAGAGCTGGTGTAAAGCACTGGGAACCGAATGACTTTGTGGACATGGACTAATTTTGTGAAAACAAATAAACTTTGTTGAAATAAACACCATCGCTGCACCTTGCAAGCGTACATTAGTCATAACGCCCGTTCATGAGACATTAATGATAAACAGGTGACTGTCGAGGGTTCGTTCTTTAACTCAGCGCTGCATTCGCTGCAGCCAGTTCATTACTTCTGTCACCACAGGCTTTTGTCTCATCTTTTGTCTGGTGTTCCACATGGTTGGACTCTAGGCCCCTTATTGTTTCCTCTTCGTTGATGCTTGTTAGGTCACATAGCACTTCGAGAACACAGTACACTTGTTATTTTCTGAAAGGCCGCTTGTGTAACTTTTCTACCATAAAATAGCAGATTTTAAATCATTTTGGACGACTGGGAAGAGGAGTGACAAGGCAGCGGGGCCGGTGTCATGCCAGAATCTGAGCTGGGCAAGAGGCCGAGGAGGAGGATGGAGAAACATAGCAGGAAACAAAGGAAGTGGCAAAGGCTGTCGGACGAGAGAAAATCTGGGACTGACTTCTTGCTGTTGGATTCGTCAGTAATATTGCCTGGCTGCTATGTCTTGTGTTGTTGCACTTGCATGATGTTTTTTGTTAGTATTGGCAGTTACAGGTACAACAGCGGCGCATAAGTTAATTGCACTCATGTTGCTTCAATTTAACGACCACGAGGCTACACCAGTTTCTGACTGTACTTCAGTTCTTTCCAGTATTTCATGATGGAGAGTTTCAGACTGAAATAGTTGTTCCTCCAACATTCTTGTTGTTTCAGTGATTTACAAAGATTGGACAAAGTTAAATATAGTTGACAGCAAAGACAATTATATTGTCATATTTTCTGTATTCTCCATCGATGGAGATCATAAATATCAAGCTCTAAGATGGAGAAAACATTGATGATGATGAGTTTGGATGATGCCGTCTCTCACGTACGTTCTTATACCGTGAGGTTTTATATATTTTCATTAAATGTGTTACACATTTCTCTTTCATGTTCACGTTTGTGTGTTTTAATCCGGCTGCAAGACGAATTCTCCTGAGGGGGCAATAAAGTTAAAACTGACACTGAAGTACTGCCGTTTAAAAAAGGACACCAGAGTCGTCGCCCAAAAATCTCTTTTACAATATTTACAGTGAACACGAGCCAAGGATTTGGGTTCACCACTTGATGTCATCATGTTTTTTACTAGAGATAGAAACTATAAATTAACTGTTGACCGCTCCCCTGAAACAAACTTCTTGTTACGTACTTAAATCTCCTGAAATAAATCTTTTTTACAGTTGCATCCATGACACACTCCCAGAAAATGAGTGTTTTCCTACATTGTTGTAAACATGAACTGTTTTCCGTTGTGCTTCATTCCAGTCGTGGAACATTATTATACATATATTATTATTACTATATTAGTCCTGCATTCAGTGTGATGGATAGACATTCATTTCTGCTTGAGTTAATTGTGCTTTCATGTTTTTAGGATCTGTTTCTGCTAAATAAATAAGTGACTGTCACATAAATGAGTAAACGTGAAATTCATAATAACAATAAAGTCAAATATAAATATGATTTGAGCGGCACGGGATTATTTTATGAGTCACATTCAATTCATCGAATTTCACTTTAGCAGAACTTTAAATTTTATCCTGCAGATACGAGTAAAAAAAAAAAAAATATGATGCTCATCGTGTGTTAAAAACATTTTTCTCTCACCTGATGAGGTTCTGCAGGAGCTGTTTGCTGGAGTTTTTTCTTCTGATGGACTCTGACATGGTGGATTGTGCTGCTCCTGGTTCTGGTTCTGATTCCTGTGTAGCTTCTGGTCCTGGTTCTGATCTTGGTTCTGGTTCTGGAGGTTTCTTACAGCTGCTCTCTTGTTCTTCTTCATCGGTCTCTGTGGCTCATGTTGGCCTCCCTCTCTCTCCCTCTCTCTCTCTCTCTCGCAGCTCTCTCCTCCCTCCATGTGGTTTTCATTGAAGCGTTTTGACCCCCCCTCTCTCACCCTAACAGGGGTCATGTGACTCTCCCAGGGGAAGAAGTAAGATGATATCATAACAGTGGATCGGTGATAATATTATATGCATGTGCATTGTGCATGGACACACGGGGACAGGAGCGTCATAGTACGAGGCACCCAGGAGAGTGTCCTTATGACTATCAACAGCTCGGTTTATTATGAAGGGAAATAATTCATCCTTGAGTCACTCACTGCTCTTTAAAAACGCATCAATGACTGACATGCAGCTTTGTCGTCTGTTTGTTGCTGTTCTGATAAAACATTTCTATCAGCAGTGGACATTTTTTGGAGATTCCCTGTCAAAGTTTTAACTTAGAAACGTCTGTTCGGTGACTTAGATTTTCCTCTGGCCTTCAATAAGCTGCAGGTTATCTCACCTTTCTTCAAACTCTTCAAACTGATAATCAATAACTGCAGAACGTTTGAAACACAGCTTAAGGTCACCGGTTTAACTGAGCGTGCACACGGGGCGCCTTGTGTGTTTTTCCTGTTTACATAAATGTTTCAGATGAGAGGATAACCTCTGTGTACGCTGTGTTGTATTATATATATATATATATATAAGTGTTTGTACTTTGCTGAAGTATTTCTACTTTCTGCTACTTTATACTACTGCACCACAGTCCAGAGGAAAATATTGTACTTTTACTTTACTACATTCATTTTACAGATTTAGTTACATGTCTGATCATCTTCTATGAAAGCTCCACCTGGGGAAGCTACATCGATGAAAGGCTTGATGCATCAAAGTAGTACTCTTACTTTTAAAACGTTCCGTCATTTTTCTGATGATACTTTTGTGCTTTTACCTAAAGGACCTGTGTTTGTATGATTTAGTGGCATCTCGCTGTGTAGCTGCTGATTGCGACCCCCTCGGCTCACCCTCCCCTCCCTGTGAAAAGCACAGAGAATGTCAAAGGGCCTATTTAGAGCTCAGGGGCTCAGTTTGTCCATTCTGGGCTACTGTAGAAACACGGTGGACTTGGAAATGTCACAAATGTATACGAATAGAAAAAAAAAACGAGTCCAAGTTCAGTGTTTTTCCCGTGAAAGTGTAAACACAGCTAAAATAAACACAGCGTGTTCGGATCAGAGAGGGAAGCTGCTCTCTCTGCTCGGATATGAACAGCAGCCTGAGGACGAGGCTGATGGGACCACGAGTGTGGATCCGGTTACTGTTCAGCACGTTATGAATAAGAAATGGCAGCTTTCAGCACAGGAGCAGCTGCTGGAGGTGACGAGCTGATCGGTCCCGTCCAGCTCTCGATGCTGCCGCTGTGGCTGAGGCCTCGGTCGGGCCGCCGTCTGTTTGTTTGTGTTTAGACGCTCAGATTAGAGACTCGGCTTTCTTCTCCTTCAAACGACGACAGAGGTGGAACTTTTCTCTTTAAAAACTCTCTCGGTCTATCAGTCCAACACTCACAGATGTGCATTAGGTCACTCAGGCATTTCCAGCCAACGCTGATTTACACTCTCACACACACACACACACACACAGACACACAGACACACTTTCTTGCTCGCCCACCCCCCCCCAAATCCCACGGGAGCTTGAAACACTCACAAACACTTCTCAAAATGGTTTCCAGGGCAACAACTCCCACAGCACTTAACACAGTCCGACTGTTGTACGGCTCAGCATGAGGCTGATGGCGACTGACCGCCAACTACAACACTTTCTCTAATATTTCCCCGAAGGAGGAGTTCAGTTTAGAGAATTAAAGCACACACACACACACACACACACACACGGCATGTAATGTTGCCCCCATGGCTGACAGCTCTTTGATCAGCACGTTCAGTTTGAAGGATTGTTTTCCTCATTTCTTTAACAACCTTTAACAAAATACACATTTCATGTCATAGTCAACTTTTTTAAAATAGATTTTTCACTCTGTAACCGTGCATAGGAAAATATATTCCAATCTTAACCCAGAATAGACTTTAAATACTTCATATAAAACTATTCTACGTCTCTGTTTCTGACGGATATCATCACAGACTCACACTCACACAGGATTCCCACTTTGGTTGCATCAATAAGGGCCATATATATAAAAATATCTAAATAAATGTACTTGACAGTACAACCTTCAGAATAATCTTTTCACCTATTTCTGTCTTCGTCTTCTGTTCTTAACACGAGTCTGCAGATCGACTGCTGCAATCACTGACGTGAATTTTTAATCTTTAAAGAGTTCCTGTTGAGTTTTCCTGTAAATACCAAAACACATGATTTATATCCGAGGCCTAACAAACATGTTGAGTTTATTTCCCCGTGAGACATTCACAAGGACAGTTTTTAGAACAGTTCTTGGAGGTTAAGTGTGGAACTGTCAGAATAACGCATTGCACGTGCT
The DNA here is from genome assembly GCA_014281875.1 of Nibea albiflora. Taxonomy (NCBI): domain Eukaryota; kingdom Metazoa; phylum Chordata; class Actinopteri; family Sciaenidae; genus Nibea; species Nibea albiflora. The sequence continues at coordinate 4,039,177 of CM024795.1, read as the reverse complement.
ACTGCAAGTACAAGATGGAGACAAAATGGGGACCCTCTGATCAAATGTCCGACTTTGGCACCCCCCTGTGGTCATATTTAAAATGGCAGACAGCAGTGGATGCAGGTCCTCTCAACACATACTGAATAACAAAAGAGCAATAACATGAAATACGTCTTTATCGGAGAAGTTATTAATCTGTCAGACTGATCTCTCCTCACGTGGCTCCTCACCTCACCTGGAGTGAACCTGCCTCGGCTCTCGACATTGAATTTGTTTGATCTCTCCCTGCCTTTGCATCGTAAGTGGCTCATTGCATGATTGTCTCATGATTTGTTTATTGTCTACAGTTAGGTCCACGGGCATGTTACTGTTTAATACTGTACAATCAGAGAAGCTTCCGCCCGAGTCTCGGGGCCTGAAGGGCTGCAGCCCTGCGCTCCCGCCTGGGTCAAAGCACCCAGTCAGTCTCTCTCGGAGCGGTAAACGTTGCCAGCTGTCCCGTAAAGACTGGCAACAGGAGTGGGAAAGCAGCCGCTGCCGATCCAGACAGATGAGGGAATGGATTCAAAATGAGTGACGTCAAGAGGGAGCGTTCAACAGCTAATCCCAGAAAGTTGAAGTTGGTAGAGCTTGTTGGAGGTGGTACACAGCTTGGAATGAAACACTGCCTCAGGAGTATCAGCATGTAAGTCTTTGTCTCTGTGCAACAGAGTGATTGATGCACCGGCGAGCTCATAAAGAATCATAAAAGCTGCCACAGGAAGAGTGGAAAAAAGGAAGTAACTGACTGGATAGAAGAAATGTTTGCACGGTTGAAAGAAATCCGGTAGAAAACCTCACCAAAAAAGGCCCTTCTTTGAGTTTACACAGTCTGCATTGTCCCGAATGGAAGTCACCTCTTCTCTCCCAGAGAAATGTCTGTTTAAACTTTGGATATTCATGCAAAGTATAGATCTGTCAGTACTGCGTGGCCGACACCTTCTTAGAGAGAGACTAAGCGCTGTGATGTTATTTCCACATTACTTCACATTAAACTACAGAAAATTCACTACATAACATCTGCCAATCGCTTCTAATATGCGCGTGTGTCTAAGTCGCCACGCCACCGCGTATGTATCGGCTCTGCTGGGAATTTGTTCCCACACGCACGCCGACTGACCTTGGAAAACCTCCGTCTGCTCTTCTAGTCCCGTGAACTGTTCAACCTCGTAAAATATCTCAACACGTTTGGTTTGCACAAAAATTTTGCACATTCCCCGACAATGATTTTGAGGGTCTCTTGTTCAATTCTTTGTTTTATGACCTACTATCTGCAGAGCTAATGATTTTCCCATGAACCCTTCTTGCTCAGTGCTAATTAGCATGTGGTATTCTAACTGTACTATACGCATCAGCTACAGAGCGTGTGTACTTTGTACTGCGTTTGCTGCTGACGTTAGCATCCAGCTCAACGAAGTACAGCTTCAAACAGCTGGTAGCATGGCTGTAGACTTGTTTCCACATTATCAGTTATTAAAATAATAAAGAACACGAGGAGGACCTGGTGAGTTCATATGTTCAGCATCTCTCCTGGTTTTCATTTCACGAATCTTGGAGTGACTGAAACGTTTGCTTTTTTTCCCTCTGACAGAAATCCAGGAGCAGAAGTTGCAGAGTACAGCGTGTTTATCAGCCGGCATCCAGCATGTAGCTTCGAGGTATATGAAGTATACCCATTCAGTTTTTTAGGTAACACTGGGTAAACTCACTTCTATGATTTATTGGTGTTCTGCACGCAGTTTTTCTAGGCAAGACATGGTTGTCCAATTTTCATCGGCAGACGGAGTAAGTCGTCAGGAATGCCTTACTCAGAAATGTATAATTATCTAGCTGTCTCACCCGACTGTGGACCAGAATTTATCGCCTGAATCTTCTGAGGATAATATTGATATTACAATAAATCTTACTCCCCGAAGTCGAGCAGAAGAAGTTAACTGTCAGGTGAAAATGTTTGGGTGAGCTAAACGTGCAGGAATAATCTTACATGTCATTGTTTCTAAAATTGGGCAGCCTGCTTTAAAAAAAAGGGAAAAAAATGTTGAGGTGGGCATAAATTAAGAGTAAACTCATTTCTCCAGGCAGCACTAGACCCACCGGCCACATCCAAACAAAACACCCTGACATCATCTTTTCCACAGGTGAAGGTGAGAATGAATCATGTCATCTCCCTTTAACTACTTTTCCACTTAACTTCGAATCCATATTCATCTACCGAGCTCTCGCAGCAGGACCACATACTGAAGGTCAAGAGGCAGCTGGACGGGGTCGAGGTTCAGATTTAACGGTTCATCGGACCTCTTTAAAGCTGACCTCGGAGTTTTACTGGCGAGGGAGGCTGCTTGTTTTGAGAAAGCGTTTGCACACTCTACTTATGCGTGCATGTGAGAGTGAGAGGGAGTTCATCAGTGTGTCAGCGGCTTGTCAGAGGCAGCATATCTACCACCTAGTGAGTAATTAACTGCACTGCACGTTAGCTGGAAAACAGGGAAGCTGGGCTGGGAAGATAAATGAACAGATGCTCATGTGATCAATCTACAATGACTCCAAACCCTTCGAGTCTGCTTTAGTAGTTTAAACCGTTTAAAAGGTTTTTGCTCGTTTATGCTCCTTCAGAACAAATTATCCACACTCGACATGACGACGGAGCACTTGCCAAACCGTATCTGCGCTAGATGTTTTCATGTGTTTGGTTTCCATTCATGTCCAGACGCCATTTAAAAGAAAAATCCAAAACATGAGGTCTCAAACAAAGACCCGAAAATGACGCCGATGGTTATTGTTTGCTGCAACAAAGCGTGTCTTTCAGAAGCAGAGACAGAAATAGCGTGATGGTGATGAAGTGCTGAAAGGAACCTCTTGCAGATGTCGAGGTAGACGGCTTCAGAAGATCTGACACTGACGTAGAAGAAGTTTCTTTTAACTGCAGTAATTCCCAAAGACTTTAGAAATCTACATGAAACCGCTGGTGGTTGAAGAATGCATGGATTCTGATCTGTTGTTATTACGGCCTGATGCTAAACCAAGTAGCTCCTAACCAGACCTTAATCTGCCACCAGAGTGGTAGATTGTTGGCAGATCAGAAAACTGTCTTGTGACTCATTTTTGATCCTGACCTGCAGATGGTTTTGTTTGTGAGATGCTGACTTCTTGATTTTGTTTAATAAAGTTCTGCAGCATTGCTTTCCCCGCACATTCAGTTAAACAACGCGTTAATACGTCTTCCGAAAAAACTCCTGACTGCATCGGAATGAAGTCAAATCATTTATTTTCTACGGCTGCACACAAATCACACACACACACACACACCGCCATTCAGAGAGCGCTTGTTTCTAAGGCTCTGTCTTCCTGGAAAGGTTTCCACCACTTGCTTATAACGAGCATATGACACATCTGTGAAACATTCACGACTGAATATCTGCCAGCTTCATTAAACACAGTAAGGGATTAGCTGCTAAAGACAAAGACAGACCAGCTCTAATATCCTTCATCGTGCCTTTAATACACTACAGATATCGTGACGGTTGATTTAATTCATCTGCGTTCAAAATGTAGAATCCTTTCTCTCGTCTCAGACGTTTAACTCCTAAGATAGAAGGACAGTAATCCTGGCAGCGTCTCAGTACACTGACACTTCTGTTATACTGGACACGCCGTGCGTGTGTGTGTGTGTGTGTGTGCGCCTACACACTCTTCCAGCTGACTTGAGTGATTTACAGACTGTGTTTCCCTGCACAGCAACACTCCGATCATAGACAGGAATCGGTTTCGTCTCCAGCGTTTCCATTACAACATGGACATGGTTCGCGTTGAGTTGTGAACGCGTTTCTGGAGTAGCTTGTTTCCATGTTATTCACTTCATCCATCTCTGCCTCGAAAAAACAGTGAAAAGTTCACAGCGGCCAGAAGACGTCACACATGTTGTACTGATCCGTAAAGAATCAGGAATTCATTTTGTCCAAATAATCGTAAATCAACGGCGACAACAACCAAAAACTATTATCTTTACCAAATGTGAGTCAGAAAATCATGATTTGCATCCAAAAACAGGTGCATTGATTATTTGTTTATACAATTACTGGGAGTAAGAATGAACCATCAAACAGCTTTTGAGGTAGATTTGGTCGTTAACCGGTTAATCTGTCCGATTTCTTGGTTTTCTGTCATTTACTACTTTCAGATGTTGAACTTAAAATCACTCTTGCATGTTGGTTCAGAATTAGGATTTAAACCCACAGTTCTGCTGTCGTTTTATGTAATCGGAGCCTCGGTTTCACGGCTGCTGGCTTGCACGACGAGCATCATGCGTCACAAAGTTACGTTTTGGCTTCATCACTCCACCATGATATGTGTTACGCCGGGTTTGTTGAAGAGTTTAACAGAGGGAGGGCCGCACATCAGCCGTTTACACGAACCACAATGTCATGTCAGAAACCAGCAGTGAGTGTGAGTGCATGAAACGTGACATAAAAAACCACCAGCTTTCCAAGAGGGGCTGTGAAAGGATGCAAACAAGCGAAAGCATGAGCAGCAATAAAGGATGCAAACATCAATCAGTCAAGATCTGAAGGTAATTCTGAGATTTCTTTCAAAACACATTAAATATGTTGGAAATAGTTGTGAAAAGACTTTGAACGATTGATTACTGAAATGTGGAGTCAGAGGTTCAAACAGGATTTTGTGGGCGGTCCTTACAGGGCGGCTCGATGACACGCTAAGGCCGCCCTGAGCAGAGAGAGAGATGAATTCATCTCAGCTCAGAGTGTTTCAGAGTTAGTCATGTTAATCCTGCAGCTGAGAATTCATTTTGACACCAAATTTCACAAACATGTCGATATTTTCAATCGATTTTTCTGATGGTTAATAACACTTTCTTCTTTGGTCTGATGAACTCAGAACACATTTATTTTGACTTTACACTTTTAGGAGGAAGGTGATACTTTTCAAACTGACTTATTTCCTACCAAACAAAAAAAACACAAAACAAAATGCTTTGTTTTTATTTGGGTCAACTATTATAACATGAAATCGTCTCTCACCTTTCAGATGGTTTGTTTTAGCGGTACGCAACTTTGCTGAGCTGATACACGCCATGACTGACTCACTTGTTAAATATAGTTTACTTTTTTTACAGATCACGCAAATCACGCATTATATTCTCATAAAGTTTGGTCAAACATCTGCAAAGACAAAAGATATTTTCTTTTACATTACCTAAAACTATATTATTGATTGATTTAGAAGCAAACTATGCATTCGTTGCTCAGAAGCATATTACACATATGAGATGCGTAAGGAGGGGTGCTCAGTGTCGCCCCAGTGTGGCACCGCCCTCAATAGTAACACAGGAAGTTCCATTTCTCCAAACAGTTGGTGGGGTGCATACTGGCCGTGTCATTCCTCAAAAAAGTTCCACAGTGCTGCTCCTCGACGGGACATTGGGGCAGATCAGAGTACGACACTGTCGCCCTGTTCGTAAACACCCAGTGACCGGCCAGGAAACGGAGGCCTGTCCACACCTGAGGACAGGAAACAGCTAATGAACCTCCGCAGACGCGTGAACAGACATCAGCCCAAGATCAGTTCTACCTCTTTATATTCAAACCATTAAGGTTTAAACTATTTTTACATCCTGAGAGCCCAGAAAAGGCTATTTTTATGTACGTGATGTAATGTCAATGTGAGGTTTACGGGCCTGGCTGGAGCTCATGGGAAACAAGAGAAGCTAATAAGCGGTGGGCCACACAGAAGCAAAGCTTTTTTTGGTGCTTGTGCTGAGGGAGAGGATTTCATTGGAATAAATGAGAACCATCTTTCAGTGTTTTTTTTAGCTCCTTCCATCTATATCCTCTTCAGACCCTTCACCTCTGCCATGTCGTCCATGGAGGCCACTGGACACCAAACACACACTCTCTCTGCTCTGAGCTCACCATTCTAGGCACGACGGCTGAGAGCTAACTAGCTAACAGCAGCTACGCTGGCAGCGGTTTACTTTACTGTCCATAAATAAATCAGAGAGTTGACTGTGAGACCAAAGGGGGCACAGAGGGGGATGACAGAGGCACTATTCACCTGATTACAAGTCAGCGTAGCATCGAGATGACATTAAATCTGTAGTTTTAAGGTAGAACGGCTACCGAACGGTAGCTTTAAAGAACATGCTTGCTGGAGCTCAATGTTTTGTGTCTCTACACAGCAGCTATTGGTGTACATGGCTTCTCTGTTGTTCCTCATATCCTACTTTAACACATAGCAACAGCATAGCAACAGATCTCACACGAATATGAACCCACCTTCTCAGTGCTGCCCTCATACTCAATTATGTTCATCATGTAGTCGTGGTCTGCTCCAGGCTGCACGCTGACAAGCCTGTAGCCGATGGTCATGCAGTATTCCAGCGCCTCCTCCCAGGTTTTGTTCTCCTTTATCAGGACCAGGTTGTCCCTGTAGCAGACGAATGGAAACCGGTCTTCACAGTTTTTGGGGACCATGAGTTTACCCACAGAGGAAATGGTGGCACAGTTGCCAGCGATGTCTTGGTGCCACCCTTCATCTGCATAGTCAGACAAACCCGTGCTCCACTTCCATGTTTCTCCTGCAGAACACAAGTTGAAACTTCATTGATACAGATCTGGTGAATGTTTGCCGTATTACTGTGTTTCAGAAAATCAACTATCCATCCTACCATCAGCTTTATGGTTTAAGACAGCAGCTGACGTGTCACAAAGCTACGGATTCATAAAGTCGTAGCATAAAGCTCAATGAGATGAGACGGATAGTGAGCTATTACATAATGACTTAACAAATGTGTTGCCATCTTAGAAAAGAGCTCACCAATAGACAAGTTTCTAGACTGAATATGTAAGAATAGCAGCTTTTTGTCTTTACCATCTTTGTGCAATCCAATCCAGACGGGAAAGTCCGCATCAGCATCAGCAGTATCATTTAAGTTGGCATATGACATGTATGACGCCAGATTAGTGAACCCTTTCGCTTTGCAGTGCTGCCCCGCTTCAGACCACGTCTTTGACAGCGGTATGAATTTGTAGTAATGATTGCCACTTTTTTTATATATATAACAGATGAAGAAAAGTAATCTCTCACATGAAGTGCCATAAAACCTGTAAAGTAAAGTATGAACAGTTACCTGTTAGTTACAATAGGACCATAACAGTGTTTTCCTTATACAAAGAAAAGTTGCACTGCTGCTGACTACTACCAAATCAAATCACACTTTATATTTTTGTGTGCCGTCCCTTCTGGTGGCCGAGAGAGTTCAATGAACACATGCAAACATGATTTGACAACTTTTGCAGAATTTAAAAAACACAATGACAAAAGAAATTTAACTAACAAAACCAGAACGGACCAAAGTTTCTCCTACACACTGGAACTTTAAGTGCACTCAGTTCCCTCGGCCACCACATTCCCAGCAACCACCAGTTTCAGTTTGTACTGAGCACATTATTAAAAAAACAACCATAACAGCATGTGATAGGTAGGCTTTTAGCCAATGGCCAACAATCCCAGCTGCCCCTCTGCCATTTTGCCTACACACCTGGAAACATTTGCTTATTATAGCGACATTGCAATGCAGCGATTACGCCAATAAAACTCAATTTGGAATGAATTTGGGGCTGCCCGAGGTTTCTGGTTTCTGTTAAAAGGACGTTTTTTCTCGCCACTATCACCAAGTGCTCGCTCATGGTGGAATTGTTGAGTCTCTGTAAATAATATTATCATCAGGAGTCTGGTCTAGACCTGCTCTGTATGTAAAACAAAAGTGGCTGCTTGGACAAATGATACAGAATATTACAAAACATAAATCCCCACAGCATGCTAGATGAAAAAAAATGTTCCACAGTAATATTAAATGCAAGTGAATCTGCTTAACATTCAAAAATATATAAAAACAGTGTCCTGTTACTTTGAAGTGGTAGAATAGAGCATAGCACAGCTTTCACCAGCATCTGGCTCGTCGTTCGCCCAATTGTCGTCGAGTTTGTTCTCGAATTGACCGGCCCAAACCCAATCACTTTTGGAAGAATCGTCGCTGTCGGCGTTTGGATTGTGCAGGTTGACCCATGCAGCATAGGTGGTCATATACATATTGGATAAATCTGAAGCCTTGTAGATGGTGGCCAAGTCTACGTAGTGTGCTGAACTATTTGGACAAAAGGAAAAAAAAGTTGGTTAAAGTAGTTCGAGCCTTTGTAGAACTACAAATTTTAACTTCTAATAGCTATTGATGATAATGTGAATAAAACGTAAGCCTCACTTTCTGCAGTAAGCTTGAGCTTGACTCCAGGTGAAATAACGTCGTACGTAGTTGTAATGCCTCCTCACGACTGATCCCAGCACAGGCACGCTAATTTGGAACATGATGAAAAGAAGGAGGAAGACTCCTGAGGGGCCGCTCCTCCTCATCATCATCATCATCGTCTTCTGTTGTACAGAGAACAAACTGTAATATTAAAATTTCCCATTAAAAAAAAAAAAAACATACAAATATGTGTAATATAAAAGCTCATTGCCTAGCTCAGGATGTCCTCACCTGTCCTGATGTGATGTTTTCCTGTCTCTTGCTGCTCAATGAGCCTCCGACATCCATGTGAACACCTCACCTCACCAAGTTCTCTATAAAGGAGCAATCATTTGACTCGCAGGCACACTTAAAATCAACAATCTGCTCCCTGGCATGCTTCACCAGAAGCCATTTGACTGTCGGCAAATGAAGGCAGATTTACCTACCGTCCTGAAGTACTGTTCAGGAAACACTACAGGGACAGTCCCGGTGTGTGGCGGTTGTATGAGGTACTTATCAGCGTGTACCTGCAGGAAATGGCAGTCAGCATGCACCCAGTCTGGAAAAGCAGACTGACGTCCCAACACAAGTAGAGCGCAGCACTGCTGTGGATGGAGTCAACTCCTACAGATTTACAGTTTTCTGATGGACAGTAAACTAAACTGCTGCCAACTGTAGCTGCTGTTGGCTCGATTTGTTAGCCAGGCTCCCTGGACTGCGAGGTCAAATCACAGGGGTAGTATTAGCATTTGGAACACAGGTGATTTGGACCAAAGGGATGCAGAGAAATGCTAATTAAAAAAAGAGGCAAAACCAGTGTTGTGCCAGCACAGGAGCTGAGCAAGGAAACAAAAAGGACCAAAGAGGACATTGACAGAGGAAGCTGAGAACAGAAAATGAGTGACAGAGCAAGAAGCAATTGGACAAGAGTAAATCTGGGACAGCCTGTTGTCATCGTTGGCGAAAGAGCTTCGTGAAATAAAAGACAGATGGCGAGCTGACGTCTAGTAGTAGACTCGCTAGTGTTTCCTCATAAGCCAGTCATCATCAAGCACCGACAAACGAGGACGCCTGTTGATAAGCTGGACTTACAACGGACATCGACAAATGTATTTTTCCATTATATCTGGAGGACTTTGACTCCTCCATGGAATGAACCCACTTGTGATCGTATTCATGAAAAATGCATTTATTTGGGGACGTTAATTTAACTGGTAACTGGGCACATCTTCTAATTCCCTTTTCTGCAGGGATCTCCGAGTATTTACAAGAATTCAACATATACGTTCAAAATAATTTACAGCATAACAGAAGAAACTTTCTGCATATGAAGTTTTATTATGCATTGATTTAAACTAAATCTTTTACAACGTCAAATCACAGTGCAAGCAGAGTCCGAATTATATCTGAAACAAGAAGAAAATTCATGAGTGATCAATGTTGGCGTCTGAAGCGGCGACTCCGTTGATTCATAGTCACCTGGGTGGGACATGCTTCTCTCCAGCTGCTTGAAGGATTCTCCTGTCAATGTCCGGATCTCGTCTCTCAGCCGGCGTTGGCCGTCCAGGGTCAGGTGCCAAAAACAGGACTTCCTCTTGCCATCTCCGCACAGCTGGTTGCAGGTTTTGCGGAAGCTGTTGTTGAAGCACAGGTTGTGTCGGATGGTGTTCTTCCAGCCATCTGGAGCGGTCTGAAAGAAGGGGAAGTGCTCTCTGGGAGAAATATGAGCAACAGATGACTGTATAATCTCACTGGATAGGACCTTTAATCCTCACATAAAAAACTGTTGTGTTTTAGCAGAGTAACACATCCTGACCTGGTGAAATGGTAAATCTGCTGGACTTTGAGGCTCCCAGTATGGCTGCTCTTTAGCGCCAAGGCGATGAGGATGCAGTAGTTCACTGGTGGACGAGGCCAGCAACCTGGCTTCAGGGTCCACTTGTTCATGAAAGTTTCCAGACAAAAAGAAGAAACCGATCCATCCAAACTCGACACCAAAAAGGTCCAGTGTGTAAGATTTAGGAGGATGTATTGGTGGGTATGGAATATAATATTCATTAGTACGTTTTCATTAGTGTATAATCACCTTAAAAATAAGAATCATTGTATTTTGTTGTCTTAAAATGAGCCTATATCTACAGTCAGAGCAGGTCCTCATTCATGGAGTCCGCCATTTTCTACAGTAGCTCAAAAGAGACAAATCAAACACTGATCTATGGCCTTGTGCTTTTTATGTGACTTTAGCTAGAGTTTTTCTTACATGCTTGGGAGGAAGAGGGTGATCCAACCATTTTAACCCAACGGAAATTTCATATAAGACCAAAGTGTCCTTACCCTGGCCTTCGTGGTCCGTCCTTTGCGTCTGTTCTTAGCTGGTTGACAGGAGACGTCTTCATTGTTGATCTAAATCGCCGAGGATGGTGGGATTACATTCATAAATCATTTGAATAATCCCGTCTCATTCAACAAATTGATTCAGGTCAGCTACTGCAGCCTCTTCTGATGACCCCTTCCAGACAAATAAAGTAGAGCCTAGACCACGTCATCTCTTTTCTTGACCTGGGACTCGCTTTCAAACAAGGTCACAAGCTTTTCTTACCCAATATAGAGATCAGAGCACAACCAAGGGTCCACCAGTTTCACAACTCGGCTTTACGGTTACAAAACATGTTTTAAATTGCAAATCACAGCACAGATCAAAAACAGGCAAAAAGAACGCTTAGTAACCAGGTCTAAAATACAAAAGTGCATGATCAGATGAGTTTGCAAACAAGTTATGTCTCCTCCTTCCTTCCTTTCCAAAGCAGTTAAAATGCAGCATTGTTTTCATACATGACACTAGCTACAAGTCTTCTGCATTTCTTGAGGCGTTACGGCCGCCTGTGGATCAGTGGAATACTGCAACACTGGTATGAATGTGTATGATGTCTGTGGGAACCTTTAAGACGAGCTGTGTATACTGCACCGTGTACTCAGTGGAGGAGGAAACAGAGAGCGGCAGTTCCTTCTGGAGAGGAGCGTCACGGTGGCCGAACACGTGGAGGTCTGAGTGAAGCTGCCGTCGGGTGTCAGCAGGGTCCAGTCGAGGCGTTTGGATTTCTTCTGCAGGTTCACGCAGAGTCTGCGGATCAGCTGCTGCTTTTTTCCCGTATTGGATCGGGCAGGCGATACTGGGATTAACCAGCAGCCACAGGTTTGGCTTCACAAACGTGTCTGACGGACAGAAAAGTCATGATATCAATCAGTTCATCGTAACTCACTTACAGTAACAAAAAGAGGTTACTTTCAGAATAAACTCAGCTGAAGATTTAATGTTTCTGGCACACTTGTAAGAAACAGTGAAAGACTTTTCAACTTTCCAAAAGAAATTCCAACATGAACGCCAATATTTTTATTCCCAAAAAGGGAAAATATTGGGATAACAAAAGGGTTGGAGGGATGAAGACGTAAACACTGCAGGTTTCAAAATATTTAACAACAAGGAAGGAAATGAGGTCAGTGCATTTGTTTAAAGGAATAATTCAACATCTGGTGGAGTACACGGACACTTATCGACTTCTTTAAGAGTTAGATAAGATGACGGATGCTGCTCTCGTACCCGCTTGTTAAATATGAAGCTGCAGACTCTGGAAGGAGTTCAAGAACAAGAAGAAAGAGAAGAACAGAAAAATAACAGTAACTGAAAAAATGATTATATAATAAATATGAAGCTACAGGGCCGTTTTCCAGCTGACCGGGCACCATAGTTCAAGTAAAAGAACAAAAACAAGAAACCTGCACACAGAATATTGCTTTCAGTTTGTGTACAGAAATAAAAAATGAGCTAGCCGTCTCCTGGCTGCAGTTTTAAATGGACAGACATTAACCTTCTCAGTTAAGACACAAGCAACATGTCCCAAAATGTCAAACTATGAACCCTGAAGGACGCACGCACGCTACGAAATGTTAATGATGATGGATTAACATTCAAATGTGTAAAAGCTGACATGTTGTTGCAGCTTAATCACAAACATTCATTGAAAAATGCATCTTTTTTCCTTCTCGGCTCACCTGACATTTTATCGTACCAAATGAATTCATCTTTTCTTCTCGAGGCTCTTGCAGACGGTCTCTGGACCACGTACTGATCATTCAGTTTGTCATCTGTCCTCAGAGAGAGAGATAATGACACTTTACACACTAACAAACCGCACATTTATGTACTGATGATCTGTGTTTTAACAGTGATTCTGGATCATGTGAGTGAGTGAAACTCATCCTACTACAGAGAAGACAGAAAGTCACCGTGATAAAACTGGTCTGAGGTGGTTGCCAGTTTCAGCTCCTTGTCCATGTCCCAGTCCGTCAGGCCGACAGAGCAGTGCAGGTCAAACAGCCGAGCTTTGGTTTTAAGCTGTAGGGTCATGGTTGGAATGTTGTTTCACGGGGTTTGTTCACAGAATCTCTCTGATAAGCCCTGCCGACGTTCAGACGACAGCTGCAGCTGAAGCGCCTGATTGGACTCAATTAAACCCAAAGAGAGTTCAGCCTGTGCTGAGTCACTCGTCACGGGGGGGATTAATCTGTGCCTGCAGCCAAATGTGAATCATACATTAGATTTAATGTCTGAATAATAAGTAAAAGTCTGAATTTGAATTACAGTTCGGAGCTTAAATCGGGCTTGATTAATTAAAACATGCACCTGTTCTGATTGATGCTCCACATGAAGGTCAGGTGATGTCACCTGAGTGTAGATGAAAACTTCATTGACAATGCCACTAGTGTGAGCTGATTGGATCTCCACTCTGAGACTGAAAGATCTTCAACATCTAGTGAAGTGTTCGGATAACTACTGGCTGATTTCCCACTTAAATTTGCTACACACATTCATAACCACCTCAGAATTTATTGTAAATAACTTATTAACTAACTAACTCCATTTGTAAAATACTTTTATACCTGCTAAACGAATGCGTTTCCCCGTCTTCTGTCGCCCGCACAAACACCTCAAACCGGTCAGCGTCCGCGTGTGCAGTTTAGTCTGTTTAATTTCGTCACATTTACAATACACATTTCACAAGTAAGAAACAGATCAAAACAGCAATAAATCAATTTACAGCATGAAAAAAACAAAATCATATACTCATCTTTAAATATCTATATATCTTTGTATACTTTAAACATGAAGTCTGTCTTACACTCACTAGATTTTGCCTCGTTCCAGTTTGTTCATTTACAGAAACTCAAAGAGTTCAAACAGGAACACGGGACCGGAGGACTGGACGCTCCTGTTCAAGCTGTCGTATTTTTAATATCCAACAACAATCTAGTTTCAAACGGTTAATCAGGTTGGGCTCACACATTTCACTCGTTAAGTTTTTGGGAGGGGGTTTAACCACAGTAATGACCAGACATGCTGACAAACCTAAGCACTAAAAACAGAAATAAATACACGGTGATGTAGAATCAGGTGGAGGAATGTTTTCATGTCCGTTACGTTCTGGTATGAACATTAACTTTTCTCATTTTACTGATTTTGGTAGGCGATGAATCCAAAACATTCAGTACACTCAACATTTAAGTGTTTCGTGTGCCTGGAGAGCAACAAGATCCCTAAAGATGATTTCTGTTCTGAATATTTACGTAATCTAGATCACCAGCTTCACCATGTCCAAGATTTTCCTGTTCTCGTGTACGTCAGCTTCGTATTTGGAAACTCCTTCACTGTTTTTACTAGCCGATGTGTCAAATAGACAAGGTGTGCCGGATAAAGACACACCATGCCTCAGGAAGTTTGAACAATCAGAGCTAAAGTGTTTGAAAGTCAAATGAGTTGCCTCCTTTATCAGGTGAGCTGATAAAAGTATCTCTGCTGGATCGGACTCATGTGACTCTCCTCAGGTTTTAAACTGTATTGAAGTCGATTGTGTGTTTTTACTCTCTGAGTAACCAATTTACACCCACGAGTGAAGAATGGAAATAATTTAGCATCAAACCATCAGAGTCTTTAACACCGAGGTGGGAGTGGAGACACTTCAAGACATGAGAGTGAATGAAATGATGGTGGGACGAAGAAGAAGAAGGAGGAGAGGAGGAGGAGGGAGGAGGTCAGGAAGAGCAGGCTCAAAAGATTGGAATGTAGTTGTCGATCTTGGCGCGGTGCCGCTGGGCGATGCACTCGGCGATCCACACGATGTTCCTGCACTCCTGCTCCTTCAGCTTGACGTAGGCGTAGAAGACACTGAAGTGGAACTGGTTGAGGAAGGCCAGCTTGTTCAGCTTCACCTGCAAGGAGGAGGACGAAGAGATAGTGACGAACACACACTCCTAAATACCACACTGATTCATGTTCACACTTCATACCAATCTATGAGATAATCATAGACATGATGATGTGTGTCACCTCATGCTCGAAGAATCGGTCCTCCAGTGTTTTGTCGCCCGGGTTGCTGCCGGCTCCTTCGAACAGCAGCTTGTACTCCTGAGGACAGAACAGACATTTTATGTTTCACACAAACAGGAAAAAGAGGAACAGGAGGAACCATCCTGACTGATTTAGAAGAATCATTTAGCAGCTCCGCTGACAGTTTGCTCAAACTTTAGAAATCTGAATTTTATATTTAAAAGTCGAGTTTTTCTTCTCGTTTTTGGACTTACGGGATAGAAATCAGCGACGGCCTTGACCTGCTCGTAGTCGTCCGCCCGGGCCAGCTGAGCAAGACCTTCTGGGTAAAGCTTGCCGCAGTGTGGGAAGAGCTTGGCGCGATCCTCCTTGGACAGCTCTGTGCCGAACGAGTTGATGGTGATGATGAAGGCTCTCCTGTCGGCCTCGAACTGCTAGCAACACACAGCATGAATCAGCTGTTCTCATACATACACCCACTTCAGATGTTCAGATGTGCGCGCTTTCACCACTCACCTCCAGGATAGGACACATGGTGTCGGCCGTGGTTCCTCCCAGGTTGGAGCAGAACTTGTAAAAAGCCTCCAGGTAAGCCTGCGAGGACACGATTCAACATCAACATGTCACTTCAGTCCAACCAACAAACAAATGCATGAACAAAACCATCGCAGTTCTTGATCCAAATGTTATTAGTTTATTCCCAGTTTTTAATCTTCTAGTCCTGCAATTTACGTAACATGCATCTGTGGTGTTGTCAGTATCTTTAATCATTTTTATAATTCAGGACTTTAATCTGCTGTCTCTGTCTGACGCATGTTCATCATTTACCTTGTAGAGCGTGTTACGAATGATTTCAATGTTCATCTCGTCCAGGTCCTGTTCAGATATGCAGTCCTGGAAGAAAGCAGCTGCAAAGAAAAAAAAAAAAAGAATGTTTCTTTATGATTTGGCGCCACCTTCTGTTCAACAGGACACACTGCTTTTCAGCCTTTATTTCCTCTTCTGTTTAAATGTCCCTTCAAATGAAGGTACACACCTAAGGGAGTGTCTACCAGGATGGCGTTGTAAAGCTCGGCAGGGGTCTGAGCGATGTTGACCGCCTCCATCTGCTCGAAGCTGCCCAGCGGGTGACACTTTGGCACCAGCTCGGAGATGGCCCGCTGGTGGAGGGTGCCCGTGATCAGCAGGATGACGTTATCGATCATGTAGCTGTACCTGAAGTCACGAGGTCAGAGAGAAAGGGTCGTCAAGAAAGAAGCAATTTAACATTTTTATTTCACAGTTTTGGTGTTCATGTCTCTTTCCAACAGTGTAACTCAGTAACAGATTCACAGCAAGTGTGCTGACTGCACCTGAATGCACCAATAGGTTTCCAAAGCAGTCCCTGCTTGCAGCTGAGGGACCACAAGATAACAAGACTGTGACAAAGACAGTAATGTGACTGAATATTCAAAGTTTCTCCACGCTTACTGTCGCTGTGGACTGAAATCGACTGGAAAACTTGATGTTGATGTGCTTTTTAAATCTTCATCAGTAACGTAAAGTATGTGTGACTCAGCGTTTCACAAGAGTTTTTTCACACTGAGAGTCAAAGCTTGTTGTGTATCTGGCTTTGTGCTCCTAAACTGGACATTTTCATTTTCATTTGGCGTCATGTTACTTTAGTTTTTGGTTTTTTTCATTATTCTTCTGACTCCTGGTGTTCGTTTATTCTAGTTTGTTTTCGACTGACTTTTACTTATTCGTGTTTTTATTGTCTTGCTGTTGTTTAAAATGTTGCGATGTGAAGCACTGTGGACTTTGTATGGAAGGTGAGCTGGGTGTGTATCCACCACTCGACTTTACACTCAACCACAGGATCACTGACAATGTTGATCACTGATGGCTTGATGCAAGACAAACCTAAAGTGAAGGCCACTTTCACAGATGTACTTCATCATCATCATCATCAGGAAATGTATTGAAGTGTTGAGATGGAGAACGTTACTATGTGACTATTTCAACACAGCGGCTTTTTGCTTACGTGATGAAGTCCATGAAGCTGGCGAGCGGCTCGTACGACTGGTTCCTCATGTGACGAAACTCCACCACCATCTTCTCCTTCAGCTTGTCGTCGATGACGGACACGGTGAGAGGAGACGCCTCGTTTGCCAGGAAGCTGCCATAGTCTGTGCTCTGCAGGTGGAGCTTCAGATCTGCCGGGCAGGAGGACGGAGGAGAGCAGAGCTGGTTAGAAAGCTTTATCATGACCGGTGTCGCATACACTAAACACTGCTGCTGGTCTTTTTTCCACCCAATTCATCCAGTTTAATGTTCTGTGCAGAAGCACATCTCACATGGTGCTAATATTATGAAATCAGGATATTTCCCCTGAAGTATACATGGCATTCCTGGAATTTAACTCTGTGATGCAAAGACAGATTCTTCAGCTTTCTGCTGCTGCTTCACCTTCATTTAAAATGATCAATTCACAAACTTCTTCATGAAATGAAACCACGCTTTCGACTGTTTCTTCCTCTCCACCATGACTACTTCCTGCTGTGAGCTTCCAGCAGCGTATACGAATGAGTTTGATGTTATTGTTTTGCAATGCGCAACTGTCCGTAAACTAACTGGCAGCTTCTGGCAGCACTGACCCGATCTGGGTGGATCGGATCATTTGGAACTGGTTCTCACCTGCCAGTGAGGACGTCATGAGGAGGGAGGTTCACCTGTGCAGGTTTTTAAAAATACTGATATGATAACTTGTTCTCACATTCTCACACTGCGGTCTGCCTCCAGGCAGCCAATAGATGAATTAGAGGTGAAACCAAGTATTATTTTTATTAATCTGTCAATAAAGTACTCAATTAATCTATTACATGTTTGATCCAAATGTCAGAAAATGACAAAGGTACAGCCGCAATCGTCTGTTTATTGTCAGAGAAAACTGTAAATTCAGAGAATGTATTTTTCTCTAAATTATGAACAGTTACTGAAATAATCCTGCAATGATGATTTATGTAATAAACAGTATAAATAGAGGAGCGGCAGTGGTATGGGAGGCGGAGCTGCAGAGGTGCCAGTTCACCTCCTGGGCACTGCTGAGCTGCCCTTGAGCAAATTTTACACACCGGTCCTTTAATGTAGGAGTGTTCATTGAAACATTTCCTCATATTGTGAGGAGCTGTGCAGCTGTAGTCAAACACACCGGACTGACCTTTCCTCCTGGAACTCCTCTTGTAAAACTGCAGCCACCATAATAAACTACAGGACTGAGTGTCCCTGCAGTGCAGCTAATGCAGCTAACGTTGCTAACGTTAACGTACCTAAACACGTCACTTCACTAAAGCGTGTTTATAACGCAACAGTGTAAAATCAAACTGTAGTTTCAGTTCCCGCTGAAAAGCCCACCATTGATCAACAGACGGCTAAACACTGTGCTATATATGCTTAGCTTACGTTAGCATAGCTGGCTAGCCGAGACTCAGGCTAAAATAACCGACATTTGGAGGTTTCCCGCCTTTAATAAATACATTCTCGACGTGTAGCTTACAGGCTAACGCTAAATGATAATAATAGGAAGCTGAGTGTTGGATATTACAGCGCTGTCACCGAGCTAATGACAGCACTGACAGCCGGTGCATTTAGCCGTTAGCCGTTCGTTAGCATCCGTTTGAGCTCACCTTCCAGCGTCTCGCACTGAACCAGGTTTAAATAATCCGCCTGCGACAGTATTCCCGCTTTAAATCCCCTGACCAGCCCCTCCAGGTAGCCGTTATCGACGTTGAAGTATAGCTCGGAGAAAGGCATCCTGTCTGGCCGTCAGATTCGTCTCTGCCTGTCCGGGAGGAGGAGAACCGTCCGATCCTGTCCGGGGCTAACTGCTACTAGCTGCTACTAGCGTCAGCTGACTGAACCATGTGACCGTCATCTGATCGGTCATCTGCTCGTGCGTGCGGGCGCGCGTCCTGTCACAGTTTACGTTGACACGTCACTGCAACAGCACATAATATTACATAATAATAAATTATACATATGTAATTTATTATTACGATAATAAATTATTACACCGTTTTTAAAACTATTATATAGCTATTACATATATTATAAATATATATACATATATATATATATATATGTACATACACACACACACACACATATATATGTATATATATATATATGTGTGTGTGTGTGTGCGTATGTGTGTATATAAATTAAAACTGTTTCTGTATCATCATCTCACTATTACCTGCATCTTTAAGAAACTTTGCTGAAAAAAAATATATATATATATATATATATATATATATATAACTACTAAAAAATAATAGTTTTTAAAATTGTGTCTTCATGAAAGAACCTCTTGTCTACAGGTGTTGTTTTTTTTTGTATCAGGTGACAGTTATTGTTTCACCATCATGTGATCAGCTTTTATGATCCACATTTAGCCTCTGCTACGGGTTGGACTGGTTTGTTTTTCTGTCACTTAAGTAAGGAAGATATAATTTCCCAAACGCAGATGGGCAGTGAGAGGTGCGAGCAGTAAGACTTGCCTAACTGTTTGTATGTGACACATCACTGGTGGTGGTCAGCAAAGGTTGACACTGCACTATGAATGAGTCTGAGGAGACAGAGGATGGGGTCATCCTGTCTGAGAAACATGACAGTCAGACCGGAGCTAAGAGGTAAGATAAACATTTCTCCAACTTTTTATGACTCTTGCTACTTTATGACTTTGCTCTGCAATCAACTTCTTCTGTTTATGTTGTGTTGAAGCCCAGTGAAGCAGAGGAGATCAGATCTAAGTGCATTCCGCCAGTTGTCCATAAGCAGTGACCGGTCTATGTTTAAGCCACCAAGTTTCAATGACAGAGGCCAGTCTGATCTGCAAATGTAAGAATCTTTGTTCCTAACTTTTCTAACAGAGAGCTCAGTGCATTTGTTTAAAAGACGTTTAAAAGAGAAATCAGGCTCAGATTCTGGGCTTGGATTCATATATTTCTGTAAATGAGTTGCAAACGTATTAAACATTTGAATCATTTTGAATCTTAGCAAAAATAACTGCAAAATTTGGAGTCATTAAGAAGAAGAAGTTTTTAGCCCTGTGGGATTTGTAGCTGTTGCATGCTGAGGATTGTTTTGTGTAATATTCCAGAAATGTAGCATTTATATATCTAGATCACTTAGATTGGTTTCTATGAGAGCAACCTGTGTTACACTGAATTTTGAATGTTCATGTTGTGTTGAAGTCATGTGGAGCAGCAGGGACCATCTACCAGCAATGGGTCCATGAAGCGTGACATGTCTAAGGAGGAGTCTATTGAGTTCCATGATGGAGCCTGACGTAAGTTATTGTCTGATTATTGATCAGATTTTCTGAAAATATGTAAACACATATCATCCCCGTAGTTGAAGCGAGACAGCCTTTATGACTCACATGATCAACAGTCTATAAATAGCGTGAGAACACAATGTTAGACCTGCTGAAGTGTGACGTTTAACATTGAATGTGTATTTTG
Organism: Nibea albiflora; assembly: GCA_014281875.1. Lineage (NCBI taxonomy): Eukaryota > Metazoa > Chordata > Actinopteri > Sciaenidae > Nibea > Nibea albiflora. The sequence goes on along the minus strand of CM024795.1, from coordinate 4,018,968 downwards.
CATTGAAGCCCAGTGAACCAGGCGAGACCAGACCCGCCTGTGCCCAGCTGTGTGTCCATCAGGAGTGACCGATCTAAAAGTGAACCAATTGAGTTCAACGCTCAAGGTCCTATTGTTGAGCCAAAGTAAGAAAGTCATTCTGTGCATACACTGACCTGCAGCTTATCTGTGTGTGACCTCAAGTTTCTTTAGTTTGTGTAAGATGCATATTTAACTACAACTATCACCTCTGACAAAACATTTTCAAATGGAGGACTTTAGATTTAGATCATAACCTGAAATTTGAATGCTAAATATTTAATGTTTTAAAGAGACTTTACTGATAGGTATCATTGATAACCTGGCCTTCATAACCAGGAAATTTAATTCCTATGGTGATTACAGGGAAGCCAGTCACGGAAACAAGTAATGTTATTTTTAACACTGGTTACTGGCAGGTACCTGACGGTCGACATTCTTTAGAAATCTGCGTGCATGAATTAATTTAACCACATTCCTCGCACTGGAGTTCCAAGAAATGTTGTTAAATTAATTCATCTCTCTAATGTCTGTAATTGTGCACCAGAACATGCTTTTCTGCAAAGGCTTGAATGGATTTATAATGACAATGAAATGACCTACACCTGCATCAAAAGTGTGCGCTTTCACAGTGGCTCAAACTTAATGCACACCTTCCAGCCAATCAGAATACAGCATAATCAGTAGCTATGGTGTGATATTAGTCATAAACTGCTAATGCAATTAGTGTGAAATCATGTTTTGTTGGTGTAGAGCTCACCGGGCGAGGTCCGGGGTTCTCCGTGAACGACCTGCCAAGAAGCAAACAGACCTGGACTCCATTTTCACAGTATGTAAATGTGTAAAGTTATTATTTCATATGGTGCAAAAGTTTTGTGATCTGAATAAGTAGAAGTGAACACTGTGTCTTGTTTTGCCACTCCCTCAAACACATCATTAGTTCTGCTTCTGGTAAGTCCCTTACATTCAAACCTGTTTGTTTTAACACCTGACTGGAAGGCATTTAATGAATTGGCTGAGCTCCAAGTGGCTTTAGGTGTCATTCCTGCATGTGACATGAACACAAACCTTTGAAATGATGAAATACAGCAACATCAACAGTTATTTGGTGTTGGAGACACAAATATTACTAGACAAATATTTTCACTTTTGCAGTAGTACTTACAATTCCCTTATGAAGGGGCCTTTGTTGCATGCCATTCTCCATCTTCTTCCTTCATTTCCGTTTTGGTTTTCTTCTCATTACTGATTGGCTATTCAAGAAAACGATTGACAGATTATTCAATAATGACAGTAATCAAAGTTGCATTCCCAATGAGGACTAACTAGTTTAGTAAAAGCATGTCTGGTTGACTTTACTATCTTTAATAAAGACTGCAAGCTACTTACTTTCCTAGCCTTGTGTTTGGGTAACTTGTGGACTTTTCTTGAAGTGTTGATCCCAAATCCAGTTATTGCAACAGCAAACTGTAAAGACTCACTGGAATAAAAGAACTACTGTCATGAGTCATCAAAAATCTATAAATAAAAACACTGACATTGTATATGTTCTTAAAGGTAGTGATGCATCTTATACGTTGATGTCATTTCATTTTCTTGTTCTGTAATGTACTAGTTTCACTACTCCACTAAGTGTGTTGTGTAGCCTGCAATAATGGTACTGATGATTCTTGATACTACCACTAGATGACACCACAAACAAATACATTCATCTTATAGAGTAACATTAAGCTGAAACATGAATTCAGATGAAAAACTGTGAAACAATAATGTATCAATATGATATGGATATGGTGTTCTTAGTTGATACGCTTTACTCTTACAGATGCTTGAAAAGTACATTATGAATTTTGTAAAGACCGAGCTGAAGACTTTAAAGAAACATCTGGCACCAGAAGATCCAGAATGCTCTGAGAAGCTGAGAGAAGATGATGAAGTCCAGGTTGAAGAAGAAGAAGAGCAGAGACGCAGCAGAGATGCATTTCTGAAGATCACACTCAACTTCTTGAGAAGAATGAAGCAGGAGCAACTAGCAGACTGTCTGCGGACCAGTAAGATGCTTTAAGGACCAATGTCTGAATAATGTCTTTAAAAAGATGTTCTGAATAGAGTAGTTTAATTAAGAATTGTCATTTTAAATCGAGGTAATCATCATGCATTTGTCAAAAGGTGTTCCATACTTACCTCAGCATCCATTGACTGTCATCTGTTTCCTTAGAAACTTCTGCTGTGGTTTGCCAACGCAAACTAAAATCTAATCTGAGGAACAAGTTTCAGTGCTTGTTTGAGGGGATTGCCAGAGCAGGCAACCCAGCACTGCTGAATCGGATCTACACAGAGCTCTACGTCACACAGGGAGAGAGTAGAGCAGTCAATGATCAACATGAGTTCAAACACATAGAAGCAGCATCACTACAGCAAAGTTCAGAAACCACAATCAGATGCGAGGACATATTTAAACCGTCGCTTGAAAAATATGAACCAGTCCGAATTCTGATGACAAAGGGAGTGGCTGGAATTGGGAAAACAGTCTTCACACAGAAGTTCGTCCTGGACTGGGCAGAAGACAAAGCCAACCACGATATAGAGTTTATCTTTCCATTCACATTCCGGGAGCTCAATTTGCTAAAAACGAAGAAGTACAGCTTGGTGGAACTTCTTCATCATGTCTTCAGTGAAACCAAAGAAGCGGGGATCTGCAGGTTTGAGGAGTTCCAGGTTGTGTTCATATTTGACGGTCTGGATGAGTGTCGACTTCATTTGGACTTCCACCACAATGAAATCGTGACTGATGTTACAGAGTCGACTACAGTCGAAGTGCTCCTGACAAACCTCATCAGAGGTAAACTGCTTCCCTCTGCAAGACTCTGGTTGACCACACGGCCTGCAGCAGCCAATCAGATCCCCCCTGAATGCATTGACATGATAACGGAAGTGAGAGGGTTCAGTGACCCACAGAAGGAGGAGTACTTCAGGAAGAGATTCCGAGATGAGGAGCAGGCCAACAGAATCATCTCCCATATTGAGACATCACGAAGCCTGTACATCATGTGCCACATCCCGGTCTTCTGCTGGATCACTGCTGCAGTTCTGGAGGATGTGTTGAAAACCAGAGCAAACGGAGTGCTTCCAAAGACCCTGACTGAGATGTATATCCATTTCCTGGTGGTTCAAACCAAACAGGGGAATGTAAAGTATCACAGCAGTGTGGGGGCAGATCCAGTCTGGAACGCAAGGACCAAGAAGACCATTCTTACTCTGGGGAAACTGGCATTTGAGCAGCTAGAGAAAGGAAACCTGATCTTCTATGGAGCAGTCCTGGAAGAGTGTGGCATTGACATAAAAGCTGCATCAATCTTCTCAGGGCTATTGACAGAGATCGACAAAGATGTTCATGGGCTGAACCAGGACAAGATGTTTTGCTTTGTCCATCTGAGCATTCAAGAGTTTCTTGCTGCACTCTATGTCTTCCTGACGTTCACCAACACCGGCGTCGATCTGCTGAAAAAAGCCTGGTTAGGGTTACGCCCTGTGCCATTACTGGCACAAATCTGACATCACACACCTCTACCAGAGGGCAGTGGACAAGGCTTTACTGAGTCCAAATGGACACCTGGATTTGTTTCTCCGCTTCCTCCTGGGCTTTTCAGTAGAGATCAACCAGACTCTCCTTCGAGGCCTGCTGATAAATACAGGAGGTAAACAAGAGGTCAGAACGATGCTAGTGCAGTACATCAAGACAAAGATCAGGGACAATCCTTCTCCGGAGAAAAGCATCAATTTGTTCCACTGTCTGAATGAGCTGAACGACCATTCTCTAGTGGACGAGATCCAACAGTACCTTGGATCAGGAAGCATCTTTGAAAACAAACTCTCTCCCTCTCAGTGGTCAGCACTCACCTTCATTTTGCTGTCATCGCAAAAAGATCTAGACAAGTTTGACCTGAAGAAGTTCTCTGCTTCAGACGAGGGACTCCTGTGGCTTCTGCCAGTGGTTAAAGCCTCCAAAACATCTCTGTAAGTCTACAGATACAGTACATGGAGGCATGCAATCTGTTAAATACGATCATTTCTATGGTACAGAAGACACTTTACACTCAAACTTCTCCTGCTTTAGGTTGAATGGCTGTGACCTCTCATGGAAAAGCTGTTCAGCTCTGTTCATAGTTTTGACCTCAAATAACAACTTGAGAGAGCTGAACCTGAGTGACAATGACCTGCGCGATGCAGGAGTAATACTGCTCTCACATGGACTCAAGGCTCCACACTGTAGACTGAAGACACTCAGGTCAGTATTTGTTGATTAGATTAACATTTAAATGGATTAATAACCACTGATGGACATTATTTATGACTATCTGACATCTTTAATGATCATCTCCTGGTTGTTCTTGAAATAATCAGGATATCACTTTGTTGTATGAGATGGTAATTCATTGTTTGCAGGCTGTCAGGCTGTCTGGTCACAGAGAAAGGCTGCACTCAGCTGGCTTCTGCTCTGAACTCCAACCCCTCCCATCTAAAGGAGCTGGACCTGAGCTTCAATCATCCAGGAGAGTCAGTCAAGGCGCTGTCTGCACTGGATAAACTGGCAACACTCAAGTACACTAGATTATATATTATAATGTATTCATACTAGTTGTATATGTGTGCATGTGTAAGTTTTTCTACCTTCTCCACAGGGTTGATCATTGTGGAGAGTGTCGAATGAAGCCATCACCTGTCAGGTGTAAGTTAAACTTCTAATGTCACAGATCAGATTATTGTTTAAATCATCATGTTTTATGAGCTCTTCTAGACTTTCCAAACATTGGATTGGATCAAATTCTGAAAGTGAAATAAGTCATTTCTCAGTGTAAATGTATGCACTGTGCATCAAGTATTGGACATCATTGCTGTCATTGACCCCTACGTGAAATTTGCTTCAAAGCCCGGCACTCTTCCTCGAGGTTTGGGTGACGTCCCCGTCCCTGTACTTAATCCTGCCAACAATAGTTTGATTGGTCAGCTGTCAACGGCCACAACACTACATATTTATGAATCATGGTCAAGGGAGGGGCCGTGGTTGAAGGCTTATGGCGTGTAACATTTTGATTTGAATTCAAATCACTGGGTACAGATACAGAGCAAACTTTGTTTGATTGTTGTATTGTGTTTGGTTTCCTCCATCAGTTTTCTGTGAGCTTTCACTGGACCCAAACACAGCAGACAGAAACCTCTCACTGTCCAATGACAACAGACAAGTGACGACGATAAAAGAAAAGCAACCGTATCCTGATCATCCAGAGAGATTTGACAGCTGGAAACAGCTGCTGTGTAGCGAAGCTCTTACCGGATACTGTTACTGGGAGGTACAGTGGAAAGGGAAAGTTAATATCGGAGTGACTTACAGAGGAATCAAGAGGAGAGGAGGTGAAAATGACTGCTGTATTGGAAGAAACGATCAGTCTTGGGGTCTGAACTGCTCTGCTGAGGGTTACACTGCCTGGCACGATAACACACCGACAGACATACCTCCTACCAGTGACTCCAACATGGTAGCGGTTCATCTGGACTGGTCTGCTGGTGCCGTGTCCTTCTACTGTCTTCCCTCGAGAAACTCATGGGTCAAACGGATCCACCTCCACACATTTCACTCCACTTTCACCGAACCCCTCTACCCGGTGTTTGGGCTTGGACCAAGAAGCGAGTTTGGGGCTACACTGTCACCATCGTCAGTTTGTCTGACACAGATTGAAGAAGAATGAATGTTGTTTCTTGTGTTAAAAATGTCAAAATAAATCAGTGTAATAAAACCCTCTAACTATTATACATGCATATACAGTATAAACATAAATGTATATGCATTGAAATAGAGTGTCAGGCTTTCTTTACAGCTTGTTCTGGTGCCACCATGTGGCCAAAGAGTAAATTACTGCTGCTGTAATCATTGTTGATACTGTAACAATAGACCCCACAGTAAAGATTATTTTACATTTTTTAAGGTTCCACCTTTTATCGTACAGGCTGAAAGACGCAGTTACACACCTCTTGGACACCTGTACTCATGTCACACTTACAGAATGAATGACGTGTTCACAAACGCACGATACATGAAAAAGTCGAGCATGTCTAAAATGATCTTAACTGACCGTTCCTAAATAAACTTTTATGTATGTTGCATACTTTCTTTAAAGTGATTAAACATGAACCAAACCCATGACTGAGGAGCTGACACAAGACCAGTGACTCCAAGAAACGCAGAGACTAAATACAATAGTGAAGGCACAGGTGAAATTTAATCAAACTGATCAGGGTGGAGCAGCTAATTAAAAGTGGAAACAAAGGGAGGAAGTAAAAACCAAAGACGCATGGACAGAAATACAACATCAAACATAACATAAATGTTAACATAAATGTTGTTTGTGCATTTCACAGCCACTGTAGTTTTTCCCTTATGCTCGAGAGTGAGTGAAAGGTGCTGCAATAAACAGCTTCACCACTAGGTGTCACCAAATCCCAAGCACTGACCCTTTAAAGCCACTCCAGTCTAAAGTCATCCTGTAATGTGGCGTCGTCGTGTGTATGGGTTTGTAGATATTGATTTTAATGTGTCCACATACATTGTAACAGTCTCTGTGATTTTTCCATTTATTTCATTTATAGGTGCTTTACATTGTTACAGTTACTTGAGGGCAGGACATGCTCATTTTTTAGCTTCTTTTCTATAGATTTATAAGCTCTAATGGATAATGGATGGATGACTTATCTAAGTCAGCGGGGATAGGGTGACCCTGATGAGGATAAGCCATTACAGAAGATGGATGGATGGATGGATGGATGGATGGATGGATGGAGAAGCTCTAATGCAATTCTCCCGGGGAAATTTGTCCTATATGACCATTTCTATTGACATGAGCATCCTAAAAGTTTTTGGTTTCAATATTTAATGTGAGTAAGTTAGTAAGTCAGACATAACAGTTTTCTTATTGCCTTGTGCTGGACAAATACATAATAATCCACTTAAAGTGTATTTATTAAGATTGTTCCGTGGTAGAACAAACCCGAACCCCCAAAGTGAGTCTGATAGATATCATTTACAGTTGTCGCATATTTGAGCTGCATGTAACTTAAACCTGAAGCAGCTCTGCATTGTGGGATCGCAGACATCATTCAGAAGATGTTTGTAATGGTGGATACTCTGACAGGTTGACAGGTAACTGAGCGGTTTCAGTTTACAGTATTATCCAGTAAATCGCACCCTGCTGTAATAGTACAGTATCGTACTCAAGTAAAATTTTGTACTTGTCCTCCGGCAGTCTAGGCCTACTATAGCTGCATAACTAAGGGATGGTTCAGGACATTTAAGCCAGCTCCATCAAAGAGGAATGTCCTAAGCCTGCTCTTAAATGTCTCTTGAACTCAAACTGAGATGTTATACAGGAGAGGAGCGTGACAGATGAAGGCCCGAGCTCCCATGCTAATTCTCGGAGACTATATGAACAACAAGGAACCCTACAGTGTTCTGGTGGGGTTATAGGGTACTATGGTAAATGGTAAAAGACTATGCAGCACTTCTCCAGTCTTCTAGTCCTCCATCACAAATCTCATTCATACATTCATACACTGATGGCATTGGCTGCCACGCAAGGTGCCAACTGTGACAACTAACGTAATCACACGCATTCACGCACGGACGCAACTTGGGGTTCAGCGTCTTGCCCGAGGACACTTGTGGACGTGCAGTCTGGAGGAGCCGTCTGGTGGATGAACCTGCTCTGCCACCTGAGCCTCAGCACCTGACTATGAAGAGCTTTGTAGGTAAGGAGAAGGATTTCAAACTATTCTGGATTTTACAGGTAGCCAGTATGACCCACACACTTTTAATTCTACAGTGTGGTATTTTTTTTACTCAAGTAAATGATTTGAACACTTCCACCACTGTTGGATTACTGCTATTTGTGCAGTAATGCCACTGCTTTCATGCCACATTCCTGTGAGATTTACCTTTAACAAAAGGTACATGATAAAGGAAGTAGAGGAGATATGTCTCAGCTCTTTTAATTAAGGTATTAAATAACTATTGTGTGGGTGAGCAGCAAACAGACAAAACACCACTGAGGACACTGACACATTTGAATGGCATGAGGAGGAGGAAGTGACTTTGTAGTTACGCTCCTGTTACTTAACAACTGACACTGGAATTCAAGTTGTTTGCGGCAAAACAAGGTTTTTTTTAAAATCATGTTTTAATTTTAAAGCTTAAACCCAAACTGATAAAATAAATAAAAACCAACAAAGGAGACTCAAGTAAAATTCAAAGATTTTAAAGGTGACTGATTCTTCTGACTTGATTTCCTCAGGCAGCTTGTTTAATTAACTCGTGGCTATGTCTATGATGAATGCTATATTTTCAGCCACACCTGTGGAAACAAAGAAACAAAAGAACTCGGGTTATGTGCTGACTCACGTGCAAGTAAGAGCTCAGATGCACAGCATGCACAGAGGCCAAGCTTTAAAAGCCAACAGTGAGATCTGAATTCTAAAGCACACCGGGAACACGTGCAAGGGCGTTAAACCCGGTGTAACGTGGTCGCTTCTCTTAGATCTCGTCAACTGATCCCACCGTTCTACGTGTAACAATATTAATAATAATAATCTTTTCCCATAAATACTGCTTTGCTTTTCCACTGATCTTATTAAAATCTTATTTGACTCTAACTAAATGTGAGTAAAGTGCCAAAGAAATTATTAATAGTACACTTCTCCTATAAAAAACATATTTAGCATTTTTGCAACTGTTTATTATCATTCATTAAAACATTTTATAAATGTTCTGTTGAATCATTACAATCATCATCTTCATTATTAATAACTAATAAAAAATGAAGGGGTGGTGTATGAACATGTGACATGGCACAAACAGTGTGAGAAGCACTGTAACACCCTGTTGGACCTCTTATCAACAAACTATATGTCAGAGGTATGAAGCAGATGTCAATATCAATACAGCTAATACGACTGCAAAAGTTTAGATGATGGATGGTTGATGTCATTGTCGGCCCTGAGGGGAAATTCATTTAAGGTCTCAGCCAACAAGGAAGAAACTGACACATATATATGTAACCAGCACTTTAACCCTATACAGAAAATCTGTTGGACCGCTTATCAACAAACTACACATCAGAGGTACGGAGCAGATGAATATCAAATCTATTTAACAATGATCATTTCAAAAAGTCATTATTTGAACCGTGATTCCAAAAACATTAAGATAATTTGGGTACCTAAAAACAGAAAGCATCAAATTCAAAAAACAATAAAGTTTATCATTTTGAACATTAAATAACTTGTTTTTGTTCTGCAGCCAATTGAGTGTTTGTCAAAAAAGGGTTTGCAAATCTGTTTTCATTCCTCCTTACGGTTAGCTTCTTCCAATGAGAGAGTTTATTAATCATGTATAACAAACATTTTACTACTTTAATAATTTCACTCATAATCAATTTCCAACTATAAACAACTGAACAACACTCCCCGACTTCCTTACATACACACACCTTCCTCATGACATGACTGATTAAATTATACCATTTTGTAGGTTCTCACATATTTACATACAAATAAATCATGAACATTTACATAAATAATCCAATTAAAATGTATGAAGACATATTTATATTCCAGTTTAACCCTCATAAACACCCAAAATAAATTTACATAAATAAACACATCTTCCATCCTCCCGGGACTTCTTATGATGAACGCGTCTCCGGGACGTTACGCCACAGGAGGAGAACACAGCAGGCAGTGGTGAGTTTACTGTTTTAATTCTCTGTTAAATTAACATACCTTATTATAGTCCCACAAAATATTATACTTTAAGAACAATGATGAGGACCCCTGCTGGTATTCTCTGCCCTTGCCTACAATATACGATTACGCAAATAAGCATGTGCACCATTAATCAAGTTTTTTTGGAACTGCAATAGTAAGGTGGTGCAGTGTCACCTTATGAAAGGCTTTCCGCTAAACGCTTGTTTTGAGAAGGGACCTTTTGTTATTCAGTGTACATGTCAATCATTTTTCAACCTGCTGAGCCAGAAACACAACTGAGACCAAGTCTGATGAGAAACCCAAGAAGCTTTTCCAAGAACCTCGATGCAATGAAAGAATCAGTCACGTAACGTCACTTCAGTGTCATTCAAAGCCACAAGTATGGTTTCATAAGAAAACAAAACACACACGAGACATTACTAATAGCTATATCGGTAAAATATCTGTAGTAACACTGACCCCCCCCCATTGCTCTGAGCCAAGCTATCATTAGCTAACGGCAGCTACAGTCTGTAGCAGTATACTTTACTTTGCACGAGGTAAACTGGAAAACCAGAAGCATCTTCTCCGTAAAATATGATCAGTTTAACCAAATCGGTGAAAAAGTTGGGGGTGTGTGACTTAGATACCTCTCGCAGATGATCGCATCTGGAGTTACATGAACAGCCATACAAGGTGCGGAGCAGGGATGAAACACATCAATATAAACTCATTTATTAGTCATAAATCCATTAATTTATTCTTTCGGTAGAAGAAGTCTTTTCGCAGAGGAGTCTTGTGCGAACACACTGCTGTGCATCATCTTTAACACACCTCCAATATAACTGTGAACTTTCAGGTAACTACGTCCTGCGCTTGTTTTGAGAGTGGCACCAAGAAGGTGTCGCGGATGCAAGAGACGTGCCCGGTGGGGGAAGCCAAGAACCTTGGCTTGGCTTGGACTCAGCAAAACATGTTTATCACACTGTGGTATGAAAAGTGAAGCTTTAAGGGGGGAAAAAACGATTGAAAGCTCCTGAAGGTAATTGTGTAGGAGGTGAAGGTGGATTGCAATGTGAACAGACAGGTTTATGAAAAGTGAAAGAAAAAAAGAAGAAGAAGTCGGTAGGTTTTCAAAAATGTATCTGACTCAGTTGTTGCCGGCCCCTTTCAGTTATATAGTTTGGTATGCTACAGTCACTGTTGTGTTAACCTTCTGGTTCTTCTGCATTGATTTGCCTTTCAAGAAAGAACCAGGAACTGATACAGCAAATAAACAGAAAGGAAGTGTTACCACATTATTCCACGGTAAAACGCCAAGAAACGATGAAACATTACGCTAAGATTCAGTTGTTCGTTAATCTCCACTTACACTTACGTGCAGGAGGACATTTCATTTACAGTCATTATTCTATTTTTGTATCCAGACATTATTTTTTACAGTTAAATTCAAATAAAATGTAATTCTTGTGAGACACTAAAGGCCTGTGCATGCGCGTGTCGGTTTAAAGATTTTAATCAAGCCCCACATTCATATTGAGGTGCTCATTTTACTACAACTTGTGTATTTATGTGTGCGTATTTAGTTCATTATCATTATATAATGGCTCATTTGCGTATTTATTTATGAAACTTCCTTTGTTACCGTATTCAACCTGTGAAATGGGGACGTTTCATCTGCAGAGAGGGAAGAATGTAATGTGACATTTATTTCTGTAAAGATTTATTTTCTAGATTACCTGGCAAAATGTAATTAATATTATTTATGTATTATTATTTGTTTGTATTGACTTCATTTGTAACAGGTGTGTTACGGTACACCTTCCCTGGAATGTAAGTGAAGCAACCGCCCGTTCTGGAAAATGAAGTCAATGTACAAGTGCTAAAAAACTGTAATTCCTTGAGCGGCCACTTGAGGCTGGCTGCAGAGGTGAGTCAGTCTCCATAAGGAGCCATATTAAAATGCCCAGCAGAAATAAACATGTTCGGTTTGGTTTACAGTATTATCCAGTAAATTACCACAAAAAACAGGGGGGAAAATTAGCAGGAAAAACAGAAAAAGAAATACTCAGAAAACTTTAATAACAACCCCAAAAAATAATTTATTTAGAAAAACAGGATTTTTTTTTTTTTTCTTTTTTTGGAAGAACACAACTACTTTTTGTTGTCTTTCTCCCGTTAATGGGTCAAGTTATGGTGTCATTTTCAGGTGTCGATTAGCTCAGTTGGTGGAGCGTCCACCCCATGTACGAAGGCTCAGCAGCGGCAGGGTTCGAATCTGATCTGCGGCCCTTTGCTTCATGTTGTTCCTCAGCTCTCTGTCCCCGCGTTCCTGTCCAGAGCTGTCTCTCAAAAATAAAGCTTGAAAAAGCCCCAAAATATCTAAAAATCTAAAAAGAAAAGTGTCACTTTCAGTTATTGAGTTTGTGTTTTGTAGAATATGAGCTGTCCTCCTTTCAGGTGGACGAGGCACAGATGACGGTCCTATTTGGTTGTGTGCAACTTATGCTGTAGCGTTCCTGAACAACCGAGCATCCATACTGCGTCTCTACCCTTTGCACCCACCAACAGCATGCAACCATACTACATTCTCATAAGAGCCTAAGGTTAAAAGTTGTTGTCTTGTTCTTGTCTGCATGCCGATGTCACTGCTCTAAAAAGCCTCCAGTAAAGTCGGCTTAAATCTCGACTGTCCTGTTCCCAGTTCAAACAATCCACAATTTTCTGTTTCAATATATATATATATACACACACACACAACATATTTTGGTCTCTATAGCTAATTCCCTTCATGACAACTGTACTGAGTCTGATTCTAATTATATAAAGAAGTTATATATAATTAACAGCATGGCCGTTTTCATTGATTCATTGATTGGGCGCCATGATTACATCCATTTACGGGAAGGTTTCCTCGTTTCCAGCCCGGTTACCTCTGACAATAAGCCATTTGTTAGTTTTGTCTTCCCCACGTCTCTTGCATGCATTCTTCCATTGTCAGTCAATCTACTCACTGTGTGTGTGTTGAGTGATGGATGCTGTGCTTTGACCTTGAGAAAGGTATTAAGTCAGCGCTCTGCTTTGGGTAAACATAGCAGAGAAAATAAACGGAAACATAGCTTTGTTAGTATGAGCACAGAATTTATCATCTAGCAAAAGTTTCATCAGGTAACATTAAAACTTGTTTCTAAATTCTTCAGATGATTCAGACACATTTTTCCTGACTTGTTGTTTTTGTCTTACAAGCTTCTTTTTTCCTGTTTGTACAGCGCTGTGCTATGTATATATCTGTTATAGATATTACCAGCAGTGGAACACAGCAGGTACTGTACAAAAGTACAGTTTTCAGGTGCTTTGAGAAAAAAATATGACTAACATTATTTTAAAATTAAATAATAAAAATAATAAGTGTTGCATACACACTTCCTTCTCTATATTTTGGTGCGATGTTACTTCCTTCTTGGAAAAATCCTCCCAGTTTTTCTAATTGAGCGGTTTCACATTGACAATGGTGTTGACTGACAGCTGACGTTCATGTAGTGGTGAAACTTTAAGACACGCCCTGTGTGAGCTGCCTATAAAGAGCGAGGAGCTCAGCACCTGCTGCATCAAGCATCAGAGTCCTGGTGCAACAGGTAAGCGGAGCCTTTCTGTCTTACCTGATTCATTTGAGGACCAATCACTGATCAGATTTGAAGTTCAGCTGAAGAGAACCACCATCATGGCTCCGGCTTTCCTTTTTCTCATCGTCCTCTCACTGACGGCCGTTCGTCCGGTAAGTCTGAATCTTTCAACCCTGCAGCAGAATAATCTGCCAAACAACATCGTAGACATCATTTTAAAATATGCAATTTTGCCTTCCAGGGTGCAACCGACGAAGAAGCAGGTGAGTTGTGAAGAATCTATCTTTTCTGTTCCTCTTGAATCAGATTTGTCATGAATAATTTCAAACAGCTGCAGCTTGTTTCTGATATTTCTGTTTTCTCTTCCAGACCTTTCTGAAGAAGACACCTCTGAAACCATCGCAAAGGCTAATGATGGCATCTGTAAGACAGTCTTGTGACTCAACACATAACATCATTACAAAATAAAAATGAAAAGTTGCTCATAAGCTCATGTCCATGTAAACATGTAAAACTTGTTCTGCAGCAACAAAACTGGTGCATGGTGACATTGCGCCAAACCTGGACAGGAACGCAGTCCCCTGCACCAGCAGAGGCTGCAAGTGGCCTAAATATGGACGCTATGTCTACGTGCCCATCATTATCTCCTCAAGATACAGTAAGTTGCTGTAATTGAACTTGTCAGCGTTTGGTACCAGTTAGAAGGTGTAGATGGTTATTTTGAAGGATGTCGTTAAATGGTGTTGCATAATACTATCAGGGTTTTCTACGGTGGCCCTGAGGTGCAAAACACAATAAATTTGCAGAAATGACCAGAATGATGTGCGTGCAGAGCTTAAAGGACAGTTTCTCTGACTGTAACATACAAGATCATTGGTCATTGGTCCAACATGCAACTTCCATAAGTGCTAGGTGGACATTTTAAACTGAGTTTTTCTAGTCTGGTTTCATCTGCGGTATCATCAAATGACCAAAGTTCAAGACTTAAGATCAATTTTTAACTGGTCATACTGGATTTAAATACAGAGGACTGAGGAATGGTTTGGAAATGTGAGACATACTTTGACTTGAGGAAAGCTTCATGATTTGATTAGGTATGACTGGAGTTACCGGTATGTCCTGTTTGTGAAGAGAAGCAGCTTCTCAGCAGCCTGTTCTTCTCATTTTCACAGCCAGATCAGAGCGCAACGTGATCATTAGAGCCCTGCTGACCTTCCACTCAACCACCTGCATCCGCTTTGTCTGGAGGCAAAGGTGGCATCGTAATTACCTCTACTTCTACTCTGGATCTGGGTAGGAACACAGACACATGCTGTTTCTTTTAATAATTTATGGTTAACTTCAACTTCAACTTCAACCAGTTAACTTCATCTCCAGAGGCCATCAGTGCATCAACAGTGTGTGTCTGTGTGCGTGTCAGGTGCTGGTCCTACCTGGGTCGTCAGAGTCGAGGACAGTTGGTTTCCCTGAGGAAAAACGGCTGTGTGTACACGGGCACAGTGCAGCACGAGGTTCTCCACGCCCTGGGATTCCACCACGAGCACGTTCGCTCCGACAGAGACTCATACGTCAGAATCCTCACGGAGAACATTCAGTCAGGTCAGCTCAACCATACAAAAACACTTTGTGCAATGATGAGAACCATTGCAGGGACAAGTTTATAGATGAGAGAGTCACAGATCACTCGAATATGACTACAGCTAACTTTTATTAAACATAGAGCACACCCAAGGCTGATGGGAATGTTTTGACGGCTGATGAAAAGTTAGAGAATCACTAAAATAATCAGAATACACCATCTGTGACTCATGAGTCCACACAAACGTTTGTTCTTCTACATCTTATTGATGTTGAGATACTTCACTGGACGCGTTTTTTACATTTTGCTCTTTGTGTAGGAAGAGAACACAACTTTAACAAGGTGGCCACTAACAACCTGGGTACTCCCTACGACTTCAAATCTGTCATGCATTACAGCAAGTGAGTGTTTACGTGTGTGTTTTCTGATGTGAATATCATCATCGATTATGTTGCTCGACTTTAAACCATATCATCTTCAAAGGGTCAACCAACAAAAATATTGTTTCTTCCTAAAGATACGCCTTCTCCAAAAACGGAACGGCCAACCATCGTCGACAAGAACAATCCTGGCCGTTACATTGGACGCAACTCAGAGATGAGTTCCAATGACATTAACCGTGTCAAACGGCTTTACAGGTGTTACTGTGAGTGAAATTTTATACTACATTATATAAATTAGGAGTCAAGGAACATGAAATATATTATGTATCTGAGATTGTGCTTCTTTTTGAATTTTCTCTGTGTTTAATCTGTGTTTTTTCTGTTCTTTTTCCTCAATCAGAACTTCAATGACGGAAGAGAGCAGTCGACCTCCAGATCCAGTCTTGGCCCGTGATGATTACACCTAAGCTACAGAAACTTGTCTTGAACATAGAAATGTGCTAATTCGATGTAGAGATCTGAAGTGCTGCCCGTCTTACAGAGTATCCACGATGCTGTAAAATTTGCAGGCTTCCCGGAGAGGCTCATGAAGGTCGTGAGAAATAAATTTCTGTGTCGGGATTAGTGGAGCAGCTTTGTTTCAGACAGGCCAGTCTGCAGGGTCACCTGCTGGAGGTCACTGATGTTCCAGCTCTTTCTGCTGAAGGTGAACTAGTAACCTTTAAAGGGATTGTTCTGCCTTTTTTTTTGCTTCCAATCATTTACTAACTTCTGAAATATAAACTTTAAGATTTGGTGATTTAAAACTTTACTGAAAGGGCTCACAAGTTAAAGTAAGCATTACCCTGAATGTCCCTTAAGGAGACATTAAAGATTACAAAATGAAGGTTTACTACTACCTCAAAGTACAAATGCTCTTTACCACTGCTCAATGTGTGCAGGTTTGATGCAATATGTTCAATCAATTAATTATCAGGGCAACTTGGGCCAAACATATTATCATATATTTTGTTTGTTTTCCTTTGGTTTGGGTGTTTCTTTTGCTTTTCCTGAAGATCTTTCCGTAATCAAGAACTTACTGTGTTCATTCCTTCAGTGGAGTGAGACGTTTGTTCAATAAAATCAACCCAAAAAAATAAAAGAACGGTTGTGATGTCATATTTTCACCTATAGGAGGCAGTACGCTCCATGGTTTCTCCCTTACACTCATCCTTTGTTTTCAGTGGATGTACAGTACTATTCGTCTGCAGACTCGCAGGGTAAATCACAATTTGTGCAGCAGTGGATAGATAGATAGGATAGAAAGTTTCACATAAATGATCGAGAAAGATGGCGTTTTTAATTTAGTCAAGTTATTTCAGTTCATCCTTACATGTAGGTATTTCACTCAAAATCAAACACTGCTAATTCTGCAAGATGAGAAGTCATTTAATCTCCATCCATCTGTCATGGGGGGCTGTAGCTGATTCCAAATTACACTGGGCGAAAGGTGGCATGCTCGAGAGTGAGTGAAAGGTGCTGCAATAAACAGCGTCACCACTAGGTGTCACCAAATCCCAAGCACTGACCCTTTAAAGCCACTCCAGTCTAAAGTCATCCTGTAATGTGGCGTAGTCCGTATGTATGGGTTTGTAGATATTGATTTTAATGTGTCCACATACATTGTAACAGTCTCTGTGATTTTTCCATTTATTTCATTTATAGGTGCTTTACATTGTTACAGTTACTTGAGGGCAGGACATGCTAATTTTTTAGTTTTTTTCTATAGATTTATAAGCTCTAATGGATAACCTGTTGACTTATCTAAGTCAGCGGGGATAGGGTGACCCTGATGAGGATAAGCCATTACAGAGGATGGATGGATGGATGGATGGAGAAGCTCTAATGCAATTCTCCCGGTGAAATTTGTCCTATATGACCATTTCTATTGACATGAGCATCCTAAAAGTTTTTGGTTTGAATATTTAATGTGAGTAAGTTAGTAAGTCAGACATAACAGTTTTCGTATGGCAAAGGCTCAGCAGCGGCAGGGTTGGAATCTGATCTGCGGCCCTTTACTTCATGTCGTTCCCCAGCTCTCTCTCCCCACATTCCTGTCATTCTTCAGCTGTCTCTCAAAAATAAAGCTTGAAAAAGCCCCAAAAAATATCTTAAAAGAAACTTTCAGTTATTAAGTTTGTGTTTTGTAGAATATGAGCTGTCCTGTTTCAGGTGGACGAGGCACAGATGACGGTCCTATTTGGTTGCGTGCAACTTATCCTGTAGCGTTGCTGAACAACTGAGCATCCATACTGTGTCTACCCTTTGCACCCACCAACAGCATGCAACCATACTACATTCTCATAAGAGCCTCAAGGTTAAAAGTTGTTGTCTTGTTCTTGTCTGCATGCCGATGTCGCTGCTTTAAAATCTTCCATCAAGGTCGGCTTAAATCTTGACTGTCCTGTTCCCAATTCAAACAATCCACAATTTTCTGTTTCAAAATGACGACATCTACATGTTTCCCATGAGAGGAGCTTATGAATGTCTCTCTGTTATATGAGAGTGTATTTCCTCGCAAATGTGTAAAAGTTTTGCTTTAATAATTTTTTTGTCACGTCTGAATGTTTTTTTTTTCTTTTCTACAGATCCAAAATGGGAAAAAGCATTGACCCTTTTCTTTGCCACAAACTCTACTTGAAGATTTGATGAAAGTCACAAATACAGAATTGACCTTAAAGCACTGAAATTTACAACAATGATGAGGAAAAATACGTCCATACATCATGCTTTATACGTTTTTATACGTTTATATGTTTACCACAGGATGTTCACCTAAATCCTACTTATGTTTGGTGTCAGTTACACACACGTCATCGTAGAACTCCAAAAACAGAAATGATGATAAATATATATATATAATCTCCCAGATTAAACAAATTCGATATAACATGTTTACAAAAATTTGGTCCCCCGAAAGCGACAACGTCTGTGGCTGTGAAATGAAGCCTTTGTGGAAGTGCCAAAAACTGCAGTTCCTGTTGTCGTCCACTTGAGGTTGGCTGCAGAAGTGAGTCAGACACTTGAACATGGGGATTTATGGAGACTAATTTCACAACAGAACAACTTCTGAAAATTAAATAATAAAAATAATAAGTGTTGCATACACACTCCTTCTCTATATTTTGGTGCGATGTTACTTCCTTCTTGGATAAAATCCTCCCAGTTTTTCTAATTGAGCGGTTTCACATTGACAATGGTGTTGACTGACAGCTGATGTTCATGTAGTGGTGAAACTTTAAGACACGCCCTGTGTGAGCTGCCTATAAAGAGCGAGGAGCTCAGCACCTGCTGCATCAAGCATCAGCGTCCTGGTGCAACAGGTAAGCTGAGCCTTTCTGTCTTACCTGATTCATTTGAGGACCAATCACTGATCAGATTTGAAGTTCAGCTGAAGAGAACCACCATCATGGCTCCGGCTTTCCTTTTTCTCATCGTCCTCTCACTGACGGCCGTTCGTCCGGTAAGTCTGAATCTTTCAACCCTGCAGCAGAATAATCTGCCAAACAACATCGTAGACATCATTTTAAAATATGCAATTTTGCCTTCCAGGGTGCAACCGACGAAGAAGCAGGTGAGTTGTGAAGAATCTATCTTTTCTGTTCCTCTTGAATCAGATTTGTCATGAATAATTTCAAACAGCTGCAGCTTGTTTCTGACATTTCTGTTTTCTCTTCCAGACCTTTCTGAAGAAGACACCTCTGAAATCATTGCAAAGGCTAATGATGGCATCTGTAAGACAGTCGTTGTGACTCAACACATAACATCATTACAAAATAAAAATGAAAAGTTGCTCATAAGCTCATGTCCATGTAAACATGTAAAACTTGTTCTGCAGCAACAAAACTGGTGCATGGTGACATTGTGCCAAACCTGGACAGGAACGCAGTCCCCTGCACCAGCAGAGGCTGCAAGTGGCCTAAATATGGACGCTATGTCTACGTGCCCGTCGATATCTCCACAGAATACAGTAAGTTGCTGTAATTTAAGGGTTTTCTACGGTGGCCCTGAGGTGCAAAACATGATAAATTTGCAGAAATGACCAGAATGATGTGCGTGCAGAGCTTAAAGGAAAGTTTCTCTGACTGTAACATACAAGATCATTGGTCATTGGTCCAATATGCAACTTCCATAAATGCTAGATGGACATTTTTAATTTGATGTCACTGCACTGAACTGGTTAGAAAGAGTTTATTTTACGGTTGAATTACTGAATTTGCTTATTGTGCATTCATTTCCACGAGTCCTCCTGAACAAAGTTTTTCTAGTCTGGTTTCATCTGCGGTATCATCAATTGACCAAAGTTCAAGACTTAAGATCAAATTTTAACTGGTCATTTAAATACAGAGGACTGAGGAATGGTTTGGAAATGTGAGACATACTTTGACTTGAGGAAAGCTTCATGATTTGATTAGGTATGACTGGAGTTACCGGTATGTCCTGTTTGTGAAGAGAAGCAGCTTCTCAGCAGCCTGTTCTTCTCATTTTCACAGCCAGTTCACAGCGCAACTTCATCATTAGAGCCCTGCTGACCTTCCACAGAACCACCTGCATCCGCTTTATGTGGAGGCAAAGGTGGCATCGTGATTACCTCTACTTCTACTCTGGATCTGGGTAGGAACACAGACACATGCTCTTTCTTTTAATAATTTATGGTTAACTTCATCTCCAGAGGCCATCAGTGCATCAACAGTGTGTGTCTGTGTGCGTGTCAGGTGCTGGTCCTACCTGGGTTTTCAGAGTCGAAGACAGGCAGTTTCTCTGAGGAAAAACGGCTGTCTGTACATGGACACAGTGCAGCACGAGGTTCTCCACGCCCTGGGATTCCACCACGAGCACGTTCGCTCCGACAGAGACAGATACGTCAGAATCCTCACGGAGAACATTCAGTCAGGTCAGCTCAACCATACAAAAACACTTTGTGCAATGATGAGAACCATTGCAGGGACAAGTTTATAGATGAGAGAGTCACAGATCACTTGAATAAGACTACAGCTAACGTACACCATCTGTGACTCATGAGTCCACACAAACGTTTGTTCTTCTACATCTTATTGATGTTGAGATACTTCACTGGACGCGTTTTTTACATTTTGGTCTTTGTGTAGGAACAGAACACAACTTTCAAAAGGTGGCCACTAACAACCTGGGTACTCCCTACGACTTCACATCTGTCATGCATTACAGCAAGTGAGTGTTTACGTGTGTGTTTTCTGACGTGAATATCATCATCGATTATGTTGCTCGACTTTAAACCATATCATCTTCAAAGGGTCAACCAACAAAAATATTGTTTCTTCCTAAAGATACGCCTTCTCCAAAAACGGAAAGCCAACCATCGTCGATAAAAGAGATCGTAGCCGTCACATGAGATACAACAAAGTGATGACTTCCAATGACATTAACCGTGTCAAACGGCTTTACAAGTGTTACTGTGAGTGAACATTTACACTACATTATATATTATATAAATTATAAGTCAAGGAACATGAGATATATTGTGCTTCTTTTGAATTTTCTCTGTGTTTAATCTCTTTTTCCTCAACCAGAACTTCAATGACGGAAGAGAGCAGTCGACCTCCAGATCCAGATCCAGTCTTGGCCCGTGATGATTACACCTAAGCTACAGAAACTTGTCTTGAACATAGAAATGTGCTAATTCGATGTAGAGATCTGAAGTGCTGCCCGTCTTACAGAGTATCCACGATGCTGTAAAATTTGCGGCTTGCCAGAGAGGCTCATGAAGGTCGTGAGAAATAAATTTCTGTGTCGGGACTTAGTGGAGCAGCTTTGTTTCAGACAGGCCAGTCTGCAGGGTCACCTGCTGGAGGTCACTGATGTTCCAGCTCTTTCTGCTGAAGGTGAACTAGTAACCTTTAAAGGGATTGTTCTGCCTTTTTTTTTGCTTCCAATCATTTACTAACTTCTGAAATATAAACTTAAGATTTGGTGATTTAAAACTTTACTGAAAGGGCTCACAAGTTAAAGTAAGCATTACCCTGAATGTCCCTTAAGGAGACATTAAAGATTACAAAATGAAGGTTTACTACTACCCTCAAAGTACAAATGCTCTTTACCACTGCTCAATGTGTGCAGGTTTGATGCAATATGTTCAATCAATTAATTATCAGGGCAACTTGGGCCAATTTGGTTTGGGTGTTTCTTTTGCTTTTCCTGAAGATCTTTCCATAATCAAGAACTTACTGTGTTCATTCCTTCAGTGGAGTGAGACGTTTGTTCAATAAAATCAACCCAAAAAAAATAAAAGAACGGTTGTGATGTCATATTTTCACCTATAGGAGGCAGTACGCTCCATCGTTTCTCCCTTACACTCATCACTGTAAACCTGAGTCAGTCCTTTGTTTTCAGTGGATGTACAGTACTATTCTTCTGCAGACTCGCAAGGTAAATCACAATTTACCTGAATGATTGAAATGAAGTACCAGTACCTACACTGAAAAAAAAAGAGGTAGAGCTCATTTTTAAGCGTAAAAAAAAAGAGCACAAACCAGAAAGTCTTAAAACTGTAAATGTTTTCCTCACATTTCCAAAAATGACTTTGCAGTTTTATTCCCGGCATCACATGGACTCAGCCTCTGTCACCTGCAGGTTATAGACACGGCCGTGACTAACCGCTGTCAAGAATAGAAGCCACGAGCGCACGCTTTGACAGCGTTCTGTCACCTTGTCTATTTACGTACACTACACCATTTGAGTCATAGTCATTATTTAAATATGCAGCGAGATCACTGCTGTCTGCAGTTTAACTACCCCGTGCTCTTAATTTTCTCTTTGCAGGCTTCAGACAGATTTCTGCATATGAATTTGTCATCTGCTGCTTTGCTTTGAACACATGAATTCAAAGCATGTGCTGTGTTATCGTCACTCCTTTATCCCTTCAAATAAATGATCAGTGTTAATCAGCTGCCTGGTATATGATTACCATTGCAATGCAGCATAAAAGCTGCAGAATACTTTCATATGAATACATCAAGTATCAGACTCAGGAACAAACTCTAGTCCTGATCTCTGTTTTAGGCACGAGAAGAGAGATGGCTGGAACACAAGTGCAGGACAAACTGGCAAAGGTTTTAAACATCCCCGAATGCTAAGGAAAGGAGCTTTAGCGCTTCCTTTCCTAGCTCCTTCAGCAGAGGATACTCGCCATAGCTTGTCATGTTAATATATGACAGGTGGATGAGCAACCATTCTTCATGTGACAATAACTTAATTTAACTTTTGTGTATATTCCTTGTCCATCTTCTGGATGTCATCGCTTCACCACAGCCTCGTGACTTTCCCATCGAGGTCGAGGAAAAGTGTTAAGGAAAGGACGTGGGAGGTAATCTCCTACATCCTTAGGAGCCCGGCATTGTTGGGAACGTCCAAGGGCATTTGGTGGACAGGTGGAGAATGGCAGGTTGGAGCCTGGAGGAGTGGTTGGAGGCAGGGACAGAGCAGCTGACTGTGCAAAATGAAAATATCTGAGGTGGAGAAGACATAGCTAGATTTTTTTCTGTCAAGATGACAAGCTCGTAGAAAGCCAAATATTCTCTAACTTCATCATCCAACTGGTAGCGGACATCAAGTTGCACGCACAGTCCTAGATCATTTCTGCAGCTTTGTCCCTCGCCGCTCTCTCTCTTCCTCTCCGCTGTTTATTTGACTGAAGTGACTCATCACTCGGCAGCGCTGGGACTCGTCTCCCATCGTTTCCCTGGCAAAAACTAAAATTAGGCGAAATTTTAGCGCCAGCAGAAAGTGGCTCTCCACAGAAAGCTTTATTTTGAGAGGCATCCCTCTCATCTAATGTGCTGCAGGCATTCGCACACTCACATATGGGTACAAATGTGTGCAGACAAACACCAGTAATCCCTACAGTGTCTGACTGCGTGTGTGTGTGTGTGAAACTGGGCAAGAGGTGGAAGATTTTACAGCCTTTAGTCTCCTGGTTAGTTGATTAATTATTACATAAATACACGTGATGTGATCGACGATCACATGGGCAGCGCTGTTTTAATATCAAGAAAGGCAGATTGTGTTTGCTGCACACAAATGTCTCATTGATCTGATGACGTACGGTCATAAATCGTCCATAAATAAAGCATTAAGCTGCTGATATTCTACTCTGTTGTATCATCATGATTAATTACATAGCAGCTATTTCTAAAATATTTTCATAATAATCTCATAATCAAGTCACTTCACCACGTCCTCCCATAGTCTAGAACTCCTGATGACTTCAAACATTTTATTAGCATTCAGCAACAACATGCTGCATCCCATGAGCGTCCCTCCACGTGTGCTGGGGGTCGTACTGCATGTCGGAGCTGATATAGAAGAAGATACACGTAACAAAAAAAATACATATTTCAATGGAGAACTGGGACTTGATGGGATTTTTTGAGAGAGTTGCAGAATATAAATGTTGTTTGAAGCATCTCGGCTGCTCTCGGGTCAGTCCGACGCTCTTGTTTAATTTGTATCCAGGTTTCAGGAGGCGGGAATGTGTCCGTAGGCGAGTGGGCGGCAGAATAAAAAAAAAAAAACACCTTTCTTCCTTGTCAAACAGTGACCTTTAAGGTGACGGATGGGCGTGGAGGTATGATTTATACAGAACTCCCTGTGTGTGTGTGTGTGTGTGTGTGTGTGAAGGATAGCAGATAGGAAGAAAGATCTCTCTCACAAACACACAGACACACACTCATTTGTGTGTGGAGGAGTAAAGATGAGCGGCTGGTATCTTAGCAACAGCACGTTAACGGAGGAGAGGGGAGAATGCGTCGGTGAAGGTGGATGCTATACCGAACTACTGATATTCTGCACACACACACACTCGCTTGTCCTGTGTTAAATTAAAACTATTTGAAAGAAATGTTCGGCAGAAGTCGAACGCACGGCCTGGTTCAGCGTATTTGTCGACTGGAGGACCGTCCGTGCCCGGTTCAGACGGGGTAGCTCGACCGTGGCGATGGAAAACCGGGCGTATTCGAGGATAGAAAGTTTCACGTAAATGATCAGCGAGGAGTCGAGTTTTTATTCTATTGTCCGTGACATCACAACATTAGATGGCAGCTTTTCTGTTAAATGTCCTGATTCGTGTTGTTTGACATGTCTTGTCTAAAGAGCTGGGCTGTGTCTTATTTTGGTTTTTACGTTGTTTGACATGCGAGGTGCAGCACATCTCTGCTGTTGCTCTCAGTAGGTTTATTGCTCAGTTGCTTCTTTTGTATTTTGTTGTACTCTCTGTGCCTTCCTGAGAGAAATGTGACTCATTACAAGAGCCGTCCAAGAGTTTGGGTAGTTGAATTAATAGCGTGAGTTTCTGTTGGGATTTCTTCTAGGATAGGCGTCTTTTCCTCAGTAAGGGAGGAATCCTGTGTCAGCATAATGACTGAACTTCAGTTAAACTCATAATCATGTAGGAAACTATAAAAGTGTTCACTTCTTTCCAGCTTTGTCAGACTCTGGACCTCTGACCTTCAGCTCACTCGTACATGATACAACTATATGTTCAAATTGTCTCTTTAACTGGTTTTATTCTTAATCGGGGACAATATCAGTTAATTTAATCCCTCACTGGTATTTCCTCCACACAGGGTGACCAGGAACACGAGGGATGGCACCCAGCGGCTGAACTGCTGCACTGGAAAGGTACAAGCAAACAAATCTGGATGGGGACAGGTGGAATAAAGTCAGGAGAGGTCCAAGAAATCAAAGCAGTAGTCTAAACCAGACGAACAAAACTCAAAGATGGCTGGAACACTTGAACGTAGAACGAAGACAAACTGACACTGAAACCGAGGGACTAAAGGACCGGGAACTAAATGCAAAGACACAGGTGAAACTAATGACGGACAGGTGAAACTAATCAGGCTGGAACAGGTAATCAAAACTGGCAGGAAACTCAACAACAGCAGGAAATACCTAAAAAATGGACATGGTAGTTTGTTGCTCAAGCTCCTGGACAGCAGGAGCTGTCAGGAAGTTATCTTCATCTAAACTTTAAAGATAAGACAATGAGTTTCATTTAGGTTTAAAATAAAGGCCTCACAACACCCAGGTTGGGTACCAGTATTCAGTACCCCCGCTTTGTCCCCTCTGTAACGGGTGTAATTAGAACCCAAATGCAGCACACGCAGGAAACAGTCTCTCTGGGCACAGGGAAAGTCCAGGGGCTTAGGCTGGGAACACCAGTCCAGCAAGCAGGTAGGCAGGAGTTGAGGCAGACGTACCAGGAGAAAGCCACCAGTAGCTGGGCCGACACCAGCTGGCAGAATCCAGAGGGATCAGAAGCTCGTGGTCGAAGACGGAAGGCAGGGTCGGTTACCGGGAGTACAGCAAACAGGTTAGTCCAAGGCAGGCAGAGTCGGCAGCAGGAGATCAGTCCGGAGAAGAGTGCTGGAAAGTCTTGCGTGAGCATAGAGAACAATCTGGCAGAGAGTGAGTGAGCTGGGAGAGCTTAAATCCTAGCTTGATTGGTGATGGGAAGCAGGTGAGTCAAGCAGGTGAGGGGAGTAGGTCTGATGAGGAGGGCGTGGCTGGCAGGTGAGTGGAGAGGGAATGGAAAATTACTGAGAGGCAGGTGAAAGGGGAGCAGACTGTGACACCCTCAAACTCTGTTAATCTCCGCTTGCAGTTGGCCCACACAGCCAGAAGGTCCAGGGTTTGAATCTCAGCCATTCCAGGTCCCATTTGCACCTCAGCTGGGTGCTCCACATGTGTGTTATGGTTAGCACTTGCACCTAAGTCATTATTTTGGGCTGAATGATGAAGCAGCAGGCCACCGCTCTGAGTCTTGACACCTTTGTTCCTATCCACGTCAGCCAAATAACAAATCTGATTGGCCCCTGTTCACTCAGATGCATTGACTCCCTTCATCCATCCCCACTGACCCTCTGATCATCATCAGAGTGCATTCATGACTCTGACCAACCTTCAAGCCCTGATAATCGACTCCTTGTATCTCTGCTCTCGACCCTTAATGATCCAACGCAGCTTTGCAAAACACGCTGTCGTTTCTGGAAGTTCAGTTAAAATTTGCGCTGCATTTGATCATCACGGGACACAGTTTGCTGCTTGTTACCACTGTCCGGGTTGAAAACCCCCCAAAAAATGGGTCACGTGATTGACGTTGAAGCTCACCATAACCACGAGAACATAATCATAAATATTCAATGCATTCATGGAAATCATAGAAAAAGGTTCAACTGTGACTGAAATGAGCGTTTTTTAAAACTTTTAATGTTCTGTCAGACACCAAGCTTTTTCGACTCCTTGTATTTAAGTTTTTTGTACAAATTTAACAAAGTCTTTGTGCAAAATGAATTTAATTATCTGCTGGATCTAGCCAAACATAGAGACATGAGCGAGAGTGTGGCATTGAGCTTCTAATTAAACTCAAAATGCTGAATTTCTTACCTTCATTTTTCAGTGAGTTTGCAAGTGTAAGTGAACTCTTCCCGGCTGATTCCTTGCACTGACCGGCCAGCATCAGTTTGATATTTCTGCACACCGGTTTGTCTGCGGTCGGAAATCACACGCAGAGCTCCAGCTGCTATTGAAAATTGAGTACAACAACCTTTTTTTTGTCTTGGCTGCTTCCCCATCGTCCTCCAAACCTCTACCTTTTCAGCCCATCTTGTTTCGATGAGGCCGCTTTACCTCGCTGTCTGTCTCACTTTCTCCATCTCACACCCTCGTACGTGCACACACACACACACACACACACACACACACGCTTCTCTGAGGTGTTTCTATCTTTTCGGGGTGTGAATGGGATTGGGATCACAAGGGACCAGAAAAGCACGGATGATGGATGAGCGGACATATAGGGAGGTTGCAGGGATGGATGGACTGAAAGAGAAGGGTGCCATGAGAGTCAGAGGGGGGGTGTTGAAGCTGAGAAGACATCTGTAACAAGATGGATGGAGTAGAGTGATGGAGATAAAGAAACAGAGAGAGAGAAGAGGTTGTGTCATCGGCACCTGAGCTTGATAAAACAGATGGAAGATGGAGGAAAGAACAAGTAGAAAGGTGGAGGAACACAAAGAAAAGCGGATGCAGGTTTGCATTCGTGAGTTAACATGTTTACATGACAGCCGTACTCAGGGTGAACTCACCTGTTCAGATGATGAAGTTATGCAGAATTAAGAGCGTGGACGACAGCTCTGATTGACAGGCTGGTGCCGTCACAAGAGACGGGACACACATCACGACTCTGAGCTTCACGACGGCTCTTCAGAAACCCGTGGGTGACTTCACAGAGACGACGTCTATGTTTTATTCAGGCTCTTCATTCAGTTGTGGCCCGTTTCACATCTGCAGGCAGCAGCACTCTCCCTCAACACTTTCTGTCCCCATTAGTCACTTTGACATAAAAACTTGAGGTCCAGGTTGGAAAATATCAAAGTTACCCTCTGATCAAATACATGCAGCTTCCGGAACCATTCATATAAAATGGCAATTGATCTTTGTAGCTCATAGTTTGGCGTATTGTGTGTGTGTTTTGTTAAAAAAACAAACCAAATGTAGCTCAGTAGCTGAAGTGTATTCATTTTCCCTTCGGGGAGTTGCAGGTGAATGCAAACAGTCCTCCACAAAGAGTAATTATCAGTCAGTCACAAGCTCAAGAAGCGGCGCCCCTCCTCCCAACTCTTCAAGTGGATCCATCTATTGATGTAATGTCAGAGGTCAAGTGGGAAAGAACAAAAAATTCAAATCGAAAATCAACTGAAATGGATAAAGGACAGAATGAGGTGAAAGGGTGCAGCATGAAAGGTGAAGAGGAGAGAGAGAGAGAGAAAGAAAGCTGTCTCATAGCTGATGTTTTAACATATTTATTATGTAAAAATAATGTTCCAGAGTGCGACATGAAATCCTCCGGCTGCAGAGGTAGCATTAACTGTCCTTCGACCACAAATGAAGAAAGAGTGCGGACAGATGAGCAGCAGGGGCAAGAAGAGGAGGCAGCTGCAGAGGACGAGCGACATAACAACCTCACAGCAGGCGACACCGCCCTGATATCGCTTTATGCAACTCATACGTGTATATGTTGGAGAAAAATGGGTCCGGTCCAGACAAATATTGTTTCCAGTCTCAGACGAACAGAGGCTCCAAATCTCCGTGCTCACAAAGTCACCGGCACTTTGGAGACATCCCATCAATCCCTGAACAGTTTGAAGAGGAGCGGCTCAGATACAAGATGCCTTACAAACCATGCGCATGACTTAAAATACTGATATAATGATTTAATAAATATCTTAAAAGCTACAATCGTGTGCCAGAGGCTAAATCTCTACAAGACGCTGAGCCTCTCTACACCTGTAGGAGAAATACAGGATTTATTTTAGTATTTTTTGAACTCCGCTGGGAGATAGACGCCTGTTTTTTTTTATTCTGGAGGAAGAAAATTGATGTCTGATGCATCTGCTAACGGGGATGCAAGGAGGGGAAGAGGGGGGGAGTCGGTTAGGGAGGGAGGGATGGTGAGAGATGGAGGGTGAAGGACAGACTGTTAGCTCATGAAAAAAGATATATCAAAGTGAGGTAGGAAGGTGAGGAGGGAGGGAGGGTGAGAAACAGATGTGTTCAGAGAGGAAGAAGGTCCTTGGCACTGAGCAATATCTTTCTCCCACCGGGTGTCATTACAGCCTAAGAGCCTCTGATCAGAGGCTTTAAAGACTCCACGCGCTGCTCGGCCGGTCACGATCGCACCGCGGATGACACGAGTATTAAAAAACATCATTTTTGTTCCCTTTCCCGGCCTGCAACCTCACCAACATTCACCTCTTTGACATTTTTGTCTGCTGATACTTTAATGAGGGCACTGCTAAAAGATACGCTTCACAATTTCTCACTTAGTTTGGAAAAGAGTCGACAGCCATATTATGAGCTCCGAGAGGCGGGACTAAGGCAGTGTGGTGCTTCAGGCTAAAGGATGTCATTGTTTAGTACAATGTGCATCTGAGGCTGTTGTCATTCAGTTTTGCAGGTATTTCATAATAATACAAAGTATGGGACAAACTGAAATGTTGACCTAAAGATGCCGCTTTTATTGAGTTATTTCAATTCATCACACTGCAAGATGAGAAGTCATTCAAACTCCATCCATCTGTCTTCAATAACCTCTTATCCTCTTGTCAAAGTCACGAGGGGCTTGACCCGATCCCAAATTACACTGGGCAAAAGGTGATGTACACCCTGGACAAGTCGGCAGTTCATTAAAAGGCTGACAGCCATCCACACCAATAAACCTTTATTACCTGCATGTCTTTAGACCGAGGAAAGAAGAGAAGCTCATACGAGCACGATTCCCCCGTTGTCCTATAAACAGGATTTTTGGATGCCATGGTTACACCTTAAAGGTCCAGTGTGTAAGATTTCGGAGCATCTATTAGCCGGAAATCGTATGTTTGCATTAGTGTATAATCGCCCGTTGCGTTTTCGTTGGTGGTTCGATCACCTCGTCTGATGACCAAGTCCACTGGTCAGACCTGAGAACATTCCTGATTTCATTAGCTGTACAAATCTTAGTCGACTGTAACGGATGAGTCGTGCTTGTTTTATTCACTCACGTCAGCTCAATAACTTGAACCGACCTCTCAGGCATGGAGCACATTGATAAAACGACGCGAAAAAGAGGAGAAGAGCCGCTGTTTGTGTTGACGTGATTTGATAACCAACTAACTAGTTAACTAACAAACAGTCACCGCCTATAAAAGTTAACTTAGTCCCGCAATCGACTCCAGCGCTGCCCGGGCAGATAAACCGAGCGTGCTTGGTTGGTTGGTTGCAAAGAAAACCTGCAAGACTGAAAATGACTTGCCTTACCAGGTTGAACTTAACTTGGGGACTGCTTAACATGGAAACAATAATGCGAGCTCACTGTTTATTGTCCCGTGTGCCACAGGGAGCAAAGAGCAAATATTCACAGAGATCGGTGCTAATGTGTACCATTAGAGGACCTCCAGAGAAAAATGTTGTTTCAGCAAGTGCTCCAAAACGGTTGTGTGTATCTTCAAGAAACAGCCCTCTAATGGCCGTAGGGATGGGGAGACGTTTTGACACACCGTGGCAGGAAACTCACACACAGGTGTATTAACGATTCCTGCATTCCACTTAGGGTCGATCCTGCTGCTGTGCATGCTGGTTACTGGAACCGAGCCGTCGTTACTGTTATTAAATCCACTTGTGTGTTTTTTTTTTACTGCTGTGACAAGTCAAAGTGTCTGCTGTGCAACCAGACCATTATGGCTGCTCCCCAAAACAACACTGACTAAATCAGTGTTTCTCAGATGAGGGTAGTATATACCCATGGGGCTACTTTGGAGCGCTGAAGGGAAGTCGTAAGATGTTAATTTAAAATATAACAGTCATGCGTATTTCCTGAAAGTATTCCTGTTTTCTGTCAGCTGCCCTAAAATCCCACAGAAGAAGAAGAAGAAGAAGAAGAAGAAGAAGAAGAAGAAGGACAACAACAAACATAACAATATAATCATGCTCATGCTCGGGGATTGCGATGTGTTTGCTATGAAATTAGCGATGAATTCAAAACAAGGATAATGTGTTGCATCATCTGGTGCAGCACTGTATTTTTATAACTCACAGTGTTTCTTGTTCTGGGCTGAAAAAAGGTCCAGGGGATCAAACGGCCTCCACTCACCCATCTGTTCCAAACGTGATGGAGAAACTGACGCAAAAAATGCAAAACCCCTCGTCTAGAGTCAGCGTTTAGTCTGCCCTCTCTACTGTAAGAAGACCTGAAGTGTCTGTACATGTAAAAGTCTCTAAGGTAACAAAAACATAGTGGCTCCTATTTTCAGGTGATTAAAACATCATTATATTAATATTATATTTCAATCAACAGCTATTAACTCGCCAGATCTGACAAATTGGACCTTTAATCCATCTTTAGATCAGAAAATGCTTTTGACTTTTGATTTGGAAGATGCAGACAAACATGCTGACGTTTGAATACAGGTCATTTCATTTGCAGGGTTTACAGGCTGTCACATGTATGCATATAATCCAGGTAACAATTGGCAAATCAGTGTAGCAGCTTCTAAATCTATTTCACAGAGGAGGGGTCGATATAGGAAGCGCAAGCTGGTTTTCCTCCCTTTGCACGCACCATTAAATAAATTCTGCCTTGTTAACTATACATATGAGCAGAAATGCGACCGAGTAAACAACAATGCGAGCGGCACAGCATGCCTCGTTAAATCTGAACAAATCATCCACCCTGTGTGTGTGTGTTAGTGTGTGTTAGTGTGTGGCCATGCGTTTCCATAGCCAGATATGTGTGTGTGTGGGTGCCAGAGCGAGGATGAGGGGAGGTGGCTGGTGCTGACTCGATCCAGGGCTTGATCTGCAACACAGCCTGTCTGCTCACACAACACACACTCTATAATTGGACTCAGAGGAGCAAGGACATCCGCCCTCAGGCAGCGGATTATGCTGATATATGGCATATATTGCTACCCTAACATTCCTATCTCATATCTGACTCTACTGTGGGCCTGCGTTTAGTATACCTGCACGGTAAAATGAGGGGAGAGGAACGTTACAGCGCATCAGGGCCCCGCCTGACACGTCAATCTGGGATGTCAGCTTCAAGCCTGTTGTGTTTTATCTCCAGAAATATTTTAATATCAAACAATAGATCAAACTCCTCACACACACACACACACATTCAAAAGGCTTGATTTAGAACAGCTCATTCATCACAGGCAGGCAATTGATTATCCTTGTTCTTAAAGTCTGTGTAAAGCAATGACTGCGTCTATATACTGTACTGTAGCACTCTTTGTATTGTTGATAGTTTAACTTGGTACCAACGACCGGAACCAGAATTTACATCGTTGCATTGATATCTTTGATTTTTTTTTAATGGGTTTCCACCTTAAATCTAACTCTGTCTCTGCAGATAAAGCCTCCTTGGCTTTACAATCTTATGGAAGTTGAAAGATTGTGCTGTGAGCAAGTGGCAACCTCCAAGTGCCAAAACCTTTTATTCCCTGAGCGGCCACTTGAGACTGGCCACAGAACATTTCAACCTCCCCGTATTAAAATGTCCAACTTCACAGCAGAAAGAAACAACTGGTACAAAGACCGTTTTGGTCTCTAAGGCTAATTTCTTTCTTCATAACAACAGAATTTCATTTTAACGACCCATTATATTAGTAACACATAATACATAATGAACACTTTGACTGACAGACCACAAACATCTGTATTGTATTTAATTTAACTTTGTCAGCTTCATTTCTGCCTTTAACATCACCAGGGCCCGGTATGTCAAAACTGATCTGACAGGATTATCCTGGTCGGATTGGATTAAATCTAGATCTGATCTGAAATGAGCTCAGATCTTTATATTATGAAGCTCTAGAATCAAATCAAGTCCTATTTAGGCAGAAATCACCTTTCATTAACTGCGTTTGGCCTTCAATCAACACTAAGTTATTAAGACTTTACCTCCCACGCCACACAATCAGCTGGAACTGAACGTTAAGAAAACTGATCTTCAAACACTCAGCAGCCCCGTATGCACCAAGAGATTGCAGAGTGTATCAAACACACACACTCACAAACACACCCTGGACCATCCACAAACTATTCATCTCGTTCTTCAACATGCTAACTGCCTCAAATACAGTAAGAACTCAAACATCACGTACCACGCCTCTATGATTGTTGGCCTCAACCTCTCGGACTTCAACACTCATCCTTCATACTGGTCATAGATTCAGGTCCCTGGCCTGTAAACAAGGAGGAGGAGATTTGCCCCTTCTGTGCAGAGATCTGTAAGGACACGTGCAGTATTTAATGTTTATCTTTGTGTTCTGGTGTTCCAGGCTTTGTGCAGACCGCGGCAACACATTTCTCTGTAAGGACAATAAAAGCATCTATCAATCTATTTCTAAAGCATCACAGACCCAAAATTAGATTCCATTCAACGCATCTCATATATTATGAACAAATTAGACTGTGTGCCCTGCAGCTCACGGCACAAAGCGAACACACCAGGTGTTTGATGTGTGAACAGCTTGCTCTCCATCATATCCGGGCTTTCGCTTAGAATTCAACTCATGTGGTTGTTTTTATGCGTCGTCTTAGCATGAATAGTTTTGTGCGTGCGCGTGTGTGTGTGTGGGTTGTGGTTGAGTAGCTTTGCTCAGTATTCATGCTTTGTTATGGGATGCAGAGCGTTGCCATAGAAGGGAGCACAATTCATTTGAGCTCATTATGTAGCCGAGGTGAGCTGGCTGTGAAGCTGCCATTAGCAGAGTCTCAGACGGAGGTAATGAGAAGAGTTTCTTCTCTGCAGAGCTCTTTAAAACCGGACGGGCGGCGTTGAAGGCTTACCTTGGGTCCAAACTGATTTGTGCAGTGTAGATTTAAAGACATATAAATCCACAGAAGTTCTGACGTCTGGTCCCTAAAGCAAGAAAAAAAGACAAACTCACTGAAGTATTGTGCATTTCTCTGCCAATTTTATTCTTTTATTATACCTCATTAACTGGTGAAGCATCAACCACCGAAGGTGAAAGGTACTCGAGTATTTCTGTCTGTAATACTTACAAACTCTGGTATAAGTTGAGATATCTTAGTTTTGAATGACATGTACAGCATATTATTGTTAAGCAACAGAATCAAGATATATCAGGGAGTTTTAAAAAGTCTAAAGTATTGATAAAGATTATTGACGATCAGCTCAACCTAAATGTTCTCAAAAGTTACCTGCTGTGTTGCCATATCGTGGTCTTCGATGTCTCCAGGATCAGACATACGTCACCTTTAAGTTAAAAAAATGTTTTAATGCATTTTCTTCTTTTTTATGTTGGAGCCCCACCGAGCTCGACTCCGTCACTTTGTTCCGTTTTCCGACTTCAAACCTCGCCAGGGGTTTTCAGAAGCGGAGCGTTGTGCCCGCCAGACTTTGTTCCCTCAGAGTTGGTCATTTCTCCTCGGTCTACGCTGCTTCTAAAAATGATTCTGCATTTGCAGGTATGCTACGTAATTGTTTCCCTTCAGGCTGTTCTTACAATCTGAAGCAATCGAATGGATTCAGGCCAATAATGTCTTTAAGACCTCCTTCAGAGATGCTTTATGACACGTGAAAACTATGAATAATAACAATGTAATTGAATGTACACCTGTGTTTCTATATTGGCTTCCAAACCACAGCAAAAACAAAAATAGTTTTCCAGTGTGAACGTCTGCTCAAACATCCGAGTGAAGCACAGAGAAGAAAA
This sequence comes from Nibea albiflora, assembly GCA_014281875.1. Taxonomy (NCBI): domain Eukaryota; kingdom Metazoa; phylum Chordata; class Actinopteri; family Sciaenidae; genus Nibea; species Nibea albiflora. The sequence goes on along the minus strand of CM024795.1, from coordinate 3,984,275 downwards.
ACACATTTCTGAGCGGAAAGGATCAGAAGATTTCTCACCATCATTTCCACAACAGCAGCGCTGGGTTTTTCAGATTTTCAGGGATCTAATAAACATCTGGATCCGGAGTCACGAGTACACGGGGGCTTCTTTCTAAATCACGCTGGGATAAATCTATCCGACACAGTTTGCACCTCCACAGGGGTGAAGAAACAGGACCAGAAGGCAGCGCGGCTACAGTCCATCCGTCCTCTGCTGTCGATACTGCGTGACCTCTCCGGTGACATTTGAGTCACTTGAACAAAGAAAGCACGTGGACGAGAGTCTCATTTTCAGCCTCACCTGGAACTTATTTTCGCCTTCTCAATATACAGCTGTGTTCAGGTTGACTACAAGAGATCACACCTGGCTTTATCTAATGATGTGGAAGCAGATTAAGGGAAATAAATTAAAAAATAACACTTGACTTCATCATTGAATAAATTCTGGAATTAGTGATCCCCGCAGACGGGTGATAAGAAGCCGTGTCAAAGATGCCTGGAGTGAAGATTTTCTCTAATTTCACAGCAGGTGTTTTGCATTTGACAGCTAATTGGAAACACCTGCTTTGATATTCCTGACTGGGGTGCAAGTGCAACAATGACTCCTCTGCCGTGCCTGATTTATAGTTGATTTAATCTTTAATGAAGGACTCTGCTGCAAGAATCGCCGGTTTTGTGTTTGTGCGCTTATCCGTAAAGATCAATTTAGATGCCTGAGAGTCTTGATGACCAGCCCAGTCGATAGTTTTCTGGTCCAGGAGCTGAGACTCAGCAGCTTTAGGTGCTCCTGTCAGTTCTGATCAGTGCGGTGGAGCAGAACGCAGGCGAACAGGGCAGCAACATGCCACAAGGGTTACTGCAGTATCAGGAAAACCAATATCTGTCCTTGCTAAGTCTCAGCTTGAGCATATATTGCTGCTCTCCAGGGAAAGCCTTTTAACTCTAGTTTGGGTTGTATTCACGTGATATCAGCTCAGGTTGTGCTCTGCTACGGGTTGAAAAAGCAATATGGTGGTCTTTAACAAGTCTAAGCCTGTCTGTTCTGTCTCTTCATAACCATTTTTCCTTGACCTTGATGGAAAACATTATCAGGTCAAGGAATGATGTGAAGAATTCATAAGGACAGCCGTGGTGCTGTATTCGCCTGCGCTTGAATGTAATTTGACATGTTGGTCTGCTGCAGTGAAACTACACTGTTCTAAAGCAGGACCACACTAAGCGCATACTAGAACCTTCACCTAGTGTGTTTTTACTGTGTTGTTTCAGGCTATGCACACCTGGACAACCCCGTGCAAACTGCTGATGATCTCTTGTTGGTTGATGCGGTATTGATGGTTTGTTTTCATGGTCGAAGGGGGCTACAGGGACTACAGTGAGATGTTACCTCCTCTGCATTCATCAAAGATAGTCCAGTGTACTGTATGCAGACAGGAAGCATCGAAGCACCTTAGAGAGTAGAGAATTCGACCAGCTCAGCTGCCACATAGATGATTTGGGGTCATTTCACCCAGTTAGGAGCATTCCTAATGTAGAAAATCACCAGAGAGATGTGTCGGGGTCAGTGTCTGTGTTTCTGTCTCCTCTTGTGCCTTAGATTGGAAGACCATTAAATATGATACAGGCATGATTTTGTAAGATGAAACAGCTCTTATATGTGATGGAGCCAGGGTACCGGTTCCCTTTGCTCCCAGTCTTTGTGAGCTGCTTCTGTATTGACAGCACAGATATGAAACTGATCTTTTCCCCAAACTCCTCGTAATAAATCACGGTTCCCAAAATAATGGTCGAAGTATTGACTCTAACTTCAGGGAAGCTGAGTTAGTTCTATGAAAAATATATTTGTTTCCAAAATGTGGAAATCATCTTCATGAAGAAAAAAAATATAAAAACTGTTCACGTCTTTGCTGAGACTCAGCGGCAGTATTTAACCGTGTTTATACAATCTGGGATGTTCTTCTATTCTGGCAAAGTGAAGCGGCGCTCAGATGCTCCATGTGCTGTGCAGAGTTTGAGGCGATCTGTCTTTGTTACCATTATTTCACATGGTAACATGTTGGCAGTGAGCCAGCCTATCGCAGAGCCTCTGGAGAACAGCGTGGGAGCTCTGCCTTTACTCAATAACAGCAGAGACGTGCACACTCCACTGACCTTGAGAAAACGAGTGTATTTTTCTCTCCTCTCCTCTTCTCTTCTCTTTTTCGACTTGTATCCACGTTGCACATTTTCATGCAGAGTCCCGCTTGTTTGCTTTCATTTTAAACGCGGTGCTGACTTCCCTCTATGGGACAAAAAATGGGAAAGTGAAAGTGTATTTTAGTCAGCAGGGAATTGACCATTCACTGAATCCCTTCCCCAAACAGCCATTGTCCAGTCGTAGCTTATCACCATTAGCCAGGTATAGCAGGTTCGTCGAGGGTTTGGTGCCAACAAGCTTAAAGCAACGTTGTGTGGAAATTGGTATTTTTGTGATTTAGCACCCACAATACTACTGTCACAAATATGAACAACTCTACATGTGTATTTGTTATGATTATATTTGACAACAGCCAGATTTACTCTTATCTGGTGGCTTCTGCTCGGTCGCTCTCTCCTTTTATGTCCTTAGCTTCACCTGCCAACGTCTTTTTGAGCCCAGCTGTAGCTCTGGGATGACACCTAAACATCCAAAACACTTCCCAGGTGCCCTCAGCTCACAACCTGGCTACCGAACTGAGCTAACGTTAGCTAACAGCAGCTGCAGTTGGCAGCAGTTTACTTCACTGTCCATCAGGAAACTCCGTAAATCACAGAGAGTTGAGGCGGAGCAGATGGAGGACATCACACTGAAAACCAGAAAACATTTTCTCCATAAAATATGATCCAGTTTCACCAAAATCAGTGAAATAGTCGGTGGTGTGTGACTTAGTAAAGCCGTAAAGCGTTAAGTAGAACAACCAACCAGCCAAAATATCTATATCCATATGGGGGTGACCAGAAGTCATTTTAGGCTGAAATTGATGTGGATTGATCAGTAGCAGTTCTATTAGAAAACTATTTACAGAACCGCTTGAGAAATGAGCTTTCAACTATTTACAGAGCCAAAGTTTACCACCGGGCCGTGGACTGGTACCGGCCGGTGGGTCATTTGGTATCGGGCCACACAGAAAAGTATATATATATATTCTCTCCCAATTACATTCCTCTGTGCCTCTTGACACAGCTTAAGACAGGTCAAGTTGCTCGTCTCGGTCACCCCAGTCAAGCCCTCAAAACTAGAATTAAAAATAAAATGAGTGGCGCAAAAAAGGTTGGGGACCGCTGGCCTACATAATCCGTACCAGGAGCTCATTTCAGCTGTAGAGTCGTCATGCTGAACAGGAAGAAGAAGAAGAAGAAGAAGAAGAAGAAGAAGAAGAAGAGGTACACACACGCACACACAGAAGGGGAGAGTCAGAGCATCCATGTTGTACATTTTCCTCAAGTCTGGGTGAAGTCACGTCTCTCACGGCAGCAGCAGCTCCACGGCTTTAAAAGGGACATTGCTGATGTTCGCTGCTAGTTACAGGTGAGCGGCCTGCGTTCAGATAAATTCACTCGAGTTTCATTTATCCAAATCATCATCATATTCTTTGAAAATACCACCAGTAAACCATAAAAATAAACCTTTGTGTTGACTGTTGAAGTAACTGATATATTTCTACAGTAAACATCTGAATGTTATGTTAGAAAGGAGAAAGACTTCTTATAATACCGCACTAAAATATTGTGACTATGTTGCAATACATGTAAAAAATACTACTACTTCATTTCAGCATCTTAGATAATGAACTGGTGCTAATATTTTATATACCAATGAATATTCAGGACCTGTTTTAACTCACAGAGCTTACATTAGCATAAAAAGCTTCGCAGGTACAGCTAATAAGACAACATTATTCATCTAAGCAAACTTTATGATGCCCAACTAAATTTAAGGTGCTGCATTTTCTCCGCCAATGTGAAATCAAGGACCTGACCTCACTCAATATTTTAAATAAAATAAATAATCTAATATAAACTGTAAATAGAGTGACTGGAAAACACAAAATGTGTAGCAACGGTATCTAACGGGAGGCGGCGGGGCTTAGCCAAGGGTCAGTCGACGCATTGGAAATCCATCTCATTAGCTCTGAACAATACTCGATAGCATACTTACTGATTATCCAGTAATTGTCACAAATTGAAGCAAATGTGATAAAGTGTGATGCACTGCAGGCAGACGATGTGTTTTGGCTCTGTGGTAATAAGTTTTTAAGGAGAGAGGGAGATGACACAAGAGGAGCCGCGGTGTTACAGTTTGTTGATGTTCATTATCGCTTGCAGCTAGCGGTAATCATTCAGGCTATCATTCGCACAGCCCTTGGGGACATCCGTTAAGTGTGTTGGGGCATAATTGTCTCACATGGGACAAAACATCCTATCCTGTTTACATCTGACTGTATCTATTTTTAGTAACTCTATGTGTATTTAAAGGACAGTTGCAGAGAGTCACCAAATTTACAACGCTTTTAGCCAAATCATTGTTGTATTCATATATTTCCAAACAGTGCCAATATTAACAGCACTCTTGTAGTCAGCTAATCGCTTCCCTATAGTGTCAACAATGTGCAACACAAGTTCTCATTAGCCTAGAAATTAATCCTCTGACGTCAACAAATGACCAGCACCCACTACAGCGCGAGTCCAGTCCTACGCTAATGCTACCAAAATACTATGTGAGCTTATAGCTTGCAAATGACTTCACGGCTAACGTTATCTATGATAAAATGGCGTAGGTGTTAATTTTAGCCACCAATAAATGATGTAACAGCAAAGCAAAGGTTTGTTTTCTACGACCTAAGAGCGACGCAAGGCCTAGCTAACTAGCTAGCTGTAACTGAAGCTGAGCTAAGATTGGTTGGCTGTGGCTCGGCTGCCTTGCATGGGTCTGGTGTTGGTTGCTTCATGGTCACTAAGGTGATTTGCAAATGGCAAGCATTCAGTGTTCAGTCTCTTAGTACGTAGGCACAAGCGAGCATCAATCTGTGTATCGGCTAACTGTGCAAGTAACAGCCAGACAACTGTCATCTGGATGTTAAAGAACCTCTAAAAACCCTTACAGGTGAATTCTGTTTACATTTTGTGCATGTGTGCACATGCTGAGACATTAACAGTTTAAATGCATGTTGAAGTTCCTTATTAAACTCTGTACAACATCACACATTTTGTTAAAATCCACCGTATGGAAAGAATGTGTTAAACTACTGTACTAAAGTGGCTCATTGCTAACAGCAGGTATTAATAGCCCTTAATTCCCTTATGTCTAGTCACATTGCGACTGTTTCTTGCTCCAGAGGGAACAGGCTGTTGCAGAGAGTGTTGAACTAAATGTAGCTGGATATAAGCTGCCCTTTATTATCACAAGTAATTAACAAATTTACAAGTACAACCCTGTCACACATGCTTCTGGTCAGAAAAGGATTTGCAGTCGTAAATCACATACCTTTAGGTAGCAGTAAACAGGATGACTAATCCACAGTCACACAGCTTTTACACCAGTTAAATATGTAAAAATGTAGCATGAATTATTGATGAGTAGTGTCAGTACAATCAAAGAAGCGCTACCACATACGAGTATATCACATATCGTTCTCTCAGCAGGCCACACCTGTCAAACAGGTGTAGTTAACAACATGAGATGCTCCGGTGCCAGGGCCTTGTTATGGTTTACTGATCGGGACCTTGTCTTCCAACAGTATGCTCAGGCTAAGATGACCTTGTGTGCAATATTCCGTGTCAGAGTAGGCGATTAAATAAGTGATATATTCCTGCTGTGTCACGCCAGGGAGACATCTCTTGCCTTCTTTCACGATGTGCTTGATGTCAGTGGGAAGAAGATGCATGGGAAGGATGTCAGGGAACAACAAGGTAAATAAAACATGGTGGTGTGCATGATACCGGTTGTCTCATGTTTGGAAATGTCTAAAACAGGAAAGGAAAAGTCGCTTTGCCATGTCTAAAGTTGTTCACGGACGAGTGGTCAAAGTTGGTCAATTGAATTTGTCATGGAAGGCAAAGAACATGTTATATATGTTGTTAGATCTCTGTTTTTGCTGGGATATCATGAAATGCCTGTTGTCTTCCCCACCTGACTTGATGTCCTACGCCAGATCGGGCTGATCTCAGCATCGTCTCAGCTCAGCGTAAAGCCTAAGATGTGTTTCGCCCTTTGAAAATGGCAGATCCAGAAGGTGGCCATGGCCATAAAGGTCATCCCCAGCATGAACTTTCAATGGTTACTTTTATTGTTTTGTGCTAGTCCCCATTTCCCTGAGTCTATACAGTGGAGGTGGCAAGAGTAAAGTTAGCACGGCCAATAGAGTCCCAATGGCCACGTCGACAGGGGATACACCAGGCTGATGTACATATATTGGATTCTTCTTTTAAGCCTCAGCCTAACAGCAGAAGCGTCCTGCGGAGACAACACGACTGGTCTATTTTTGATGGAAGCCACAGCCAGCCACATCAAGAGGCACAGAGCAGATCGAAGTGGAAGCGAGACAGACACAGAAACAGCACAGAACAAAACAAACCACCCTGTGCTGACTCTGAATCACGAAAACCACAACAAAAAGGAAACAATCTAACTGTGTAACCTATTTATTCAGGCATAGAATCAAAGACAGACCAAGTCTGAGCCGAGCTAACAAAATCTGGTGGGCAAAATGCTTCTGGTGCACGTTAGATGGTTCAAAACAGCGTTGAGGATATGAGCCCTGCCCGGTGGAATCAAGGTTTGTCAACAGTATCTTTATCCTGACAGCTCGAGGTAAACTATTGTACTATATAGCTCTCGGTGTTGGAGCCTCTGTAGACTGAGAATGGTCCATGAAGACGAACATCTCGATTGAGTCCACGGTTTACGGACTGTGTTTTTGTCAGCTTTGAGCAGAAAGATCCGGTTCTCTGCATTCCTGAAGCACGAGGAAATCTTTGTGGACTTCAACGGACATTCATTGACATGAGAAGAATACAAGAAAATGAAACAATGCTCTGAGGCTGTACTGTATAGTCATAATTTAATTCAAGCACCAAATAATAACTGAAGTTATCCCATGGCTCTTCCAACAGTCAGTCCTGAATAAATACCTGATAGCATTTTCATGCGCTGTATTTTATTGTATTCTCCTCTGTTCTCAATGTATTCATACTCATCCCTTTCCATCTGCAGGAGCTTTGACACCTACATCTGATAAAACCCGGTGCAGTCTGCCTTTAAAGTGCTCCATTTTAAACAATTTTACATGCATATCATTATCTTTTATGAAACAGTCAGCAGCAGCCCGGCGCCGAGCTTCTTCCAGCCGTTTAGAGTGGCTCCAGGCCACGAAACCCCCGTGCCACCCCCATCTTCTCTAACCTCGATGTGATGTGAGAGCATCTATCGGCCTGCGAGGGGATAAAGTTCCCGCCGCTTCTCCATCTCCCCCCATCGTCGCCTGATCATCCAGGGAGAAACAACACGAGATAGGCTTGACAAGGAACCCCAGGGAAATATCAGGATCCAACCTGCGAAGGAAAAAAAAGTCTGAGTGATGAAAACAGAGAGGGGGAGAAAGACGAGATGAGAAGCCAGAGAGAAGAGAGGGAAGGAAGGTGTCAGATAAGAGGACGAAAATGAGGTTCAAGGAGGAATGAGGGAGTAAAGGGAAAGAGGGAGGGGAGGAGGAGAAGAAGAAGGGTAGGAGGAGGGGAAGGAGGAGAGGCGAGCGGTGATGGTGAAGCAGAGAAATTGCATTTTGATGGAGGCAAATTGAATCAGCTCTGCAATGGAGGCCTCAAGGCAGAAAGACAGATTGAGACGGTCATGTCAGCAGAGATTACTGCCACCTGTGTGTGTGTGTGTGTGCGATGATTACCTGCCGTCACCATCTTCGAGGCTCACACAAAGATATTTGCGCTCAGACTATGACAGCCACCAATCTCTAAGATGAAGGGACATGAAAACACACACACACACACACACACACAAAGGTTTATCGTCTGGATTTTCGCCTGAAACGCCGTCGACGTGTGCTAACGGGATTATGGCGACCAGCGGAAACGTGGAGCCGACACATGAGCACTCACAGCTCTGAATCTGACAGAGCCAAAGTCAGAAATTCAAAGCAGCAGAACTCACAAGATCATGAGAGAATCCGTCTTACCAGGCTGCCACGTCGCCATGTTGGTAGTCTTGCCTCTACCGCCTCCCAATTAATCTAAAAATCTGCAAATCTGTGGATCATCTGCAGACCTGAGGCGGGCTGAGTGACGCAAACAAGCCACCTACCTGTCAATCAAAGCGTTCTTAATATAACAGGTGAGTTGTATATAAATTCACCCTCAGTACAGTTTTCTTGAACGGGGAAATTAGCTACATTAGCTACACAAATTGTTTTTTGTACCAGGCTGTAACATGTTTATTTCTGCTGTCTAACATGGGGACTTATGGAGACTGACTCACTTCTGCAGCCAGCCTCAAGTGGACGTTTGAGGAACTGCAGTTTTTGGCTCTTCCGTATTGGCTTCACTCCCTACCCATGGAGGTTGCAGCTTGGTTCAGATAAAGATGGCTTGTTTGAGCGCCATGCCATCATTCAGTCTGTCTCAGGTCCGCCGATGATCCACGTCGGTTTTTAGAACGAGTGAGTAATACACAATTGTATCAATTATAATACAGATTAAATCAGATCATAGTGTCAGTAAATGAGCTGGTAGACCACAATGACTGAACCAAACATTTGTTCCATTTTCATTTTTATGTCAAACTGACCAGAACAACTCTCCTGAATGGAGGCATTGAAATAAAGACCAACCTGTTCGAGACTGAGGGAAAGTTTTATAAAATAAACGTCATTTTAATCTTCAGTCCAACACTTTTCATGAAGGATGGGGGTAGTCTACCCTTTGAAAGATTAATTATCCACCAAGTGGGTTATACTTGTTACACACACAGTTTCACATGGAGGCGTTTGGGTCTCCTTGTTACATGAACTTGGAGAATGACACAATGGTGACTCTACTCTGACTCCAACAGGTGACAGATCTGGATTTGGGCAGCCTCTTTCTTTTTATAGATGCTGGAGCGTCTATAACCAGGACACGGATGATTTGCCATTGTTGAGATTTCATACTTCTCCTCTATATGCCCCTTTTGTTGGGATGTGCAGATCCCACGTAAATGGGATGTAAAGATCAGACATATTGATTAAGAGACTGTTTTTGGATATGAGACAACCCTGTATCATGCAGGACGAGAGGCAACCCTAGCTGTGGCATGTTTTTATATAGATATAGACATTTCTAGGGTATTTTCTGCTTTATTAGATAGCTGACAGCTTGATAGATGGACAGGAAAAACAGCAGAGAGAGAGAGAGATATGTAGCAAAGGGGCCAGGCTGGAAGAGAAGAACGCATAGCCCTCATAGACACAGCAGAAACCGCGCTCTGAAAGCCGTTACTTCCAGTGGCTTGCACAGCACGCCGGCATTTCTTTGCTGCATGGCATTTCAGCTTGCATGGCCAATAGAAACAAGGCAGCCAGCCAGGCACAGAAGGCAAAATGGAGGAAAAACTGATATTATGGGTTTGTGACGCAACCTTGGGAGGAAAGCACCGACTCCAACCAAGCAACAGGTAGCTTGAATAGCAATATCTGTCTAAAGCTTGTGCTTCCACCTAAATTACCCCAACTATGGTGCATTGAACCCAGCCGTGCTCTATTCTTCACTGAAATAAGAGCAAAGGATGGCACTGAAGGCTTTTCTTGATGGGATATGATTCATTTATATGATTTAAGGTTTAAGTTTGCCCGTGATGGATGGTGACAGACAGGTGGTTCATCCAATTACCTGGTCAGTATTTTTACAGTTTCTACGGACGTCTCTTTTGTCATCTCTCAGAAACTGCAATGGTAAATGTACGCCCACGTGATCAGCTCTTAATTTACACATTTAGGGTTTAAAACACCACATGAGGCTTACTGCTGCTTCACGTGCTCCACTTCTTCTGTCACATATCGCCTCTGTTGCACCTCCAGGCTGTTTGAATTTCACGTCATGCTTACTTGTTGAAGAGGTTTAAAAGCAACAGGAGCAATTCGTCCTTCTTTAGGCCTCCTAAGACTCTCCTCTAATTTATCAAGCTAACGATATTTTCCCGTCATTTTGTGATGGTGCTTCTTTCCTTAACCTCGATCCCATCTGCAAAAACCAAAAAAACATCTTCAGTGCACGAGTATATGCTTTGCATTGATTGTTATATTGAGTAAACACGTTCTGATTCATACAGATGAAATGTATTTCCCCACACGATGTGTCAGCTCGCCAACAATACTTTTTTGGAGCTGAAACTAAGTTCAGGTTTGTTTTTAAAGTTACTGTGCTGGCTCCGTAGTTTCAGTGACAATATCCAACACTGAGCTGCAAATCGAAACCTACGCCATTGGTGTATAGTCTCCAGCTCTGGTTCTGACTGATACCAAAGTTGACCTCCCTTGTTTCAGGACCTTGACTGCTGTTTTTTTTCAGCCTTCCTTAACTGACAGTGCAGAAAATGGTGTTGTCTGTGTGAGAGAGAGAGTCCAGACTGATTTCAAATCTTGCCAGGAACTCTTGTTGTATTTCTAGTTTTGTTGGCAGGCGGGGGTTTAGGTTTCTGTGTTTTTTTCTTTCCCCTCTTAGAGAGCTCCAGCTTTCCAGGTAGTTGTGTTGTTATCTGTCAAATGCCTGGAAATGTCCACCACAGGGATGTTCTTCATAAGTCCATTAGTTCTGAGAGGCAATCGTACTAACATCTGTTGTTCTGTCTGCCAGAGCCAAATATAAGCACTGAAATACCCGAGTCTGGCCAGTTAATGGACTAAATAGTTTCCATCACATCCCTACACGTAGATGATGGCAGAAAATCCTAAATTATACTGAACATGTCGTCATGTCTGATAAACATCTCGTCTAATATTAAACTACTTTAAAAAATAAGTCGTTTTGAAGACACATGGAGGATTATTTAAAAACTGTATTTTGGAGGTAATGTTGGTCATCAGGAGATTCCCAGAAGATCAATGACAAATCAAAAGAGCATGTCAGAGCCCAGTAACTCCTCTGCCAGAGAACATACCAGAACAGAAATATCTCCTGGTGGTAGCTAAGGGAGACACTAGAAGAGCAGGCATGTGCCTCGAACATTGTGATAACATTTCCGATGAGGAATACAGTCTGTGTCTGTCCAGCACCTCTGAGGAAACAGATGAGGCAGCATCTGAAATTGTTAAGCTGATTATGGAAATCATAGATAGCACGCCGAAGAAGGATCCTGAAATGACATTTCACAAATCGTCCTGCTAGAAAATGCTGGGTAGCGAAGTTATAGTCTTCTTTGACCACAAATCTGCCAAGCAGGCAAACCTCAACGTTGTGGCACTCAGCACCTACACGTCACTTAAAGCTGTTAATTCAAGCGGTTGATTACCTGATGAACATGATGCAAAGACCGGGGGATGAGGTGTGAACTGCACGGAACAATTCCTGTAAGCGTTAAGGTCCACATTCAAATACTTTGACAGAAGTCGACTATTTTATGAAGCTCAATCAGGAGACTTAACAGCATGAGAGGAAGAGCCTCATGTGAGCGTTGCTCTGAGGCAGATTGAGGGAGTAATTGTAAGTCTGCCAGCAGTTACAGAGGGCCTTTCGGTAATAGACCCTGACACTGACACCTGTCTAAGTGTTTGAAGCGGGACCAGCTGCTATCACTGAAGATCCAGCTGCTAGATGATGAAACCGCTCAACACATTCCAGTAATAAGAGTGTGCTGCATGAATTATGGCATCAGATCAGGTTAACCAGATTCAAAAAAATCTTAAGAATCTGTTGATTAATCTGTCTGGTGATGGCAGTCGATGCCAGTGCCAACACATTGAGAGAGATGATCTTGGCGGAGATCACTGCAGTCAAGCCAAGAGGTACCCACATTAAATGATACTGTCAATGTGGTGCGCAAGGAAACGTGCAAGAAGAAGGGCAACACAAGGGTGGTGGTATCAACCCGCTATGACTTGGTATACCAATGTATCATTGAGACACTAAATAAGCACCAGTTTAAAAAGGGGTTTTTGGATTGCGTCCAATTTTTGGACCACCAAAAGCCCCCCAAATAAAGATGTTCACAGCCTGGATTGGTGGGTAGCTGGCGGAGGCAGGACTGCCAAGATGGACGTATTCATCTGCCTTTAGCAGCCACAATTTCAGAGTGGAATACCACCGTCGTGAATATGCAGGTGTGTGTTTGTTCAAAAACTGCTAAACATCAAGCAGGTGCAACAACACAAGACAGCTAATATTACCTATACCCCAGATTTACTCATGTCCGGTGACTTAGTTTACTCCATCAAGCTCATTAGCTATGTCCAATATTGAAACAACACGGGCTCTGCATTGTCCCAGGCCTGAAAACCTCTTCTTCTTCTTCCCTGTGGCCCACAAACGCCTGTTATACAAACACCAACACTCCACTGCTGCTCTGAGTTAACAGTCATTAGCTAACAGCAGCTACAGTTCACAGCAGTTTGCTTGACTCTCCATCAGTCTAGCTCATTGTTGACACCATCATACCTTAAAGTTTATCTGTGTTACATTTGTCGACTTCAGAGCGATCCAAACAACGAAAGATTCTTTCTGTTTAACTTGCAGTTGAGGAAAGCTTTGTCTCTGACTCTGACTCATCTCCGTCGCGGTGTCATCTGCATTTATCACTATCAACAGCAACAACAAGCGGTGGTTTTGTTCTCTCTGCTGTGTGACTGAGCCCACTGTGCAGCTATATTTAGTTTGCCAGCCTGCTCCATAAAAACAGACCTAATGATGAAACTAGGGCAGCCCGCAGTGACAGAGCCCCTTGCAACCTGAAGCAATGCTCTCTGAAGCTCTTGATGTTAATAATAACGTAGAACTCGCAAAAAAAAAATTTATTTTCCAACAAAATATTCTGATGCGGAAGATAAATTAAACACTCAAATCATTATTCCAGAGTATGTTGATAAGCAGAAGGATAATAAATAAGACTTAATCTTTTCTTAATTGAGTTTTCAGAAACGCGTGACAGATTGATGATTTATGGCTGCAGGAAGGCAACTGGTTAGTATGCAAACACAGCAGAGGCTCAGCGGTACAGGGTATGAAGCTTGCCTGGCTGCCATCTGTGTTTTGAAAATTGGGGAATAAAGTATGAGATATGGATCCAAGATAAAATAAACCAATTTAATTTTAATATTAAAAATCTTCAAGACAGATAGTCATGAAAATTTAAACGCAACAAATCACCCGCGCAAATCAAAAGCAACTTAATCTAACTTTAACATATTCAAATATTTTAAAAATTCAGGTAAGTGCGAGGCACGACTTCCTTCCACCGAGGCTGAGCTGGCGTCTGAAGACAGCGAGCGCTCGTGGATGGCTGTGATGAATAATTAACCAGAGGGAAATCGGGATCCCTTTAATGAAACCGGCCTGTTACATCACTGGCCATGGAGGAATACTCAATCATTTACTCATCAACTCATATTGAAATTTGCACACGTTTCCAGAGAGACACGAATCCAGGCTGAGGAAAAGGAAGTCTGTGAGCTCTATGTATGCACACACACACACACACACACACCACTCAATCATCCCAGCAGCACAGTGAAAGGCTGTTTGCAAAGACATCGACACGGATAGTTAACCAAACCACATGAGCTCTCTGTACATTAATCCATGACTCCGTACTTTAGTTACTCTGTCGTCATTCGAATCAAAGAGTGCTGTACAAATGCTAAGCCTACAGTCAGCAGCATGTATATAGTTAGTGGACTGAGAAGAATCTGCAGAGGTGAATTTAAAACACAAAACAAAACTAAAAGCTGATCTTAGAATTAAAGGTGAACTAAATTCAAACTTTTCTATCTTGAAATATCAGCTTCATCTTCAGTTTGATGCTACAGTAACTTGTAATTGGCTGAATGGTGTTTTATTCCAGAAAATGCTCTCTGGATCCACACAGGGTGTTTTAAAAGTCTGAAAATGAATTCTCTATGGCAGTGAACATCAACTAGGGGCCACATCCGGCCCGCCAGAGCTTTGCAGCTGCCCCCTAGAATATTACTGGATTCAGGAATAGCCTAGTGAAGAGGACAAAGTATGTTCCTACATAGTTTGTGCCAAAGCCCGTCTCCAGTCAAAATGACATGATAAATGCGTTGTCCTGTCTCGGGCTTCTTTTCCCCACACAATAGGCGTCTCAATAACAACCGTCATTATAACAGAGAAGAGTAAGTGTAAGCTTTGCAAACAGATACAAACTCAAAATAAAAGCATCAGCCATCAAATTAAAGTAGCCTGTAATCCAACAAATACATACGAAGAGAAACCAAGAAAATCACAAGACTGAAATACTCACGTTTGGTTAATGGGAGAAGTGACATTTCCCCTCCAACACTATCTTTTTAACATCGGGCTGGACAGCTGTTATGCCTGCCTTAAGCGCCTGCAGTCCTAGTTCATTTTGCACAGCTTCACAGGTGTATGTTGATCCGAACATGGTGAGCACATACATGGGGAACGTCCTCAGTGTGTCAGACTTTTTGGGCACAAGGCTTCATGTCGATCATGGCTGCCTCGTCCGGCGGTATCACCTTCCCCACGTTAGCAATTGACAGCCTCACTAATATGAAGCCTAAAATATCGTTTTCGCCCCCTAGTGGCTTGCTACGGAACAGGTAATATGAAAAAATAACATATTTCAAAGGCAAACTGATATATGGAATAATAATATCTTACTTAGGATACAAGAGAGTGCTTGGCCCTTGGACAAATGTAGTTGATGACCCCTGCTGTATGGTGTTTCTCCGTCAGCTCGATCTGCTCTGTTCTGCTTGACGTGGTTGGACGTGGTGTCCGTCAGAAACAGAACAGCTGGAGGGAGGACACATCTGAAACTCGTGGCCGAGCTCTGCCCGGTGGGACTGAGGTGTTACACAAAAAAAAGCAACTGGAGCTCACATGTAGTTCGACTTTATTGACTTTTTCAAGCGGCTGTTTGCAGTTAATTAAAAAAATATAAAATCCAAGCGGGCAGAGATCCTCCATAATCCACAGCGGTGTGGACACCAGCTCTGAATCCGACCCGGATTACAGAGGTTTTAAAAAATATAAGTGGTCCAAACATTTATCTCAATAACCTCATATCTATCCATCTCTCCTCGGCTTCCTGCGTCCATCCATCCGTCTCTCTGGGTGGCATGGAGCAGTAATAAAACATAATGTCAGGGAGGATGAAGATGTCATTTCGCAGGCTTATCGCCGTATCGCCATTTCCATGGATGAGACGGTGCTTTGTTATTAACAAGGTTGCCTGGAGCTGCCTACACACCGCGTCAACTTCTATCTGAAGACAAGTCTTAATTTCAACACTGGGGAGAATAAAATAAAAAATCCAGCTCTGCTGTTTGTGTTTATGGTGATGCTTCTTCTTCTTCCACATACTCTGCTCCTAAAACGTGTATTTTCCAGGATGACATTACAAAGGCTTTTGCACTCGCGGTTGCATTTGTAGCAGATGCTTTTCTCACTAATTAATGCCAGCAAAGACAACTCTGACATTCACTCACCATGAGCAACAGAAACACACACAGCTCTCTCTTTCCCACACTCGCAGTTATAGATGCTGTTCATCTTTCTGCTTGGCACATTCACACCGGCTTTAGGTTAATTGGCTAATCCCGAGCGGATGGAGGGATTGATGACCATGAAGAGGGCAGGGAGAGAGTGAATAAAAGAGTGACGGTGATGGTAGAGACGGGCAGAAAATGAGGGGGGCATTGGGACCAATTTGCCATCTTCTCCCATCATTAACTGAAAGCTAGGGCGGGTCATTAGCTGAGTCTGTCCTGTGCGCTGGTCTCATGGTGCAGGATAAGGAACACCTGCTGAAGATGGCAGATGGCAGAATAAAGAGCCCAGAAATAGACCTCCATGAGGGGGAACGGTAGATGATTCAGCTCTTGCCCTATTTTCTAATTATTCATTTAAAAAGGACAAAACGTAGAGACCGTCATACAGATCTTCTCATTGATTCGTCGACGTCTCAACAGGGAGGACGGCGAAAATGTGACCGTAACCTTTCAGCTGTGGTGATCAAGCAAATGCAAGGCTGTTATAGTTCCTTAAAAATGATCAAAACTCCAGAAAGAAAGCAGACGAGTGACAGTTTCCATCCACGACAGCTGAGCGAAGACGAGTTGGCTCATCGAGATCTCGTGTTGGGGTTCCCCGCCAGTTTTGTCTGTCTGCCCTGCCCCGATTAGTTTCACCTGGTCCTGATTAGTCTCACCTGTGCCTCATCATCCTGCCCTCACTGCTGTGTTTAGACTCGGTGCCAGTTTATCTTCGTCTTTGCCAAGCGTCTCCGCCATTTCCTGATGTTGGACTGCTTTCTGATTCTGACCCTTGTCTGCAAGACTTTGTATTAAACACCAACCTCTGTGGCTGCGAAATGAAGCCAACTGGGAAAAACCACAGTTCCTCCCCAGTGGAGGCTGGTAATGAATTAAAAAGCAGAAATAAACATGTTTACAGGCTCATGACGACTTATCTTATGGATAATTAAGACTGAGGCCGCTTTAATTGACAGGTGAGTGTTATCACAGGGCTAGTTCGGTCAAACCAGGTTTCATTGAGCCTTCCTCGGCTCCAAGTCAACCCACGCTCTGCATCTTTGCCCATTTTTGGATTAGCCGGGAGCCACCGGAGTTAGGACTGCCAAGATGGCAACGGCCAGAGCCGCCACACTGAGCTTCACAACGGCTCTTCGAAACCTGTTGGTGACTTCCAGGAGATTACTTCCATCTTCATTTGTAATCAAGTAATTTGTAATTTGTCATCAAGCTGTAATCAACAAATCTTTGTGCTGCACTAGTTCAGCTTCAGACTCCAACAAGACTCTGCAGAAAAAACTGAAGAGCAAGAACGGCGGCACCAGTGGACCAGTTCCAATATTTTCACGGATCAACCTTCAAGGTGTGGTGGTAAATATGAAGAAATAAAATGAAAAGGCCTGGTATAAAAACAAACAATGTGCATAAAAAATACAACTAACCGTTTGGCTGAATTAGTAGGAGACCCGAGCTGGTCCCATCAAGAGATAATGGGAGACAGTAAGTTGCGTTCAGTCTGCTCCGTAATTTTCTTTTGATTTTTCCAAAGACGTTTGGTTTTTTACTTTTATTCAGGGCTTAATATTCAGGTAGCGTATCACGTGACGGAGCATCTTGACAAGTGTCAAGTTGCAGAGGTGCCCAGATGGATGTATCAGGTCATATTTCAGAATAAAACATCTTTCAGATTCTGATTATCAATAAAATAATTTATTTAAATGCCAGCCTGTGTTTGGGGACTGGGCCGCGATATCGCCCAACTTCCTCCAGACCAACAAGATGCTTCGTTCTAAACATTTGAATCAGTTTTGTGCATCAGTTCACTCATAAACAAACATTTCCACACTGATGTTGCTTCAGGCTAACGTTCTGCTTCTGCATGAACAGAAAACTTTCATAAGAATATGCAAAGCGTGTAAACAGAGTGGACGTGCCCCACACTTCATTACCTTCTGCAGCCAGAGCATTAGACTGCCATTAGACCTGTTTAGCCTCATCGTGCGCGGCCCCCAGCTTCCCTTCCTCTTTTTTTAAATTTTTTAATTCTATTTCTGCGTATTGACCGAAAACACAAAGAAGCACACCAGTTTTTTTTTTTTTTTTGCAGAGGAGCGTCGTCCAGCTTGCTCGGATGCAACAGAGCGCGGCAGCCTGCCAAACGGCGGCCAAGAAAAGCAAAAGCACAAGAGGGATTTAGTCAAGTGCTCATTTAAATATGAGCGAGCAACAGACTGTGGAATTTGAATGAGATTATAAAGGGAGACGGGGTAGGATGAATTTCAATTTGAGAGCATTACATGTATTCTCTCTCACTGTGTCTCTTCCCCTGCTGCTCCTCCTCCTCCTCCTCCCCCCTCCCAGAGGTGAGATAATGACTCCCTACAATGAGCAGGAGGGAGGAAGTTGGCAGTGCTGTCGCCACATAGCGAAGCCCAACGGTTATTATGGCACGGCTGCTCCTCCCCTCCTGTTTATCACACACACACACACACACACACACACACACACTCCAGGATTTAGGTTAACAGAGCATATCTGAGTGTAACTCACCACCAGCAGCTCCACTGCAGTGGTACGCATTGCACCTCCAAAATCTCTTTATCACATCAACCCCCCGAGCACATATATATATATATATATATTATATATATATATATATATATATATATATATATATAGTGTGTTGTGTGTGTGTGTGTGTGTGTGTGGTGCTGTTGGGGAGGGGTGGGTTGCCTAATGCAGCTTCAAAGACAGCAGCAGGTTGGGGAAAGACACTGAAGGAGGGGCGAAAGAGGCAGATGGAGGGGAAAAAACAGAGAGTGATGGGGAAAAAAGATCAAGAAGGGCGAGCGAGGAGGGTGGGAGAGAGCAGATTGAGAGCGCGCGCGGAGGGGAGGGGGGAGGAGAGAGAGAGAGAGAGAGAGAGAGAGAGAGAGAGAGAGAGAGAGAGAGAGAGAGAGTGAAGAGGGAGGGGAGGTTTATCCAACAGCGCTGGTGAGACAGAAGTTTCAGCTCTGCGCTTGACACACAGCCAGGACAGAAGATACCACACACATACACACAGGTGAGACTTCCTCCTCTTCTTCTTCTTCTTCACCTCTGTAACGTGTTCTTCTCCTTGCATGCTTTAACACGAATGTTTGGAGGTGAACGCAGACAAACTCCCGTGTGCTCAGGCGCTGAAGTTGTAAGTGTGCAGGCACGCAGCGTGCATCAGCAGGGACGGGCAGAGGGCTGCTGCTGCTGCTGCTGCTGCTGCTGCTGGTTTGTTACGTCCTGAGGGACGAATGTCAACAAAGAGGAAGAGTCCAGTCCGCGGTGTCGCGCTTTAGATGAACTCCTCACACGAAACAGGAGGTGCGAGTGCTCTAATCTCTCAACGGATGCTCTTTTTAAGTGTTGCATGTTGGGCGAGTGCTAGTGGAAAAGCGCTATACTCTTTGTGTGTGTGTGTGTGTGTGCGTTCAGCAGTCGTGCCGCGTCTGAGCAGCATGCATTATTTATCCGCACTGATCTCCAGAAACAGCGATACCTCAACAGTGGCAGAGGGAGGGATGTATACACTCTATACTAATGCATTCAGTGTTAATATCAGCTGGGCTGGTGTGTGTGAGGAGAGGGGGGCAACCTGCAGCTTTTATACGTTCAGCTGTGGCACACTTGCTTTGTATAGGCAGGAGCAGTATGCGTGGAAGTCCTATGGTTTATTTATCTGTCATTATCTGTGACGGAGATACCGGAGAGACCCCCTCCACCTCCACCACCAGCACCACCCCCCGTGGCAGCAGGAGGGCTGCTGTGAATAAAGGCTGAGGTGACGAGCGCTCTCTTATCTGAGGAGGTTGCCTCCTTTTGTCTGCAGATACAGTATCTTAATCCACATCAGTGTAACACACACACACACACACACGCGGCTGCTGCGGGCTACAGATTCATCTCCTGACTCCTGAGTGTGTGTGTGTGTGTGTGAGCAGATTACACATGATGCGAGACGCATCTGCTTGTGTTATTTACAGCATCTGTGTGTGCTTGTGTGCTCGCATCCAGCTGCTGTTGAAGATCCTGACGTGGAGGCAGCAAACAAAAGAAACCGGCAGTTGTGACGCCGTTACACCTCTGCCCATCACACACAGGAGAGACACACTTTAATAACGAGTAAAGAAATAACTCACCACTTGTAGGCTTGGGAGGCGTTTCTGTGAAGTTATGAGCTTCTGAAATTTACAGCAGCTGGAGAAAATATGAAAACATTCATCCGCTCCTGCAGTCCACGTCGAGCGCAGCTTTGACTTGCTACTCGTGCAGGGATTGTTGGTCTTAGCTGAGAAGACAAACCTTACATATAGAGATATTTTGGAAGCAGCAGGTGTTGTAGTAAAAACAGAGGAAGCATCTTGAAGGTGATTGGAGTCGTGTTGCTGCACAAGCCCAGAAACTCTGCAAGAACGCAGAAATAGACAAAAACAGCATGAAAGCAGCTCAAAAGTCGAGTTTTCGGAGCATTAAGTGTTTAATAGGTGGCACGGTGTCGCCTCACTGCAGGACGGTTCCAGCTTCCAACTCCAGCTGGACCCGGCTGGCTTCTTTGTGGAGTTCGTCACCTTGGGTCTGCTCACAGCTCCACATGACCCTCATAAGAGTAATAAGGCTATAGGAAATGGACTGATGGAAAGTGTTTGGTACTCTGTACACACTTCTGTTGGAGTATTCCTTCAAGTGATTGTGACAGAATGTGAGGGGGGAAAAAGCTGTGTGCCCCACATCTTATCAAAAAGACACAGGTCAGTGACCCTCTTCAAATATTCAGGACCTCAGACCGCGTTGAGAAAATGACAGCAAAGATCTTCAGCAGTTTTCTTTTCCCACGTTGTCGGACAGACAGTTTTTATTTGGAAAAGGGTCACTGCTGTGAACTGATGAAACTTTTCTCAGAGGAACTTCTGATGTGAACTTCCTGAGCTGAGCCGGCAACAGTCGGTAACAAACCTCAGACTTATTCTTCATTGTTTTGTTTTGTTTTTTTCATGCTGCAAATATTTTTAGATCTGCTATTGTTCTTCTAACAGAGCAGATGCAGAAAATAAGAGACACAGCTCGAGCCGCGATTAGACTGCAGAGACCTCAGCTCTTCAAGAAGTCCCTCGGCGTAGCTGCTGCTAGACCCGTGATGCAGGGTTATAGCATTTTATCACCAAAGTTAATGAGATAAATATCATAATTCTGAGATATTTCTCTCATGAAAACAGGACAGCGAGCTCGTATTTGCAAGATAAGGTCCACGTTTGTCTGCTCTTCCATGCTCGATTCAAAAACTGTCCACTGAAGACAAACTGAGTGATCATTTCCACATTTTGCATCAGACTAAAGCCATGCTGGTATTTCCAACAAGACTCTTGAGTACAGCAAGAGCCGCTAATTACACGAACGACCTTCTGTGAGTCGGCAGAGGATAGCAGCGGTTTGATCTTTGAAATACTTCCTGAGCTGCAGAGAGAGAGAGAGAGAGTTGATGCACAACAGCTCGGGAGTGTTTTTTTTTGCCTGAAAGGAATATTCATACTTGAGAATAATTTCTTCTGTTGGACATTGAACGTTCTGATCCAGGCTGGTGCTGCATGTTCCAAATAAAGCTGAATGTGGGCCATTTGCAAAGGCAGTTCAGCCGAATACACCTCTGCAAATAACAAACCCGCTCAAAGCAGATGGAGGTCTGTTTGCCGGTCTTAAAACCACAACACGCGTCCTACGCGGGGGCACGGAAACAGAATGCAAGCAGACGCGACAAATCGCCTGACCGACTGCAGGTGAGCGCGCCGCGGAGCGGCGAGCGCAGGTGTGTGAGAACGAGTGATGCAGTCGGACTATTTTTGAAGCCTTAACTTCACACCTCCAGGTTGGGATTATTGCGAGCGCCTGTTATAAACATGTCACGGAGTAAGCCCCGAGCAGAGAAACATGACAGAGCTTGCAGCAGAGGATGTTGTACAGTCATCATCAGATAATCTGTCTGCAACATCCTGAAAACTAAACCGCAGTTTATTCAAAACATAACCTTCAGGTAACCTGAACCTCTCTCCAGTCCAGTGGAAAACAAACCTTCAGTCATCGCCCTGAGACGACGGATACAGTTAGTTAATCAGTATTTCCAACAGAATGAGAGAAGAAGACGTTTACGTTCGATCATACTCAAGAGACAAGCGTGTGTTAAGGATGGTTGTGTTGCGTTACTATAGGCTGCGTATACGTAGTTCACGTTTCGGCAACAGGGATGCAAAGTTAGCGTGAAGGGCAGTTATTTTTCACTCATATTGAAAATGCTGCTTCTATAGGACTGTGTTTAAACCAGAGACTGTATAAAACATGGACCTAGAACCCATCACCCTTAGGTTTCAGTAGTGTCGACTCTGTTGGCTCCCCATTAATCCAACAATGGGCAAAGAGGTCAAGTTCTGCATAAATGGAAGGAAATTATCTATGAGACCTGCTTTGTAGTTGGGCCTTCTAACATGGGAGCTTATGGAGATTTGTTTTGTATCCAGCCTCAAGTGGCCGTTTGAGGAACTGCAGTTTTCTTTTGGCACTTCATAAACAATGCATGGCTGCAAAATGTTGCAAATGATTCGGTATCCGCTTAAAAATCACCTACAGTGAAAAGGTTTTTACACAGGGAAGTTTTATTACTCCATAAATCAGAAAACTGCTGCCATAGAAAGAAAGTTTTTTTTATATTAATAATAATGAAAAATGGACAAAGCCCTCTGTAAAAAACATTCAAACTATAGACGGAATAAAACGAGAAGGTTTGATGTTACTGAAGTGGAGATTTCATGTCTGAGAAAAACAGACATCAACAAGATTTCACTATGACGTCTTACATTGAGACGTCATCAGATACTAGTTAATACTAGATAATAGTTTGGCTGCAGACTTGTAGTCAAATGAAGGTGGACTGGCTCAGTGCATGAAAAAAACAAACTGTCTGAACTTGCAGACGAGAACTACGTGAGCAAGAACGATAAAACCAGATCACTTCCACGCACGTTAATTGGATTAACCATAAATAATTGAACAAATCTGTCTGTTTGTCCTCGGATCGCTTTCTCTCTCTCTCTCTCTCTCTCTCTGATTGTTGAGTTTCCGTGCTAAAGTAAAATGGCGGCTCTGAAATGAAGTGATGATGTCTTTGAATGTGAATTATAGTGACTTTTCCTGCAACCTTACACTCGGATTTTAATCCCCAAAGCGGCTCCTTCAGTGACGGGCAGTTGTGTACTTGGTCGTCATGATCGCACACATAATGAGCAGCAGCAGTCAGCCGGCCCAGTCTGCTGCCTGGCTCGTGTCTCGTCTGTCACCGGTGGATCGAACCCTGCCGTGTTTCCTGGCAAGACACCAGTTTGCTGCCATAGCTTTTTCTCTTCCTCTCTCTCTTTGTTTTTCTTTACCACTCTACGTGCCTCTGCAGTCGTATCGGGTGAATTGACAGCACTGAGAGAGCAATCTTTTTTTTTTTGTGGCAGGAGAAAGAAGACATTTACAGGACGGATTAGAGTTCATAGAAATGGATCAGCTTCAGCTGTCAAGCCTGGCTTACACCTCGAAATCTTCCTTTCGTTTGTATTCCTTCGTGCCGTCTCTCTCTCTCTCTCTCTCTCTCTCCGTCCATGCCATCCACCCGGTCCCCAGGCTGGTCCCGTGTCTACAGTTGAGCAGGCAGCTGACAGCACGCTGACAAGTGTTGAGGATGGGAGGATGAGAAGCAGTGACAGGAGGGAGGGAGGGAAGGAAGGAAGGGAGGAAAGGGGGACTAATGAGAGGGACAGCCACAGCAGGGGTCTGTCACTGCACCTTCAGATAACCGCTCCCCTGACTCTCTTTGATATCTATCCCAAGTGACCAGGTCGCTCTATCTTCAGCTTGTACCAGTGAGGTGGGGGAGGAGGGGCTGCTTATTAGACACTCTTTTCCTTTTTCCATTGTGGAGGAGGAGGAGGAGGAGGAGGAGGGTGGTGTCAGACCTGGAGACGATCCAATAATGAGAAAGGATGGAAGGTTCTCCACCCAAAACATCCACACCTGAGCTCTGAGTTGTGAAAATTGCAGAATACCGTGCACGAGGAGGCGACAGGGAGAGAACAGCATGACTGCTAGCTCACAACAGAAAGCCGTGTAGTGTAACTATGACCCGGTACGCTCATGTTCTATTTCAATATGTGGATTTTTTCTACAATACTCATTTAGTTTTCGAGGTTAAAGATTCAAAAATGATTCATGCAATCGATCAGTTTCATGTATTACAAGTTGTTCCGTAGGTGCAGTTTCAAGAGTTTCTACATTTTTAAATGTACTTTAGATATATGAACCCTTTTTTAATCATCAAGCAGCTCTAGTCTAAAAGCAGAAAGAAATTGTCAATCATATGTTTGCTTTGAAACCAAAAATGTGGCATTTGATTCAGCATTTATGAAGAAAAAAAGAAAACCAAATAACACTAAAATTGTTGTCAATAGCTGTTTCCTTCATAAGAACAGCACAGCACAGCTGGTCACACAGGTCTATTTAAATGCAGAAATGTCACTGCGATCCGGTCAGTCCTGTCGACTCTTCGGTGAACTCTCCTCAGTAAGCAGCCAACGTCTCCCTTTTTACCTGCGGTGAGGATGTGATGAGATTTCAAGCAACACACCTTGCTCTAACAAACAGCAGTAATAAGTAACTAGTAACTTATGTGAGGAAAGATCTTCATATTTATGTGATTATAAAAGTCAAACTGGTCAGTCCCCTCTACCGACTCTTCGGCAAACGCCCCGCAGAAAACAGCCTCCGTCTGGGCAGTGAGAGCTGATGGTCATCATTAAATAATAGATGTCCACATAATGATATGAATGTATATTTTCTGTTCTGTAACTTCCATGTTTTGATGCACTGGGAATGGTTTTAAGATGACGAGCTCCTGAGGGCTGCAGTGAAATATAGAACAGGCTCTGAGAGTTATATATTATTAATTTCACATATTTCAAATATGTAAGTTAATGCATGCCCGTGTATTCCACACAGGTTTTCACAAGAGGAGCTGGATGTGAAACAAATATCAATGCTAGCATCTGCGGAGCGGGAAAACAGTCTGTGACGTATAACGTGGAAGTGATTTAACTAAAAACGTGAGAGATAGAGCTCGTGAATTTTCTCTTCCTCCAATTGTTGGCTGTTGTCGGGCAGATTGTCTGGACAGGACGCTGAACCTTAAATTGATCCCGCTGGTAGCTCTGCTGACATCAGTGTTTGTGTGACTGTGGGTGAAAGCACCGTTTAAATACAGCTCCATATACATCTGTGAATTCATTATCATCTCCAACAATAACACATCCATCCTGCGAACACTCAAACTCACGTTGACCGTAGGTGTGATTTGGTTTACTGTGCACCATGGTAACATAACATCTTAATGTACTGGTGCATTAGACTGAGTGTCCACGCGCTCATAGTTATTTTTACGGATTGCGGATCGAAGGTCGCAGCCTCGGTCCGTTACTGTTTTTAACGAGGAGAATTCACGCGTCACAGACGGAACAAACAGCGAACGCTGTCCTGACCGTCTTGGTGGAAGAGGGCAGCGATGTGACGTAGATCAGTGTGGGAGCAGATCTCCACAGTGTGGAGGAAAAACCCAGTCACCTCTTCGACGTGCAGGATTTTTCCATTTTGTCTCAGATAAAATACAACTGCTGCTCTTTATAAGAAACTTCTGCTTTGTAGATCTCAAAGCCCGGCTTCAAAAAAGCGCAGCAGCATGAAGGAAAAGCATTAAATATTTATAAATACAAACTTTGAGGGCCACAAAAAGGTATTTCAATTCAGACTCCAGGTGCTTTGCCGTCAGTTCTCCTGCCCAGAAATCTCAGACTTCGCCTGCACACAAGCCTGATTATCCGAGCTGTGCATTTCAAAGTCAGAAGAACTCTTTGCTCTCTTTGCCTAATCAGTCTGGACC
The DNA here is from genome assembly GCA_014281875.1 of Nibea albiflora. Taxonomy (NCBI): domain Eukaryota; kingdom Metazoa; phylum Chordata; class Actinopteri; family Sciaenidae; genus Nibea; species Nibea albiflora. The sequence continues at coordinate 3,958,536 of CM024795.1, read as the reverse complement.
GGCCTGTGATTCCAGGCATCCACACTTCGACTTCCCCTCTTAAGTTTTGCGCTGCCGATAATGGACTTGATCATCACAATAGTCTGAGCGCTTTTGATGTCCGTCTGCGGTCGAAGTGCGCATTTTGATATTGACTTCCAGTCAGAGACGTGAACTTTCATATCTACTCCCCCTCAGAAGCTTTGCGCTTTGATTTCGCCCTCGCAGCAGGTTGGCGTCCGACTGAGGCGGCCTCCTGAGTCACGCCCTCCAGCGTTCGCGGGAAACAGAACGGCCGCATTGATCGCGATGTAAACCTGAATGTGCTCGACAGCAGCGCTCTCTTCTTTGTGTTTGCATGGATTGACTGCAGGACGTGAGAGAAAGAATTGGTTTAGCGCCCTGTCTAATAAGCCCTCGGAGGTTTTTGAGCTATAATCAGTCATCTGCCTCACTGAGGGAACCAGGTAAAAGAATATATCGATTTTCATTCTTTGTCAAACTGGCGACGTTCGATAGAGGTGAAAGGCTGCTGAAGACTGCCGGGAGGTGGGTTGTGTGCTATGTGTGTCCCACAGTGTACTGACTTCTTTATACAAGCTGTGGTAGATGATGACGGTTTAAGTGTACACAGTCTGGTAGCTGTTTGGATGAAGTCCTCATCGATGATCTCGAGTATAATGAGTAAAAGCGATGATGGCCAACGTTTTGATGCACAGTTCTGACTCGTCATTCCTACCAGGAACATATTCATCGAGCTGACGGTGCGACGAGGCAAAAATGCCGTCTAAGAAGTCGAATAATCAGGAAGGTTTTTAAAGAAACTCTCAGGTCGGCCAAGCTTGTTTGGAAGAGCCGATCCATTATGAACGTGAGATGACTTCCTGGGATCGTCACGGACATTTTAGTCGCGCTGGCTTGTGGTTTAATTCAAAATAAAGTGTGTCAGTGTGTAAATGAAGAGCTCGATCTCGAGTGTCGAGTGTCATGAGAGAACTTCTGTTATGATTTGGCACGATATAAATAAAATCCAATTTAATTTAATTGCACCAACATTTGTGCCAAATTAATGTTGTGAATATAGACAGTCTCACTGGATAAGTGAAAGCTTTGACCCGGTGGCACCGACACACACACACACACACACAGCTTCAGTGCAAGTTTAACTGGACAACATGGATCTAAGTACATCAGAGACAGGAGGCTGAGGGAACACGCAGTTACACTGAGATCATTACAGACATTCCAGCTGTGGATGCTTGCAGTTTAATTCAAAGTGTGTTAGACGTAAATCAGAATATTACTCGATCAACAAACAGCTGAAACCTGAAACAAGGTCAACCAACATCAGAAAGCAATTAAACTGCTGCAAATCTTCATTTTCTCTATAAGAACAAGCAACCGTCCAGCTCCACGAGCTCCATGTGCAGCAGTAAGAGTCTGGTGACGCGGCGTTCCTTCATCGCCTCACATCACCTGACATTGTTATTCATTCTGACTCTATATTTCTTGTTTAACAGCCACGAATGAGTGAGAAGATGAATGCTGCAGACTGTTGCTGTTTGTATAATCCTTTCATTTATTTTCCTCGCCCGACGCTGATGCAGAAAAACATTTGCAGGTGAATATCTCAACTGCATATTACTCCTGTGATGAAATAAATCCACGCCGTCACCGTTTCTCAGTAAAAAACACTGATCGTCTCGTACTATAAATATCTTTGGAATACAATAATATAATATCTTAAATCAGGAATCAATTCTGAAGCGATTCATGACTCAGAGACTCCGACTGTAAAGCCGAGAGGAGCTGCAGATTCTCTGACGTACTGCATCAACATCGCCTACAGATGCTTTAAAGTAAAAAGCTGCTCAGACAACGTGGACATGAACACGAGCTGAAGGTCAGACTAAAAGCATCGAACACCAGATTCCAGGAAAATCTGCATCATGAAATAACAGTGAGAGGACAGATTTAGTTTTTTGATTTGATCACATATGAAAACTCATTTCTCCGTGACCTTCAGCGTCCCGCGTCGCTGCTTATTCGTACGGTTTGATGAGCATTGTTTTCTCATCGGGATCGGGCTTCTCTCCTCTCAGCGGCTGAAGATTTTGGAGCCGCTCTCGCTGAAATTGTGCCCGTGTGGCTTTCAAGGCTTTCGTGCTGCAATTCTAACAGAAGTAATTTTCAAAGGCGCTTTTACTCTGATGGGAGAGAGAGAGAGAGAGAGAGAGAGAGAGAGAGAGAGGCAGCCTCCACCGCTCCCCCACTCTCTTTTTTGTTGTGATGAGATGAGGAGCGGGGTGGGTTGGCCTTGAGCTGGAGCTTCACAATGGATGTTTGTCTGAACTCATAAAGAAAGAAAAAAAAGAGACGTTTCATCCCTTGTGTTTGGGTAAACATGGACATAGAGGGGGACGCATGCCTTCAGTGCATGTTTTTAAAGCCTGGGCACGGGGACGAGAGCAAAGTCTGATGAATCTGAGCTCACATGTAGCTACCAGCGCTTGCAAACACAATCTCTTGTCACCCATGACGACAAAGGTCACCGGGCTTCGCCCTTTCCTGCACGTCCAAAGCTCAGAATATTTATTTTGTGGGTGTAGAGTGATAACGCGGCTCGCTTTGCATACGTTTTATGCATAAGCTGCATACAAGATCAGTCCCTCGCTCATTCTCTGCTCCGTAAATAACGTCTCACTACACTCCTCCTCCATGGTTGTGCAAAAAACGGCAGTTCCACAAACGGCCACTTGAGGCTGGTTCTAAAAAACGAGTTGATCTAAACGAGGATGCTACGTCCATTTTTATAGACGCAGTCTACATCCTAGCTCCGTACCCGACAAGCTGTTTCTTTAAGCTGAAATTCCCTCGTTTTATGTAAATGAAGGAGCATAAAAATTAATAACTGTGTGTGTGTTCACTCGTGCATATGTGCGATGAGTGTTTCTTTGATATTTAGGCTTCGGTGCGGGCTGGCAGCCGCGCTCGGCTATACAACGGAACAATAGTTCTCTCTGTGCGGCTTTGATCTAATGAGGGAGAGAGAGAGAGAGAGACGGAGGTGGGGGGTACGAGAGAGAGAGAGAGAGAGAGACTGCTCAGGGAAGCAGAGAGAGGAGATGGATTTACACTTGGATCATGCTGATAGTGAAATAGCTACTCTTAGAGCTGCTTTTATTTATTCACACTGAAGTCAATGATTAACAAATACCTGCATGCACCTTCACTTTGTGCACTAGAGGCTTTCACGGGTTTAAAAATGTGTGCTCGAAGCTACCAGAACTGAACCAGACCCGCAAGCTGGGACCTGACAGAGAAATGCCCAACCCGTCTCTTATTTGAAAACTGGGACCCGGGCCCATGCAGAACTGGGAACAGTTGGGCCGAACCCAGCTGTGAGACACAGAGCCGATTGCACCAATTTCACAGATGATTGCTATTAACAAGGTTTTACAAGTTTGTACCTGGCAGAGAAAGGTGGGAAAACAGGAATCCACAATCCGTTATTTCAGTTTGAAAGTCGACCTGCTGTCACGGTGACGGATGGAAAATCATTTCAATAAATAAAGATCGTTTCTACAGGTAGGTCGGCATTACTAATTCGGCACAAACCTCACACAGCTCGCACAGTACCACTCTGTGGCCACAGATGTACTTTATTATTCACACACATCTCGTCCCGGTCTTATTGGATCCAATTTTACATTCGACATAATGTTAAACAGACCCGGGAAACCCAGTTGAACATAAAAAAAGGTGGATGCCGGGTTGGGTCCGGACCCGTGAAGGCCTCTAAGGTGCACAGATGAGCGGCTAACTAGAGACCAAAGGAGGCCTGGAGAGTAGTGAAGTATCTCAGTACAAGCAAACAAGACAACGACAGCTCGGACAAAACTGCTGACACATTACTGACAGTTAAAACTGCTGTGTCATGTGTCCAGTCCTGGTTGCTACAGAAACAGAATATTCAGCTGAAACCGACAAACAAACAGACAGATGTGTAGTTCGGACATTTTAGTGCGTAATAAACGTGTTACGGCTAATCTGTTAGCAACCAGATGAACATTATCAACAATTAAGTCCGATGATTAACTCGCTAATGTTGTACGTCCTTCATTTGGTGTTGGGTTATAGCATAGTCAGTTAACCAGAGCTCGTTTGTTGAAAAACGGCTGCAAATGTGGTTCAAACCATGGTAGACGTGCCGTTAAGCCAAAACAACGAGCTAAAAGACACTAAGAAGCTTCATGGAGCTGCATGACATGACAACAAATACATGAAGTCAATCGTCCTCGTACTCCGCTCTTAGCTGTTTCTTTCAGGATCCCCCGGTTGAGGGTTAAATAGACTCCTGGGACATTTTAGATGACGACAGTGCCGCCTGTGCTCTGCTCCAGGAGGAAATATGAAAACATATTAACAGGTCCTGTGCACAGACTTAAAGGTAATATAAAGTGGTAATCCTCCGTCAGCCGGTGAGAGCCGGGGAGCGCTTGTTTTCCTTCCAGTCTGAGGGCTAATGTGTTTGTTATCACCTTGAGCAGATGGCCCAGCATGGAGGAGAGATTCACTCGCACACAAACACAAACACACACTCAAGTGCGCAACCACGAAAAGCACTGTGACGCACGCACGTCATTCCCCAAGGTGAACACACACACACACACACGGCACAGGAAGTGACACAGCCCACAATATTATCTATGATACACACGCTTATATACAGAAACCCACAACTTACACACACCAACAGCACCTCCGCAAGCTACGAGTACACGAACACACACGTTACCACCCACCTGACAAAGTTATACACACACACACACACACAGCCAAACAACTTCCCACACCTTCACGTTCTATTCTGAATCCACGCTCACCAGAAATTTTGACACATTTGGTCAGTTTTTTTCCTCCTCATTGTCTTCTCACCTTCTATTTCCTCCTCCTCTCTCCTCCTCGTCTTCCTTTTCATCCCGGTCTCAATCATCAGTTATTGATCTGTCTCCGGAGGAGGAGAAGGAGGAATCAGCCTCTCCTCTCCCTCCTCTATTTTTAGACATCGGAGGAGGGGGGGTCTTTCTCACACAGATGGAACAGGAGCACGGATGCAGATCCGAATCGAGCGAGGAGGTGGTTAAATCCGACGGCGAGGCGATACAAGATGGGCTGGATGTTTGGTTGAGTCCAGTGAAGTTTCAGTGGTTCAAACACCTTCACAGTCCACTGTATGATTTCAAAAATGCATGAAGGTCAATCTAAAAATAAGGCCTGTTTTGAAATCCTTGATCGGCTGACCTTTCGGATACAAAGGGGGACGGGGACGGGCTGACGGGTTTCTGCCGGCTCGAGGACGCACAAATAACCAATGTTTTGTTCAGACGCCGTCCTTCCGTCTCTCGAGAAGGGCGCATCAATCCTTCAAGCTTCAGCAGACTGACTCTCAGAGTCACAGAGATCTTTGGAGGTACTAGAGATCAGATTGAATAATTAACCGGCTGTGGACAATCCCTCCAAAGCCAGCTAGCTGACCTGACTACCTTACCGTGTTCATCACTGCATGCCAAGTCCTTCAGTTTCCTGAATAGCTGCAATGAAGGTGGCGAGTGCAAAGTTAGCGTGATCCGTCAAGGCTCAATCTAGAGCCGGTTTGTCTGTTTTGGACTACTGTTGGCGAACATCTGTAGATACATCGCGGCTCATCCTGAGCTTACAAAAACATACGTCAGCATCTTCCACGACCCTCCACACCCTTACATGTACCTCGCTTCATAAAGGACAAATTACTTCCTGCATTGACACAGGACGTAAATTACAAGGTGTAGTACTGCCCGAGGGACACTGGGCTGCTTTGTGCTTAGCCCATCAGGCATTGCACCAGACCTCCACCCTTCTCGTCACGTGTGGTGAGCAGCACACGCCAGCAGCTCTGGTATTCTTCTGCTTCAGGCATCACTCAGCAGAGCTGTGGGGAGTCGCCCGTCCATGCAGACGGTGACCGCTCGCCTGAGACCGGTTTGCCTCGGGTGGCGAGGCTAAGACCGGAGTCCTCCTGCCGGGGTCACTGAAGCGTGCAGCCTCTCATCATTTCATGCTTCAGAATTAAGTTAAACTGGCAGAAAACAAAATGAAAAGGTTTGAAACCACACGGCGGGACGAAGAGCGATGATTCACACCGCTTTCAGTTCACAAACATCTTTTAATGGTTCCTCTGGAGGCTGTGATTTGTGTTTGCTTTAAAGGAGTAAATGAGTCTTTTGATTTCCAGTGAATTTTCCCTGAAGGCCTCCTGAAACAGTCGATATTGACACTGCTGTTGGACTGTAATGAAACCCACTGATGGAATGATGCCTAAAAATATTTGTTTCTGAACAGGGTACATCTTGAGATGCAGTGAGACTCGAGCGGCTTAATGTGAACGGACCGTAACACGAGCAACTTAAATCAGTGTTTTTTTCTGCTTGCTACTTTTTTTATGAGCGTGGAAGGAGCTGATTGATCTGGAGGCACGTTCGCATCCAAGAGCCAGGTGGTCTGGGCATCTGGTTGCTTAAGCAACTTTGCTCAAGTAATCCTCGCGGCGATCCACGTGACGGTGACACGGGGGACGTTTTATGCAAATATACATGGACGTAGGAGATGTTCATGTGTTATAAATCTGTTGGATCAAGTGTCTCTCCGCAAACTCCCCAATATTTGTTTTGCAACCCGGAGCTAACTCCAGTTTTTACTCAGTGGAAACCAGCGTTTCTCACAGGAGGCAGAAATGATGCAAGAACCAGGCTGCAAGGCACAACAGTGAGCACTTTTAACTTTCAGAGGCGGTTAATGGATTACGTGGATTCAAATTAAAGCCTGATGGGTTGGTGGAGCCGAGATAAGACGCGGGAATTACGGCGTTATTGAAGAGTGGAAGTCTGTCAGTTGATTGACGCTGCTCCTTTTCCCGTTGGTTTCTCTTAACCACGGCCACGATTGTTCGAAGGTCCACTAACCTCAATGAATTTCTAATTATAACCCAAACTGTAACGTTTCCCTTCCCTTAATTGAATCTTAACCGTCGGCACGGATTCATTTCTCAGCAGTTTTGGGAGGCGAATGATGATGTCTCTGTTTTGGAGGACTTGTTGGTGGAACCACAGGAGCATGACTGAAGGGCCTGGGGAAAAAAAGGCAGACTCAGATGAAAAACAAATACTTCTTTCCCTCCACAGCCACCCGGGGGAAAGAAAATAGTGTTTACACATCCAAATCCTCCTAAAAGCTGTGCACATTCACACAGGTATCTTTGGTTATTCTGGCTGTTATACATCTTTTAAAGCGTGTGTTGGGCTGAGCAAACAAAGTTCGAGCTTCTTATGAATACATGAGGAGTATAGTTACCTTGAAACTGTTAACAAAAAAGAACATAGGAAGGAAACTGTCTGGAGACGCGTGTAGAAGTGGAACGAGGATGTCAAAGGGATTTATTTAGTTCAGCACATCAAAGTAAACCCACTGTACAGGATGTCACCGTCCCGAGGCTGCAGCGGAGGACTCGCTTTGTCTGAAAGTTTAAACAGTGTGACCAACTGTGAGGAGACCGCAGAGCTAGATCCAGGACTCATCTCCAAGTCTGCCCGAGCCTTTGGGAATCCCCCCAGGAGGACCTGGAGGAAGCTTCTGGGCAAAGTCGAGTCTAGGCCGGGCGGCTCATCCTGTGCAGGCTGCAGCTCAGACCCAGATATCGGGTGGATGTTTGAAGATGGGTAATTAACAGCAGACTATTGCAACTAATAACATAATTTCGCGGCTTTAATGAAATTCATTAACATAATCGGTTTAAAATTAACTGACAAATGCCTTCAATCTCCGCGTTTGGCATTTGGCCATCGCAATTAACTGCTGGTGGTCGCGTTAAGTTTGCATAAGCTATAATTTGCTGGAAGGTTACTGGTTCACACGCAAATGAGTAGGAAGTAGCAGCATTGTGAGGAGAGAAAAATGAATATATATATATATATATATATATATATATATATATATATAAATATAATAAAACACGCTCTCCTCTCGAAAGAAGTGTCATCAACAGCTTTCATCGAGGTAATTAACTTGATGCGGGTTTTGGTGAAGCTGCTCGGTACAAAGAGTGCGGCTCACACGCATCGGGTGTTAGAGGCATTCATACAGAAGAGAAACGTCTGTAAATAATTAATATTTTGTATTATTTCATTTGGTAATGAGTGCAGAATTGTATGACACGTAACAAAGATCAGTCAGCTCTCATTTCTGGGTGATGTCAGGTTAGATGAAGATGTGGAGCCTGAAACGCGAGGTTTTTTTTTGACAGTTTAGACAGCACGACAATATTTCATTTAATCGGTTTCATGGAAGTGCTTCTTATTTGCATTAACGACAGGCGAATGGATGCTGCTCTGGGAGAACACGTTGAAGGCCCGGGAGAGCAGAGGGAGACTCGGAGGGGTTCCCGTCCCAGCTGCTCACAGGCCCCCAGACAATACCTAGAATTAGATGTGGGAGAGGTAGGCACCAGATTACATAGGCAGGGATGATGAAGGGATGGAGGAGGGAAAAGGGAGCGAGGGTGGGCGTTTAGTGCTCGTTGCGACCCAGCTCACTCAGGGAAGTAAACTAAGTTTTTTTTATTTACAGGAGTTTTGAGTCTGTGGGCGTGCGTGGATGCTGCGCTAAACAAAGAAATGTAACCCAAAGAATGCTGTTGAAAATACAAGCCCTGAGTTAATACAGAGCCAGTCACGCAGCACACAGGACACCTGTGTCCAAAAAAACACACTGATTTAACCAAAAACAGCACCCAAAAAGTTAATTAACGTTCACAATTTATCACAGAGAGGCACGTCGGCAAGCTAAGAGACGCAGCCGGCACCAACATTTAGGACAGGACTCCTAAATATTGGTAAGGGAACAAGAGTCTTAGCTTAGCATAAACATAAACGATATATATGACTCATTTTCACCCAGAATATCACACACACCGCTCTTGTTCTGTTCTGTTTTACTGAAGATGTGCTTGGACTGTAGCTGGAACGTTTTTAAGAAACTCACCAACACATAATAAATTGAACTTTACATGCAATAAAAAGTCACTTTTTGCCTTTGGATTGGAGGATTCCAAGAAATGGACCCACGTATCCTTTAAAAACACACAAAAAGTAGTAAAACAAAAGAAAGTTACAAGTCAGACTTAATAAAAAATTTTAAAAAAGCATAACGGTGTTCTCCTCAGATTTGCATGGACTAATTGTGCTCTGGTCTTTTCTAGTCGGCTCTGCTCCTGTTGCTCCTTTCTGTGCTTAACTCCCGTGGGTGCTCATTACGGAAGCAGCGTGTTTGATCTATTCTTTCATTGCTGTTTGAACCTGAAGCATCGCGTCCTCTACGGAGTACAGCCTGTCGACGTGACTAGTTAAAAACTGCTGCCATTACACAGACAAACAAACACCATTTCTAGAGTGCAGGATGCTATTACTGTATATGAACAGGCCAAACTGCTGCAGTCAGTTTAGTTTAAAAAAGTGTGTGCACACACTCATAGAAGAAAGTTGTAATATATGCAGAGAGCTGGCGTTGCTGCATCTTTTTGCAGAATGGATTTTTCCCCACGCTGCAGCGGGACAAGTAAACCAGACAAAAACGATCAGTTGTGCCTCGGTGCCTCGAGTACAATTAACCGCTTTAATTAGCTTCCATTTAAAGAGGTCGATTCAGTCTAAACATACAAGAGGAACATTTAGTTTCAACAGTAAATAACTTCAAGGCCTGGCAGTGATACACTACGCCTGTGAAAACAGATTAAAGTGCACAATGAAGACAAAACTGAAACATATGCAACACATTAGACAGAACATTAAATATTATCACGTGGGCTGAAATGAAGTGTTCTCATTCAGGGGTGACTGAGGAAGCTGCCGAGAGGCTAATACGATATCACGAGCAGTGATTCACGCCAGTAACTGTAAATAACAAGCCCACTCCTTTCCGAGACACACATGCGCGCTTTCCCGACGTTCCTAAAGGCAACATCAGGACATCGTTTCCAGTAATGGTCCAGAACGGACCAGGATGGAAGGTCAGGTGAATCTTATCGTGTTGTGCAGAATGTCTGAGGAAAGAACGGTTCTCGCTGGCTGGCTTATTTTATTTATTTTCAACGAGGCATCAGCAATTCTGTTTCTTAGTTTTGGCATAAAAAGGTTAAAATATTTCAGCGTCAGTCCCGATTCACTCGTGTCTCACAGAAAACGAAGCCAGTGGAGGAGGATGTTGGTTTGTGTGTTTATTACCGAAAGAGCAGATCAATAAAAATATAGATTTATGCATATTTCAAATAGCACACTGTCCTTTATGCTTAGGCCAATATTATTGGACTGTGAAATGTGATTTAACACAAAATATTTTTACAGAAAGAGATAACTTGTGCAGCCTTCAGTTTGCTTATTTTAATGTACAATCAGTCGACCAATCACAGAGCAGATACTAATTGAAAAAAGCCTCCTCTCCGCTCTGCGTTAAGCTGAACAGGTTAGCTCATCGTGAATCGCATCGCGGTGATTGGCACATCCTCAGCGGTGCTGGACCTCTGTCTGGCTGAAGGGCAGACAACTGATGAAGAAGAGGAAGCATAATAAGCTAAATGGAACGCACCCAAAGAGGTTTTACAGTAAATGCTTGGACCTCCTGCCGTCTGAAGCCTCTGAAGTCAGCACATTCTGTTACTGCACACAGCTTGACGTCATCATTAAGAGGAAGCATCCGCCTCTAAACACTGTGTCATGTACTTCATCCTCGTGCGGGTTGATAAACCACGCCGCACACTGACCACGCGGGCAGCTCCTCTCGGCCCCGGTAGCTCCGTACATGATTCACTCGTGTCTGTTTTTTGTTGTCAGGGTGCTTTGAGAGCGCTGACAGCTCCACCTGAGCGTGTCTCGCTTCATGCTGGCTCATTAGAGGAGGACAATAAGACAATGAGAGCGCCTGTCTCTGCTAATAAATAACACATTAATGTCTCGTCTGCTGAGAGCGATCTGCTTAAAATGACAGCACGGGGGAGCGTGTGTGTTTCAGGCAAGTCTGTGATGTTTGCTCCACTGTATTGTCGGTTACCTCCGGACTTAAGCCAGGAACAAAGTTTGCCTTGCCACTGTTGCAAAGCGCTTGCTCATGGTGGGTATAAAAACTACAGTCCAGGCCTCAAACAATGCCCTCACTGCATTTTCAGGTTTGTGTTTTGGACCCAAAATGAAGATATTTAAGAAGTTCATCATGAGAATGGACACAAAACACAGCGCACCGCTGAATGAACAAAGCAAAGCATACTGTTGGATAACCTGGCACAGGCGTGGTGTCCTGACCAGGTTTTTATAGGTAGGCGTGTGATTGCCAGATGAGAGACAGGTGTGCCTTGTTACTGAGGCCAGCGCAGCCAGCCATGCCCTCTGCCAGCACCACCAACACACACCGCCATGAAACCAAATACAAAGCAAAAAAGATGTCGGCACAGAAAGTCAGGCCACAAATAAACTTCAAATAGTCCCAAAGCAAAGTTCAAACAAACAGTTTAAACATGAGACGCTCTGCTGCATAAAACAGTGTAATGTTTGACCTGAGACGAGGAAGTGAAGTATGAAATGATGCGCTGAGACAAATGGTAAAAATGATTTTTCATTGTTTCTGCAGATACAATGCTGCTCCCGGCGAGCCTGCTGATTGGCCTGCTGTGCCTGAGCCGCGTGGGCGTCGCGTGGGGTTTCGCCCGTCTGTCGGACGACGTAGAGCTCCGCTCGGCCTTCTCTGTCGCGCGCACCAACAGCATGGAGGGTGGGCCCAAGATGACCGTGACCTTTGACACCGTGTACGTCAACATCGGAGGGGATTTCGACCCGAAGGCCGGCATGCTGCGCTGTCGGATACCCGGGGCGTACTACTTCTCCTTCACGGTGGGCAAGTTTCCGCACAAAGACCTGTCTGTGATGCTGATGAAGAACAGGAACGAGGTGCAGGCCATCGTGTACGAGGAAAACGCTGGCGAGGAGAGGAAGGTAGGTGACCTCAGAGGCTGTTGTTCTGACGAATGGCTGTTTCCTGGTTGGAAAACAGGGGGTGGGACTAAAGTTATCAGACTGGCACCGGAAATATTCTATATTTTCATGTTGTTAACAAATGGCATGAGCACACACTGTAGTTTATTTTAATCTGATACCACATACACCATCTGCTGCCACTAGAGCACCAAATGTGGATTAATCCACCGCTGAAAATAGTCCCCCAACAAATCCGCTATTTCCTTGCTTTTGAGTGAACCAGCTGTTTTCAGAAAGTACTTTTTAAACTATTAAACTATTTATTTTACGCTCTGCTTCTAAAGATTAGAGACAGCGTCAGGAGGTCACAAAGTGTGGAGAGACGGACTAACACTTGGTTAGTTTGGCCTTGTGTCTTCAAGAAGTTAATATTAGACTGAAGAATGAAGTAGCAGTAGTTGCGTGGGTTCACTCCAGGTACTCTGGCTTCCTCCCACAGTCCAAAGACAACCAGACACACTGGTGACTCTAAAATGTCCCATAGGTTGTTTGTCTCTATATGTCGGCTCTGTAATGGACTGGCCCACCTTTTGCCCAGCTGGGACCAGCTCCATCCCCGCACAGCCCTGATAAGGACCTACAAACCTACCTACAAACTACAGGGCTATCCTGAGCCAGTGTGTAGTTTGTCCATTCTGGGCTACTGTAGAAACAGTTGAAGGAGGACCTGCTGTCTGTCTGTAGATGTAAAATATATAAAAGTCTCATTCTAAGCTAACAAAAACATAAATATGATTATTTTCTGCCAATGCATCCTCAGAAATGTTACAAACTGGACCTTTACGTTAAGGAATAGTTGTATTCTTGAGCTTTAGACATGTTGGCAGTCATGATTCTGAACTTTGGGCAGTCTTTGCGCTAAGCTAACTGCCACTTGGCTCCGTCTTCATAGCTATGTTGATCTGCAGTGTTCCTCTGAGTTCAGTCTCAGGGGTGATTTGTCTCTCTGAGGTTTACGAAGGTCTTTAATCACGTCAGAGCTCTCCAACGGCTCTTATCACAGAGGGTGTGTTGGTGTTTGGGGCGCTGAATGAAAGCAGAACATTGGGGATTACAACGCCAGGCTCCCCCGAACGAAGCGCTGAGGTGGATGATTGGATTATGATGTAAAGCAGACCTCGATGTGACCCCGCAGCTGGGATAATAACGTCTGCTCCACTCCTCAGGTGCAGAGCCAGAGCGTCATGCTTCAGCTGGAGTTTGGTGACACCGTGTGGCTCCGTCTCCATGGTGACCCTCGCTACGCCCTCTACAGCAACACTGGACACTACACCACCTTCAATGGTTACCTCGTCTACCCCGACACCTACGGCTACCAGACGCACCACCACCAACACCACGCCCAGCCCCAGCAAGACAACATCCCCATGGTAGACAGCAACCAGGCCACAGAGCACGTCAGGTCTGAAACAAGAGACACGGTGGAGGAGAAGGAGGTGCAGCATAGGGAGGAAGAAGAGGAGGATGAGGAGGAAGATGAAGAGGATGACCAGAGATCCGCTTTCTCGGTGGGGCGCACCCAGAGCATCGTGGGAGTAGACCAAGTGGGGCTGCCGCAGCACCAGCCGGTCAGCTTCGACACGGCGTTCGTCAACATCGGAGAAGACTTTAACGTGACGGAGGGGATGTTCACTTGCCGGATTCCCGGCGCCTACTACTTCTCCTTCAACGTGGGCAAGCTGCCGCAGAAGACGCTGTCCGTCAAGCTCATGAAGAACCGCCTGGAGGTGCAGGCGATGATCTACGACGACAGCCAGGGCGAGAAAGCTCTGCAGAGCCAGAGCTTGATGTTGTCGCTGAAACCAGGAGACACCGTCTGGCTCTACTCCCACCAGAGAGACGGCTTCGGCGCCTACAGCAACCACGCCAAGTACATCACCTTCACCGGCTTCTTGGTTTATCCAGACTTCCCTACCAGCACCACCACCACCACTACCACCAGCAGCCAATCATATTCAGACAAGAAGCCCTAGCTGCAGCACGTGGGCGAGTGACTGAACATTGTGGGGAGGAATTCACGCGAAGCGGAAGAGTCTCAGAGTCCACTTAAGACGTTGGGGAAGTTTCTGAGTCGTCGAAATGAATGTTGCTTCGTGGTTTTGTCTTTGAAGCTTCCTCTAAATGTGAATTTCTTCGCAAAGTCACGCGGACCTTGGACCGAATGCAGAGCTTAGATGAAAACCTCTTCAATTTCCAGCTAATGGCTTCCCAGGATATGACTTCATCGCACTCAAATGTGGAACCTTGAATGACAGTAATGTGAACTCTAATTGAATATTTCACGTCTGTAATGAAAACCCAGTCGTTACCTGCTCACCTCGGCGTCGGCCGACCTCTCGTTTGAGTTAGTACGGGCGCTGAAAGGAGTTAGCTGTCGTACTTGTGTGTCTTTGAGATTCTTTTTTAAAGCTCAAGAGAACTATTTGAACACCATGATTGAAGTATTTTAAACTCGAATGATTGCTCTGTGGGAGCAAACGCTGACACGCAGTAGTAAACCTACATACCGTACTTGAGTTGAGGTTAGAAGGTAATCACAGACTTTTCATTTTGAAGTGAAATATTCCTGTTAAGTGCATTTGTTATCCTCGTCAAAGACTTGGTGTTTCTGCCTGTATGTAAAAAAAAAAAAAAAAGGTCACTTTACTTTCTTTATGTCTTTAGAGGCATGTAAAAACGATATGAACAGTGTGTTTTGTGTCAAATGAGCTTCTCTTTTCATTCTTTTGGAGTGTTTCTCTACCCCCCGATACTCGAACACAGCAGGAGCACGAGGACGACGACGGCACGAAACTGACATACTTTTGGGGAGACTGCAGATTAGATATCCATCCCGTACCGCCTGTTGACCACATGCCACCCTCGGGCCTGCGGGGATCTGGACCATAATTTGATTTCTAATTCTAGCAGCGTTTAATTCATTTCTTCAGAAGGCGACCACTGTGGGGAAAATTGAATTGCTTCTCCCGGGCCACTGTAATATGCATGTCTGTTTAATTTCACACCGCCGGGAGAAAGATGATGCTGTTCAAATTGTGATGAACCTTGACTTTATGAAATCACCTTCTCTGGTGACACTTTTGGACGATTGAACATTTACATTTTCTTTTTATTAGAGCTAACTGGATGTGAATTTCTATGCGGTGAAGGTCTAATGGAAGCCGCGCCGGTGAGCCGCGAGCAGGCCAACTGACTGTTTTTGAAAACGTTAATTAATTCAGCAAAGAGAGAGCGCCGCTTTCAATCTCATTTAAATGAATTATAATTTACTGCACTTCAGTTTCTGATGCAGGTGCTGCTGAACATACTGGAGCTGGTTCACGGAAAGAGGAAAGAACAATGCAACGCAACGTGAAATGATTTGAGTTTTCGAATCAAAGCATACCGTGTGCAACTTGGGATAAAAGGTCACGAGTCGGCGCATCAATTTCGAGGTTAGGACCCTCGAAGGAGTTAGAACATAAATCTGAGGTGATGATTAACAAGAAAAGGGGTGAAAATTATGTTTTGAATTTGAATCCTTCAAATGAACAATAATATCAGCAGTAAAACAAAGTGGTGACAAGAAGACGTTTTACAGGGAAATACAGCGCAAATAGAAACCGCTTCCCGAAGGACTCCCGTAGATCGCGGACCAAACTTAGCTAGTTCATGAATCCACACGGGTCGACACATGCTAAAAAAAAAACGGTAGCGGAAGCTACGAGCGGTCATACATTTATTTTATTTCCTCTGTTTTCTCGTGATAAGTTAAATGAATTTGTTTTCACGAGATCTCGAGTTATTTACGTCATTATTGTCTCGAGATTGCCATCTCGAAATAACGGGATCAGTTTCACAACATCTCAAGACAAGATACAACATAATTAATTTGAGACCGCTTTAAAACAAAAGGATGGTCTTGTATATTAAATCACTGCAAGAAACATAATTTGTGATTATGGCGCTGTCTCGAAATAACATTTGTTCATTTGACATAAAGAACTCAAGAAAACAAATTAAATGAACACGTTATCACAGCAAAATAAAATGAACGAACGCGTGACCGCTTCCGTAGTTCTGTAAATAATTCCTCTAATGAAGTGCATTCAGACAGCAAAGCACAAATTAAGAGATTTCTCTTGAAGTCTTTATTACAGAACGTCAAAGAAAAAAAAAGGTGCCATCGAGATAAACCTGAAAACACGGCCGCACTGCAAGTCCAAGCGGTGAAACGCTGAATTAAAGAAAGAAAGTGTTCGCCTCACCGTGATCTCTGTGGCGCCGGGAGAGAAATCGTCTCACACCTTCTGTGAAAACTAATAATGGACAGCGAAGTCTCAGGCTTCACGCTCTCCGGGCCTCTCTGCGCCGCGCCATTACTAATCGATCATTTCTTGTCATGTGCGGCTGCAGGAGTGACAACATTTTGGACAATGAGACGTTAATGTTTTTTTTCCTTTCACAGTGTGAAATTATACTGCGAGTGTGCCTCATTTCAGATAATAACCTAGTCTGTCACACACTAACCCTCGGTGGGAGTGAGCGTGCACAGAGGTGGACTTCAGTTTTACTTTTAAAAACACGCCCGACCCGGGTCGATAAATCAGTCCGTGAAGGTGAATCCTGTGTGTGTGAAGTGACTCGAGCATAACTCATCTGACCCAGAAGCACTTATGTGATGCATGCATACGTAATGAATTAAAAAATGATGGGCTTCACGGGCCCAGTCGACGCTTGTTAACTGTATTTTTATTAAGTGAATTATCTGTACAGTGATTGACAATATGTTGGATGTTTTCCCGCTCTGTGCTCCTTTCTTTCCGATCCTGATGAAAGGCTGATTAATGTGTATTAGAAATCGTGTCAAAGCAGACATGGGTCAGAATGTCGGCAAAATTGCCAGAATTTACAATTTTGTGTCTTAAAAGCACAAAAAAAAAGCTAAAAGATAATTAAAGAAAAAAAACATTTTGACTCGTGTCCTGTTTTCTGGCTCTTTGAGATGTTTTGAGTATTTCTTACATGTTAAATGAATGCTTCACTGAAATGTTTGACCAAATCAATAAAAAATAAGAAACATACATCCTGATGTGTTACTGCGTCCACGGTGTGTGAACTCGTGACCTGACCAGGTAACAGCAAGGTGATTTTATATCCTGTGCTGCAGCGCCACCTGTTGGGTGAGTTTAACATGACAGCAAGAGACCGAGAAGAAGACCAACAAAGCACACACAGGTTTAAGCGACAAAAATAAGATAATACTTGGATCCAACTTCAACTTTTTGCCCTGTCATGAGTTAGTTACTGGACTTTCTAGACCATCCGTCATGTTGTGCAGAGGTAGGGTTGGTGCACAGTCACACAGCTCAGACTTGGAGCCCACGGTTCAAGTAGCAAACACGTCTCAACAAAGATCATTCAGAGACGACTGCGTGAATCAGGCTGCCGTGGTCGAACTGTTGCAAAGAAGAAAGAAGCCACCAGTGGAAATACGTCCTTTGGTCTGACGAGTCCAAATTTGATGTCTTCGTGAGATGCAGAGAAGGTGAGCGCATGGTTTCTGCATGTGTGGTTCCCACTGTGAAGCATGAAGGAGCCAGGTGACTGCCTCATGAAGCTAAATGAGAGAATGAGTGTCGTCAAAGCAAAAGGTGGCTACACGAAAGAAATTACAATATTCTGGTTTTACACTTTTTAGTTTAGTAGATTATTCCACGTTACTTCATAGTCCTGAGGTCTTCAGATATTAATCTACAATGTAATATAATAAAATACAAATAAAGAAAAGGCATTGAATGAAAAGGTTTCCAAACTGTTGACTTCTACTGTATTTAATACTTATGCTGCCAGGACACTACCAATCAAACCACACCCAGTCAGACAAGTTTTAAACATGTAATTAATTCTACCTATATTAAATTAGGTCTCACAGTATTACTAATCTGAAGAAACCAGTTTTTCGGGCTTTAATGGAGGATTTAGTGACATCTAGTGACGTAGTTGCTGATTCATGTCAATCACCCTCTCCTTCATAGAATGAAGAAGAAACTACGGTGGCCATGAAACGTGAAAAATAGTGTTTGTCTGTCTGTAGATATAAAAGGCTCATTTTAAAAGATAAAAATAACAAAACTATTCTTATTTTCAGGTGATTATACACTAATGAAAATATAGTTATGAATATTGTATTCAATTTTTGCCATACTCTGTAAATAGAACACCCTAAACGTGACACACTGGACCTTGTTGAAATTATCTAAATACAGCAACTAGCAAATAACAAGTACAATATGTGGCCAAATGTATGTGGACGCCCCTGGTTTGGGTCTGCCATGTGCAAAAATCCGAGTGTCCACATACTTTTGGCTACAAAAGGTTACTTCAGAAAAGAACCGCAGCGCCGCAGAAAAAGCTCTTTTGAAAGTTGTTTTATTAGGATTTTTATGTACATAAATATTTCAGGTGGATTTGTTCAAGGAGCTGAGAATCCCAAAATGACACCGACAGACAGAATGCGATGATGAAGCTCAGGGTCGTCACTTCTTCTCAGGCGCCTCGCCGGCCTCCAGTTTGGGCGTGGCCTCTTTGGGCTCTCGGTGGGCGGGGAACACCTCCCAGGGCGTGTTCAGATCGAACTTCCTGAACTCCTGCGACAGCTCGACGGGCTCGGCCACCACGCGCTTCACCTCGTCATCGTAACGTACCTGTAGAGAGTGTTACATGTTTGAATTTCACGAGGAGGGTTGATACGAACTGGAAAATATGAAAACAACATGAGAAGACTTTTTATGTCTTTCCCTGGCGTGCGATCTGCTCATCCTCGGACTGTGAGAAGTAAATAAGATGAATTTGTGTACTGTGTTGAAATGAATAATTCATTCCGAGTTTTTAGGCCATAAATATTCCCTCTCAAGGACTTTCCAGGCTTGTAAGAATCATGAATTCATCATCACAAGCTCAAAAAACTAATAAATAAATGAAAAATCACAGAATCCAGCACAGTTTGAGTGTCTGGGCATAGATTTCATGCTGTCTGTCTTCCTGACATCCTGCCAGTACTACTTCATTTATATTTGGAGCGTTCAAATGAATCACACACACACACACACACTGATGAATCAAATATAAGAGCTGACGGCGGTGCTCAGCTCTCGTGCTGCTGCTGCTGGCAGAACTCACCTCAACGTATCCCGAGAGAGGGAAGTCCTTCCTGAAGGGGTGACCCTCGAAGCCGTAGTCTGTCAGGATGCGCCTCAGGTCGGGGTGGTTGGCGAAGAACACGCCAAACATGTCCCACACCTGTAGGAACACACACACACACACACACACACACGTTGACTCTCATTGTGCCTGTGAAGAACGAGGATCTGTGGACTTCAGGACCTGCGGGTTGTGACTCACCTCCCTCTCGTACCAGTTGGCAGCCACGTGGACCGGTACGGCAGAGTCCACCGGTGTTAACTCGTCTGTGTAAGTCTTGACGCGGATACGAGAGTTGAAGCGCAGCGACAGCAGGTTGTACACGATCTGTAAACACACACACACACACGGTATGAATCTTAGATTACCAGGACAGCCCCCACACATTAATACTTGAAGTGTAACCATTAAACATTTAGCGTTAGTCTCATTTCATGACTTAAAGATTACGCTGTACAACATACGCATGCATGCTTTCTACCTCGAAGCGGTTCTGTCGGCTCGGGATGTCGACAGCGGTCAGGTCAATCATGTTCCTGAACTGAGCGTTGGTGTGGTCCCTCAGGAAGGTCAGCACGGGGACCACGCCATCAGGATGGATCATCACCTCGAGCTCATTGAAACAGGTCACCTACACACAGATGCACACACACACACGTTCAAGCCACCTGCATGTTTATGAAATCTTAAATAAGTGTGACACGAGCATTCGAACCGACCTGGACCTGTTGGATATATTTGGGCATCATCTCAGACACGTACTCTCCAAACGCTGCCAGCTGGTTGTGAGTGACGGCATCTTTGGGCCTGACGGTGGCTGCATGGAGGAAACGTTGCAGAATATGATTCATGTGACGTTTGCTGTGCTCGAGTATGACGATGAGGTCTTCTGTCATCGTTCAATCAGCAGTGAGGTCGTCAACATCTCGTCATAGCGTTATATTTTAGTCATAAAGTGTTGTTGGGATCAGGATCAGTTGTTGTTTTGACTCAACAATATTTTTTTATTTGATACAATAAAAGTTTTGAATCTGTTTCTTGAACCGCGTTTTAATTTCCTAAAACAAACGAGGGCAGCGGCCTGAAGAGACGTCTCACAGAAAAATACAAACGTTACCGAGTGCGATAATAAAAATGCAGTTACGCACATTTGTAGCACAGATTTTTAAACAGCACACGTTGAAAGAAACTAGTCATGCAGCTGACAAAATATATACATTATTTAATATATATGATATGAAAACAGAAGTCACAGCAGCTCGTATTCACAAGGTGGACAAGAAATCACTGAAAGGTCAAGAAGTCAAGAGTCCTACTGTACTTTTTATGCATTTATCTCCAAGAAAAACACAGCATTAGCTCTGTGACTTATATATAATGACAGAAATCAGCATGTTAAACTGCTTTAAAGGAGACAAGGAGACAGAAACGAGCTCCTGAGCAGCTGCTCACGTTAACTTTTGAACCATGTTGTACCTCTCGGACACACTTTGTCTTGCAACCTGGTTCATTTTAGTTGATCAGCTTATGTCAGACAGTCTGTGCATCAGTGTTTACTCACGGCTGGTGTCAGTGGTGGAGCTCTGCAGCCTGGCCTGCTGCTGGAGGAGACATGAAGTCCTTGCAACTATAAAAATAAATAAATAAAGCAGGAGGAAGGAGTCAAAGAGGAGTGTTGACATGCTGAAAAAACACCTGAGCGTGCAGAGGCTCAGGTGAGCTGGCATCATTTGAGCCACAGAGGAACACCTCATCCTGTGTGGCCCGAAAAAAGACGAACAAACCCGAACTGTCTGTTATTCATCCCCCCGGTGTGCTAACACCGCGTTAGCATTAGCTAGCTCGAAGGTCAAACCTGAGACATTTGGCGGGTTTAAATGAGACGCCGTCGGTTACAACAGCAAGCGAACGGGCACACGGTTAAATATACGACCGCAGCCGAGCACGGTGTACCAAACTCGGAGCAGCATCAGGTCAACTCACCGTTAAAACTCCTGCCGAGACCTCCGCGGACAAACCGCACCAACGACGCCGCCATGTTTGCTCTGACAGCCGGGCTTCTTCTCCGGACAGAGACGCGGCTGTTAGCCGTCTGTCGCCTCCTGATGGGCGGGAGGAGAAGTCTCCACCCTGCGGTGCTGAACACAGTGGAAAATACTCGTTTTAAAGCTCCCTGTTTGAAACTTCACTCGAATTAGGAGTAAATAAATATGATATAATTTAACAAACAGGTTAACTAGTTACAGGAGAGTGTCATAATTGGGTAGGTAGGTAGTTATAACAGCATCATAATGATCACATCGTTGGCTGTCAGATAAATTTAGAGTACAAAAATCCAGTATTTGCCTCTGAAGTGTAGTGCAGCAGAAGAATTAAGTAAAATGAGAATACTCGAGTAAAGCGCCTTAAAAAAAGAAAAGTACTGTAAAGGATTTGAATACCCCTCGCCTCACCCTCCACTTAAAAGTGCGTAAGGGTGAAAAAAAAAGTGAAACAGCCAGTGTTTGTTTTGTCCATTCAGGGCTACAGTAGAAAAACATGGCAGACTCCAGTGAAGAGGACCCTCCGAGTCTGTAGACATGAAAGGCTCATAAGAAGTAAGAAAGTAAGAAAAACACAATGATTCTTGTTTTCAGGTGATTAAACACTAATGGAAACACACTTGATGATTATTTATGTTCCATTTCTGCCAATACACACTCCTTTAAGTACAGTACTTCAGTAATTCTACATTTACATTATTGAGGAAGAATAATTAACGGTATTAGTAGTAAAAATATATATATATATATCCAAAGAACTGTTATTGAGAACTATGACAGAGTTTAATGAAAATGTAGTCCCTCCATTTTGGGGGGATTTTCATGTTTTCACATCAGCTGAAGAAGAAGGAAACAAATAACTAACTAAATAAAAGCATTACATAGATTTAGTATTTATGAGCTCGTGTTGACATTTTGAAGATACAAGATTTTAGTAAGATCAGATTTTATATCATGTAAAAACAGCAGACATTCTAATTTGAAATATGAACAAAGAGTATGAAAATTGGCTGTACTTAATCAGGTACTGCCACTACACTTAAGTACAGTCCTTGAGATGAACACAGCGTACGTGTCGTAAATAATATTTAGAAGCTGAAAATAAAGGAGCACAAATTAGACTGTCTCAAATATTTTATTGAACATCAAGTTATGAGGCACCTTGGAAAATATATTGAAATATTTATACACAGTGATCTCTTCACTGCAGATCTTTGCATTCATTGTCTTCTTCTTGCTGCTCCACTGCAGTCCAAACACAGCAATTCGATTGCAGATATTGTGGAGTGTTTTTATTATTACAAACAATATTGCAACGTCGACCTGATGTCATTCTGAGCTTCAGAGAGTCTGGATATGAAATTAATATTTTTTCAGCCACAAGCAGGCTTTATCTTTGAAATTAAACACTGCACAAGGTTGTGCAGGAGCTGATATGTTTTGCAAACTGAACAAGTAAAACTTCACACTTTGTGGTTTAAAAACAGAGAGAGAAGACCAGGAGTCGTTCTTCTCACAGTATATATAATGATATGGAGGATTGGCTGTTTCTCGTGTCACGTTGACTCTGAGTTCGGTCTTCTAGCTGCTGTAGGAACATGATGAGGTCTGACCCGCCGCTCTGCCCGCTCAGCTGGACTGTCCACACACCTGCTGGTGGTATTTCCTCAGCATCTCCAGCTGAGCCGAGCGCACTAGGACATGAGGTCGAACGGACGCCAGCTTCTGACAGGCTTCCTCTGGAGTCCAGCAGTGTAGCTGAAAGTAGAAAAGAGCAATGTCAAATCAGTGTGCTCACTAAGTCTTTGTGAGAGCTTGGGCTTCTTGCTGTCGACGAGTAAGTAATATTAGCTGGCAGTTATGTCTAGGTTGGAGTGCAAACAGCAGACTTGACAGTGTGACGTCCCACAGTTACGTACTGACCCGAATGAGGTACGCTGCAGCCATTGTGGCGCTGCGGGAGCGTCCGGCCTTGCAGTGGACGTACACGCTGTTTCCCTGCTCTCGGTGCTGCATGGCAAACTCCACGCCTCGGTGCAGGTTCTCCAGGCTGGGAACGCCGGTGAGGTCGACTGTGCTCAACCTGAGCTGCTCCACCCCGACAGCCTGCCACTCCTGCAGCCATAAAATCAATTATGAATGTGTGAGTGAATATGTGAAGGAAGAAGTTCTGTTTACACAGATCTGATGTCCTGCTCAGACAGACTGGTTAAAGCAATCCGAGCATGCAACTAATCGTTTTCATTATCGATTAATCTGTCAATTCTTTTGGCAATTAATGCAAAAGAAATAGTGAAATGTAATGTTATAATTTCCCAGAGCCCAAGGCCATCCAAAGATATTCAGTTTTATCATATGTGATGAAGAAGGCAGCACATTGACGCATTTAAAAAGCTGAAACAAGCAAACCTTTGGCATTTTTCTGCTTGAAAACTTGCTTGTTTCAGCTATAAACACCAAATAGTTCAGCTGATTTACACAAACACAGGTCAAAGATACAAAAAAAAACATAAATAATTATAAAACTATAAAATCAACACTAAAAACTGGCTGATTTCTTGTCTTTTGCTTTATCGACACTGTTATAAATTTAGCTGTTCGCCTGGCTGAGTCTTCACCTCTCGAGTTGAAATACAAATGACGTGAACTCACCTCAGCAGAGTTGCAGAAATATTTGGTTTCGTACATCTCGTTCATGGTGATGACCCCTCGAACATTTTCTGTTTCTACCAGCTGCAACACAAAAAAAATACAGAAACTTTATGAATTAAGCTAGTAAAATACATTTTGTAATATATATTTTATTTTTAACGTAGACATTCAGATCCTCTACAGACAGCCTGAAATGTCTTTGAAACTGAGACTATCCAGGTGGATTCATGGACTCTGATAATCTACCTGTGTGTGTTCTGACTTTGGTTGAGAGACATAAAGTAACAATAACAGAGAGCGCGCAGCCTCGATAAAGCTGTTAATCAGAGAAATAAAAAGTTATTCCTTTATTAATTCACAGCGGTTACATTCAGCACGTATAGACACACCCACAGAGAGTCAGGTATTTAGTTTGTCTGTTCTGGGCTACTGTAGAAACACGGTTTCAACATGGCGGTCTCCATGGAAGAGGACCCGCTCCCACTGTAGACATAACATTTCTAAGTACCAAAAATAAAAAGATTCTCATATGAAAGAGATTATAAGTGCATGAAAACATAGTTATGGATATTATATTAGATGTCTGGCTTCTTCTGAAAATAAATGACACACTGCACCTTTAAATCATCACGCAGCAGAAGCTGAAGCTGGACCGAGAACACAACAGCTGCTCTAAAAACTTCCCTGTCACCTTCAGTTCAGCTCTGACGCCATGAATAAAATAATAAATAAATAAACAGATAGCCCGGTATGATGCTCATGTTGGACAGTCTGACCTGCTTGGTCATGGACCGGAACGGCAGCGCTCCGAGGATCACCGTCCCGTCCACTCGGTCGAACCACCGCCTGGAGGACACCTTCTCCATGACAACGTTGTAGGCTAACGTCGGGTAGAAGAGCAGCCTGGCTAACACTCCGGACATGACGCAGCTGATTTATTACTAATATTATTATTTTTTAATTATTGTACAGAGTGTTTCTGAACAACACGCTGCTTAGTCTGACCTGTCACCGTGCAGCATGAGCCCTTCTATGGATGTTTAAAGTTCCGCCTCCGGAAGGTTGTTCCGGTGAAACAGAAGGACTTCCGGTGTTCCTTCAGAGTAAAAGCCTCCATAAAATCTATTATGCAAAACATTATATTATATTATATTATATTATATTATAGTATATACATAACTGTAATAATATAATATAATATAATATATCAACCAACCTCATGTACACAACCATTTGTAGAAATCATATTTATTCCATCACATTTGCACTATCATCATCATTTACCCAGTCTACAAATGTCTATAGACAAATACTCAAGTCCATATATATCTATATTTATGCAAATATATACAAATTTTAAATATTTATAGTTATTTTTAATGTTTAATGTTTACACCAGTCTTTTAAACTGTACTTATGTCTATACCAGACTTAGATTCCTCATGCGTCTACACACACCTGGCCTGTAAAGCGATTCTATTATTATAGTTAAGGTTCTGTGTATTTATTCTATTCAAACATATTTTTCATGCCAAATGTCCAAAACAAAAAGTGACCCAGATGTGACATAGCTGCGCCCCGTCTACAGGTCCTGGACACAAACACAACACAGTCCAGTAATCCTACTGGCCTGTTGACCTTTAATCTGACGTCCACCTTAAAAACTTCATTGAAAAAAACCTTCTTAAAACAATCTTAATTCAGATTTTTGGATCTTTGGTTGATAAAGCTACAAGCAGTGGGATTATGAGATAAGAGGTAACAGAAATCCTCACAACTTTTCACTTTTCAGGCCAATGAAAGGACAGGTATGTAAATAAAACTGTGGACTGAACGCTAACACAGAAAGACTGAAAGCAGCCAGAGGTCGGCTTGTCATATCACAGCTCATGTTCACTGATGTTTAATCAACAGTGATTAAATTAGAAAAGCTGTTAACACTTCACCTCAATGTTATAAAAGTGTCCGAATGCAGTCACATCTGGTGGCAAGATGTTCTTTAGATCTCATTAAAATGTTCTAATTAATGGCCTCACTGATTAGTCAGTATCTAGCTGTAGTTTCCAGATGATCTGCTCTTCTTCAGCTTGCATACAAAGCTCATCAGTCCAGTGAGTAAATGTTTGAGCAATCTGCTGACAGTAACATCAGATCTTGACTTCTTGAGCTAAAAACGCTTGGAGTCAATAACCTGCCATAGAAAATATGGTTTGTGATCAATTTTTCCATTTCAAAAATCAGATTTTCCCCATTTTAGGGTCTTTAAACAAGAATCAAACAGACCAGATAAAAGACCAGACAGCCACACGTTTGATTGTCAAATTTATCTACAAAGTTGCATCAACATTTACACCGAAATGCTATAAAACAATTACACTTTGTTAATTTCTTGTAGTAGAATTTCAAACTATTGTAATACATGTGAACAGGTTCGTTTCATTTCATTTGACAAGCTAGAGTCTAAAAAAACAAAATAAAGTGAAGCATAACTGTGACTTTTTAAAAATATAATCAGTCTGTGCTTTTCGTGTGAAAATGCATTTATTATATTTTGACAAGCGTTTCCAAATCAGCCATGATGATGTGCTGAATCTCTATTTTAACTGTCACGTAGCACCGGTATGACACTTCAACTGAGTCCTGTTTAAACTAACATCTTTGCCAAACAGAGCAGAGTCTAAGAAGAGAACAGAAGATATATAGAGAAATATATACACAAATACATACACGTATAAAACAGATTTGGATGACAGCGTGTGTGTAGAGTTACACAATGTGCTGCTATAACTTCTCTAAAAAAAGTGCAAAGTATTCATAATACATTTGGCCTGTAACTCCACATTGCATAACTAACTAAGAAAGTTAAAACTTTCTTTTGTTCCTCTTTTAAAAAATAATGTGCAGTACAAGATGCAGACGACATTCATGACATCTTTAGAACTGGCAAAACTCAGAGCCAAAGTAGTGTTAGTTTAACTTAGGATACAAACATTTTTTTTTACCCCTTACAGACCGACAGCGACAGACAAAGGTCAGAAACTGACACGAGATTCTTTGTTTGTCACCGACTTAACACTTAATATATTATTACCTTCATTTACATATAAAAGCAGACGGCAGTGAAAGGTAGTGAGATCAGAGCTTCGTGGGGAGGACTATGATATGAAAGCTGGTGCAGCCACCATCAGGGCGGAGAGGTCAAAGGTTGGTGTTGGTGGTGGTGGAGTTCAGGACGTTGTGCTGGACCTTGGCGTCAGAGGCCTTGGACAGGTCTCGCTGTGGAAAACAGGAGCAGACGTTAAGGTCGATTCCTTCTGCGTGTCGCTGACGATGTGAGGCTCTTAATGGTTTCTAATCATTATGAAAAGACACAGGCGGGTTAGTGTGAATCAGAGAGAAGACACAGGCGGACTAAAAAAGGTTTTAACACTCAGTTCAGGAAATGTTTGACAAATCCCCCAAAACTGGTTTGAAATGGCTGCTTAACTAAAGGCGCACCCACCTGTCAATCAAAGCGTCCACGCTCTTAATCCTGCATAACTTTAAGCCTTAATATAATGTGAACAGGTGAGTTGTATATAAATTCACCCTCAGTACAGTTGTCATGAACGGGGAAATTAGCTACAGAGACCAAAACTGTTTTTTGTACCAGGCTGTAAACATGTTTATTTCTGCTGTCTAACATGGGGACTTATGGAGACTGACTCACATTCTGCAGCCAGCCTCAAGTGGACGACAAGAGGAATTACAGTTGTCACCATGTTAAGTTTTACATCTTGTTCACAGATCTAAACTGGCATGTCGTATTTGATGTGGTACCTGAAGACGCACATGCATGCTTTTAACGTGTTGCGTGTGCCAATCGTGCACGTTCAGGCAAAGCAGCGTGTTAATTGGCTCTTTGATGGGTAATGTCCCGTTTAATCAGAGGCATGCAGCTACAGCGAGTTAAAAAGCGATCAGCCAGAATCACACAAACTCTTAAAATTCCAAACACACCTTGACTGAACAGATTCAGTGTTGACCAAGTCCCTCTACAATATAAATTTATAGCGTTAGCATTTATACATCCTCTATAACACTTAAATGTGTTACTGGGGAGCAAACGAGGAGAGAGAGAGAGAGAGGCAGAGAAAAATAGATTAGAGACAAAAGTGTAAATTACCACAAACTCTGAATATGTGCTGGCAACAGAGGTTATGCTGAAGTTACGCTGTTGACTAGCGGGGATCAGCAACGCACCGCTCAGAGGGGACGCGCCCTTCAGCTGGGCCTCGTTCTCCTTGTTACAGCCTTGCAGTCGCGGGTGGGGGGGTTTGCCGCCGCCGGGCGTCCGTGCTGCTGGAACCTGGAGGAGACGCGGCGGGAGGGAACGGCATCAGACAAGTGGGAACAACTGTCCTCTTCAAGGACACGACACAGCATCACGTTAGAGTTAAATGGATAAAGAAGTAAATGGAGGAAGGAAGGAGGAACCCCGCTGCCCAGCAGAGACGTAACATTCATTATTCAGCAGACAGTTTAGTTTCTTCTTCGTCTAGTTACTTCAACTTTGAAACCAACCTTGTTTGCTGAGAGCGGTGGGCGGGGCACAGGCGAGCGACAGACAGTTCCACCAAAGGCGGAGCGCATGGTGCTGTTAGAGGTGCCGCTAGAAATGCTGGAAGTCGCATTAAACTGATGAGAGAGAGAGACGGAGGGCAGAGGGTTAGTGCCAACAGAGCTGGACGATGACGTTATGTTAAAACTAAAGAATTTAAACCGGGTTCGCCACCTTTCGTGTTTTATTTGGGGTCGGAGTGCCGAGCAATCTGCGCTTGGTCGGCGTTCGTACGGCCGTTCCGTACAGCATGTCCTCCTCGGTCTGTTTGCTCTTCTTCAGATGCTGTAAAGAGAAACGTGTCAACACATGACTCAGCAAAACCACACGCACACGCTAAGCCTCTAACACAACAAGTCAGCTTGTTTACCCGCTCTTGTTTCTCCTTCTCTTTCTCTATCCGGTGCAGCTCCCACTGCTCCTCCACATACTGCAGAAACTTCTGTCCGTTCACAAGAAACTCACGGCCCTGTTCAGCTTCCCACGCGTCGATCTGTGCTTTTAATTTCTTTTCAAGCTTAAAAACACAAACAAACATGTGATGATGAGCTGCTGTCAAAAGATGTTTTCAGTTGAGAAAACAAACCGGGGGCTTTGGTGTCTCACCTTGGGCAGGTTTTTATGCAGCTCAGATCTCTGCTTCTCCTCTTTGAGAAGATTCCCGCCTCTGTTGGTGAACCTCGTCGGATCTGTGGCTTTTTTCTGTCAATGAGGAAGATGGAAGAGACGGATTATGACTCGACTACTTTCAACGTCCGCCTGATCAGGTGTGGTTTCAGAGCTACAGTGAACTCACCTCCAGCTCCAGGAAGAGTCTCCAGCTCTCTTCCCACTGGTGAACCCCCTCAAAAAGCTCTTTGTGACCCTCGTAATGCTGCTTCAAGCGCTGGATCTCAGCATCGTGCAGACTCAACAGCTCTTCAGTAAAATCCTCTAAAAACAAAAAAACCACAATAAGAGTCTTTTCTAAACTCTAAAATCTGATCTGAATACGACAAACAAGTCGTACGAGAGAACCCACCGCTAAAATATGGTGTGAACGCCTGCCGCTGGTCCGTGCTGAGGAAGCATTTCTCCCACAACACGGCGATCTCGGAGCGGATGGCGTCGGTGACGTTGCGGATGTTCAGCAGTTTGAGCTCCTCCAGACGCTGAACTTCTGCTTGTAACTGAGGAAGAAAAATAAAGTGTCAGCTGAACAGTCACGGCTGACGACGAACAGCAGAATCAGCAGCACGCGGGACGAATCGAATCTTCTCACCGCTTCCAGGTTCCTCTTCCTGGATGAGACCATGTGCTCGTTGAAGACCTCCCTGTCCTCCTGAGGGACCTGCAGTCTGTCCCACAGCTGCTGGATCTTCTCTCTGTGGCTCTCGCACGTCGCCTCGTTCTCGGCCTTGCGCTCCTCCAGCTGCGAGATCGACGTGACACAAAGGAGCGGTTAGCAACTCGGCTGTTTCGCTGTCACCGTGCACCACATCCGTCTGAGCTGACAAGCACTGTCCTACCTGACAGATCAGCAGCTTGAGAGACGTAATATTGTCTCTGGACAGACAAAAAGAGTCCTCGTCCTCACAGACGACGTCCTTCTCGAAGCTGGTCTCAGGCACGTGGTCCAGCTGCTCCATGTACAGAATGATCTGCTTTTTGAGGCCCATGAACTCGGCATACCGCCTCGCCTGCAGACAGGAAACCATTTGATCAAGCACAGATTAAATTGTGTGTATGACAAAAGGAAATCCAATGACAGAAAGGCATCTAGTGTTCAGGAATGTGTTATTCTTCACTTTTTATCCCGTGACCTGAAAAACTTTTATCTTCTACAATAAAAGCTTCTCTCCTCAAGCAAATTATCACGTATCAGGTTGCAAAAAAACCTGTTCTGGATTCCCTAAAGTGATGAGATTAGAGTCCAAGTGGCCTAAAAGTTACCATCCATCCCTGCAAGAAAACACACACAGTCCAAACAGGTGAGAGAGCGAGCTCCAAACCTTCTCTGCGTTCTGGTCGGCGATGTGCTGGCGGAAGTTCTCCAGCTGCTCCGGTGAGGGCACGGAGTTCGGAGAGATGCCGTACGGCATGGAGCACAGGATGTCGCACAGGTCCTGGTCCTGCTCCATCAGCACCTTCAGCTGCTGCATCCGCTGAGTCTTCTCCTTCATGAGAGCCTCGAGCTGGGTGCGGATGTTCTTCTCTTGCTGGAGCATGCTGATACCGCTCTCCTCCTGCATGCACATGCAAAACAAAACACGACGTTTCTCAAGACAACTGTTGACGTCTGTGAGGTAGCAACTTCACTGTGCTGGTGAATAACAGAATACTAGTGTTGTTACCTCAAAGACGGGCAGCTGAAGTTCCAGGTAGAGCTGCTCCATCTCCGTCCTGCATTTCTGAATGCTGCTTATGAGCCTGTTTTTCAAAGATTCCTCCTCTTTGATCATCATGTCCAGTAAACTCTGCCGGACAAACAAAAGAAATCAGCATTTTCATTTCTTACCGGAGTCACTTTACATCTAGTTTCATGCACAGAGTCAGCTATTACACAGTAATAATGGTGCTTGGTGCTGATATAGACAACTAAAAAGAGTCAAAGTCAAATATTTGCTGGTTTCATGCTCATTTAATCTTTCTTTCCCCCTCATGAGCTGAGAAGTTACAAACATTGTGATGCTCTTCTTTGTCATGATAATAAACTGAACAGCTTTGAATTTTTGGCCCCTCGCCAGATAAAACACCAGATGAAGACGTCACACTGGGCTGAGAGAGAGGGGAACGCTTCACCATTTTATTGACAAAATGATCAAACAGTGATGATTGAAAATAACTGAAAACAGGCTGCTGCACTTGTAGTTAACGGATGAATCACCCACACTTCCCATCTGTGTGATAAAGGAGACATTCCTTTGGTAAGAGTCCAGATGCTGATAACAGTGAAATGAATGCCAAGGAGCAGGAGGAGACGTGGAGCGCCTCAAAACTGGCAACATTTTAAACTTTAAACTCTTTTCTCTTGAGATCAGCCTCAGATAAATTTATTAGTGCCGACAGATGTGGAAGTTTTGAGTCCTGCAACAGGCCGACATTGCCTTTTAATATCAGCCCATCATAGATATTCCAACATGTGTGACAGCTTATCCTGCAGTAATCTAGATTTTTTGGCATCTTGGTCCCAGTTTTTCATCATCAAGTCATACATGATCTTGTTACACCGACGTTTCTTCACCTTTTTCACCCAAAATCTGCAATCTGCAAGTCCCCACAGTCTAAAAAACAACAACCATCGTATCGTTTTAGATGATAAATGTTTTCAAAAGTACACGCCAGCATCGCTAACTTTGTAATTCCAGTCTTATGTTCCCTTTTCAGGCTAACTCTGACACATTTACAGGTGCACAGCCCCTGTTACAGCAGCTTTAGGAGCTCCAGTGTCAGTCAGGATCTTGCAAACTAAAGACAGCACTTTGTCTCTTTGTGTAGTTTCACTCATGATCATTGTCTCCCTCCTCCACCTGCTCCACCTGCTCCTCCTCTGTCGAAACCTGTCCACAGGTCAACTGATCGCCATGCATTTGCAGGTGTGGTCACCACCCTCGCGTGCTTTTGTCTTAAATACACACTCCTCTTCTCTGCCTCACCTTGATGTGGTTCTTCACCACATTGGTCCTCTGCAGCCTCTGGTCCTCCGGAATACCGATCTCCTCCCAGATATCCTTCAGGTGGCAGAGCGCTTTATTCAGGCAGGACACCGACTCTGCCGCGAGCACCTCGCTGTACATCCAGTGAGAGATCACGGTCAAGCACATTTATTAAATCACCGAGTCACTCATAACATTAAAAACTAACGTAAACACACAGAATACACTCGTGTGGTCGAGCTAACGGACGTTAGCGTTAGATTAGCTGACACCTGCCGCGTCAAAAAGTCATTTTACCTCCCGCAAACTGGCTTCAGAGCGACATATGTTTTGCCCTTACCTCTTCCTCATGGTTAAATCCCAGAATATGTCGAGTTTAATCCGTAAACAGCCTTAAAAAACAACCGAAACTTGTCGAGAGACAAGCGGAGCGTCGCCTCTCAACCTGATCTCACAGCGCTCCGTCCGTTTGTAGGGCGCAGTTCAAAATACGCGCACGGCGGCCGTCGTGCTCTCTGATTGGCTCCTTCCGCAGGGTGGGCGTGTTGTGTCAAACCGGCGCAGGCCGCCGTTGAACATTTTACGAATCGGACAGGAACCCGCCCACGCCAGAAGCGGACCCGCGAGGGTAAAACAAACGCCGCAGTTTCCACGGAGGGTGCGGCGTGTCGGTAGCCAAGCAGCGGTTTGACACTTTGACACAACAATGAGGCGGTTGTTAATTTTAGACTGAAGGACTCACTCAAACACGGAGTGACACGTTAAAAACATTTATTCACTTTATACATGGTTGCAGTTGTTCGGTTGTGTGACACAGACCGTTGGTCCATTTTCCTATGTGTGTCGTCAGTACTGCGGGGAATGAATGTGGCTGCAGGAATGTGTCTGTAGTTTCTGTCCGGCAGGCTTCATGCGTGGTTGTCCAGCAAAGCCTCGAGGAGTCTTGAACTGTTTGTAATGGCGGTCGTTACCACGATGAACTTATAACCTGCGGGAAAGAAGAAGCAGTGATGATTATTTAAATAAATAAATATGAATTACAGTAGGCTGAATATTCTGCTGTTAGACCGCCGCGTTCATACAGGTGTGTGCAGCATGCTGGACACTGCATGCATGTTGCTTTTAAAAAGGACTAAAGGTGGAATAATATGGACTGAAGCTGCAATATTTCCTTGTGTTGTGAATTTTGGAAACAATTACACTGACCACACATCACTGCCGTGCCAATAATGACGATAAAGCACACCCTCTCGTGTGATAATGCTTTATAAAAGTCTTTTAGCCAGCTGAACGTACAAGAATCTCAAATTTGTCCACAGAAAAGTAAATAATAATACATAAATAATGAATTAATATAAGTTGAAACAGTTGTTTACTGCACAGCTAAAGTATAGCACGGTGACACTTATTATATCATAAAAAAGAGAAACAAACTCTAGTTTTAAATGAACTAATGTCACATGACTGCCAGGAAATTATGGCACCGATATGATATATAATTTATAAAATGTGTGATATCTTCAAATAAAGAGAAGTTCAGGACACAACAAGGCTTCCGTCTGTTAGCAGAAGTGAAACTGAGGTCCAAACAACAGGAAGACCATCGGATGAGGCGGGTGGGGGGTTAATTTATTAGCACATAGTATTCTCCTGTAACATCGGCATCCAGGCCTCGTTTACCTCTCTCTCTGCCGAGGAAACGCAGGGCCGAAATCTCTGAAAAGGTGCAGCCGCCGAGGAACATGACGAGGATGATGCGCTGAGCGTCGACCTTTGTTTTTGAATCGGCTCCGGTGCTTCCTGATGAGAGAGGAAACCGTCAGCATGCCAAACATTCAGCGCTCTGTTCAAACAGTAACGAGGTTACCCAGAGAAATCAGGTTATACAGCACATCAGTCAACACACTGACTGACTGTCCTCTGTAGCAGCCTGGCTACAGTAAAACCTTTATACACGAAGTAGGTCAGTAATCAGATTTCTCTCTCACCACAACCTTATTTTGGGCCCATAGCGTACTTATTCATACTTATATTATTGAGTATTGTGATGATTTGATGCACGTTAACACTCACACAACTCAAAACAACTCAAATTATTCTGTTAACGTTCAAATTTATATTAATATCTCCTGATGATCCGACCTGAAACAGCAAATTCGTGTCCGTTTAGCAGCCTGGTGACTTCTTCAAGTCCCGTCCAACCGTCTCGGTCCAGCACCTACAGACGATCGCAACATTTTAAAGATGACAGTAATGATGACTCACTGATTTGGTCCTGTGGAATAAATGAACCTGACCTGCTCGATGAGTTTGCAGCTCAGGGGGACGTATGCACCGCTGAAGGTGTAAGCCATGTCTCGTGGCACACGCAGGTCATATTCTTCATCTGACTTTGGCACCTTTACACAAAATATGACAAAACATCTTCAGGGTGATGAGGATTTTAAAAACAAACATCCTGAGAGGTATTCTGTGATCTGATGATCATTTACCAGGTTGAGTTTTCTGCTCAGGGCTCTGAAGTTGCTCTTCTTCGCGAGCGAGGAGAAGGCGTCAGTCAGCTTTCCTGGAAGACAAAAACAAAGAATGAAAAAAGCAATAATCAAACAGAGGAGACAAACCGAAGCTCGTCT
The DNA here is from genome assembly GCA_014281875.1 of Nibea albiflora. NCBI lineage: Eukaryota > Metazoa > Chordata > Actinopteri > Sciaenidae > Nibea > Nibea albiflora. Next base: position 3,923,700 of record CM024795.1, on the reverse strand, counting down.
CACCTGCGGTTTTGTCGTTGACCAGCTTGCCCACTTTGCTCTCCATCACGGTCAGTGTTTCACCCGGCTGCTGCTCCACCAGCAGCCCCAGCTGCCTCAGGTTGGCGAATGTGAGCAGGTGATCCACACCGTAGCTCTGACCAGGTTTAAGCAGAGAAACATTAGACCAGGACAGGAAGGACAAAAAGACTTTCCTCTCTTCACGACCTCGTCTGCATCCCTGTAATTCATTCTGTGAACGTTCAGTTTGAATCTCACCTGTAGATACTGCGCCTTCAAAGAGCGGAAATCTTTTGGCAGGAGTCCTGCCAGAGAACAGACCGTCAAACAGCTGTTAAAACGGCATTTTACGCGTCTCTATAGAGCAATTACATCAAATAAAACTCACCATTTTCTGTGATAGACAGAAGGCAGAGCAGCCTCAGACTTTCTATCATGGAGACCTTGAAAAGAAGAATTGAATGTTATGATTGTTATTTCACCTGCTCGTTACGTCACAGCGTGTTCAAATGAACGCACCTGTCTGTTGATGTGCTCCTCTATGAAAGAAATGCATTCACGGATTTCAAATCCTTCAAGTAACGCTGGAACACACAAAGATTTGTGTCAATGAAACAAAACACTGCGTCTAACATATGAACGGCAGAGCAGATTATTCTTACAGTGTTCAGTCTTCAGCAGCTCCTGAAAATCCTGCTTCGTTTTCTTCTTCATTATCGACTCACTGGCGCCGATGTCTGAAAGAGAAGAAGCTCTTCAGAAAATATCTGAAAACATTTCTCCAACCTGACACGCGGTGAGCTGCTGGAACACTCACGCAGGCTGAGCAGCCGATGCTCCTGTTTTAACCCCTTCAGCTCCTCCGACACGAACGTCTTCATCTGCTTTATGTCCATCCCCCGACGCTTCTGCAGGATTAATAAAGCCAAACAGTGTCAGCTATGTCAGTCGCCGACTGCAACGACTGATGAGGGCGACAAACGTTTACTCACGTCGTAAGCAGTCTGGAGATTTCTGGCTTTCTGACTGAGGAAGCCAAAGACGTTGGAGAAATGCTCGTTTCTGATTTCACTGAAGACCTGCAAGACACGTTTAGATTAAAAATCACGTTAGCAGCAGACGGCTCTCCTCTGACATCAGCGCTCACCTACCTTGTCCTGAGAGTTCAGCATGACTTTTATGCTTTTGTCCGAGGAGGTAACCTCAGGCCCGAACTCCACACATCCTGCAGAAGAGACGCTGCGATGAGACGACAGAGCGACACACGAGCACAAACAGAAAAATCTGCAAGCAGCTCTGAGTGTTAACACTACTTCTTCATTTATTGAGCCCACAGTTCATCTTTCATGCTTTACAATGTAAAAATAAAACCTAGAAAACACTGCTGACTCTCCACAGGTTGCTTTGATACCCACCACATTTGATCCTAAATATATCATCCACGAGTCCTTCATAGACAACTTGAGAACACAGAGGAGTGACAAAGTCCACATCTGCAAAGACAACAACAACGTCAGGGAGGATGAAGCAGAGCTCAGCATGCCGTCCCACCGAGACGAGGATACGTGGCTGCTTCTTACCTCTGTCGATGAGAAAAACCTTTCCTATCTCAGCCTGATGAGTTCTTTGTTCTCCCTCCTCCACCTGCTCCCTCCACGACTCGTACGCCATCTGGCAGCAGACAGACGGGTGTGATTAATGGCAGTTCAGTCCTCAATCATGAGAATTTCAAGTAAATGTTTTTGGTGTGCGATCGTACTGCACCTTTGAACATCGTCCGATCCCGTAGATCTTTGAGAACGGGCCGTAGAGCGAGTGAAGGAGGTGCAGAGCGCTGCCGGCTGTCCTCACCCACCGCTGGTCTCCCGCCTGTGTTACACAGGATGAAATCACGTATCATGTCTGACTCATGTAACTTATTATTATTATAACCCAAATAAATAACTAATCCTTTCAGCTCTCATAATTTACCAGGAAGTTGTCTCTGAAGAATTCAGGCAGCTCCAGACTGATGACATCGTCGTCAAGCGGAAGAAGGTTGAAAGCCCATTCGTCAGTGGTCACATCTGTGAGAAGGTAAACACAACTTCGACACATTCTTTCACAAAACGTGAAGAAGAAGAAGAAGAAGAAGAAGAAGAAGAAGAAGAAGAAGAAGAAGAAAAGAGGCTTACTTACCGCCGATGATGCCCTGCTCCTCCAACACCGCTTCACACGCATAGAACTGGACGACACAGGAGGGTCAGAGTAAAGAACATGATTCAAAACAGTACAAAGCAGAGTCCGTGCACCATGGCAGAGTCACGCACCTTCTGAGGGGTAAATATGATCTTGTATCTTCTAAATTTTCCTGCTGCTTTGTCTGCATTGGCCACATCTGGAACAAAAAGGAAGGAAGAAGAAAGATTACTGCATGAAAAACTCCTGAATTATTAAAGATACATAAAAACAAAACATTAGTTCTACTTACCACATATCCATTTCACAGTTTGTATTCTTGGTCGGATCAGAAAACAGAGCCTATGAAGGAGAAGTGCCACATGTGAGGCAGTCACACACTGTGTGTGTGTGTGTGAAATGATATCAGGAGTGTGGAGGGTGCAGGACTCACTGATCTGAAGTGCTGGTAACAGGTTTGTGTTCCACTTTATAGAGTTTGTCGACTTCATGTTGCTGTAAGAGAAAATAAAAGTGACTCACTGAGAAGAAGCCTCGCTTTCCTGGGAAAGATGGAGCGGTTTGGGAGTTAAGGGCAGAGGAGTGGTCTGAACGAAGGAGGGACACGAGTGTGACGGCCGACGAGGTTCACCTTTAGTGTTGACACATTTGCGATGCGGTCCAACGGGCTCATCAAATCAGCCTCGATGAAGAGGTCCTTCTTCCCTGGGAGCTGGAGTGAAGAACACACACACAGCCTCAATCAGGATCATTCAGTTTTCATTTTAGTGTCGCCAGTTGACCAGCAAATGTTACTCTAACAAGCACAACTGTGCATTTTGTTGGGGACTATTTTCAGCGGTGGATTAATCCACATTTGGTGCCGGAGAGAAAATATGTGTATAAATAGACACATATTAGATATTCAGACAATACCTGATGTTGTTTTTGGCCATTTTTAAATCACAATAAGGAAAATATAGAATATCACATCACAGATGAGGTGTGGTCAGCTGTTTCATAACTGCACATAGTCCCTACAATGTAATTAAGTGTAGCAGTATCCATTATCTCTCTGTTTTGGTGACTGACAGCTGTGTTTTTAATTGATTTCCTGCATGTGTAGCATTCATACACGCAGTCATGTGAGTGGTGGCATGTCTGCAGCTGCAGCAGGAGCTTGACTGTGCATTAAGGTTAATTGTGTGAGCTGTTCCTACCTGTTCCAGCAGGTATATGAGCTGATCTCTGGCCAGCCTCTTGAGCAAAGAGAAGTCAGGGAGCTCCGGGGAGTCTCTCCTCCTGGCACTGTGAGCCATGCTGGGCCACCACAAGGACGGGACACTGGTTTACTCATTCACTGCACACATAGATAAAAATATGACACATTAGTACTCTTAAAACTAAACAGACAGAGAAGCTACAGCCAACAGACACACACAGAGGAGACCGAATAATCTGTGCTAGCCTGGTTAGCTGGTTAGGCTAAAAACACATCGTTATCATGACACGGATATTCTAGATTAACACTCGCGTTTAAATGCTGACACTCATATGGAGATATTACCGCGAAATGTTGAATAAATAGCATAAATCTAACCGTTAATAAAAGTCAAAACGGACGTTAAAAAAAGGCGTTTAGCTCCATATTAGACGCTACCTGCTTCCGTAGCTAAGTACCCGGAATGAATCGCATCGTCACTTGTTTCCCGTCGGACACCCGTAAAGAGAGGACTGCTCCGCTTTACGAGGGGAGACGTAGCAGTCCGTACCACCTGTCACCTGTTCAGGTCGATCTCCGCCGCCGCCGCCGCCATGAATTCAGACGCGGTGTTGTTGTTGGAGACGGTTCACTTCGCCGCGGAGAAACACCGGAACCAGAGGCGTAAAGACGCGGAGCAGACGCCGTACATTAATCACCCCGTAGGTAGGAAGGAGTCCGCTCACTCTGCCGGGAGTCGTTCAGGTGCTGCTCGTAACACCTTCACCTGAGAGAGGAGAGAGCTGCACCGCACACCTTCTCCTGCGGTCTAATCGCTGCATTGCAATCTCCTCACATCACCCTCACCTTCCTAGTGTACAGTCAGTATTTAGTTTGTCCGCTCTGGGCTACTGTAGTCACTCAGGTGATGCTTTTACCCAAAGCGACTTGCAGGGAGCAGTTTTCGGGGTTCAGTATCTTTCCCGAGGACACTTCGGCATGCAGGCTTTTTATTTGTAGTTTGAGTTGTTAGATGCCTTCAACTTAATAAGCTTCCACAAACTGGTAACAGTTTATCCCGTCACACCTCTTCGTGCTTCACGTTGGGAACCACACATGTAGATGCGTGCATTTTTATTGACATTTCCTGGACTTCATGTCTTAAAGTTATATTTTCTCTTCACTCATCTGAGCAGTTCTTGTCATTATGTGGGTTACTACAGTAAAAGTGCTTGAATGAGAAGGCGTGTCCAAACGTTTGACTGGTGCTGTATATCATATATAATCTTGATATTTCTGTCAGCAGCTGAGAACAATAAGACTTTCCCCTCTCTGATACTCACAGCTCTGTGTGTGTACTTTTAAGGAGTAGCAAGAATCCTCAGCCATGAAGGAGGCATCACAGATATCGAAGTTTTGCAAGTACGTTACCGATCAGTTACAGTCCAGTTACACAGAGTTTGTTGTACGTCACTCAGCCTGTGTTCTGTCTTTGTGTGGCAGGCCGCTCTGCTTCACGACACGGTGGAGGACACGGACACCACCCCCGCAGAGCTTGAAGCAAAGTTTGGACCGATCGTGGCTCGTATCGTTCAGGAGGTGACGGACGATAAAAGCCTGCCCAAACAGGAGAGGAAGCGCCAGCAGGTGGAACACGCGCCTCACTGCAGCCGCCAAGCCAAATTGGTCAAACTGGCTGACAAACTGTACAACCTGAGAGACCTGAACCGCTGCACACCTGTCGGTCAGCAGCTCCCTCTCTCTGTCACTGCTCTTAGTGGAAATACACAAGAACCTTTACTTCAGAACATACTCTGTTATCATACTCTCCGCTCCTGTGTGTGTGTGTTTGGCAGGTTGGACGGCCGAGCGGGTCCAGGAGTATTTCGTCTGGGCCTGTGAGGTGGTGAAAGGCCTCAGAGGAACCAGCTCAGCTCTGGAGGAGAAACTGGACGAGCTGTTCAGACAAAGAGGAGTCCAGCTCTGACAACACGGCCACGACAGAACTGACTATTCAAATGACGAATAAGATACGTCTTCATTTGTAAATTATGCAAATAAAGCACTTTTCATAAACGATACATTTGTGGGAGTTTTCATTTGCTCCATTCATAACTTGGTTGTTAAACTGAGGATGTGAAGGTGTAATGAGTTATTTTAACCAGAAGTTAGTATTATCTAAGATAAAGTTGCTCTCAGTATTACACAGAATTTACAGGAAGATATATCATACAGCTTCACAGTGAGAACCACACATGCAGACACCATCCATTCACCTTCTCTGCTTCTCACAATGATCTACTGTCCGTTCGTTGGGTGTGTTCGTCCATGTAATTCTCTTCTTCTTTTTGTTGGTCTAACTCAGTGACGGTTCATTTGGAGTAATTTGACCATTAAGGCCCGATTCACGCAGTTTCCTCGGTGTGGACTAGATGTTATGTATGCAAAGTACTCAACACTGGTTAAGAACTCAGTTACATTATATGGATGAGTTACAATTCACTTTAACTGTCACATAGACAGATATTTGAGCTTTGGGGCTGTCTGTGTGGAGTTTGCGTGTTCTCCATCGGGTACTTGCACTTAACAGTTTATTTGGTGACTCTAAATTACCTGTACATGTGAATGTGAGTGCTTCTTCTATATGTCAGCCCTGTGATGAGCTAACGACTTTCCAGGGTGTACCAACGTCAGCTGGGATAGGCTCCAGCCCCATCATTACAGATAATGGATGAATGTATTATTATGGAAGTAATGTGAGCTGTGGGTTATGTTAAGTAATAATAATCGGTGGTTGTGTACAGTATGCATAACGTAGAGGTCCATAGCTGTCTGCAGGATTCACAGATGGCATGACAAGAACAGACTCAACACCCTGTGCACTGTGATATCAGCCACCAGCAGGCGGTATTACATTATTGAATTGCAGCTTTTTAACATTTAGCTCCAATTTTCCATCAACTCTTTAAATTAAAGTTTATTTCAGAAACAAATTCCACTAATTGTAACAAGTAAAGACCAAATAACACACACAAAGATGTACATTTCATGTTAATTAGTGTGTGCTTTTACTTTGGTAGGAAATATGTTTTGGAACAAATCCACTTCCTGTCCGCTCGCTCTTCAGTGGGTTACACTTCCGTCTTCCTGAAGCGAGTGGAGCTCATTCTGTCCGAGTTCAAACACTTTATATATTTTTAACTTGAGCTCAGCTGGTACCGTCGACCGGGCAGTCATGTCTAGTCGCGAAGCCCTCAACATGAAGCTCCCTCCGATCCAGTCCACGGCCGGAGCCGTGCCGGTCCGGAACGAGAAAGGTGAGACACGAAGCAGGCGTGCTAACCTAGCCTAGCCTGCTAACTTAGCCTAGCCTCGCTGCTAATGTAAGATTATGAGATTATTTACCACTTTATGCCGATTTATTAAACAAATAACTCACCAACATTAGAGAGGGTAAATTCCTGAAGGCTGCAGGAACTCGTTAAAGTCCATGTTCAGGATATGAGATGCTCCAAACACACACACGAGCCTGTTGTTTGGGTGTCCACACACTTTTGGCCATATGATGGTGGATCATAAGTGACCACAGAGTTGAATCCACTCCTCTGCTGTACACTGCTAACAACAAATGCATCAACACAAACCTGACATCATTGTCTCTGCGTATCCCAGGTGAGCTCTCCATGGAGAAGGTGAAGGTGAAGAGGTACGTGTCAGGTAAGCGACCTGACTACGCCCCGATGGAGTCGTCGGACGAGGAAGAAGAGGACTTCCAGTTTGTGAAGAAGGGAAAGGAAATGATGGAGCCCGAGCTGGAGCTGGAGGAAGAGGAGGTCTCCGACCCACGTCTCAAACGTCTGCTCAACCGCGTCTCTGAAGACGTGGAGGAGAGGTGAGACACGGCGCCGAAGGTTTGATTTTATGATTACGTGTAGCCGAAGTGCTGATTTCCTTCCTGTGTTTGTGCCCTCAGGCTGGCGAGGCACAGGCAGATCGCAGAGCCTGAAGTCGTGGCAGAGAGCAGCGAGGACTCTGACGAAGGAACCTGGCACCCAGAGCGAGAGGAGAGCAGCGAGGAAGAAGAGGAGGAAGAGGAAGAAGTGGACGATGAGGTTATTATCTGCGCTTCACTTACGGATGTCACCGTTTCTTCATAGCAGGAGGAGTTTTAACTTTTCTCGCTCTGCGCAGGAAATCGAGAGGAGACGAGCGATGATGAGGCAGCGAGCCGTCGAACGCAAGAATGAGGAGATGGAGGTCATGGAGGTGGAGGAGGAAGGGAAGTCCGGGGAGGAGTCAGAGTCCGAGTCTGAATACGAAGAATACACGGACAGCGAGGACGAAGCAGAGCCGCGACTCAAACCTGTCTTCATTCGCAAGTACGAACAGCCGCACATCAAGATTTCCTTGTGCGGTTTACGATTATTCATTCATGTTTATCTGTCTGTCTGTCTGCACCGCAGGAAGGACAGAGTCACGGTGGCGGAGCGCGAGGCAGAGGAGCAGAGGCAAAGAGAGCTGGAGGCCGAGGCCAAGAAGCAGGCGGAGGAGCGACGTCGCTACACCCTCAAGATTGTGGAGGAGGAGGCGAAGAAAGAGTTTGAGGAGAACCGACGCACGCTGGCCGCTCTGGACGCTTTGGACACCGACGGAGAGAACGAGGAGGAGGAATACGAAGCCTGGAAAGTCCGAGAGCTGAAACGCATCAAGAGGGACCGAGAGGCCAGAGAACAGTGAGTGAACAGGATGAGATTAAATTCAGTGAGTTATTGTGCTGTCGTTGAGGATGGTAACGAGCGGTGTGTGTGTCCTCAGGATGGAGAGGGAGAAGGCGGAAATCGAGAGATTCCACAACCTGACGGAGGAGGAGCGCAGAGCCGAGCTCCGCAACAGCGGCAAAGTCATCACCAACAAAGCCACCAAAGGAAAATACAAGTTCCTCCAGAAGTACTACCACAGAGGAGCCTTCTTCATGGTAAGCCACTGCAGACGTCGTGTCTACATCATGTGACGTAGCTACGTCTGATACGTCAGGTCCGCTGGAGACGTTTCAACAGCACTTGTTAATCTAGAGCTGTATGTGTGTTTCAGGACGGGGAGGATGACGTCTACAAGAGAGATTTCAGTGCGCCGACTCTGGAGGATCACTTCAACAAAACCATCTTACCCAAAGTCATGCAGGTCAGCCGCTTTTCCTCGTATCGCACGTGTTTTACCAGAATATCACAAACTTCTGATCTGTTAACCGCTTAGTTACATTTTCGTGTTGAGGCGAGGTCTTCCTCTTCTGTGATTTGACCTGCCGTGCTTCGTTTTTCCCTCCCCAAGGTCAAAAACTTTGGCCGGTCTGGACGCACCAAGTACACCCACCTGGTGGACCAGGACACCACGTCGTTCGACTCGGCCTGGGCTCAGGAGAGCGCTCAGAACAGCAAGTTCTTCAAGCAGAAGGCGGCGGGCGTGAGGGACGTGTTCGACAGACCCACGGTGAAGAAGAGGAAGACTTAAGACGTGAAACGGAGACTTCCAGCCGCAGCTTTAGAGACTGTCCAGAGGCCGAGCCGCATCCCGACGAGTCCACAGACTCTTTCCTGGACTTTGAACTGTTTATCTACGAGGAAGTCGCACCATGATTTAAAAACACGTTATTTAATGTTGGATGCTGCAGAAAATCCCTTTTAAGGTGGAAAGACGAAGAGAATCCAGCTCACGTTTCCGGCGATGAACAGGGGATTATTAATGATGTAATGTCCTAAAGATTTGTATCTGTTAACAGGTCTAACACTCAGATACCTCCTTCACTTTCAGAGCAGGGCGTCATGATGTAATTTTGTAGGAAAAAAAAAAATCAGCTTGTAACAACCAATTTTTTTCCAGATTTGTGAGAGTACAGGTGTTGTAACTTGATTTTTTTTTGTGAATAAAACTTGTATTTTCATTTTTAAGTCAGAGCCGATCGCATTAATCACAGACACAAAAGAAGGGAGGTCAACTTTTATTTAAAAAAAAAAAAAGAGGAAAAGAAAAAGATTTGGTAGATGACATCACAAGAATTTAACCGCCGAGTTCAGCTTCATTGTCTCGATGAGCTCTGGTGTGTAAAAAATAAGTGAAGCAGTCCAGTGTGTAAATGTTTGTTCAGTTGGTCAGAGCCACCAGAGCTTCCACCACGTTCCCCATGTGTTCCCTCAGACTGCGTTCTGCCACGGCCCGCGAGATCTCCATCTCTGACATCTGCACGGAAACAAAGTAACAGCAGCAAGCATATTAATAATAAGATAATAACACCTTTAATTAACTAGATATTGAGAGTAACTAATCCATGAGTGGGAGACGTGATTACATTCAAAACAACCATCATGTTTGGACCTTCTGATGAACAGTGATACTTTACAGACCAAAATAGTGAGTTTGAGTGAAGAACTTACGATTAGTTCTACGTCCTCTTTCTTGATGGTGACTTTGGCCAACTCTTTTTCTCTGAAAACAAAAAACACACAGTAAGAAAAGTTCAGAGGGCACGTCACGTTTGAGATTAAACATGGAGAAATCCCTCAACCTGCTGACCTCACATGATATTTGATCTCCTCACGGCTGACAGGATTATGTGTCTAAACTGAAATAAGGACATGATGCGCGCCGTGTGTCCACGTGCGAGGCTCGACGCTGAGCTCACCTCTCCTGTTTGGCTTTCTGTTCTCGTGACCTTCTGTCGCCGATCACTGACATAGCCTGAAAATAAAGCAAAAAGATTTGTATTAATATTTACGACATATTCACAGTTTCAAACGTGAGAACACAAAATCCTACAGAAACCACGTCAGAGCTGAAACAAGATGACTCATCGATCAGCTGCATCTCAAATGGAAAATATTCTGATAATCGACGACCGCAGAAACTAAATGAATCAGTAAAGACGTGTTAGTCTGAGTCTTTGAGGAGTCTCCTAAAGTTAACAGGTGTTTTACAAACTATGAATGAAACCTTTGTTGGCACAGACACAGAAAACAGCTGACACGTTTTCATGTAAACGTCTTACTTTGACAGGAAACAGGTAAACACAGGTGTTTCCAATGATTTAACTAATCTGGGTTCAGTCCCATTTAGTGCAGCAGAGACTTTACAGAGTCAAATCTGCCTAGGAACCTTGGAGTGAAATGACCCTGAAGTATTTACGTAGCCGCCGTGATAAGAGCTGTTCAAATCCTGTTAACTGTTAAGGAAAGGATGCTTCGATGCCTCCTTTATTCTCTCCTTTAGGAAAGGAAAGGAGGCGTTCTGTAGTCCATCTTCTGAACTTTGTAGTTTTACCACAGATCACGTCAAAAACATTCACTGTCTCCTCTCCTAACTCCTTGTGACCTCTCCTTCACACCTCCCTGGTGACGTTTTCCATGGAGGACAAGGAAAAGTGGTTAGGAAAGGACTTAGGACCTTAGCCCCTTACTCTGTTTGACCTAAACGGAACGGAGCCTTAATTAGTACCACTGTGTTTAGTATTAACACAGTGGTACTAATTATATTTAATATTATTAAAATTTAATATTTATTATTTGAGTGTATGCTGATGTATTCGCATGTTAAATCACTTTGTTCGGTCCTTGTTGTGTTAACTTAAATGAAGCAGCTTTAGTTAGCAGCTACAGTTAGCCACCGAGAGAACCGTTGGTAAATAATAATTCCCGCCTTTTAACACGTAGTCATGGAAACGGCTCGTGAATATATAAGCGTAGTTAGAACTGGACCACGGTTCAGCTCCAGCTCACTTCAGCGCGTCTCACGGTGAAACGTCAGGCGGTGTCAGCCCGGCAGTGGCCGCATGTTCCCCGGCTAACGTCGTTAGCTCCGGAGCTCTCACCGTTTCTAAGTCCGAGCTGGAGATTTCTTTCTCCTCCGCGTAGTCCGTGACTCTCTCCAGGTCAGCGGCTCCGCTGTCATGTTTGCGGGGCTTCTCCGCCGGTTTCCCGGTGCAGTTTTCTTCGGCTTCCAGGTCCAGGTCGACGTCTCCCTCCGCGGCCATGTTTGCTCGAGTAAAGGGGCCGGAACAAAAGAGGAAGGTTCCGGCCAAACGTCGGAGGGAGAAACGGGGTCGCACCGGAAAGGGAAATGACAGTTTAACCCTCTATGGTACACATTATAATAAAATACAATAAATAAACATAAGCTAAAGATTTTTTTATTATTTATTATTAATTATTTATTTATTATTAATTATTATTATTTTTATTATTTATTTTTAAGTTTTTCGGCTTTACAAACAACCCATTGCACTTTCACATCAAAACATAGTTGACTGCTGATCAGTTTCTGGAGATAACCATTCACACACCTTCACACACTGATGCTGCAGCCTTCAGGAGCAGTTTGGGGCTCAGTACCTTCGATTGAACCGCTGATCATCTGATTAGTGGACGAGCCACAACCATGCATGTGCAATCACCTGAAAATAATAACCAATAATACTTTTGTTACTTAAAAATGATCCTCTTATATTTACAGTGGGAGCGGCTCCTCTGGCTCTAGACCGGGTCCTTAAAGTGTTGTTTCTCCTTTACACTGACATGGTGAGGGTGCTGTGAGGAGATGAGCATCACTGCTTTCTGTATGCACGCAGGTTAAGAGGTTAATCTGTTGCTTTAAATTGCCCGTAGGCGTGTGAATGTGATGGTTGTCTGTCTCTGTAGCCCTGTGATGAACTGTTGACCCGTGCAGGTTTTGCACAAAGTAGATACACTTCCACTATAAGCAGCCTGGAAAACAGGGGCTCTGGACCCACTCTGTGCTCCTCCTCGTTCTATTCCTGTCTCTTATAAGTGGTTTACTTGTACTCGAATACAGTTAGTTACAGCTTCTCTGTGTCTCCAGACTTTCTTTTGTGTGCTTGAGCTTTTCCAATCCACCTGCCAATAATCAGATTAAAGGACAGAGAAACCTGCTCTTGCCTTCAGCCCTGAGAATGACTGAAAGCCACATCAGTGCTGTCTGGTTTTATACTTTGGGAGATGTATGCGGTCATGAGTCGCTGAAGGAATGGCACCGGGGCCGGAGAGACGCCGCTGCCATCACACCAACCGCTTCATCTTGCTGTATGACTGACGACTATCTGACGGATCGGTTGCTGTCATCGTCTCAGGCCTCAGCGCTGTGATGTCTGGACGTTGGCTTTGGGCTCAGGTGAGACGCTGCAGGATGTTGATGTATGGGGAGATGATGGAAGCATGACAGAGATGACAATTTGGAAATATTGTGAAAAAAGGAGATTATTGTACAAAAGCTTTAATGAGACTAAAACATATGAAATGAAAAGGAAACTTGTAATATTTCAGGGTGAAATCTTTATTTATACACAATTTTAAGGGATTTTTTACAGAATAAAGTAGCATTTTAAATGACAGACTGTTAATTATACAAGTAGACTGTCATATTTCATGGCAAAATCTTTATTTTATACGGCATTCATGTCAGTTATATGGCATACTTAGCTTCTTTTGATGAAAAAACCCCTTTCAACAAAAAATATATAAATATATAAAAAACTATGTGTATAAAACTATTTATATCTATAAAAACAATATTTATACAGTTAAATATGGAATAAAATTGCAACCTTAAATGTGAAATCTGTACTAGTACTACTTCTGGTTTCAGTGTCTTCACCAGTCCTGCTGGCTGCTGGCGACTTGCTCCCATTCAGCCATAAGACCATTAGTGAGGTCCAACACTGATGTTGGCTGATCAGGTCTGGCCCAGTTCATCTCAAAAGGTGTTAGATGGGATTGAGCTTGAACTCCACACCTGTCGTGACCAGACAGAGGGAAAAATTCACTTCATTTTAAGTGACTAGGCTGCTGAACCTCTGCTGTAGGATATCAGAGAAGAGTTTGCTGGAGCGTTAAGAAACAAAATATGTAGACGGGAGTGCCCACATACTTTCGATCATACAACAGATGAAAAACATCAAAGTTAAACATCCGGTTTTGGTGTCGAATCAATAAAAACATGAGCCTCTTTCCGTTTTTCACCAAACTTCAGCGATGAACAGATGAGATCTTTCTGGACTCATACGAGCAGGTTGTGTGCTCAGTCATGCCGCAGTTATGAATGGGTACATTGTGTTTCTATGCAAAGGACAACTCCTCCTACGTGAGAATCATAAACAACACACAGATTTTTATTTACTTACATTTAAAGGCTGAAACAACTAATTAAAAGCTATTTTACTAAAAAGAGTCTTAAATATTTAACGGTTGGGTCATTTTTCTTGCCGTTTTGTTGAAAACAATCTTGGATTTTAGCCAACTATTATTGCGCAAGCCCGTTGAAACCATAGATTGAGCGCTCTCACTCAAGCGGGCGATTTGCATCCGCTTATTTGCTTTTGTTTGTTCTCTTTGGCACTTCCTCCTCTCCCACAAGGCAACAGCAATTATCCGAGAGTGAAAGGGGCCCCCAGGAATGCTGGGCCGGGCTGGCCCGGGCCGCTCAGAGAAACACATGTTTATCACAGGGGACTTAATGGTGTGTAATCCAAAGTGAGATCAAGGATATGAAATGAAACGATGGATGTTTTTGAAGTTACAGGGGCGTTCTTGGTCCTAAAGTTGGCCACACGATGTAAATTTATATTTATGAGACAAATATCTAAATGCAAAATCACTTGGGTGGTTTCCCCAGCCTTTATTGGCCACCACTATTTTTTTTTACCCCAGGAGGTTGAAATTTGGCATGGAAACCGAGTGTGTCCATGAGATTTTGTGGAAACGTGATGAGCCAAAGGACAGACAGCTGGAAGAAGTGGAAGAGCGGTGGAGGTGTTTCCTGTGCACATGCCTCGTGCTCCTCGTTGCTCCTTCATGAGCTCCTCAGACTAATAACCCTGCAACCGCTGATTTGCTCGAAGGTTCAGAGTGTTTTCATTCTCTGCTGGGTTTGTAAGTCCAAGCCTCTTAGCCGAGTCTGAACCAAGCTGACGTTTCCTCTTCTGTGACCTCGCGTTTGTTACTCAGTTCCTCGAAAGTGAACCTGGACAGACTGAAAACATGAAACATGACGACTCAAGTCCTCTGGACGATTTCTGTCTTCACTCTGCAGTTGTTTGACCTGTCGCTTCTTCTTCTTTTAGGCTAATTTCACTTCTTCCTTACCATCGTCACCAAGTGTTTGCTCATGGTGGGAGTTGTTGGGTCTCTGTGAATATTATAAATCTCAAAAATTACCCAGAAGTCTAAAGTGACACCTTCACCATGTTCCCAACAGTCCAAACCTCAACATTATTATTTAAAATTATTAAAATTTGTCACATTTGAGAAGCTGGAACCATGAAATCTAATTTTTCACATGTACATACACATGAAAAATGAGATTACAGCCAGTCATTTCAGCTGTACTAGTATAAACTGTTGGGAAGCTTTATTTACAATAAAATATAATATTTTCTAAACTGGTTAGTGTGCTAAAATCTGAATTTGATACACGTAGTGAGGCAAAAAAGTCCAATATTCCTCTCTGAGGTTCAGTATAAGTAGAGTATGAATAGTAAGTGGCATGCAAAGTAAAGTAGAAGTATCTAAAATCTGTATTTAAGTACCTGTTGAACAGTAATCTAAATTCAGCATTTCACACCTGGAGGCTGTGCTACACACACAGGACCTTCATCGTTCCATCAGTTGTATGTGACAAAGTGTGTTACCAGGTGAGATTCAGCATTCAGCATTTGATTGGACAGTCTCTGGCTCAGCGACGCCGGTCTGTGGCGGCTCAGAGGACGCAGCCTGTAACGTCCTGTCTGTGCCGGGTGAAGGTCATCCTGACTGAGAGGAGGGCTGAACGACGACGGGATTATCCCGCCGCACCGCCCTCGGCACTAACCCAAATCTAATCTGACTCTCTCCTCATACACTCAGCGCTTTTTATCAGATACCAGACACATCGTTTCATTTCTCTGCTGCCGAGACTAATAACTAGGTTTGTCCAGTCAAAGAGTTACTTTGTGCACTGATGAAAAGACTTTTACGCATTTGCACACAAATTTAGGTAACTTGTCGGCCTAAGTAACATTTAATTACAGACAAACGTGTCACTAAAATTGAAGAACTGAAGGATTATCACAACTTTTCTCAAACGATTTCACCTAAAAAGCCTGATTGTAATGTTAGAATTGATATATCTCACACCCGAGCTTTCAATATCATCCAGAGCCGGTTTATTAAAAACATATTTATTCAGTTTTATTGGCGCAGATAAAGGTCAAAACAGAAGAGGCAAAGAAAAATACAGCAAAGTCTTTGAGTCTAAATAAATATAGTGAGAAATAAAAGGAGGGAAGGTGTTCAGTTTGATTGTAAAATCCTTTAAAATCTCGTCAGACTGAACAAACTTAAAGTAAGAATGAGGCAGACAGACCTAAATACAAGCGAGGAAACTATTTGCAAACTCTCCAGGATGATCTAACCTTGGATGATGACAGTGAATTAAAAGTGCAAAACATTTGAAAGCTGAAATATTATCCCGGCTTTTATTGTCTGTCTGGTGTATTTTCGGGCTTCCATTAGATCTACTAATGCAGCCGGCCTCGGTGGATTCCATCACAGTCCAGTCTGCCCCACTTCGCTTGTTTCTGGGCCATAATGCAGTCGTTATAACTCGGTGGGATTATGGACGTGGTCTCTCTACAGTCTTGGATGAGGTCTTCTGTAGAGGGGGGTCTGTAGGGTGGGAGGCTGTGAGGTGTCAGACATCAGCGGTAATTGATTCATTTTGTAAATCTGGATTAAACAGGAGTATTGCCCAATCCCATCGTACTGTGAGTGTGTGCAGCGGTGGGGGAAGGGATGGGAGGGACAGATGGGACCGACACATGGTCCCTGTCGACCTCCTCCTCCTCCTCCTCCTCCCCTCACACACTCTCTGCCTAATCTGACCGGGTAGGACAGGGGGAGGATGGGGGAGGGCGCCGGGCATTCGCCACCACCTCTCCCTCTTTGCTGGCAGCACCCAACACAGCCGCAGAGCCAAAGCAGGCAGGATATGGGCAAAAAAACAAGTTATTCCCCAGTGAGGCTGGACTGAGAGCAGCTGAACCGGTGCTCATGCTGAGGCTCTCGGCTGCAGGGAGCCCAGCACTAGAACTAGATCTACGGCTAATCCAGCATAAGGAGCGTGTGGGAACAACCTGCTGGACTTCTACTCCTGGGTTTTACTTTTTATTTTCTAAGCAGGCCAGTTAAGAAAGAGGAAGTTGTGTCCCGGCTTCCTCTCTGAGGATGTGAGGATGCCATCTTTGCAGGCGCTCTGAGGAAAGCAGTCGCTGGTAGTTCATGGCCAAATGTAGGATCTCGGCGTCCGAGGAAAAACAGTTCAGACGCACAATGTCGGCCAGTCAGGGGATGAACCGCAGCGGCGTCTACAACTACTTCCTCAACATGGTGGCCTATCAGGTGAGAGCTGACAGCAGCACGGGAGGCAGTGACAGCAGCTGGAGGTGGAGTTTTTTAGAGTTTGATCAGGGTCAGTTTAGTCTTGACTGTAGGATAAAGTGTATTTTTCTCAGCAGATTAATATTTATTAACGTTGGAAGAAGTATGCAGAAGTTAAAGTAGCAGTAACACAGTGTCAGAGTTCATGTCCTGCTCTCAAACTTTAACTTAAAGTAGTAAAAGTATCAAAAGTTGGAGTACTTGTTGTGCAGAATGGCTCCTTTCAGTGTGTATCATACTGTTGTGTTGGAGCTACAGTGTGCATGTGTTCATGGTGATGAAGGAACAGGTCATCCAGTGCAACAGCGTGGCTCACTGATTTGTCTTTTCGGACAACCGTGGAGCTCCGTGGCACAGAGGAAGGAGATGTTTCAGGGTCGGTCAGTCAGCGGGTCCATCACTTCGGGGACGACGTTGGTGATCCTTCTCTTCTAGCACCGCCATGACGTTCACACTTGATTGACGTGGCTTTGAACGTTTTCAGATGGATTGCCATGAAATTTGGTTCAGACTCTTCCCATGTTCCCCCTCGGGATGAATTATAGTAACTTCTGGTAATCCTGTAAATTTCCATCATCGGGTCAAAGCTCAGCGGTTCCCAAAAACATGAGGCGGGGCGCCCCACTGGTGAGGCAGTGAGCCACGGCAGCTGGGGGAAGGTTAAGGAATGAATGAATGAAAAGATGAAAACAACTGCTGGTGAACTTGTTGTGCCACTGTTACACTGCTTTTGAAATGAATTTGATAAACTTGAGAGAAAACGAGCAGTAAACAAAGTAAACCTCTCTGGGAAACATGTTTCCTGCTTCCTCTCTGTCAGGTAATGACGATGTCTTTAAAGAAAATGAGGCGAGAATCGTGGCAAACGAGGAGAAGTGCTGTTAACTTGTAACTTATTACTCGTGTTGTCGACTGACTCTGTGTGATTTAGATTTCAGGACGACTGGAAGGTCGAAAGTTTCACGGAGGTCATATAAGTATAAACTTACAGCGGGGCCAGATGGTGTAGTTCTTTATAGGTGATTAAATAAAGTTATTTAATTAGCTGTCACATTGTGTTGTGGCAGAATGCAAACTGAATATATTTAGGTGGCTTAAACTGAAAATAAATGTAGAAGATGACACAAATATTAATAATCTTGACAATGTTAGGGGCATTAAATATAAGGAGGATGAAGAATATTATTATTTTAATTAAATATACTGTATATATGTAGAAAAATGACTTCTGCTTTGAGGTCAGTGGGTTGAATTCCTGTTTCAACCCCAAATTTCCTGACTTATAATAACTAACACATTATAAATCACATGATACTGATGCATACTGAAGTGCTTGCTATATGGTGAGAGGTAAAGGTAGATGACTGGTGCATTATGTGATTTATGCAGGATTAGCTCTCCGATTAGCGTCTGGGAAAGAAGCCTCTAATCAGGCACAAACACCTGGAGTGAGTCCTGCTCCGTGTTTCTGGAGCACACACACACAGACATTTCTCAATTCAAGCGACACAGTTAAGACCGTATCACAACACTTTATCATCCCATCATCAGACCCGGCCCTCGGCTGTTTGGCCTATATTTTCCGTATTATTTGGACTCGTAGCTATTTTTAATCACAGTGATTATTCTGTGTTTATGCTAGATTTGAGCCTGTTCGCTTGCTGCAACAACTTCACTCTGTGACTATTAATCCTGCATTATAAACCTTCATCTAGGCCAGACGACAGACAGACAGACAGACGTGCAGACGTGCAGTGGTTAGTGCGGCCATAAAACACCTGGCTGCTTTTTTAGCACAAAAACAGTTTGTTCAGTCTGCAAAACGTAGAATTAAAATGCATTTGCACATTCAGTCAGAGGGTCTATAAATGGGAGATAAATAATAATTATTCGATTCAAGACTGCATCTCTAAACTTTAAGGTTCAATCATCTGTGAGGTTAAAAATATCGACACTGTGCATGCAACAAAATGTCACGTATTTAATCTGAAGTCCTGCATGGATGACCTTCACCTCAGGAAGTGTGTCACTGTGCGTCTCTTTGTTGAAGGCAGACATGACACCTGTCATGAACAAGTCTGTTTATGACTGCTGTCACTAAGTTATGTCACTTTTAATGCAAAGTGTGAGACGTCATCTGACATCTGTCATGAAGAAACCAAAGCAAAGTATCAAAATTAAAGAAACTGTATCAGCTGTTTGTTGACACTGGCTGTTATTATGAAGTCCAAATGAAACCTGAGGTCCGGCTCATCACGCAGTTAATTAAACATTATAACTTTTGCTCACTGCCTGGTAAATACTTGAACATCGTGCAGCTCTTTTCAGTACTAGCACAGCTCTGCCACTTTTTATCTTCCTTATATATATATTTTTTTTTACTTGATGTGTGTTATGCACCAAAACAACGAGAGAAATTAGCTCACACGAAGCAAATAAGTAAAGGTACAAGAATGAAAACATAAAAAACAAGAAAGAAATTTTATTTAATGGCAAGAAAAGTACAAAAACCAGAAGAACCATGTTAAATGTGTAATAAGTCATACATGTGTGTGAACCTGCAAACGACGAGCTGCTGGATGTTCTGATGCGTCGCAGCAGCGTGAGCAATCAGCTGCCAAAAATCTTTTGACAAACTGTCCCTTTGATCACGTTTCATGTGTTACAGAATCAAATCATTTTTGAGCTACTGTACACGATTAAACGATGATCTATTTTTATTGCCGTCTTCCCCCCTGCGAGTGTGAATATGCTGGTTAATCCTCTCTGCATTATCCATCAGATTATGACTCGCACGTGATGATGATATATCTGGATTCACATCCACAGACAGTAACTCTCGCTACGTGCTGCAAGAATGATCGTCTGACACCGTTTCCTCCATCGCACGCGTCATGTTGTGGCTCTCATATTACAGACAGACTTTGCAGAAGCATCAGACAGATGTGCGTGCAGGTTTTCGCCTCCTTAGTTATCTAGTTCAGGATCAGCGGTGGCAGCGGCTCACGTCCAGCCGTCTGCAGGCCTCATTTAGCAGAATCAGAACCAGACAGATGCTGTTGCACACATTAGATTAATCTGCCGCCAACCAAGTTGTCTGACACACTGACCTCCAAAAGTCTTCAGACAGCTTCACCCAGTGCATGAACCCTCAACACTTCTTTGCCTCTCCTCTCCTCAGATATGTTGTTGCTGTGGACCGGCTCCCTGCTCGCTCTGCTGTGCCTTCTGTCCTCCGGTCAAATCCTCCACCAGCACGCGGGTCATGTACACCCTCTTCCACATCATGAGCTGTGCCGTCTCCTGCCTCATGCTGTCCCGCACTGTCTCCGAGCTCGTCAGGGAAAATGTGAGTACCGTGGCACGTTCGTAGACCGGTCAGGTCTAACAGGACAGAACAAAAAGCCTATGTAATCATTCTGCACAAAGGTCGTGACACAAGAACAGAACTGGACTGTGCATGGAGCAGAAAATGCTCACGAGGCCTCAAGTTCATAGAAACCCCAAGCTGACCCGTTTTAGGCACACATACATGGATGCATGGTAAGGTGTGTGTGTGTGTGTGTGTGTGTTTCAGGTGCCTTTCTTTAACATGGTGTGTGACCAGGCGCATGGCGGAGGCCACTGCGAGATGCTCGTGGGCTACTCGGCAGTCTACAGAGTCTGCTTTGGCACGTCCTGTTTCTACCTGATGATGGCGATCTTCCTCATAGACGTGAAGTCCAGTCAGGACTTCAGAGCACTCATACACAACGGGTCAGTTCACCTCATCAAACATTAGAGAACTCTTGAAATAAGCACATCTTTAAACACTTCTCCACAGTCTGTAAGAGTTCTCCCTCCCTGCTAACCCGATCTGGCCCCGCTGCTCTATTTAAAGCTCTTTATTGTCACACTTTCCATTGCAGCGCGGTAGATTAGAGGCGGTGACGTAGCTCAGATTAGGATTTGCCAGGTTGGATTGCTCCTCTGGGGTATAAATCTACTAACAAGAGTCTCAGTGGTGCCGCAGTGAAAGGCTTCAGGGTCTCTGGCAAAGGTTACAGGTCTTAATGGTCGGTAATAGGGGGCCGGGGATTGACCCAGTGTCCTGCTGAGACCTTGTACGCCGTCTTAAAGACCAGACCAGACATGCAGGGATGTTCTTAAAGACTCATCATAGACATGGCTGGTGTGTAGTATCATTCTGCTGGCTTGTTTGCATTTCTTTCCACCAATCCTTTTTACAAACATTACAAGAGCTGCAAAGAGTTTATAAAACAAACAAAATGAATCTGCGTTGTCTCCCCGTGTGTCGATCCAGCTTCTGGTTCCTGAAGTTAATCACGCTGCTCGGGATGTGCACCGCTGCCTTCTTCATCCCAACAGAGTCCTTCCTCCACGGTGAGAAACTCTTGTTAGTGCACCTCCTTCTGCATCCTTCTAGAGGGCAGCAGAGACCTTCACACACTCACACACACACACCTCACTATGCCTCAACCTGTGTGTGAATTATTGGACCATAAATCCCGGCGGCTTAATTTCTCTTTGTTTGGATACAATAAATCTGATGGTGATACACGGCTGATATCAGAGCTGCTCGGTGATTTACGGCCCGCTCTCTTGCTTTTCTTTCCCTCTGTTTGCCTTTCCTCCCTCACTTCCCTCAAATAAATCAAACTATATGGATCATGCTGCTGCTGCTTCTTCTTCTTCTTCTTCTTCTTTTCTCCCCCGCCTCCCCCCTCTCTGTCTCTCAGCTTGGCATTATGTTGGTGTGGTGGGAGGATTTGCCTTCATCCTCATCCAACTCATCCTCATCACGGCGTTTGCACACACCTGGAACAAGAACTGGTGAGTCAGAGGGTCACATAATGTACGACAGCATTGTATAGGTATAGAACATGCATATATATTTTATTAGATAGAGTTTATGTGTACGTAATATATTGTAAGAAGGATATAAATCATGTTTCTCTATCTAAAATATGCATATGTGAATCATATGACCAAAAGTAAGTGGACAGGCGATGGTGCCCTGAACTTGTCTGCTCTGCTCTGACATCAATCCCATCCAACACCTTTGGGATGTGACACAACTTATTACCAACACCAGTGTTGGACCTCATTACCGCTTCCTGCGGCTGCATGGGAGCAAATCTCTGCAGCCGAGCTTTCCGACATCTGGCGGGAAGACTGAAACCAGAAGTGTGGAGGCCGTTATAATAATAGAACGCACATAGTTTTAAAATGACGTGTTTTATCATCACATATGGGCGTAATGTTTGGGTGTCCACATATTTCTGGCCTTTTTAACTTGATGTAATCACACGGATACAAAAAAAAAAAAACAACGATGCCATAAAGCAGTCTTTGTCCGCAGCGGGCTCACAAGAAAAACATTAATCCACAAAATTAGGCCGCTAAGGCTAAGAGTCCATCGGATAAGTTGTATTATGTTTATTAACCAAAGAACAACAACAACTTAAACTGGAAGAACGTAACTAAACTAGACGAAACTACAGGATGTGACGCGGAAAATATTGGAGCCACGCTAGACTCAAGCTAGTGGTCCAGTGCGTGAGATTCAGTGTGCTCTGCTTACAGAAACATGCCTAGGTCAGGCTTTTTGGTGGCCACCATTGCTTCTTCTTCATGCTCGCAGCTAGAGGTTGAGGTGAGAGGATTGCAATCAGCTACCACACAGCTAGATGCCACTAAATCCTACATACTGGAATTTAAATGGGTCGCTACCTCCAAAACGGTTGGAGCTCCATGATGGAGCTCTGGTACGTCACTGGTACGCGTTATATCAGCGCTGCCCAACGAAACCAGATTCCTACTGACTTCATAGACTGAATAATCCATTATCACGTCCCGGTGCTGTAGAGTTTGCAGCGGCAGCCGTGAAGTATGACGTCCAGCGTTCGTGTCCAGCTGCTGCATGTTTTACCTCCAGTCTGTCTTCATGTCAGACACAGTTCTCACAGGACAGTACTGCGTTATTCAGGGTCCCTCTTCCATACAGTTTATACGTTCAGACTCCAGCCTGGTTCACATCTGGAGAAGAAGAGAGCGTCTCTTCTTCTTCTTCGACGTCGGTGATGATGAATTCATCTTCTGTCCAGCAGAGCTACGTAAATCACACAGACAGACTCCAGCCACATCTGTCCCGTCCGTCCACACATCTGGACCTGTGTTTCTCTTTCATTTAGTTTAATTTTCTTTTTAATTCACTTCAGTCGAGGACACTGTAAAGACACAACGAATGGTTTTACAATCAGATTTGAGGATTCTGATGGGATTATTGAAGAATTATCATCACAGATTCTTTCTTTCTAATGACCCACAACACAGGTGACGCCTTCAAATGTCTCGTTTAGAAGTAAAGTTATTTGCTTCAACAATTAATTGATGATGAATTAATCAATTAATCACTGCAGGTGTAATCTTTTTATGAAGCCCAAAGAGAAGGAGGATGTTGGTGAAGGTATCAGTCTCAGGTTAAATGTCCTCACTGTTCACCTGCTTGAACGTGATTGGATGTTCCCAGTCAGCTGATGAATGAGCCACTGATGGTGAAGCAGCTTTATTTGCGCGTTCATTCTCGTCTGTTTGTCTTTACGCTCACTCCTCTCTGCGTCTTCCTCCGTCACGTCCTCGTTCACCCGTCGCCTGACAACCAGCTCGTCCCAGATGTTATTTATTGTGTCCAGCTGTTGCTGTTGTGCTGTCAGTCACTCGGCCACCTTTTGAACTCTGCCGTGACATGGCGGAGCGGTAGCTACAACGGCTAAGAGGATTTATTCATTTAGGCGCTTCTCCAAAGCAAACACACACACACAGATAAAATCCTCTTGTTGCCTTCGCAGTGACAGGGAAGATGAACAAACAGTGAGAAAGAGATAAACCTGACTGCTGTGTTGTAGTCAGGACCAACTAAGCCGAGACCAAGACTTTGAGGGGCCGAGACCGAGTCGCGACAAAGACCAGTAACAGTATATATAGCAGACGTAGGTAGTTCATACTCATGAAAACTTGTGTAGGTTGCAACGTTGAGTCTTGCAGTGTTGCTTTGCAGATGAACTCTTTGTGGTTTTTATTCCAGAAGACTTGACTGACGTTCTTCTCCCAGACGGTTGAATAAATCAGAAATTGCAGTGACATTCTTGCAGTTGTGGTCTTGACCAGCCTTGAACTAAAATCCAGAGTCCTCTTTGTCTGAGACGAAACCGTGTAAAGATACGGCCTAGCCTGGTGTCCGAGACCAAGACCGATCTCGAGCACTACCACACTGCCTGACTGCCTCTTGCTTCTGGGTTTCAGTCAGAAGACGACTTTGTTTTTCAGCTTCGACACTGAAATGTCCACCAGATTTCTCCTGAACTCACGTGCATCATAATCCAGATGGTTTGGAGTCACATGTAGCTTCTAAAGAACAATATCTGTTGCATTAAAGTGCACTTTCTTACTGCGTGGGCTGTTGTTGCTATTTGAGTTTCTAAGCTGTAAAACAGTAAAAATATGAAGATATCCTCTCCAAAAACATAAATCAGTTCTACCTCCTGACAACATTCATAATCTAAGTCTTCTCTGTGACGTGCAGCACAGCAGCAGAGTTAACATCTGTGCAGGATGGACGTGACGCTCCTTCTCCGTCCTCTTTGTCGCCCTCAGGTTGACCGGAGCGGCAGAGAACAAGCGTTGGTATCTGGCAGTGATGTGCGCCACCCTCTTCTTCTACACCATCGCCACCATGGCCTTCACCTTCATGTACAAGTACTACACACACCCCATCGCCTGCCAATTCAACAAGGCCCTGCTGTGGATCAACCTGGGACTGTGCGGCCTCATGTCCTTCATTGCTGTGACGCCGTGCGTGAAGCAGAGTGAGTCGATGACACACACACACACACACACACACTCTGCGTGTCTGTCGTCGATTTTCTGCTGTGAAATAACACTTAGTCCATCTCCAGCTATGCAAACATCCCCCTGTTGAAACGGGTGTTGCTGCAGATAATAATAATTAGATGTAAGGTAATATTATCTGTTTCTCCCTTTAAAAACAGAATGCTGACTTCAGGCCTGCTCTGCCTGCACACGTCTGGGTTTTATGATTAAAACAAACAGCTGCTTACAGAGCTGGAACTTACTCCACACATTTATTTCCACGTATAGCATGAGGGGTTGGCTCACACACTAGTTAGATTTTGCATTCATAAACTGGACGTGGCTGTTGCCGGGTAAAAAAAAAAACAGAAAATCTTGCTCAAGAAGAAGAAGAAGAAGAAAAGTCAGACTTGTTTCAGCTTGAAGACGCAGTTCATCTTAAACACGCGGTGAATTTAAAGTTCAGAATTCATTCTTGACCTCAGAGAAGCTGCAGGTGGGGAAATATTCTCACATTCAAGTTCTAAAACTTTTAATTAGATCACATTGTCTTCGTCTGCAGACAGATCGAGGCAATGTCCTCGACCTGTAGAAGAGCTGCAGTTGTTCTGACTAACAGTGAGTAGTGCAGTGGCTCTTCAGCGTGCTGCAGTTTAAGAAAAACACGCCTGTGCATCGTGTTTTTGTACCTGCAAACATTTTGTCTAAATGCAACGCGTGTTCTCAAATCGGTGACGATGATTCTGGGTGAAAAATATATTTTCATCCAACTGTTCGAACTCATTAGAGCTTGCTGGTTTCTCCCTCTTCTGTCTCTGCAGAGCAGCCTCGGTCGGGACTCTTGCAAGCCTCCATCATCAGCTGTTACGTCATGTACCTCACTTTCTCCGCGCTGTCCAGCCGCCCGCCAGAGAAAGGTAACGCGAAAGAGAGACCTTGTTGATTGCAAGTGAAGGCTGCTTTCTTCCTTCTTTAAAAGCTGCAGCTTCTATTCCCCCGTTTAGCGTCTTTCAGCTCATTGTTTTGGTTTCACAGCCCTAAACTTTGCTCCATGTCTCTTACTAGTAGAGGACCGATAAAAGCAAACAGTTATTTTTCAATTTCACCGATAAAAGCCTCCTATTGCGAAATTGATCAGAGTTTGTTTGTTTGCACCTCGCCGCGCCGTCCTACTTTGACTCGATACCGAAGAGCCCACACACGTATCGTAAAATCCTCCATAATTTGCCTTTACTGTCCTCGTTATGACTCACCTGTTGGCTCCAGGTAAAACAAAGAGCCTTCACATGACTGAGACATTAGCGCAGAGGCTTGTCAGAGGCCCCCCTGTCTTATCCGGGGTTTACATCTTAATGGCACACATGCAAATATAGACGTACACACACACACACGCATGCATACACATACACATGCAGATAATCTGGGATGAGATGTGCTCTGACATGCTGCCTGCTGGGCTGGTGGCCTGTGGTGAGGGCAGACTGAAGGATATTTGTTTCACATTCCTCATGGATCCATTGACAACATAATAACAGAGGAATACAGCCTGGCAGCATCATTACATGTGTTCTCACACAGCTCGTGCTGTTGAAGTTCAGCACGTTGTTTAGATCTGCCGGTAAAGAACGATTTGTCTGCGTGTTTTCTTCAGCTGGAGGAAGGTCGGATAACGCCAGAGCTTTGTGTAGCGCTGCGTATCGTCTGTTTTCCTGATCCTTGTGGATACTTTAACTGGTCAAACGTAGATTGTGTTGATAGATTTGTCTCCCAGTTATTGATTTGTCAGGTGTTGGTGCCATTCATTCAGATTTAAAGAGGGAGTGCCACTTTCTGCAGACATCATTTTGCAAAGAGACACGACAAATGAGCAAAATGTAAAGCTGTTACAGTACAGGTCGGGATGTGAGTCGTGTGTTTGCAAGTAAATGACCTTTTCAATCATCTACTGTATCTGGTTGAATAATTTACAGACCTTAGAGGTCATAATCAACCCAAAAGGTCACATGTTAACCCGCCGCTTAGCAAATTAAAATCTGGAATACTGTTGAACTTAAAAAAAATAGCAATATCAGACAATTTTAGTCTTATTTTAGGATTTAGGAGTGAAAATTTGTCATCATCAACATTTGATATCATCGTTACAGGAAGAATTACAGAGTTTTAGGTGTTTTATTGTCTCATCGCGTCATACAGCTGCCATAAACGGAGGACATGTCCCTGTGCCATCGTCCACTTCTCCTCTGTCTGTATATCTACACTCATGATTGAATGCACTGTTATCTCATTGTGGTTTCATCATCCTCAAAGCTGTGAAGGTCCACTGAAGCAGCGTATTTTATGCTTTACTGCTGGTTCAATCAGTCACTTAGTGACTTTACAGAAAATAGAAACTTTGTCAGACCCAGGAAAGTAGAAATATGGTGCAACAAACAACACAGACAGGGAAGAAATGAAGAGTTGGTGGCGAGAAGCTGACTTAAATACTGCACAGGCTGATTGGTTGATGAGCCGCAGGTGGTGAGGTGGCCAGGCAGGTGAGGGGAAACACTAAGTCTTGCACACACACACACACACACACACACACACAGGAAGATGCACAAGGTGAAAAGACAAACTGCAAACTGGAACAAGAAGAATTATTTAAGTTCAACTTCTCGTGGCTTCAGCTCCTCAAATGTGACAATCTGCTGCTGTTCCGTGTGTTACGCTCCCGTAAACTGAATTATTTTGAAGGCTGGACTCTTGATCAGACATTTGTTGACGTCGCTGTTGACTTTCTGAAGTTTCATAGCCAGAAAAGATCGGTCAATTCACTGAAAACATCTGGAGATAAATAAATACTGCAGCCTAATTACATTCCTGGTTACGATGAATTGAAATGGTGAAATGTGAAATCAGGAGACGTTCGCTTCCTTTAACATGCCGTTATCTCCAGAGGCTGTACAGTACAAGTGTGTGTGTGTACAGTAGGCGTATATATATATATATATATGTGTGTGTGTGAGAGTCCCGGGGCAGTGCAGGACATTGTAGCAACTTGTTGAGAAAATATGCACTCAAGAGTCTTGTTATAAAAACACCTTTTCACCGCAGACTGGGAGCCTCACACAAAGACACACACACACACACACACACGGTAATATTCAATTTCCACTTAGTATTGCTGAGTTTCCTTTTTCAGCTGCTTTAATTCACCTGTCATGGTAACATCGCCATGGAGATATATATATAATGTGTGTGTGTTAAACAAAGAGAGCCATCCTCGTTACTGTCTTCTCTTTGTTAGCTTAGTCCGTCCCCGGAAGGCTTATTCTGCTCAATGACCTCACCATGCACACAAACACACACACACACACACAGTAATCCTTGTTTTTGAGAGGAAGAATTAGTCTGGAGTGCAATTGAAAAGAGCAGGACATGTTCCCTCTCTCTTAACAACCCTTGACCTGACTCTTGTGTGTGTGTGTGTGTGTGTGTATAATATAATCTGAGTCCTGTAATTAGCCAGTGTTTTCACTGAGCCCAGGTTCCTTTTACACGACACACAAACACTGAAACAACCCTTTAAAGGTTTGTCAGTGTGTGTGTGTGTGTTATGGAGTTACAGCACATGCATGTGCACGTGTGAGCATACAGTACATATTTGCGAGCGCTCTGTCTAAGTGTCCAGAGGGGTGAGTCCACACAGGAGAGAAAAGTGCCCCATTTACAAGAAAGAAAGGAATTTCCCAGGAAATGAAACGAAGGAGAAAGAATGAAGAAAGTGACACAACGTTTGACCTCCATCTGGCACGTTTTCTCCAAGGAGCCAGCATTATATCTGTGACTGACTCCTGTTAATGTATGGAACAAGAGAAATGCCAGAAGAGACTTAAATTAGATCCCATAAATAAATGTCTTACACCGAGGAGCTCTCGTGGTTTAGAGGTTAAGATGCTGACGAGACAACACACTGTCCTCGTTTAGACTCAAACCGGGGACCCTGCCACCTCACTACTACTGCTATTCAAAGACACTAATAATAACGAGGACAATTATTGTATATAGATCATATTTTTGGAGTATTATCTTGAAATTAGGTATGATGTATTAAATCTCACAGTCTCACATCTTTAGATTAAATTTTTATTTTTGGGGATTTTAAATTTTGTCTGACTTTTAAAGTACATTATATATATATATGAATTATAGAGTTTGTTGCTGTCTTATATTCAATTTGCGGCTTTTCCAGGGTTAGTAAATATCATATATAGCATCATATTTCTTGCCACTGATTCCCCATAAACTGAGACAAACTGATAATAATTTTTTATTGAGTGATAATTAACGTGCCGTGTTCTTCTCTGTCTCAGTGGTCTATCAGGGCATGAACATGACCGTCTGTTATCCCAGCGTGAAACAAGATGGCATCCAGAACGAAGGCAACGCCGTCGCCATAATCGGAGCTGCCATCATGTACTGCTGTGTCCTCTTTGCGTGGTGAGTAGGCACTCTCATCAAAATGTGGATCAGGAATAAAGAATTATGTGGCTGACGAATGTGCTCAAATCTAAATTTTACCCCCAGTAACGAAGCTTCCTACCTGGCCGAGGTGTTCGGCCCGTTTTGGATGATCAAAGTTTACCGCTACGAGTTCCAGAAAGCCACCTGTTGCTTCTGCTGCCCCGAGGAAGAGGAAGGTTGGTGCTGATGTGGTTAGCGTTACATAACTGTCTTCTTAGAGATGCTTTGCGTTGTGTTTTTACATCTCATCCACTAATATTAAGACAGCAGCAGGACAAACCGGAACAGATCCCAGAGACTGAGCTTTAAACGGTGACGTTACGGATACGCGGCCCGTTCTTTGTACAGTCAGCGGTTTCAACCTCACGTTAACTTTGCTGGATCTTATTCATCTGCAGTTCAGACAAACAAAACCAGCAGAAACGTCGATATTAGAAGAAATCAAACAGTTTCATGACTGACTGCCATAAAATAAAACTCTCTTTAAGCCGTATAAACGGGTATCCTACGGAGGTTTTCACCATTAGTAGCACTATGGAGCAATGTATTGATGACGGGAAAAAAACTTCCAGCTAGTAAACATGTATGTAAACAATGAACAATTTTAAATGTTAGGAAAATAACAGCTTTGCACATGTTTACGAGAAAAGCCAAAGTCAAATGTTCTTTGTAGTTTTTGGAAAAGCACATTTTTACATGAACCAACAAGATGTGTTACCGCGTATTCACTTAAAACAAACCGACATCTCCAAACGGAATAGAAAATAACGGATGGGCCGCACGTCTAAACATCTAAGTGCTCTTCTCGACGGTTTGACAGTTTGAGAACGCATAAATTCAGCTTTGCTTGGATTTCTGCTGCAGGCCGTCTGAGAGCTTTGATGAGACACATTTATAAATCTGCCTTTTTTTCTTTGCAGTCGAGGAGGAGTTTGAGATCGACGACGAGAACAAAGGCTGTCAGAAGGTCATTCACAACGAGACCCAGAGAGTGGCTTACAGCTACTTCTTCTTCCATTTTGTCTTCTTCCTGGCCTCGCTCTACGTCATGATGACCCTCACTAACTGGTTCAGGTTAGTTAACGACAGTTTCTAAGCGCTGTCTTATTCGGTCTGAAGCAGCATGGAGTTAAACAGTGTTGTTTTCCTCCTCCAGCTACGAGTCAGCAGTGTTGGAGACCACCTTCACCCACGGCAGCTGGTCTACCTTCTGGGTGAAGATGTCGTCCTGCTGGGCCTGTGTGATCCTCTACCTCTGGCTGCTGCTGGGCCCTCTGTGCAGCTGTCAGTCTGAATCCAGACCCCGCCGCTCGCGTATCAAACGCCGCGCGGCATCCTGCCGTCACGTCTCCGTCACCGTCTGACACGCTCTCCGCGAGGGGCCTCCGGGTCGGAGAGAGGCAGACGAGGGCAGGGACAGGAGGTCGGGAGACCCCGAGCCTCCCCGCGATGCCCCCGCAGGAGGAGGTCACGTGGGTTAGGAGGCGTCAAAGACTCGCAGTGATGTGAGGAGGAAGAATCAGAGGGCGAAATGCTCAGCGCCCTGTTGATACGTGAAGAACTGTGAAGGCACAGGCTGGACACCATGAAATTAAACCTTTAACGGGGACGTGGTTCGGAAACACACTTACAGTATGAATTGCCAAAGGGAAAGGGTGAACTCTCACTCCCTATAATGTGGGAATTACAAGTAGGTGTAAAGATGGATACATTTATGAATTTTTAGCATTATTTTAAGTTTGTCTGTATTTAGACTTTTAATATTATAACAGAGCAGGAATTATAGATATTTACTGAAATGATGTCAAAAGCACACATCTCTATTATGTCTTTTTTATTATTATGATTAATAAATAATAATCCGATCATGAACAAATCTTTCACAGAGTTATAAACAGAAAATTGAAATAAAAATGAGGGCTCTTTGGACACCGGTGGGTGACGTTACGGATGGACAAAATCGGTGTCGAGCTTCTCGGCTAATGCGCGTAAAAAAAAAAAGATCAAGTTGGTGTGTGTGTGTGTGTGTGTGTTAAAGACCTTTCCATCCAATGCAATAATCAACTTTGTCAATAAATGGAAGTCACACTGCGTTTACATACAATAAAAGCATTGACTTTATTTCATTTAGTGCTAACAGTTACAAACCAGAAAATGTACAGGCAGAACCAGTTTAATTACACTGTTTTACTCATTTATGAACTTTGTCATTTACTTGATCGATGAGGCAGCTTCAGGGTTGGTTTCGTCTTTGCAGCCCAAAGCCAAAGAAAGATTTGTTCATGTGTTTAAATAGAACCTGAAGTGTGTATCGCGGGAATAACCGATTCTCTTTTAGTACTTCCAAGACTGAGTTTTAAATGCTGAATGACGGGAGGTCTGCCGGATCGACTGAGAGGCAGCTAAACAGGAATGTATGACGTTCTATAATTTCTTAAACTGGAGAGCAAACATACTTTACATTTCGCAATGAAGAAGCTGCACGCTGGCTTTACATTATCCATGTCTAAATTCATTCACTGGATTCTTGTTTACATTTTGTTTTAAAACAAAAAATTAAACCAAGAGTGCTCGAACAAAAACAAATAATAATTAAAAAAAAAGCTCACTTCCAGAAGCTTTCCGTCTCATGCCTTCAGATGAAGTAGTCGTGTCTGAGACACTGAAGTCAACCTAAAGTAGACCCCCGTTCCGCGTGTGTTAATCTTGAAACGTGGAAACGCGGGACTGGTTTTTATGACGCTGAGCCGAGTGTCTGTGATGACTTCCGTACAGTTAATGAGCAGTCATCTGGCTCGGTCAAGAAATGTACACGTGTACAGTAATACTAGCAATTTAATGTCGTGTTTCCTTTTGTTGTAGATGTGAAGCTCTTTTTTTTTTTTTTTTTGTAAATACACTTTTCTTACAAACGATGCTGCTCTCGTGTCTGATTTTGTGTTACATGATAAATAGATCGATTAAAAAACAAAACAAAATCACCTTTAACTCCAAATTCAATCGCAAATTCTCGGTTGCTTTTTGTGAATATCTACAATAACTTTACATTAAGCAGAGCGGGTCACACTCTATGGAGAAATGTACAAAGTATTTCTTTTGGCACATGAGAGAAAATGTTATAATTTTAAATGCATAACAAAAGGCACAGAAGTTAACTGACTATTTAACAGACTGCAACACAATTATATTCAAATGATACTTTAGTATATTTGTAGCTAATCAGTGCCACACGCATAAAATACTGTATATTTCATAATCTCTGTCACGTAAAGTATCACAAAGCAGACCTGATTTAACACACTATAAAAAAAGAATACAACAAAAGAGCAACGCAGACACTGAAAGACATTAAACAAGTGGCACACAAGTAATGTGTTATAGTTTAAGCTTATTTTTTTAATATATAAATACATTGTGAAGCAATATGTTGTTACTATATCTCGAGTTAAAGCTAAAAAAAAATCCACCTCTTAAATCCAAATTGTTGACATTCACAATATACTTGCAATTAGCAATTAGCTGCAGTTACGTGTGCTGGTGATAGCAAGAAAGTTAATCTGTTAAAATTTAATTAAAAAAATAATAATAGATATATGAAAGAACCTGAAGCAATTCAGGTATTCATTAAATGTATTAATAATTTTTTATTGCCAATTTGTGAACGAGTTGTAGCCAATGCTGAAAAACTGCAGTTCCCGTAACTGTCCACTTGAGGCTGGCTCCAGAATAAGTGGCCTCTAAGATAAAATATCCTTTAACTTTACAGCCCGGTACAAAAAACTGTTTTGGTTTTAAAACATTGTAACATTTCTGCTGAGCTGCTGGGAATATCTGGATGAGTTTGGCGCAATCCATCTCCAGAAATAAGCAGAAGACAGAGTCAAAATGATGTTTGATAAAGAATTTGTTTTGAGGTGGACTTTTCCTTTAAGTTTACACACACAAAAATACAATAATTATTTTAAAAAAAAAATTAAATGACAGCTGTGGAAAAACAGCAATAACAAAAAGGCCATTTCAGTCAATGTTCTTCTCTTTGGTATGTGTTTAAAGGTGGGCACACGCATCCACCTAAAGTGCTCTATATGGTACAGTAAGCTGGTCAGGCTTTTAAATAAACATGGAGTCTTTTTTTTTTCTTAATGTGGCGAGTTTCAAATGAAGCTGAAATTGTCCGTCGACGATCCAACGGCCATTTCTCTCCAGTGACGCCACCGTGGAGAACTCATCAGACCATCACATGGTTCACATGGCGTCTGATGATGTTTCGAAGGTCCAGAAATTAAAACGTGTAAAGTAAATAAAGTTTGAGTTTCATTCTCTGGTGCACGCTCATCCCTTCAGCTCTGCCGGCTGTTTCGGTCCTCTGTTGCTGCAGAGTCTTTCGAGCGGTCGCAGCAGTTCGTCCTCTCTGGGTCTGTACGGCACCACGTAGCTGTCCTCCTCCAGCAGGATTCGGTTTAGCGTGTGCTCGTAGTTAATGTGACGACGCACCATCATTATATACTGTCTCCCCTCCTCCATGTGGGGGCAGTCACACATATTAGGGGCCCACAAGAACTCCCGATGCTCCAGGCGGTAGCCGTTGCGGTACGTGTGGATGATCTGGACGTCGTAACGCGTCTCCTTGCCTCTGTACAGCTTCCCGAGGACTTTACCTCGGAAAACTGACAAGAAGCAGAGATGAATTAACAACATATATTCATTTACATTAATGTCAAAACGTTACAAACAGCAAAGATTCAGACTCACCAAAGTCCTTCTGACAATATTGTCTCTGCCGTTCCCTCCGACCTTTAACCCGCTGACATTTTCCACAATGCCCTGCACGACAAACATATATAAACATAATACAGTTATGATTTAAGGACCCTGCACACCTTACAACCCTTGACATGTTGGGAAACATGCATGCATGTTAACTTAACATGGATGTGTTAAGAAAAAGTTCCGATAAGCATAAATGAGATTGACACAACAATAATACAGCATGTTTTGACCTCATGGTGGCGCTAGTGGAAAAGTCAGAGGATCACCAAAGTCAGTAAGAGTCATCTTGTGGAGAACATGAACGTCTGTATAAGATTTCATAGGAATCCATCCAATAGTTGTTGAGATATTTTTAACTAAAGTTGCATATTTCAAGCTAAGACCCAGTAATATCTGTATATGAACAAAACATACTGTTAGACATTAAATCAAAGTTACAGTAACAAAGAGGAATACGAGCTGAGGTAGTCTGAAACACCTTCAACATCAACTTATTGGCACAAAAGGAGGTGATCAGGTTTTCTGCTCCAAGCAGATTATTAACACCATAGTCAATGCCAACTGGTCTCAAACAGAGAACTCCTAACATGAACATGATGTCAGAAGAATGGTGGAATGAAAACAAAATGGAAATTCAGTGTGAATATCAGGCTGCAGATGTAGCTCCAGGTGTTTTGCATCTGGATACAGGAAACAGAGAGAGATAGGAAGCCAAGCTCATAAAGGCACCTTCTAACAACTCCTAACCAGTCTTATTTACATCTTCTACACCTGTATGTCAATGTGTTCACCTCTAGAAATAAGAATTAGCTCACAGACGTCCCCTCCTTCGACGAAGCGTGGCATTACTGAAACTCAAGGAGCAACAAGCAAGCACATTTCCTAAAATAAATGAGTCATGGTTTGTTGTTGGGTGAGTTAAATTGTGAAATTGGTGAACGTACTTCCAGGTGAAGGCTGAGGCAGAAGGTTCCTGTGGTTCTCCTCACGCTCCAGGCGGGGCAGGATGGGCTGATGATGGCGGTTGTGGTGGGGAGATTGGCGCGGCGGCTTCACAGGCCTTAAAACTGACAGACACAAGCAACACAATGTTGGTTAAAAAGCTTCTCAGCAACTTTAATTTTAGTGAATGTCTTGTATTGGAAAAATTCTACTAGGTAAAAATAGCAAACGTTGCAAAAAATGACACTAGGTTCAAGTAGAAGAAAGTCTTCTGCAGCTCTGGATGGTAAAAATGTCTTTCATGTTGTTTCCTGGCTAAAAATATATCACTTTTAGTTTGTTCCTGTTTGCTGCTGTCCATTTAATTTGGCAAATGAGATCCTGGATTCAGTTAGTTGACATGTATTAACATCAGTACTCAGAGCATCTTCTGTCAGAAATAAAGTGAATGAAACGCAGGCACATTTCAGCTCATGATGTTGCACAACAGACCAGAGGAAACACTCAGTCCTTTGTTTTGATCTCAGAATGCCTGCGGTGTGTACACCGTCCAATTTCACATCAAAATGGCTTTATCAAACAAATATCCATGAGATTCTCTTGAAAATTACGTCCAAACCCAGCGACTGGAAAGTTCAGCTCGTTGCCTAAACAATCAACACGCCGTTCCATTCCTGCGAGCAAACAGCAAAACAAGAGTCAGATTCTGTTTGGCACGAAGCCATCAGCTGGAAAACCTTTCCAGAGAGAGGCTATTTAGATTTATTACACTACTGGATAGAGGCTGACAGAAAGCACGAATCCCCAGGCCGTGTGCAGATTTCCATGTGAATGTGCATACATAAGGAGGGAGATCGAGCACATGTGTACTGCAGGCTTATCATGCAAGATAAACTAGCTGCATTCCTCGGCTTCAGCAACCAGGTCAGCCCTCAGATAAACACTTTTAAATCAAATGAAGCCTGAGGACAGATTTCTTTCTAACGCCGTCGCCCACCAGACAGGTGTTTTCACTTATTGCGCCTGATTGGATCAGGGCTTTGCGGGCGTGTACAGACCGTGATTGATTGAGATTCCCCCCTCATTCTCCTGTTAGTTTGTTGCACCTGTTAGCTTTGGACAACTTCCTTAACCACTCTTATTAGGCCGTGACAGAAAACACCTGTGAGGGAGATCGAGATCAGTGAATCCGGACTTCATTTTAGTAGTTTCCTCCAATTAAAATAAGAATTTCACAACGCTGCTGCTGCACACTTCAATAGCCACTCACGCACAAGCAATAAAACATATTGGCTCTCTCTTAGAGGAATCGTTCATCCTGAAATTACAAGCTCAGTCATCATCTACTAAACATGTCAGCTCAACCTCCATTAAAAGATATAAGGAAGCCAAGCACACAAGTTATTTTGAGAATTTCTATCGGAGCTCAATCCGCAAACCAAATCAGATCTATCCGATTACTCCAAGCGCTCCAGGTGCAGCTTCTCCGTGCTCCCCGTGCTTTAAACAGCATCCAAGGCCAGTATCCTTCATTACCTCCTAATATTTCAAGCAGTAGTTCTCTGCTGGCAGAGGGACTGTCTTGCTACCGTTGCGTGACTGTTGGCTTGTTGTAGACAAAGCCAATGAGGAACATCTTGGGCATAATGTGTAAATACTGGATTTTTTGGACCACCAGTGCAAGAACAAATTGGCTTTATTATGATACCATTGTAATGACGTCAGTAATTGCTCGGATCTGGAAACAGCTACAGTTACAGAGTCAGATGGGACACGATGTCAGAAAGCGTAGCCAGATTACCTAATTCAATTTATCTGGAGGCAAAGCTGAGAATTACTTTAGTAATCACTCCTCAGCGAGGAAAATGTGCACGCACAGTGACGGTAAGTAATTTGTTGACAACCATGCTCGAGTTTCTTGTCCAGTCAGGCGTCTTTTTATGATGTTGATGATCTTTTTATGGACGTTTATGTGTTTTTAAGTTAACAGAGGCTTCAGGTAGTAAAACTACGAGGGCTACCTGTGTTTTAGCTAGCGCTAGAGGCAAAACTTACACCAGTGGGATCGGGTGGTGACAGGAGGAGCCCGGGTGGTGGTGGTGCTGGTGGTAGTAGCGGTGGTTGTAGTGGCTGGTTGATCCCAGGGGAGGTAGTTGGCAGTGTGGTGAGCTTCACGCAGCGGACTCCTCCTCCCATGGTAGAGGTCATACTGGTCCGGTGGCAACCAGTACTCGTACTCGATACCTGGGTTTCTGTCTGTCGCCAACACCTGGACAGACGGACGGCATGGAAACATCTTTGAATATTTTGCAAGTGCATGCATCAACATTAGATAATACTGAAGGGAAATCACACATTAATTGCTACCCTGTGCCTTACAAAGTCTGACGTAAAGGCTGTCGAAGCCCTTTGGACTCAGTGTCAGGGTAAAGGCGATAACCTGAACACCAGTCACCAAGGAAGTCATGAGTACTCGCTATGAAAGAGTCACTAACAGTACGGGAACAGTGTTCGGAGGATGCCTACAACCTCCATCAGCCTTCTACAGAAGTTAGACCAGCAGACTGATGTTCTTAGAGGAAGCAATAGCTAACAGCTGTTTGCGAAATACCTGAATGGAAACAATCAATCATTTATCCAAACCTGATGTTTTACTGGCCTTGTGAAACGCCTAACAACAAGCCAAATACCTTTATTTCAACAGTGTATTGCACAATGAAGGAGAGCAGTGTCTCTATCTTTTACAGGCTTTGGTGCCTGCCTGGCTCAATGGTGCCAGAATGTTTGGTTATGATAAAGCAGACTTACCAGAATGGCCTCGATAAAATAGACCTGGTTTGATATTTTGCAGGCGAAACTAAGACTAAGACTAAACCGTCCTGTTCTAGCATCTTCTCACCATTAGATGGAGGTCTTCCCGGGTGGGTCCCGGTACCTCGAAGCTCTCGAAGGTGTCCGCCGAGCGTCGGTACAGCAGCTTCGTCCCGGCTACGTTGTACTCGCCTGGGATGCTGATCTTCCAGTTTACCGTTGATCACAAACTGGGAGCGTCCGTTCTGGAGGGCTGGATGAGGGAAGAAGGTAAAGTTTGGTGTTTTTCAGTGATGATATGTGAGTCAAATATTTCCATATGTGAACAATATAAGTGGGTCATGTTGAGGTGAAGGCAGGCTGTCACAAGCAGGCTATATATGGCAGTACTGGGAGAGGGGATTTTCCATGACATGAAATGGAAACAAGTACCTTCACCTGCCTTGCCCAGTGTGGTCAGATAAAGCCTTTATGAGCGTCTCTTTCAAGACTACAGAGTGTGCCATTTTGGGGGGGAGGCTGTTTTATTTTGGTCTCATAAACAAGGATGGGAATAGATGCCCTTGGTTATTACGTTGCCTGGAAAACACACACAGTAGGTCCAGATACCAGATGGGACTGCTGAGCCCCTCCTGTCTCTGGGGAGAGGAAGTAACAGCAAATGTAGGAATTAATTTAAAGTGCCTGATTAACACCGACTGCAGTCATGGAGCCAGT
The DNA here is from genome assembly GCA_014281875.1 of Nibea albiflora. NCBI lineage: Eukaryota > Metazoa > Chordata > Actinopteri > Sciaenidae > Nibea > Nibea albiflora. The sequence goes on along the minus strand of CM024795.1, from coordinate 3,885,252 downwards.
GACGCAAACTCTGTCTTCTTGGGGAAAACTGAAACTGATATACACAGCAGGCCAGGAGTCCTGTGTGTGTGTGTGTGTGTGTGTGTGAGGGGCTGAATCTTACCTAGATAATTCCTGCTGTTATCGGTGACTCGGATATGAGTGGCTCCAGCTGGTATCATGGCCACTTCGTTGTACCCAAAAGGTCCGCCTGGCAAACAGAGACACTCTTTTTTTTTTAACTGCTTCTCATGATTAAAGGAAATTTTTTACAACCTCGGAAACACGCGCTGCTCTAAAAAAAAAACAGCTTTATAACAAATAAAAGAGGCCATAAAGAGAAAAACCTCAGATGGCTTTTAAAGTTAAAGTTATTAGACTCTAAATGAAAGGGAACATTAAACACCAGTAACACATAATCTCTTATATCCAACCTGCAGGTTGACTCGATCCCAGTGTTCTGCTTACGCTGGGACACTGGGATGTGACCTAAAGCTACTTAGAGGTCAAACAGAATGAGAAATGATGTATACAGTATAACGTCAAGTCGATAAAGTCGAGATAAACTCTGTCATGTCTTTGTTGTTGAAGGGGCACTCAACCGATCTTACATGTCAAAGTTAACTTAATAGTCACAGGGAGGACTACACCGCCCGTAACAAACAGCTGTTTCCTGTCTCCAGTTTTAAGGATATCACTTGATGTGACATGCATTTACCAAGCTGGGAGGATCTAAAGGCTTGTCTGTGCAGGAGGTCTTTCAGACATAGATTTTAAGTCAGCCGTCTCACGTTCATCTGACGGAACAGTTTCTATTTTAGCCGACACAGTTCGTTAAGTTTTTATGCATGTAACAACAGTAAGTGTGACTCAGCATTGCAGGGTTTGTGTTGGCCTTGACCCATAATGACCAAAAGTCCTGATATCTTTTGTCCTTTTCTGCATCGATATTGAAAAAAATAAGACCAAACCACTCGAGTACCACCTTAAAAGAGCTATAGATTCAGGAGGGTCCATTGGTAGAATATGGTGGAAATATAATATAATGTTCAGAAGTATCAGAGAACAGGTCCTCTTACAGAGAGTCTGCCATATTACGCCACCATATTTCTACAGTGGCCCTAAACGGACAAACTAAACACTGGCTGTAGAGAGGACCTTTTGCATTTTGAATGAGTTTTTGTGGCACTGTAGGTTCCCGTACAGCGAGGGGTATTCAATTGGCTGCAATCTGCAACCTCACCACTAGATGATTTGATTGCCTTATTTCCTTGATTGGACTCCACTGAGATGTTTGCTCATGTCCGATACCTCTACGATGAGTAATGTTGGGCTTTTCTTCAAAGCGTACATTGACGATTGGTGGACCTGGCTTGCATATAGCTGCAGGCTGGGTAATCATGGCATCACCTGAGGTGGATAGTCCAGCACTCATAGAGAAAAAGTAACAGTGGCAACGAGCTCTGTTAGTTTAAAGTGTTCTGTGTCTGTCTGTGAAAAGTTCTGGATACATTCGGACAACAAAACATTTGACTGTACCTTCAGCTTGCACTATGCACTTCATATCCAGGGTTAATCTTTGAATAGCACACTAAATATTCTTGTGTGTCATTTTTTAGCAATCAGTAACTGACAGGTAATCAGTAACTCAAATAATCTGGATGAGTAATAAGATAATTATGTTCTTTTGAGGAGATCGTGCCAAACACTGGCAGGTTCTGGCTCGTATTGGAACACTGTTACAAAGTCTTGATTGTCATTAGAAAACAATCAAAATCTATGATGTCTGTAATGACTAACTATGATTAATGGTTTACAGGATCTGTTTACGAGCACAAAGAGAGACGATTTATGAATGAGCTGAAGTCACGACCATTCATTGCACAACGATATTTCACTCCTGAGTCAAAACAAAAAGAGGCTGGGACAGCTCTATGGTTCCCCTGCTGCTCCCGAGTAAAAAGTAGCCGCAGGATGAACTCCATTCATTACAGCCTCTGAAGAGCGCGTAACTTTGGTTGCCCCTGCTTACCCTGTTAAAGAGAGAAACTATGCACGAGGTTCGTCTGCTTCATTAGCTATATGAAGATATAGCGCTGCGATGGAGGAAATGTCAGAGTCACAGACAGGCAGTGATGAGCTCGAGGCCATCGCTGTCTGACCTTGTGAGGAGCGGTTCTTTGCGACCACCCTCCATCAGTTTTCTCTCCATTGGCAAACGCAGCTGCAAGAGGAGAGAAAACCTCCCAAGGCCGTTGAGTCGCCCAAACAAAGCGGCCATTATCAGCCTGTTTTCTTCTTGCTCATTCTGAGTCATTACGGTCGGCACTCGGCTCTGCCTACTCACGGAGCTGTGTGAGGAAGCCACTGTCTTAGAGTTGATTCCCGAGCCAAGTCGTATGGCAGAGGTGCTTCTGTCTGTGCGTGCCCATGATGTGTTCAATCCCACAATTTGACTCGATTCTCAGTAGAGGGCAACACAGGATCTAAAAGAGGTCTTTGTCCTGTCTTGATCATACTTAATTCAATTTTCTTTACCTTCTACATCACTGCCAACATTGTTCTGTCCAATCACAGCCTGAATGCTTATTTGCTCTGTTGACTGTCAGAACCCCAAAGACCCAAAGGTAGGTTCAACAAGAACAGAGCAATGTTTATGTCGACAATTAGTGGTGCACCCCCTGGGACGCCCCGAGGGGAGATAAAACATGATGGAGCGCCCTTACAGTGGAGAAAATGTGCTGAACTCTCTAGGGTGGACCAAACATGATATACTGCCCTCTAGGGTGGACAAAACACAACAGTGTCCAATAGGGGTGTCCTTCCAGTGGAGAAAACATGATAAAGAGCCCACTAAGGTTCCCTTTTTAGTGGAGAAAGCCCAGTAAACTGCCCTTTAGACTGCTGTTCCAGTGGAGAAAGCTTGTTTATTGGCCTTGGTAACCTGTTCAGTTCGATTAAAGTTGTTTATCTGCAGGTATGTCCCCTTGCTATATTTTTTTCCCCTTTTGAAAGGGGATACGTGGAAAAACCTGCAGATTCTGACCTTCCCCCAACATGTTTCCTGTGAACAGCATGTTGGCCTTTGAACTGCAGATACCGACGTAGGTAGAAAAAGTCTTGGTGGCATCGAGCCAAAGTGTCATTGACTTTGAGCCTGAAGAACTCTGTGTTCTTCCTCCTCCTTCCTGAAATCTTAACAACTATAATTTTGGAGGACCTGTTGTTAGCCGAATTTATTCCTGGACGGCAGCCAACAGGTTTTGTTTGGCAAAACTGTTGCTATGGTTAATGTGCACTTTATCGGAGAACAATAACCTTTTTGACTCAACCTGATTGACTAATAACACTTGGGAGGGAAAACACAAAGAAGGCCTGGAATTATCCCCAGATCGTGTTGGCCTGCTGCAATTGATTCCTCGTGGAGATAATATGACCATTGTGTGTGTGTGTGTGAGTGTATCCTACCTGCCTCCAGACCGTTGCTCTGGTACACACTCTTGTGGTGCATACAGGTGGTGTTTTGGCCTCCACACACCATACAGGCATCCTCCTGCTGCTTTGAACCCAAGATAGAGTCACAGCCGGGCGTCTGTATGACACACAAACAAGAGTTTGACCGTCGACACGCAGCACTCGCAACTGCACACATTTTCTGACAAGAGCCCCGGCAACTTCTAACCTTTCCTTTTTTTGTCTCTGCTGCGTGGTCACCTTAAACCTCCCGCCATAACTCAACTTGATCCACTCTCGCTCTCCTTCTCTTATTTGCTTCTCCCTGTCATTTTCTTCTCCTCACAAACATTTACTTTGGGGAAAAACAGCAGCTCGGGGCCTGAAGAGAGGGGGATTGGTCGGAGAGTTGTCTCTGTAAACGTTAAAATGCCAAAGCAAAGAGCACAGAGGATGAGCTGCATGGTTTATGGTGTGTGGAGAACCTTGTTGGTAGATAGATTACAGTGGCCGCTTTCTTCTCTGGCCTTCATCTCCCGCTCTACAGAGCAAACCAATCAAGGGGGAGGTTCCCAGGCGAGGGAGCAACAATCTAGGGAACCTATAATCAGTCCCCTAAGCCCCTTAAAAACACTCAAAGCATCTGTGTGTGCACAACAGGAAATGAAGCTTCGGTGACAGAGTACCAGAGTGCATGAGGGCCCCAATGAGGGTATGACCACGGTCCCCCAAAACTCCAGGCATGCAAGCAAACGTTAATGTAACATAGAGAGAAATAAACTTAATGCTACTGATTCCTTCTGTCCCGAGACATTATCTTGCTTTCGGCTGCTGCTTTCTAGCCATGCCGGAGGGTCAAGGGTTTACAGTGTTGGTCGGCCAGTCCACCAGTTTGGTCCAGACCGAAATATATCAACAAATATTGGATGGACTGCCGTGAAATTTGGCTCATGATCCTCAGAGGAGCAACCCTAAATGAGTTCAGTGATCCGTTGACTTTGGCTCTGAGCGAAGCAGATATTCAAGGTCATGAGAGGATAAACTGTAATAGCCTAACTTAAGCTGTACTTAATGTTTAGTGCCAAATTAGGCCTAAACTAACATGTGAGCATGTCAACATCTTGATGTTAGCATTTAATTCAAAGCTCCAAGCCTCACAGTGCTGCTAACTTGGCCGTACACCGACCAAAAATCAAAACCACGTTTGGAATTTTGGACTATGTGCTGGAAAAAACAAACATTTTGAAGATGTCACCTTTGGCGCTGGTTATTTATGACGTGCATTTCCTGTCTCGCTCGTCAGAATATGGATTTAAATCATTAGAATATTGCTCACAGATCAACATTTAGCAGCAGATGTGACGGCATATCTACATATAAACACACACAAACACATGTTGTGTCCAAACCGGCCGTGTGTTCTGCAATCTGAATTCAATTTGTGACCTGCAGCCCTCCACACCAGCTGCAGCCTTACATCTGCTTCCTGTTTCAGGCCCTGTGCTGCTCTGACCTCAGTCAAAGGTCCATAAATCCACGTATTTACACCACACGCCAAAAGTCAGCTCACACACACACACACACACACATATACACATACAGGTATACAGACATACAGACACGTTATTCCTCTGTCAGTGGTGTAAAAATAACTTTGCCTATGCGTGTCCCCCTCTTGTAGCAGATGTGTCTACTGAGTATTCCGTATGAATGCTATTACTCTGCATGTGCTGCAGGACCCGAGGGATACGAGTTCACTTCCGACCATCCCCATCTGTGTGAGGGTGAGAGAGGTGAGCAGGGGACAGGCTGGATGTGGGAGCAGGACTCTGGACTGTGTGCTGAGCAGAGCTGTAATGCTAACTGAAGGCTGCAGTCCACACTGATGAGTGCACTCTTGCCCTAACGCACAGCATGGAGTTCACTTCTCCAGAGAGCTCCAGTCAGAGTGGTCAACATCACTTATACCACAACAGGGTGGGAATGAAGAGAGGAAAGACAGAGAGAGAAACTTTCCCTCCGTCAGAGGCAGGGGAGTTCTTTCAGGCGTTCCAGTTCTGGATGTGAAAGTCTGCTTCATTTTCTCAGACAATGAAAGGTGACTGACAGTTCCAAGGCTTGGACGGCCATGAAACTCTTCTGGTTCTGATAGAGCAGATGAAAAACTGTTTATTGAAGCTATCTGTTTTGTTTTGTTGATTAAAAGGCTGATGATATAATGCTGTGAACATACCAGCCAAAGGAGAGACGCCAACGAAGGCTCCAAAGAGCATTTCAGAGACGATCAGAGACGTTAAGGATCGGCTGCATGTGCTGCTAACAGTGAGCACAAGCTAAATTTTAGATTTTGTGTGAAGCTGATGAAATGTTATGAAATTAAACCCAATGTCGGATGAATTTGGCCACTGTGGTGCAGTGTGTTGGAGGTGGAGGATGGAACGGTCACATTTTGGTCACAACCAGCAAAGCGTTGAGCCTTGATTCCAATGTTTGACATTTGCCGTTCACATGCTACACCCTGGTAGAACACTTTTCCCACGATAGGCTTTGCTTATCTCTATAAGCCGCATTTAGGCCGACACCAGAGATCACAACTCGAAACCAAAAACTCACTTCTTTTAAGCTGCTGAATGGAAAACTTTGTCACATTAGGCCCTTTAAAGCTGCATTATCTCACAAACTATCAACCAACTATGCAGATCCATGCAGCCTTTTAGCCTACTTTAGCTTATTGTTTTGGTTCTATGGCAAATATATAGTATGCTTCACTCTCAGAGCTGAAAGGAGAGTAAATATTGGATTTAAACTCATTAAATACACACAGAATGTACGAATAGACACACATTTAGCCATAACAGCCTTAGGGAATATGTTCCTTTGCCTGTTTGTGGTTGGAAATCAATGAATGCAGCTCCAACTGACAAGTTAATAAAAGAATAATAAGCATCACTGAACACTAAATGCATAAACACATACACAGTGTTGTTGGCACTCACCAGGCAGTGTCCATTGACACACACCGCTCCGGGCTCCTTGTCGCAGGCTGTGCCATCGAGCACACGGCCAAAGTTGTAGTAGAAGTTGTGACCCAATGCCAGGCAGCTCAGTTCACAGGGGTTAGAGCCTGGCAGGGAAGACCTCAAGTCAGTGGCTCGTTAGTTTATTATGGGGAAAAAAATAGGCGAGGTAAAAAGACAAGGGTGGGAGGTGGCTGAGAGACCGTAACAATAGCAGGAGGTGAGAGCAGAGGCAAAAAAAACTAGCAAATGTCAAAGAGGAAACTCATAAACCTGAGTGGATTAAACTCCCCGCAGGCCTCACAGTGGTCACGAGAGCCATGGCAGCACGGAAAGTTGAGAGACGACGTCAACAACACAGTAACTAAAGTGACACACACACCAAGAAACAACCACCATCTGCAAAGCCACAGCGGTCTGAGTGACGTTAACTTCCACACAGACCCACAAACTTTATGCACCTACATGCCCGCAGACTGTACACACATGTGGCATGCATAAAACCTGATGTAGCATGGAAATAACCTGACCACATCTGTTGTGGAGTATGTGTAGTGACCTGAGACGGGAAACTGGATTCATTTTTGTATTTTTTTCAGGTTTAATTCATCAGATCATAAATGATATTTTAACCACGCTGGTATTAGAAGTTTGGCATGTGTCTTAAACCAAGGCTCAGGAGACATAACCACAGTTGACTTACACATATCTGCATCTGTAGACAAGGGACAAAGGACTTTGGTATGGAGAGCACGATGGTTTCCATTTGAACGCCAAGAAGTATTGACCAACCATATTTGAGCGAACTTTGCAGGTCAACAGTCTGCGTGGAGAGCAAAAGAGGTGGAATGCATCAGCCACATCGGCTATTCTGTGAGGACAATTTAGCTTTTTACTGAAGATTGCCTGGTCGTAGACGTCGTCTCTCAACCCATTTCCCCAAGCTGCTAATCGGACTGTACACAATGAGCAGCACATGGAAGAGAAAGTCTACACCGGGTAAGTCCTGAAACATTGCCCTCAGAGGCCAACTCGTCGTTGGAGTAAGGGTGGTGCAGCAGCTCTGATGGCTCTTCCACACCTATGTTTGTCTGCATGCATCTGCTGTCAGTCAAACTGGGAAGAACCTACGCTCAGCAGCTGAACGGTGAACTGTCACACTGACCTCCATGAAAGGTCGTCCATTTGAAGGAGTTTCCAGCCACTAACGGTCTGTCATTGAAGGCAGCACACTGCATCTCTCTGAAATCCTCCGAGCTGGGGGGGCACTCCTGCAAAAACACACACACACACACTGTGAGGACAATGTATCGCATTAAGACTATAAACTCAACCGTAATAACTTCATGTCACAAGTCTGATCCTAACCCTGAAATAAATCACTTCCTATACGTTGCAGTGTAAACAGATTTTTGTTGCTATCACAGATTGCAGCAGAGAGAGAACTCTGGGATTTGCGTCCATTCATTGGAAGCTCTGAGCTAATCACTCCCTACAAACTGCCACATGCACATATATTCAAGCATGCTTAAACACGCTCCAACCCATCTGTGTGTTTTTCCTTTAATCAATATGGGCCACGGTGACTTGGCTGTCCAAAACACACCCACCCACCCACCCACACACACACACACACAGCCCAACATGTCTGACACACAGCCGCTGACCTCGCAGCACGCTTCTAACACACAGTCTGAAACCTGACTACGACACGACAGCAGTGTTGTAGCAGTGTAGTGAAGACATAGGTTAATATGTCAGTGAAATTCCAGATCACACCCTTGGAAGCGCTCGGCAGCTACACCTGCCCTGAACACACTTCCTAAAGCAAACGTCATCCATTGTTTTTAAATGTTTGCATCGAAAGTCGGTTTCATGCAGCGTGGAAACGTTTACGCTGAGATGACCTTGGTGTTGCAGATCTTGTATTGTCTGGGATCTCCTGCACACGGTCCACCCACCGGGTTCCTGAGACACAGAAGAAAAGGAGATTTATTACATTAAACATGGCGAACAGGCAAGAGACTGCAGGATGCTGCGATATCTGGTTGAATAAAAATATCTAGATAAATGATCAGCAGAAAAAAAACAACTTCTGGGTGCATGAAGACACTAAATCTGAAAAAAAGTCTGATTCTTTTTCTAAAATGTGTTTTTACATTGGAAATCACAGAATTGATCTTAAAATCCATACAACTGAATACTTTTAGCAGAACATTTGATACTCCGAGCTCCGTCACCCTGCAGGGCTTGGCTGGTGTTTACCTGGTGATGCAGGTGCGTGTCCTCACTGAGGCTCCGCTCCCGCAGCTACGTGAGCAGACAGACCAGCCGCTCCACGTCGCCCACTCGTTCCTGAAGTGCAGCTGCCGCCGGACGCGCCCTGATGAAGACTCGCCCGAAGGACCCCACGTGGAGATCCATGACTGAGAATCGAGAGAGAGAGAGAGACATTTAACATTTAAAATGTGATTTACAGAGTTTCCTGATGGACAGAGAAGTAAACCGCTGCCAACTGTAGCCGCTGTTAGCTCATGTAAGCTCAGTTTGTTAGCCGGGCCGTGAGCTCAGATCACTGGGGGAGTGTTGAACCGTTACCACAGGCAGTTTGGACCACCGGGAAGAGGCTTTTCTGGGTTTTCAGGTGAGTGAATGCTGATGGGCAATCTAACCAGGCTCAGCAGCCTCTATGGGACATGAGACACACTGTTGGACTAGTGAGTAACATCTTCATATTAGGATCTCGTTACAATGTTTATAACACCTTTTAATATCTTCACAGATCAGTCTCTGTCCTGTGCTGCTGGGCTTTGATCATATTATATGTTGGACACATTATAGCCATGACTGTGGAGTCATGCACGGCCGAGCGAACACCGCAGGGATAACACAACTCTCTGCTCTCTAATCACTCCGCAGCATCACTCTGCAGCGCTGGCCCGGCATGTTTAAAGCTGTCAGGTGGCAACTGGGAAACTGTCATCGGTTCAGTGTGTGTGTGTGTGCGTGTACGAGAGGAAAACACAGACTACAGTGTTGGCAGAGTGATGGGACATCATTTGTGAAAGGGAAGAAAGTCTGTTGGGGTTGTTACGTGTGACGCCTGACAAAACCTGCGTCATTTATAGGATAGAATCTAACAGGCAGATAAAGAGTGGATGGTATAATAAAAAACAACCTTGTGAGCCTGGCGGATCAGGACCATCGGAGCCAAACAATAAAAGTGATTAGAAAAATCTCAATGGCGCTCCTCAAACACATTCCAGAGTTTTTGCCCTGGAGGAGGACTGAAACTGGCAGCGTTCCCACCGCTTTCTCACACAGGAGCTGACTCACACACACTTTTTAACTCTTTACACACACTTTCAGCGGCTGCACGTCTATCAGGAAGGGCTGAAGTCATCTGGAGTATCAGCTGTGCGTAAAGAGAGGGCCACCCGTGACGGCCAGACGCGAACATGTGCAGAACGCGACTTAAAGCTCTTGTCCTCGTTTCCCGCCTCTTTCCTTTCCTCATTAAAATGCAGATGCATGCGGCAAGGATTCTCCGCCGCGTAATCAGATCTGCTGTGCAGCAGAGTGTGAGCGCGGTGTAAATAAGATGTTCTGCCATGTTTTACACTTGATTCTTTGTGTTGATAATAACAAAGGACTTTCTCTTTAGATTATCTCTGTTTTTATCCAAACTGTCCAAATTTACAGTGAAACAGAGAAAAGCAGCAAATGCTCATATTTGAAAAGCCAGAGCCAGAAAAATGTCTCCATCTCTTAATGATTCAAACGACCAGAATGAACTGTTAGTTAATTGTTTTAGCACTCGAAAAGGTAAAAAGAAAAACTGCTACTCAACATCCTGAGTATCTTTAGCAGCCGCTAACCGGACGTTCACGTCGATATGAGTTCAGGTTCGTTTAACACACACAGCGAGTCCTGCAGCAGGCTTTATTTGACAATGGCATGGCATCAAATGTGGAATTTCCCCAGCGCAAACGAATCTTAAGTGACTCGACTTAGTTCACTTAGTAAAACATATTGTAGTACTGCAGATGTCGGTTATTATTATTAAATGAATTATTGCTGCGAAGCCTTTTAACTTTAACAACAGTATTATGTGGCAGGCTGCCATACCTCTTATGTAGTATCACCACGACAACAGTGCTTTTGATTTCTGATGCCCATAAATCTCCGTGATACAAGTCCCACATCAAAACCTCAAAAAACAAAGCGACTGCACGAGTGACAGCTTGTCCGACGTTCATGTTGCGTTTCTGTAGCGAGAGGAAAAACACCTGAGTCTGACTGACTGAGGCTCTTTGACTGTGTGACTCATAGAGTACAATTGGTCAGACATGCACACACACACACACACACACAGACACACACTCGGCTGAGAGCGACCTGTGCTATGACTCTCCATCATTTTCCATGGCAGGGTCACCTGAGGTTGCCCTCATTAGTGTTAACCACCGGGCAAATTAGCGTTGATAACAGTTGGAGATGGGGTCGGCTGGCATTCTAGATTAATGAAAGTAACCTTTGACCTTTTACGCCGCACCCCCCCCCTCCCCCCATCTACCTCCTCCGCATGAGCAGAGAAAACAAAGCAGAGAGACTTGAAGGTGAAGAGCCAACAGTCCAAAGCGCAGGTGAACGGCTTCCTCGACTTTCCCCCCTTCAGTGCTCTCGTCTGTCAGCAGGCCGGCTCTCCCGGCCTGCACACACAGTCCGGAGCTGACAGACAAACTGGGAAAACTTTACACCTCGAAGACAACAAAAGGACAGCAGGTGAAGACAGAGGACACATTTACACGCACACCGCAGCGCATTCTTCATCTCAATGTACTGTGTAATGTTTTAGTAATATTTCAAATCGTCTGTGAGCAGAAATAAGAAGAACAAAAACATAAATATGAAGCCGCAGATGGAGACAGTGTGGTCTCTGTTCTGCAGCAAGCACAGTTGTACAAATGTAAAATACTGCTCCATTAATATCAAAACGTCCTTGGTTCCAGAAGTGAGTCAGTCTCCATAAGTCCCCATGTTAGACAGCAGAGATAAACATGTTTACAGCCTGGTACAAAAAACAGTTTTGGTCTCTGTAGCTAATTTCCGCGTTCATGACAACTGTACTGAGGGTGAATTTATATACAACTCACCTGTTTAAATCAGTGACAAAAAGGCGAAAAAAGGCGTTACCATAAATTAATTTAAAATCATATAATTCTGTGAAAGTACGACTAAAATTTAATTTAAAATAACTATTGTATAGCTGAAATGTTATTTACAATCTGTCTTTCCCTTGTTTCAGTGTAAACCTGCTACGTTGCACTACAATGTATTTTAATTTAATTGGAGAGCCCAGTCTTCTCTGAGGTGGTGTAAAAAGTTTTAGATTATATTAGGGCTTAAAGTTACGCATAATTAAGGACAGGGTCGCTTTGAGCGACGGTAGACGCCGTCACAGGTAGCTTGTTCCCCAAGTAGGCAATTCAGGCCACTTCAGTAGCCAGAAGAAGCTGCTAAGATGGCAGCTGGCAGAGCTGATCAGTAACGTCCATATTTTCTACTATGTGAAACGGTAACTGATTTGTAACAGACTTTGTTTTCACCTGTCGCTTCGTCCACCTGTGCTTTGTCTCGGTTACAACCAGCTCTTATTCTTGTATTTCGCATTTCTTAATCCATCTGCTCTGTTTGTCTTGTCTTCGTCTCCGTCTGGACATCGACAGCAGAGACGCAGCCAGTGCAGCTGCGACGATGACTCAATGCAGAAAATGTTTCAGCAATCTAAAATGATGAAAACAACTTTTAAAAAGTGATCTGTTCGAATGACACCGGTGTACTACAGACTCACTGTTTTTCCTGTCAACAGAAAGACTGAAAGACCGATCTTAAGTGTGTTGACCCTCCACTACATTCCTGTGTTTGATGTGATGGAGCGGGTAACCTATCGGTAGCCTATCCCTGTCTATGTCTGGGTGTTCCAGCCGGGCCTGAGGGAAGGTTAGGGGAGGTGGTGGGGAGGCTGTCTGCCTGACAACAAGACAAACAGTGATGAAAGATGGACGCTGCAGCAGAAGACGGTGGTGCAGCAGCAATCAGAGCGTGGAAAGACCACGCCGGAACATTACCGAGACAAAATACCATCAAAAGACAAACATGCTGCAAAAACAATCCAATCAGCACGGCCCAGACATCGGAGACCGGCAGCCCCGCTCACATCTGATGCTGGTCAAAGAGCTGTAATTGGTTTATTATCTAAATGAGCTGGATTTTTCCTCTTTGGAACCTGAGCGCAGGGGTTTTCTCTGAGCAAATTAGCTTAATCGCGACATTTAAGTCTGTCAAATGTAAGAAAAAGGAGATATACTGTAAAGGCAGGAATAAGTAGGGGGGGGGGAGGTTGTGGGAACTGGCTTTGGGCCCTGACAGATTAGGACTGCAAGGCGCTGTGTGTAAATTCAGCATGGCGCACTTGTTGAAACACTGTCATCCAGCTATTAGCTTTGTATATTTGCACAACACAACACAAAGGTCGACACTGTGGCTGCCGATTGACTTATTGTGTGCAACCAAACTCAAGCACACTTGAAGGAAATCTCTTTTATTTGAATATATTAAAGACATTAAACTTTAATTAAATAAATGTTGTCATATCAACAATGAATGAAATGACGAAGGTCTGTCCTCAGTGAACCCACTAAGCGGCTCTGTGGAGCTCTTAAGCCTCTTTTAGCTTATTGTTTTGGTTTCTGTGGCACATTTTCTCTTTGTCGTGTATCAGTAAATAAAAACCTTTTCACTTTGCTCAAACTAAATCGTTGCAGTTCCTCAAACGTCCACTTGAGGCTGGCACCAGAAGTTAGTCAGTCTCCATAAGTCCCCATGTTAGACAGCAGAAATAAACATGTTTACAGCCTGGTACAAAAAACAGTTTTGGTCTCTGTAGCTAATTTTCCCGTTCATGACAACTGTACTGAGGGTGAATTTATATACAACTCACCTGTTCACATTATATTAAGGCTTAAAGTTATGCAGGATTAAGAGCACTGGTGCTTTGATTGACAAGTGGATGCCATTACAGGCGGCTTATTTGAGCAACCAGGCTTCATCCTGCCCACATCTTTGCCCATTTTTAGATTAGCCAGGAGCTGGCAGAGCCACCACACTGAGCTTCTCAGTGGCAATACAGATATTACAATCCAGAGTAAATATAGTTCGAGGTGTTGACACCGGACAGAGGCATTTCCGTCGAGGCCACGCAGTGACTTGTGTTGATGTGAGTCGGTTGGACTTACACTCTGCGGGGACGACAGGCAAACAGGAGCGACCAGCAGCAGGATAAAGGTCAGGGCCTGGCACAGAGTCAGCTTCCTGGAGACACAGAGAGAAACACGCACATGTATGTTTGTTAGTAAGTGTTTTACATATCATATACACAGGAACGCACAAAAAAGTGAAGGTGTTACAGCAGAAGTGTCCGACAAGGAGAAAGAAAACACAAGAGAGAGAGAGGGAACAGAAAGAAAAGATGCAACTGACACTTCAAACAGCAGAGGCCTTTAGGTCACTGATAATATCCACAAATAAGCTGCCACACCACTGTGATCCCCTGTGGGTAGGAGCCAAGGTCAGGAATGCCCCCCCATCCAGCAAGTATCATTAATTCTCCCCACCCACCACATCAGTGTCTTATTAACTCTCACACAGCCCGAGAGACAGCGACCGCCTGCCTGACTGAACTTCCCCCGGCTGTCCCTCTCCAACCGTTGACCTCCATTATGTAAAGAGATGCTAAAAAACCACGATCACCTGCTGCGTTCGGGCGAAGACCTTTTAGTCTCATTCATAATCTGAATAGGAGCTCAATTCTTTGTGATTTTGGAGGAGAAATGACAACACGATTTCAGATTTCATCTCACAAAAATGACAACATACGTCAACCATCACGACTCACCATACAAAACACGTATTTCTCAATATGCAAAGGAAACTAAGTCTATATTTACAAGAGAAAACATTCGGTTTCGAATGTTTTTAAAGACTGACCCACCAGCAGGGCATTGTTTAGGGGTGAACTGACGCCCTCGAGTGCAATCGCTGAATGTTTTGTGTGTTTTTTGTTCCACGATGACATTTTTAATTTCGAAACTGAGCCAAAGGCAGTTATAGGCAAGTGTGGCACCAACACGGTGAGTCACGTCGGAGGTGCTGACCCCCGCTGAGCTGCCTTTCGCTGCCTCGCCTCCTCCGTTACCTCCGGGCGAATATGAGAGGCAGATTCTCCGTCTTTTTCTGCCTCTGACTCATCAAAGGACGAGTCCTCTTTTCTGAGAAGTGCCGGTGATTCTTGGAAAGCCCGTCTGTTTCAAGTGCTTCCTGGCACTGCTGTGCTGACAGCCGTGCTGTGTCATACCTTTACAAGCCCGATGGAATGCGTCATTTTTATTAACGCAATGATAAAAAAATATATTAGATGAGTCCCATCTGGAAATTTAAAGCAACTTCTTCTCTCTTTTTCCTTCGCAGCGACCTTTCCTCCAGTGTCTCACTTCATCCTCTGTCAGCTTCTAGTCCGTCTTATCTTGCTTGGCATGTTTTGTCTCTTTTATCTCTCCCTGGGCCATAAACACAGACCCGGTCCGAAGCATTCAGAGTTGGCTTTTGGCTCAGTCCCAGGTCAGTAGTTGCCCTGTTCCAATTAAACGATACACATCTCCCTCACACTTGGCTGAGCAGCCCTTCCCTTCAGCTCCCGTCCTGGCCTTACATGGGGGAGTTCATATCAGAGGAACAAGGAAGGTCGCACCGACCCAAAGAGGGAATGGGCTCATAAAGCATGATTGATGCAAGAAGCCTTTTCATTTTCACACAGACTCCATTTTACTTCCAGCATCTCAGCTGTGCGACTGAAGGACCATTGTGTTTGCAAGTCTGACCTCCTCAACTTCGAATCAACTTCACAGTTTTGTAGACGATGCTGTCATTTCCTTACAAATGAGCAATTAGTGGACTCTTAAAAAAGTAGCTTGAACTGTGTAATTATCGCATTAATTCCGTCAATGTCAATGATACACTTCGTTTTCACAGGTCACAAACTTGGACGTCGTCACTGGAAACTCCTCGTAAAAGGGCAGGTACTTCCAAACAATTAATTGGCGGCGGTTGGGTGAACGATGTGTCCGTCAAGGTGAACTTTAACCAATCAGATCAAAGAACAATATAACACAGACAAACAAACAATGAAGTCAGTTGGAAGAGCTTTTTTCCATCAAGAAAAGCCTTCACTGCTTTAATGAAGAAGCAACAGCTGCCAATGTTGCTTTCAAGCACCTAGCGTGAAACCACGACCATAGCTCACGCTGTAGCTGCTAGCAGTTCCTCAGTGAGTGCCGATTAGTTCAAACCACAGTGGTTTGCGAACACAAGCGCGGAATGAAGCCTTGCGAGGTGGATTCTTGCACGATCTCGTGATCGTTTTGAGTCCCGCTGTCTCGCAGGATTACGTCACCGGTAATAAGGTTGTTTAGCTATCATAAAAGCCAGATTATACCTGTGAATGCTGCTGATGTAATCCACAGAGATGGATCCACTTCTCTCAGTTTCACTTGATGTTCAGTTTCCGTTTTTGAACATGAAAAGACAGCGGTTCTGGTCACTGACTGCTTGGCCTCCCTCCCTACAGGGGCCGTTACAGAGGTGAGCAGGGGTCAGTCCGCCTCCTCCGGCTCTCATTAAGACTATAGCAGCACATTAGTGAATAGCTCCGGGGCAGGGAGAGGGAAATGGCTTTAATCAATACGAGACTAGTTGTTTATTTTGACTGACATTAGTCGCTCTTGACTGAGGATGTAGAAAAAACAGCGACCCCACCCGACGATCAACACCAAATTGCTCTTATCATTAAACAAATAAGGGTCAGACTGAAATCATCAAGCCAACGAGCTCCGTTCGCTGTCCATCATTTCTCTTCTGAGAAAATATTACATGCGTGCAGCATCACTTCACAGCGACACTGATATCTTCCAGACCTGAAAGTTGAGAAATCAATTGTGCGTTTATATGTAAGTGTTTATGTTAAAAAGTATTTGGTGACTATTTTGATGATAGATCGGAGTCATTTTCTAGTTCCAGCGAGAACCAGCAGCTTTGCATTGTTTTATAACGTTTCAAACTAGATATTTCGGACTGTTGATCGGTTAAATCGAGTCTCCTGAAGACCTCGCCTTGGGGTTTTCCAAAATTGTGATGGGTATTACAAACTTATCTGTGAAGGTTCTCACCCGGGTCAACTTTCTTCAGGAGGGTTAAATCTGCCCAGTTTCTTGTTTGCATGTTGGTTTGCAGTGTCTCAAACATTTAGTGAAACTGACAGGAGATCTGAAACAACTCGAATCAAGGATTAGACGATGAAGAGAAAATTAATTGGTAATCGTAACTGATGAATAATTTTTGTTCAAAGTTCTTTGATTCCAGCTTCTTGAATGTCAGTTCTTCCAAAGAAGCTTCCTACTTTTGGGTTTTGGATTGACAAAGTAAGATATCTGGAGATGTTTTAACAAATTGCTGATATTTTGATGTTTTTTTTGGATCATCCCCTCAATACAATCTTCCCCATTTAAAATATACGTAATAAAAATGATAATGCAACATATTTAAGTGTTAGGAGTTTCTAATTATGGTTGAGAAACTCTGGTCCGGTTGTCTTATCCTGAAAGTCCCAGATGACCACGACTAAAATCTCATCAGCTGACACTTGAACAAAGTGCAATCTGTCCAGACAACCAGACAAAGCAAAGGCCTCAGCAGCGGAGCTGAAAGAGGCCGGACTCTCCCCACCCTCACTGATAATTCCTCTGAACTCGCAAACCTTTGCTTAAACACACCCTCGCAGACAGGTAGCGCTCACGTTCCCACCCTGCACAAATAAACAACGAGCTCCGCGGAGTTATCGTTCAATTACAGCTATTACTGTGCTCTGGTTGGAGCGCGGTGCAGGTGAGAATTTGTTCTCTGACCTCCGGGAAGGCACGAGTCATGTCAACACAGGAGACACCTGACTGAAGATCTCTGCTCCGTTAGTTTCTTTGTGTGAGGGTTTAAGTGTTTCTGTATGGTGACCCACAGGCGTCCTTTTTTACAATTGGGTGCACACCCACCAAGTTTGGAAAAGCAATACGTCTTCCAACCAGGGGCCGGTCTTAACCTTTGACCCAGCCAGAGATTTAGCTGTGACCCACCCAGCGTTTTGGGAGAGCCTGGTGGAGGGTCTGATGGTTATATGGAGCATGTTGCTGAATGAATTGACACAACCCTTAACAGATGTTCAGTGTGAGGGCTCCGCAGTCAGCTCTGACCCCTGGATCTGTATTGACTATGAATGAGGAAGCAACAATCGAACGCTCGGCGGCCTCAGTCGGCGCGGAGGTTCTTTGGTGAGGTTCTTTGTGCCACGGCAGCTGCTTCACTCGAAGACGCAGTAAAACATTTTCACGAAAAGAAATCAAATGCTATTGTTTGCCTGAAAACACCCAGAGAGCACTGCGGTAAATGACTAAATGAAAGACAGACATTGGTATCGTGTTGTTGGTTTTGCTGTTGCCAAAATGTCTAGACTCAGCCTCTTGCTCAACCATGGTCCCTTCCCTTCTACCCTTCTTCCCTTCGCTTCGCTGCACTTAACTCGCTCCTTCCACGACAGGGAGAACAAACTTGGTACACCGTCATACCTCAGGGATTATGAGATTATCTTTTCACAGCCACTTTGACTGAAGCAGAGCCTCTCAGGTCATCTACAGTCATGGTCTAATAACATGAGAAACACGCAGAGATGCACGCAAGTAGTAAAAAAAAATTAATACCACACAAACGTGATGAACGCTGAGGGAAATATTAAAACGTAGACAACTTTACACCAAACACATCACTCCTAACACTTAAATACAACTGTACCCGCAGGATTGGGAGTTTTCTCAATCAGTTTTTATAATTATAGTTTAAAAACATTAATAGGCCAAAGAAATTCAAGATCTGGATCACCACCAAAACCAAATCAATTGTTCCCTGGCGCAAAGCCGACACGTCCGTCAAATTCAACGGAAATTCTTCCACTGGGTTTTAAAACATCCTGCTGACAGACACAGAAGCAGTAACTGTGTAAAAACCACAGCCCTAATCCTGCTTGGAAGCGAACCCTTTCAAACAGTAATGAACGGACTTTTCATCGGCTTCGTGCAGAGAGACACAAACACACAGCGCCGTAAACTCTTATCTGACTGAACCTTGAAACTCGTGTTCATCAGTCAGATCACTGCCAGACTGACAAAGAGCAGGAGTCAGTGTGCACAGGCGGCATCAAGTTCTGGTTCAAAGTATCCCAGAGACGGTGTTGAGATAAGCAGGTTGTTGTAGTGGGACACCAAATGAGGGGATTCTTCAGATACGACTGCTTTTAGCCGACATGTCTTAACCTTCTGTTACAAGGCTCAACCGCAGGGATTGCTCAATCACCCGGGGCAAAGTAAGACACCACGTCGGGCTGATACATTTAGAAACTCATTTGCCTGATCAGGCAAGTAGTAAAAGATAATCAAACAGATTATTTTTACGGTGCTGATGATGGATGTAGAGCTCATCTCCTCAGTGCTGATCGCGGTTATAAACCAAGTTTATGATCTTAAGCGCAAGACTCGTTTCAGTTATCTCAAAAACGAGTTGAATCGAGTGGTTGGTGTGACTATGTATTGCACAGTTTGCAGCAAGTTTGAGATAAATAGCGGATAAAATGAGGTCGTTCTTCGAAGGTAAAGAATAAACGTCGCTGAAGCTCGGAGAGCATCTTGTAGGCACAACCACTCCTGAGTAAAAACTGACATCGGTCAGGTAGATTTTAAAAAAAAAGAAGTTTTGGCATTGCAGGTTTTGTTTTAAGAGTTTAGAGTTGAAGTATCTTTGACTGAATGACCGACTGGAATCTTTCCAGGATGTCGACACTGAAAGACAAAGGCCGTCAAAACTTTAATACCTCTGATGTTTGTACGAATGTTGTTTTACCTTTTCTATAAAGTATATAAAGTTTTCTATACTGTGGTTCAGAAGCTGTGTTGTCATGACATCTGGGGCCCATCAGTGTACGTGCATGTGCTCATACATCTGTGAAAAATGAATGTTTCGGTGCAGACAGAGACATTTTTAAAACGCTGATGTCCGTCTCCACAGAAGAAGGGAAGAGGACTGACATTCCTCCTTGCAGGAGAGTGTGACATCATCGCGTGTAACACCAAATTAGAGTCCTGATATGCTCAGTGTTCCATGATGAGTAGATTGAATCTGTTCATACGGCTCCATCCCAAACAAAAGCGTTGTTAGCGATACATTACATCAAATACAGCCCATAAAAGGGAAACTCACACTTTCACATCTTTGGGTGCATCTTTGTTCCCACTAAGACGAGTAATCCAAAGGACCTGGAGGGAAAATACACGGCCAGGGTAAACTTAAGTTTAGATTCAGAAGAATCGAGACTTTGTGTGGAGTGTGAGCAAACACTCAGACCCTCTGTAGCCCCCCGTGTTTGTGTTCTCCGTTGCAGGGATGGGATTAGATACAATATGAGCAGGGTATTTATAGCGGTGACATTTAGGAGATAAAGGTAGTGTAGCAGGATAGGTGGAATGTCGAGCCAGGAGTTGCAATATCGCAGATACTGTATGGCTGGAGGATTACCTCACCCACGAGGCAGGAAGTGGAGCCTACAGCAGACTGGATGTGACTTCTGCCCTCAGAGCAAACACGCACGCCGCACAGGCGACTACAAGATTATCCAAACTGACAAATAATGCACGACGGAAAAGAAAGAATGTCTTCAACCACACACTTTTCCTGAAGTGACCCACAAAACAAACCGAGGAGGAGGGAAAATACTCAACTGTCCCTGGAATTTATCACCTCCCATCCTTCACTGTACTGCAAGAAATGTTCAAGGCTTTGCAGCTCCTTGCAAGCAAAATGACTCAAGGTAAATATTTAAAAACCACCACACATTTCCCCCCCATCCGTCCTCAATCAAGCTACAAACGAGCTCCACAGAAAAGCTCGACTTGCCTCTGGAATTTATCACCTCCCATCACGGCTGGACACTTCATATAAATCACTTTAATTCAGCTCTCATGCGTCTCATGCAGGCAGTCGGAAAACTTGTCTTACCTCGTCAGTGGTGAGGACATAGTAGATGCTTGTGGATTTGGGTTCAGGTATTCGTTGTCAGGTGCAGGTTTTGCTCCCGTATCATGGTGCGAAACGTCGCGGCTCAGATGCACGGTGCATCCCAGCTGCAGGTTGCTCCACGGACACACGGATTTCAGACCCAACAACACCCATATCCAACTCTGTCCCGCGGGGTTTCTTCTTCTTCTTCTTCTTCTTCTACAAGTGAACGTTTAAAGGAAGTTTTTTGTTCTTGCACTTTCAGCTGCAGAGCTCTTCCATCCAAACAGATGTGTTCACATCAGTCTTTGCGCAAAGTGGACAAAAAGACGCATCTTCTTCTGGATTCAGGTGCAAAAAAGAAGAAGTTATTTATCCTGTTTATTAATTAAGTTAAAATCACAGAGTGCTACACATTAGTCCAGATAGAAAGAAGTGCATTTGTGTCCCTGGAGTGTGTGTAGCCTGTCTCGCCTCCAGGCAGGTGATTCCACTTCACCCAGCCCTGCGCGGATAAAACGCTCCTGTATCAGCAGGTAGCTCCTCCAGCAGTTCTTTCTTCTCCTTCTTCGTCCTTCCCCTCAGTCCAAACGCTTCCAGTGTGCGCACAGTGCGGGCAGAAAAAAGCCCCGTGAAGAGCACAGAGAGGCACCGGGAGCGCTCCACCAATCCGCCGCGGTCGGCCGTGTGAGCGCGGCGCTGTTATGTCGGTGTGTCGGGTGTCTCCTCTCCCTCTCCCTCTCTCCACCTGAGCGCTGCTGCATTCCTGCGGTGAACACGCCTCTCTCCTCCAATCACAGCCCAGCAGCTCCTCTGAAGTCAGAGGTGACACAACGTTTTCCTCCAGAAGTCATGAAGGTGAAGAGGAGCAGCTCCAAAAAAGTTTATTCCAAACATTAAACATGAAGGAAAAAACTCTTCAGCGCGCAGTAACCTAAATGTCCAAGAGTGAAGAGAGTGAAGAGCAGCTCATGCTCAAATAATGGAGATGAAAACTTCAAGTTTCTGATTTTAGCAGGATTTCTTCACGGGATGTAAAATGACTGGACAGGAGAAACATTTTATGATCTTCTGAATCTGAAAAATAACCACAAGCTTCCAGATAAATAAATCAAATAAATCTCGTCTGTAATGTCTGTCAGGGTGTGATGATCTTACAGACCATGATGCACTGCTGCACATTAAACTAGCCTCTAATACATAAAGTAGATATAATGTAACATCTGCAGCAGTAAAATGAAACTTTTAATCCAAAGACACTGACAGGGAACATTTTACTGCACTGTGACTTCATACTTTAACTACTTTAATACGTACATGAGTTATGTTTTTCATATGTTTTCATGTTAAAATATATATACACTCCGTTATGAAGAGGCAGCTCAGAGCTCTGCATCCACACGTTTGGTGGGTGTCGGGGCCCCTTTAACTCCACGTTCATGCAACTTTCTGTGCAATGCACAGTTTTTCTCTGCCTCGTGTTCACGAGTTCCCTGAAAAGTGTCAGCGTGGTCAGCGGGCCCTCAGGTACCCCGTGCATGCATGCAGCGCTCTGCGGTCCGAACAGTTAAACCGTAACCTGTCAAAATGAAGCTTTGCTGAGAAACATTTCACATTTTTTGCGGTTTGGTTTGGAAAAAATTGTGGTTTGCGTTAAAATAACTACGCGATATAACGAGCGTAACGTTTGATTCATCCGTCCACCACAACCGCCTCCACATGTGGACTCCTTCACTCTTTACACTGCGTCACATGACTTCATACGTACATCACACCAGATGTGTGTAAGGGCTTTCACAGCTGCAGTGTTTGTTCCTTTCACTCACACGTATCACCTTCCCTCCTCCACTCCCCGCCTTACTCACTCTTTCCTAATTTCATCCCGTCTTTCTGCTTCTCGTACACCCTGTCACCCTCTCCTCGCCTCCACCAGGCGATGAAGCTCATCTTCACCTACATGTCAGGACACCTTCTTGCGTTAATCACTCCATACCAGCTTAACTAAAAATTCCATGTTTTCTTGTGCAACCGTATCCGTCCTTTGTCTCTCGCCGAGCTTTACATTTTAAGTATCTTCTGTCGGCGGGTTTTGTTTGACAGTCAGGGCACTTCTTGTGATGTATGAGAACATGCAGGTCATCTCCGGTTTCTTCTATCACTTGTCTAACAGCACAAATGGGATGACTTAGTGACAGTGAAGCAACCGCACGGCCTTTGCGTGAACTCCAAGAGCACCGTCTCCACCTTTAGTCTGTCACAGTCCCTTTAAGCTCAGCCAAGGCGGAGACACTTCATCTGAGCCGTGCTTCGGTTTCGACACGCGACCTTGAACTATCATCTGGAGCCGTGCAGACATAACAGAGGGGGGGACAGACGGGACAACATTAGTTCTCGCTGGGGTATTAAAGCAGTCTTAACTGTCAGGTTCTGTTACTGCGTCTAAGTAGTTGGCTTGTTTTTTGACCACACAGGGTTCATGTTGCTCGTGTAAATATTATGCTGAATCAGGCCACTTACACGGGACGTGATGCTGCAGTCATTCGAGGCTCGTTACAGATGCCAAACGAATGATTTACAAACCTACAACTGTTGATGACGCGAGCCTGCAGCGCCATGAATCTACAGGAGCAGAGCGCCGTCACAGAGCGCAGGTTTGTCGCTGGTTTCCATTTCACAATAACAAGTGTTTGATTTAATCAACAGGGAACAACAGATAAGTCTGGCAGTGATTCACGTAAAAGGAAAAAAAACATGTTTGCCCATCGTGTTTTTCCATCGCACTCCATGGTTTTGTATCAATCTTGTAAATCTGCCGTCACAAACATAATAATCTCTGTAAACGCAGCCTGCACGTTTGGTTGCATCCAGGTTAACAGTCCGCGTGCAAAGAAAACAGAGACTAAATCAGTTAATCAGATCATAGATCCTCGTGCTCACTCTATGAGCAGAGTTTTATGGCTGTGTGACGTGAGAAGATTTCGCCCGGCCTGGCCCTCTTTAACGTACACATGTGGGTACTTCCTATCAGCATGAGCCACAACTGCAACTGTTTTAGGAGCGTTTCAGATGTTCTGGTGGCAGACGGCTGAGGAGCGGGACCCCGTGTGGGTTCTGGCGGGCCTCAAGCCATGGGCGGAGTTTACAGTACGACTTTTTTTAAATCCTTTGACTCGACGCTTCTTTCCTGTTTCCTGAAACGAAATCAGCAGGTGCCTCCACGACTAATTCTCTCAGAGCAGCCGTCAGTCATTAAGTCAAACTCACCAACACCAAACCAGTCAGAAAAACGAGCACTTGAACTCACATCAGCGTGACAATAACTGCCTGAAAATGAAACTATCCGACGTTGCTTACAAACAGGGAACTTTGTGAAAAAGTCCAGCACTTGTACGTCTCCATCTTCTTCCCACCGTGAAGGTGAGGAGGACAACCAGATAGTTAATAACACCAGCCACATCTGTAACAACAGTACAGTAAGTTAAGTGTGAGTTCGTAAATTCTATAGAAATGTCTCCGTCAGCACTGAGCGGCTCCTCTGTGTATATAATGATTAGTCAAGTGCTGCAAAGTCTCGGCGCTTGTCGTGGCTTGCCGAGACATTTTCCTCTGCCCTCCCTACAGTTCCCTCATCTCCACTGAACACACTTCACCGCTCAGCGCTTCGTGTGTGTGTTTACCGAGAGACAGATAGCCGAGTGTTTACAGTAATCATCACATTCGTACACGTACTCTCTCTCTCTCTCTCTCTGCGTGTGTGTGAGTGCATTTGGCAGCCAACACCGCGCTGCTCTGTAATAAGAGGCTTCTGAGCTGAAGAGGCACTTTACCACTCCTCAAAGACATTAGTCTGGAGTTGGACTGTTACACCACCACCCCTCCATCCACCCCTCCATCCATCCACCCACCCTTTCTGTTTTTTACTGAGCTTGGCAGACTGCCAGTGCGAATGGTGAAACTTGACGGGTGGACACGGTTTCACACGGCAGCACTGATGAAAGACCGTCGGTGATGGTGTGAAAAGTCATATACATTACATGCAGCATTAACACAGCTGCAGCCAGGAAGTTAAATGTGCTTTGGCTTGTAAAAAAGTGTGTTGTTGCTGACTTTAAACATGAATGTGTGTGTAAAAGTACATCCACTTAGAAAAGCAGACACCAGAATTTGATTTTGTGCAGCATCAATGAAACTGTTGATGTTGAAATCTCGGACACAAACTTAGTTTGTCTCTTCCAAACCAGAAAACGAACCTTTGAGCTCTCCCGGTAGAGTGTGCACGCCTCGCATGAAGGCTCGGTCCTTACTGTAGTGACCCACGTTTGGTTCCAGTTGCCCTTTGCTGCATGTTGTCCACCCTCTTCTTTTCCTGCCACTCTTTAGCTGTTTCTATCAGAAATAAAAGCTCAAAAGCTCCCCAGAAAACATTTCCTCTATGAAACATGATCCTGATCCAAAGTCAGTAACATATAGACGGTGGTTTGTGTTGTGTTGTGCAGCGGTGTTGGGTTGTGCGGGCAGTGTGTGTCCATTCTTTTGTTCTGGACACAACCACTGTGAAACAAGCAGAAAATCATCGGCTATCTTGACACTCTCTCTCTCTCATTCATACTCTCTGTCGCTTGACCACCGCTGACCCTCGGACACAAACCTAAGGAAGATTCTTGGTGTCTTTGACTGCGAGCCGGACAAAGATCTTGAAGTGAGTACACAAAATAAACCAAACACGGACTCAAGTGGGAAAGTATCATACTGTGATATTTCAGGCTGACTGTGGAGCAGTTTTACTGGTCTGATTGCCGGATTGGCTACCGCAGTGTGACATCGGGGGTGGTACTAGCTCATGGGGACTGGGCTTGGGGAACCGGACTCCAACGTGGACCACAGTATGGAGCGTGGACAGGTAGTAGGAGAGGTGCCAGCCTGCCTCCTGTTATTTCTTTGGGCCTGCAGCCCCCACCACCACAGCCTAAACCAGCTACACACACATGAATACACACTTCTGGCCACTGTTAGATGGTGCAAAAATAGGCTTACGGTGCACAGAGTCAGTGTAGCATCAACGTGATGTTTATTCTGTTTTTTTAAGGTAGAAAAGATACGTAATGGAGCTTTAAGCCAAGTTGTTTGACTTATTTTCATCTGTGATGAACACTGCGGTAAAGTGGAGTAACAAACTTTTTGGGTATCACATAGCAATGAAAGAATTACAAACAAGATGAGCATAAACAGGGCGAGATCAGAACAGTATTTATGCAACAAATCAAGATGACACAACAGTGTAACATGCATCCCAGCTGGAGGTCGTAGTACAGTATAAAGTGACCACATGTTTCGATTAGTCTCCTTTTGTTTGACCTAAAGTCGTAAATATCTGTACAAACTTAAAGCTACGTTAGAATCTCTATGAAAATGTCATAAACACGCAGACCACATGGTGAAAACGCATCAGTTCAGCATCAACAACACCAAAAACTAATCAATGAATTTATGTTCGTGCAGAGATATTTTTCTCGATATTTTCTTTTCAGCCTACGATTATATCGTTATGTTTTTGATACAGGTCCAGAGGCAGATGCTAACATTAACAAAAATAATAATAAAAAATG
Organism: Nibea albiflora; assembly: GCA_014281875.1. NCBI lineage: Eukaryota > Metazoa > Chordata > Actinopteri > Sciaenidae > Nibea > Nibea albiflora. The sequence goes on along the minus strand of CM024795.1, from coordinate 3,858,992 downwards.
CTTCAGCATCCTTGGCAAAGGTATCCGCACCCTGAATGCCATTTTACTCTTTGCATGTTTGCCCAGCAGGCTAAAACTGTGTCTGTAACAAGACAACACGCAGGTCTGGGCAGCACAAACGGGTGATTAAAACCTGGATGATTGTCATCAAGCAGCCGGGGAAAAAAATACTAATCGTCTGGAGGAGCATATTTGTGAATTCAGTCAACACAGGAGAGTTTGTGGGACATTTGGCTGAAAAAAGAGAAAAGAGGCAAAGGGAGGTAGAAGAAAATGGTATGGAGATATGAGAATTCTCTTATTGTACACATATGGGACAAAATGGCCGCATCCCAACATGCGTCCTGGGTGGTATTTGAAGTGGAGGTATATGTGCCTGCTGGATGACATGACAGGCTCTTATTTTATTTTTTAAGTCTTCAGAAGACCCTTCAGGCACTTCCTGCTTTCATCTCAAGCTGTCATACGTCACCTGGGCAACACATTACCGTATACACAGATGTGATGTTGTGACATGTTTTGGATGTGGAGCTGGCTTAATGGCTGCAGCAGAATAATGTAGTGGGCAGGCATTCGCAGGGGCTGTGAAGGTTTGATGTATGGGGTTCATAAAGTTCATAAAATAACGGAGGTGGAACAAAAAGAACAACATCTTTGATTTACGGCTGGCAGGAAGGTATGAGAGAATTACAGTCTGTAACACTCAGGTAAGAAATCCTCAAAAACAAAGCTGCTTCCCAGGACCTGAGCGCGCACTCACGCTCGTCCGCCAGGACTTGACTGGGTCATGTAGCCATATGCCGTCCAAAGTCATCATAATAAGAGCTATTCATTACACGCGACCACCACCATAGTGATTTTACAAACCACTTTCCCATTGGAGCAAATAACACGCAAAAAAAAAGCCACTTAAAACCTCTAGTAAATACCATCCACCACATTTACTGGAGTGTTTGAATACTGTAAAACAGACTGAACATCTGCAACAAGAGTTTACACCAAACTGTCCCATGCTGTTCTCAACTGGCCGGATGAATAAATCTGCACAAAAAAGATGTCAACACTAGTCTGTGCTGAGTTAGCGGATGTGGAGAAATATTTTTTGTTTGCACTCTTGTTTGTTCTCACCAACATTCAAAGAAATTTCAAAGCTTATTGACTTTTTTAAGGGGACATATTGCCTCATAAAAAATAGAAGTTGAAACTCAACACAGACTACATCCACATCACATATGAAACCATCCAATCCACTCAACAAATGTCAGCAAACGTCTCCATGTTTTTGTGTATCTCTGATGATACATACAATGACTGTTACACATGAAACCAAACCTCCACAGCGTGACAATAAACGTTATTCAGATCTTCAGACGTCGCCAAAGCAAAATAAAGTCACATAACTAACGAGTAATTTGTCACAATTTAAGCTGGTGTGTTGCAAGTGTGTGTCGCTACTTGTATACATTCGTTGTGGGGACCTTGTGTCGACGCTCAGTCTGAGGACGACAGGTGAAGTGAGGACGTTCACTATGAAAAGGAGTTTTAAGTCTCTAAACAGCCACCTAGCAATTCTAATAACTGTAATAACTGTCTTTATTCAGATTTTGCTCATAGTTTACTGTATTTTAAAGTATTTGAGGATACCAATACACTGAGGTCGTAAACAGTGTGACTCTTCCTTGTAAATTTACACCGACCTGTAAGCTGTCTGAGTTGGTCTAAACAAGGTGTCCCGATGGGAAACATCTGCTGCCGATCCAGCCTGATATTATCTGTGTTTCTCCTGAACATGTGAAGTCTAGTAAACCTCACGGTTCAGTGGGGTCTCCCTCCTGCGGAGCACACTACATGTTACTTCATGTACAATAAATTACAAACACAACTCTCCCCGGGCTGAGGTTGCACAGATGCAGTAGACAAGTTGTGTTTGCGTCGGTGGGACGGTAGTCTAAGAAACACAGCTCATCATCTCAATACAAACATCTAAAGCCACCAAACACAGCTGCAGGAGTGAATCAACACCAATGCAATGCGTCGGTGTGTGTGTGTGTGTGTGTGTGTGCATGTAAAAATAACTGCACGTTAACCAGATTAGAAATCACAAACACGCAGTAAACAAAGTCATCCCTGCCTCGCTCATTGCCAACAGATGTTCCCACTGAGCACGAATGCGGTTCAAACTTGTTGGCTGAGAATAACACATAAGCATGTAAGCGACCACATCCAAGCCTCCATTCACAAGGCAGACCACATATCAGATGCTGCCGCTGCTCCTCCTGTTCTCAGAATAAGGTTTATTTGAGCCTGTTCGGCTCTGATCCTGCTCCTGTTGAGTAGGATTAAGCTATTTCAGTCACTCGCATTACACACGCAACACCAGAGGTGTGACTGGGCTGCTATCTGAGTATCAGCATGCTAAAAATACAGATGACAAGAATTTACAGGGTTTGATAACTGAGGGACTTTTTAGCTGTGAGGCTGATCAGACGTTCCCATGAATCTCAGTCCGACACTGTGGTACAGCGAAATTTGGTGCAGACTAAGACTGTCACAATATCAGATTTTCACAAAAATATTGTTCTTGTACTGAAACAAAAATCAATGACTTCAGAGTTTTTGCTTCATTTCATATATTCTGCTGTGCTGCTTTAGTCAATTCAAGATATGGTAACGTCTGCTACAGGCTAAAGATTCTGTTGCTTCTTAATTTTTGTCTGAGAGCTTCAGTAAATCTGCTCAGTAATTAACTTTGATCCACGTCTCAAGCTATGCTGCGTTGGATCTTATCTGAATTTGAGGGTCCTTGAAAAGTCCTTGAACCTGATGTTTAAGAGGGTGTGGGAACCCAGTTCAACGTGACATGAAGTTTCGCATGAAGTGGTTAAAAGTTTGAGGTGTTTTCCGCAAACTAATACGCACTGTGTGTCCTCACATCTCGTGTTATTTGGAGTGGAGCGAATGTGGCGATGTGGTTGTTTTTCTGGTGAAATTGGCTGGGGTGCTGCACGGTGGCATTACCCTTTGGTCCTTGTCCTTTGCTCTTGTAAAAGCAAAATATATTGCTTGAAAGGGCGCCTGGAGCTCAGGTTGCAGCAGGAGTTGGTGGTTTGATATCCAGCTCTTCCTGTCAACGTATCAAAGTGCCCTCATTGGTCACTTTGGCCAAAAATGTCTGCCAATTGGATGTAATGTGATATATTTAAAACACTTAACCAAAAAGCTCAAAGCTAATGTTTGCATGGCTTGCACAAGTCGTGGACATTATAAAGCACGACATGACGTCGCTGAGGTTTCTGAAGAGCTGTTGTGAAGCTCAGAGTGTGGCAGCCAATCCAAAAATGGGCAAAGACGTGAAGCTGAAGCAGACTGAATGAAACCTGGTCGCTCAAACAAACTACTTGTTATGGCACCAACCTGTCAACCAAAGTTTCCACGCTCTTAATTATGCATGACTTTGAGCCTGAGTTGTAACATATCTGAGGTAGACCCAGATGCATAACACAGTTGGTAGAGTACAGTACTTTCATTCTCATCACAGGTACAGCTACAGGTGGGAAGGAACCAGCAGTGGAGAGTAGCACAGGCAAACCAATCCAAAAAGGTCAAGCAGGCGGGTCAGGCGGGGAGAAACAGATTCCAGTAAACGGTTGCAAGAAAACAGGATCTCAGGTAAACAGAATGAGGCTGAAGACGAGACAAGGAGCACACGGAAACATGACCTAACCATTTGGCAGCCAGTGTGTGTGTAGATCTGGATTTAAATGGTGACTAAGCCAATTGAAAACAGGCGAGCACAGGTGTGTGACTGAAGTAAAGCAGAACCAAAACCAGGTGGGAAAACACAGCAAAGACAGGAAGAAGAAACACACAAAAGGGGGAATTACAAAATAAAACAGGAGACACAAGACAGCAAAGATGACATTATTATAATTTATACCAGGCTGTAAACATGTTTATTTCTGCTTTCCCCACTTGAACATGGGGACTTATGGAGACTGACTCACTTCTGGAGCCAGCCTCAAGTGGAACTGCAGTTTCTGGCATTGACTTCTCGGTACAAGTGTATTATCTTCCCTTATTTCTGATGCCTCCTGTGGCTGTTTGGAGAAAAACATCTGCAACAATGCAGTTTTCCTCTTTGGCCACAAGGGGCAGCAAAAGGCCCAGTATGTTGCTCATGACTTAGTCTGCATTGGATTTTATAAACATTATAAGTTTGTGTTGAGGTTCAGCAGCATTTAAGTCTTTAAGTGGAACTACATGTGGATTTCCTTTCTTCTCTCTCACACACACACATACACGTACAACAGAGAAGCAGCGACAGAGTCTTACATGACTTCACCGCTGCATGTTTTGTGTCTCAGAGAGCAAAATGTGAGTCAAGCAGCTCTGTTGTGAGTCTTTCATTCAGCCCTGAATGAGCACGGAGCGCATCACAAAGTGCGGGCCGAGCCTCAGCTTTCATTCCATGCCAACACTTTTTGAAATCTACCCAGCCTTTAAATGAAAACGGGACAAAGAGCCGAGAACACATTTCTATCTTCTCTTTTATCAATATTACAACCACCTGAAGAAATCTCCAATCTGGAGACGTTCTCAGTCGCAGCTTATACTTTTTCCTCTGTGGGGTCTGGGTGGAATTAATAACCAAACAGCACACAGAGAGAGAGAGACAGCAGGACTCCCTCAGCCACATAAACATCAGCAAAGGCATGTGTTAAAGACAGAGTCAGGGCAGTGAAAGTCAAGGATGCTTCTCATTGGAAACAGTAAAAGAACGAGACGTGAGAACAGTTCACTGCAAGCAAATGAAAAAACAAAACACAAGAAACACAGGAAGAGAATGTGGAGACCGAAGGAAATTATGTGGTGGAGTTGTAACTCGTACACTTTCACTCTGGGTTATTTGGTAATACCTGTGGTTACTGCTAACAGTCAGTATAATCACATTCCCTTGTGCATCTGAGTACAATTTCAACCCGGAGGGAGAGGACAACCCTGACAAGTGACAGTGAAAAACGACTTCCTCAAAAGGCAATTATATAATTCACATTTGAAGTACTGAAAGAACGCCAGCCATAAATAGCGTCAAAACATTCTTCATATATTCCAACTTTAATCATCAATTACCCTAAATGAACGTGTAGAATTTTATGTGATTATAACATTCGACTAGTTATTTTCCAATTAAACACGCTGTGGCTCTTTGGTTTCTTTGCCTCTGCTGAGCCTGATCACGATGTCCACGGCGTCACTCCCCGTCTCTGCCCTGAAACACCCCCATCCCTGAAAATCTCTTCTTCTTCTTGTTAGTGTGGTACAACACACCCGGCTAACAAACTGAGCTAACAGAAGCTACACTTGGCAGCAGTGTACTTCACTGTCCGGTCAGGAAACTCTGTAAATCAGAAAACATTTTAGATCCAGCTTCACTAATTGATTCGATAATTTACCAATTATTAATTACTATGTTTTCTATAAATAAAGTTCAGTAAAGTTGAGTTTCCATCAAAATTTAGCACAACATTTGCAATCAAATCTTTGCTGAAGAAGAGTCAATACAGTCACACGTCAGATAAATGGAAGACAATGATGATGTGATGATACATGACATGTTTGTTTCATGTTTCCATTCATCAAACATTACAGTCATCTTTTATTCACCAAGTCTGTTTGTTGCATTTTGTTTTTTCCTCCTCAGCCACATGTGAATATTTGGCCTTTTCAAAAAAAATTCTGGCATTTCCGCTGCATTTTGTGCAAATTGTGCAGAAAAAAAATATTTAAAAATGGAAGATGTTAGTAGATTATGCTGATTTTATTTAATGGACATGAATGAAAAACATCTGGATCTGTTTGTGATGAACAATGAATGACGATAATCAGTTTCTTCCCCAGAGCGGCTGGATACAAACAGACAAGACCAAATCCAAACACAATAATGTCTGAGTGGTTTTTAAAGAGTTTCAGAGGGACAAACAAAGAAATTCACCTCGAAATGAGACGAGAGACATCGTCATATTTGAAAAATAAAGACAGATAGTCGAGGAGGTGAAGAGGGCGAAGGAGGGAGGAGGTTTATGAAGTGTTCAAGGGATGACGACAAGACATTTCTCATCCTTTCAGCTATCCTCGACACTCGGAGGAGGTCAGGGTCAGTCCGTCTGATTCATGGCACAGCGCGGCAGTAGTGAGACAGTAACACTCTGGTAAATACACATCCATCACAGCAGGAGGTGGAGATGTCAGCAGAAGTATTTTCATGTTTGGCTCTCTGTGATGAGCACCGTACACGCCATTTCCCTCTGATGCCCTCCTCAGCTCTGTGATTTACAGAGTTTCCCGATGGACAGTGAAGTAAACTGCTGCCAACTGTAGCTGCTGTTAGCTCAGTTTGTCAGCTGGGGGAAGTGTTAGTGTTTGTACCACAGGTGTTTTGGACCAGTGGGGGGGAAGAAGAAGAAGAGGAGGAAGAAGAAAAGGAAGAAGAAAAGGAAGAAGAAGAAGAAGAAGAAGAAGGAGAAGGAGAAGGAGCCAAGACATAAATCAGCATGGGCAGAGCATGGCAGAGGAGAAGAGAGTGAAGAGGACATTGAAAGAGACGCAGAAGCCGCTGAAGAGTAAATCTGGGACTGACTTTTAGTGGCTGGTGAGAGCTTGGTGAAATAAAAGGCTGACAGACAGACGCCGAGCTGGGGGAGTAACATCAGCTGGCTGCTACGCCTGCTTGATGTTTGGCTGTTAGCAAAGTTAGCATGCACTGTTCATATTTACAGGTGCTAAATAACTACTTGTGTTTACATAAATCACAGATGTAAACAAACCTTTTGCAGCATGAATAATTTGAGGAGGTTTCTCTGACTCTGACTGATGCAGGTCAGAAATTCTTCCTAAAGCACTTTTATATAAAAGTATAGAAGCTGTTTGCTGCTACACAGTTAGCCTGTCAGTGGATTAACACACTTCATTAATTACTCTGAGCCAGCAGCTCGGTTCAGAGCTCCTTCAGGTTCCCAACAGCTGGACGGTACACACACACAAACACACACAAACATCATCCTCAGAGGAATTTCAGGCTGGCATCCTGATCTGCCCCCAAACTCACTATGTGGACCGGATCCAGCTCTGACTGATGGCTGTGATTATCTGTACAGCTCCCCTCCGTCTCTCTCTCTCACTCCCTACATATGAAGCTTGGCTGATTTCCAGGACGGAGCCCACACTGTCCATCTGTCAGACTATACTGTCCTCCTCACACACACACTGCTATCTATGTCCTGTTTGTGCATGCATGTGTGTGTGTGAGTGTATGAGCTGCAATTGCCACTCGCTGGGCACCAAATGTCAGAGTTATAAATCCTGTTAACCAACTGCAACAACCGATCTGACGCTTGAAATTAAGCAATTAAGCAGTCTCTTAAAACAACCCTGACATGGCCTTAAATTTAGCAAAAGCTAAAAGAGTCAAACAAGGCAAGTATCTACATATTACAGGTTTCGGTACACACTACAGCTCGACGAGGAATCACTGCTGGGTGAAACACGAAGGAGGAGTTTGGTCGAGAACTGAAGTGAAATTCGTCCCCCGTCGTTTAATCCCACAGTCGATCGTCTCCGCAGGCTGGCAGGGAGGTAATAACAAGCATCAAATTGTTACCATCTGACTCCAATTTGGATCTCGGCAAATAAACACTCATTATTACTGCCATCAATTTCACCTGAAGGAACTTTCTGGTGGCCTTTGATGAGCTGGACACAGCTGGAACACCAAGAAGAAGAAAAAGCACACGCATGAAAGCAGGACGGGGGTCAGCGGCGTTTCATTTAGGCCTCCAGACAAATCTTGAAGGGAGTCTTCTAAAGAACGAAAGGCAGATTTCACCCAAATGTCACATTTTAGGAGCTGATATATGAATTCGAAGTAAAAAATGCAGTTGGGCTCAGGTACAGGACTATGTAAATCTCTGCTGTGTGTCATAGCCTCTCTAACTCGCACTGCGTTGCTGTCACTGTCAAATAAAGGTTCAAAACCCCCCAAAATAGATTCTACAGTCCAGAAAATGGAGCACCAGAGGGAAAGTGCTGGGAATATTCCCACGACGGCGTGCACTTAAACTGATTTTAGTGTTTTATGTGGGACGTTTTTATGAGACCTGTCCACAGCAGGCGCTCTGCTCTCCGTCTGCTTCAGGTAACACACCAACCTCAAACCGAGGCGGCTTCAAAACAACGACAACCCGAGCTATCCCGCCGAGAGTGCAGAACCTTCGACAGAGCGATGATGTTGTTCAGCGCGTGTTAGCAGAGGACAACAACAAATTACAGAAGACACGAGGGATTATTTCATTTGTTGAACTTAACTCGATTTATCAGCTCGAGGCTTAAACTGATGGTCTGCTAGCATGTTTGGAAAATGAAGCAGCGCGTCTGACAAACAAACAGTCCGGATGACTGAAAGTGAAACAAATGCGGCGAGGAACAAACAGACTGTGGAATCATTAGTAAGTAAACAGAACAGGAAGCTCTGTGTGCAACCTCACCGCGCTGCTGCCATCTACTGTCGGGAACGACGACTGCACGCGTCGACACAACACGACCTTCAGACTGAATGCACAGTATAGAGTTTTATTGTTTATATTAAATCAGAAAGATAAGCACTATAACATACGTTACAAACCAAGAACATCTGATATCTTGGAGAGAGAAAAACAAACTCAAATGACATTAAAAAAAAGGGAAAAAAGTAGTAACACTAGTGGACAAAAACATTATTTAAATAACAGAACTGTACATTTTTAATATGCGACTAAAAAAAAGTAAGATACCAAAAAAAAACAACAAACATGACAGGAAAAAAGGGCAGTTAGTACCAAACAGAGCTCAAAGCTAAAGGGAAGTGATTACGAGCGGTTAACTGCTGGAATATGAAAAGTCAAAATACAACAAAGTAAGGCAGCAGAAGGTAGGCGATTATTAGACAGCAGCAAACAGGCCGGGGACCAAAAGACAAAGACAGAAACAAACAAAAAAAGTGGCTTCATCACTCACCCGCTGTGTTAGAGAGCAGGAGAAATAATATCACAGCTGGAACTGACGATAAACTCTTAGAAAAACAACCCAGACACCCCCTCTTCATTTTTATATCCCACAAAGATTCTTTCATACGCTCACAGTGCACACACGGTGCCGAAAAATCACTTCAAATGCTCTTTGATCAGTTAGAAACCCTGCAGGGGACGCTCAGAGAGTCGACGTACGCTGTGGACACTGGACACATGTAATATTGTGTAGCCACCACCACCAGCTGACTGCAGGCCGTGTCGTGTACTGCATAACGTCCGAGCTGCGCCTGCTCAACAGGTGTCACGCGGCTGGAAAGAGTTGCATAGCTAAAAAGGAGCAAAAAAAAAAAAGACGCGTGCATCGCGTGTATTAAAAAATAGCTCTTTGACTTCATAGAAACAGACACCAGGGGGCTCTTAATAACCCCCAACGCTCCAGTTATTACATAATCAACTGTAAATACGAGCCCTTTACAAAAACACGTTACCAGCAGGACCACGTGGCCGAAGCTCGGAAAATAGAATTTAATCAATTTTCTTACGTCATATCAAAATGAAACACCTGCTGCTGGTGTTTTAAAATGTCCATGTGCACTGACTATATACAGATTTACTCATTTATATATATATATTTATATATAGTCTCTAATGGCTTCATTCGACTTCTTTGGGTTAAAAAACACGGTGTAAAAATCTCAGTCTACACACTGTGAACCAATTAGTGCATAAAAAGAAAAAAAGGTTAAGTGCAATGTTACATGATGTCCGATGTCCACACGCTCTGCTCTCTGAATGAGTCACTTTGACTGTTCAGCCACTGAGAGGTGGAGGGTGGAGGGTGGAGGGTGGAGGGGGTCACTGCACTGCCGATAACACGAGGACAGAAAGCCGGATGCAAAAAAAAAAATTCAGGACATAATCGATCCACAGTAGCACAGCGCATGCCCTTATTCACGACGGGATTTAAGTACAGTACAAGCGCCATTACGAGTCAGTACAAAAACGTTAAAATAAAAACAGAAATTCAATAAATGTACATTAAAAAACAAACAAACAAAAGAAGCGAAGTTCCTTTTTTTTTAAAAAACGCCGTCCCAGTGCTGTCAGAGTTCTGCCGGAGGAAATCACAGCTGACTCACGCGTGCGACCGAGGGGGGGGGGGTCCGTCCAGATTATCACGAGGAAAAATATAGCATGTATTCAATACATCTTAGAATTTGATTTCTTAATTAGAAAGTCAAAAAAAATCTATACTCTAAGTAATATTTACTTATTAAAATCTCATCTTTGTAAACAGTTTGCCCTTTTTGTTTGAAAATACATTCTAATCCGACTGAACTGAGGCTTTATATATTTGTATATGTTTATATTTATAGATCTGTGGCAAACATCGTAAAAATAATCTGATATTCTGTTTCAAACAAAAAGCTCTAATCTCTTCTAAAGTCTTCATTTCTACCACGATTGTTGACGACGCCGCGGCTGCGCTGAAGACGAGCGGCGCGGCCGGCGTGTAACTGCTCCAGCTGTGACCAGTAAAATTGTGTGCTGGCATTTTGTTGTTGTTGTTGTCTTGTTTTGCTTTTTTGCTGCTCTTCACTCCGCACATGGCGATGATGGTGTGTGTGTGTGGGGATTGCTATGGTGTGTAACCATGGTGACGGGGTTGCCATGGCTCCGGGGAGGCTGTGAGCTGCTTTGGTGATGAGAGAAAGAAAGAAGCGGCTTCCTCGCTGGATCGTCTCTCACATGTTTGTTGGGTTTGTTTCGTTTTTGGTTGGAGGGTCGGTCTGGAGCGAGGTGCACACTCTCACAGCTCAGACCTGCTTCTGCTCCCAGAGCTGATTTTTAAAAACCCGAAAACTGCGTCGATCCACCTCGTTTAGAACAACGTCTGAGACACACGAGCGTGTGTGAGGGAGTAACTTTGCATGAAGCAGACGTAAACAGTGTTTGTTCACGGGTCTCCTCCTTTAAAAAAAAAAAACGTGTGTTCACGTCTTTCACATTGAATGAATCTTAGTGGCAGTGGACGCATGCACAGTGGCCCTATAGAGATTGTTTGCATGCATATTCAGATTTGTACACTCTATACACTGCAAATCCACGTGTGGTTTCTCTTTCCCATCGAAGCTCCACGTGACGCTCTGTGCGCTCAGAGTCTGTCACTGCGGAACGTGTCCTCCACGGACGGGTCCGGCAGCACCATGTCGGGATCGCTGAGCATGCTCAGGCCGTCCAGGCTGAGGGGCTCGATGCGCAGCTCGTCCTCCAACGGGAAGCCTCCTTCCGAGTCAAAACATTCGGGCACCGTGGAGAGAGCGCTGCTGATGTCCTTTGACAGGCTCGGGTTGGAGTCATCTGAGGAAGAGAGAGAAACAGATGATGGTGGGTGAACGTTTCCTCCGGTCCTCAGCGCTCTAACAGTCTCACTGCCCTCATCGTTAGTCCTGACAGCTCTTTTTTTAAATAAATCTGACACGCTCTCGCTTTAAACTGGAGTTTCTGTTCAGCTGTGTTAAGCACCCCGAGGCGGCACAGAAACAAGTTCAATTTCCACCTGTGAGAAACGTCGACTGTCTCGTCTTCTTCTAGAGACGCTCGTCCTGATTTTAGCCTTTGAAAGAATCGTAACGCGACAACGCGCTGCTAATATTTGCACCCCGTGAAGTGCGAACGGTGAAAATTAAAGGAGGAATTATTATTTCTCTGGAGACAATTAACACTTCACCACATCTAACGCCTTCAGTGATACATATGTAGAATCACACCAACATGTTTGGAGCGGTCTCGTTATCTTCAGTCTCTTCGTCATCATCATAAAATAAAGTAAGTATTTAATGATCTTTACAATAAAGCTGCATTAATTGGCTGAATCTAATTGCTGCATGTAACGGAGCGACTCTCAGTAATGAATCCAGAGTTATTACGAACTCTGCAGCTGTTTTCAGTAAAACAAACTGAACACGGGAACAAACAGAAAGCGGAGGCGATAATATGTCTGTGCCGTGAGTCTGTGGAGATTGTTCAGTGTAATGCAGCTTTAAATAAGAAACTGGGACATAAATATATCATCGAATGTTTTACGTCGAGTTAATCTGTCGCGTGAGCGTGCCAACACTCTCTCTCGCACCTGTCGGACTCACCAGTGAGGATGATGTTGGGCAGACCTCCGCTGCAGTTAGAGTACAGCATGTTGGACCTCATGTGCATCGGGTCCTGGAGGTTGCCGTGGCTGCCGCCCAGCCCCGCGAGCGAGGCCTGGGAGTAGTAGAGTAACGGTGAGGAGGAGGAAGGGTCGTAGCAAGAACCCCCCGCTGTGGAGCTCATGGCGTTTTCCAACAGAGAGAACTGGTCCAACTAGCGGGCAGATGGCGGAGAAAAAATGGCAAGCGGAGGAAAATGCAAAGAGTCGATGAGACAAGTTGTTGTTGCTGTTGTGTTCACCCTGACAGACTGAATCTACGTCTTCATATGACCGTACTTCCCTTCTTTAATTACAGGACACAATTTATGACTCTGAGAGCTCGATGTAACCTAACAGGTTTACACTGATTTACAAAACTCTTCTTGTATATTCGCCCCGCTCTTTAAGTCAGTTATTGCAGCCAGTACTGGAGCCATAGCACAATGCACCGTCTCCTTCTCACATCAGTTTAAAGGCCCCTCAATCCGACACAGCCTCCCGTCTGCTGTCACTCCCGCCTGCTGCCGCCAACACTAACGCCAAAACACTAAAACTGGAAACACTTTCAAGGGTTTTTAAGGATGCATTTCTCAAGTTTTTAATGATATTTTGACAAAACTTCAGTGTGTATTTTTTTATTCTTCGTCTGCTTTCCGTCCTAAAAATGTCTTCTGGCACCGTCGTGCAAACTGTAGAAGTCATCAACAGTGCACAGAAACCTTCATTAACACGACAACTGATGATAAGTGACACATTCTGAGACCTCTGTGGTCTGACAAAAACTGAATTTCTCGATGTCGCGTCAGCCAGAAGATTTGAATTCATCCTGCTGACAAACTGACCCTGCAGCGATGAACTGAAGCCACTGAGACATTTCTCCTTTCAAGTGTTCTGGCTGAAGGCATCACGTCATTAGAACTGTCAGAACTGTGTGCGTCTCGATCACTGTCGGGGTTTCAATTTGCAGAAACCTTTCTTGGTCGCGAAGCTTTACTGGTTCACACATATTACTCCGTGCTTAAAGGTGTGTGTGCTGCTGTCTGTACCTGGTAGGGGAGGGACTTGCCCTGGCGATTGGAGAACTGTGGCTCCATGAAGGGGTCGTTGAAGAGCGTCGCCATATTGTTGTGCTGCGAGGGAAGAAAACGTCACAAAAATGTGGAATTTGGCACCGTAAACGGAACTGCTCAACTTGTGTTGCATTAATAATTTGAATCTAATCTCCAGTCTCTGATTCCTGCGCTGCAGTAAGTCAGTAAACGCATCAACGATTCACCGGCTCTGGTTACAAAATATGATTTTGTGTGTGCTCACTTGGCCTGTGTTGAAATCCATTTGGATGTTCTGAAGGGGGGAAATAGGCTGTTGCTGCTGCTGCTGCTGCTGCTGCTGTTGTGGAGGCTGCTGCTGCTGCTGCTGGTGTTGCTGTTGACGTTGTCGGCTCTGGTCCACTGCATGCTGGGATTGTTGGTAGAGCGGATAGGGTGGGGGCGGCTCCCTTGGCATGTTGCTGGTATCCAAAGCAACTCCCTAACACAGGACAGAGGAAGCCAGCAGGAGTCACCAAAGACTGACGACAGATCGAATCAAGAGTTGTGACTTGAGGTTTATTTATTCTGATTGTTGTGTCATTACTCAGCTACACTCTCCCCGTCGGAGCCGGGGCGAAAACAATTGCACCAGTGTGTTTTTGCAATGGTGCGCATTTTTACTTGGAGGTCAGACTGTTTTATATCGTTACACATTTCCGGTTGTTACAAACGTTTTTTTCGTTTCAGCTCTAGATTTAGTATTTTTGACAGCAGCGGTTCTTAGTTTACAAACCGCAGCGACACTGGAGAGGCCAAATCAACGAGCTCAACGCAAGAATTTATGTTTGTTGATCAGGATACAAGAACTGCTCATGTTTCTCATGATTTCCACTTTTATAGATGCATACATTTCATTGTTATTCCAGTGCGGTGCAAAATAAACATCCTCACAAGACCAATGTCTACCTGTGTGATGGGAGACAGCGAGGGGGACATGGTGGGGGACAGCTGCTTGGACAGACCCCGGCGCTGCTCGCTGCCAGGAGACAGGGTGAGGGGGCTGATGGGAGCGGGCCGTCGCCGGGGGGAGTTGTTGGACAGACGCAGGGACGAGTTGATGGAGGGATTGCTGAGCGACGACTGCAGCTGGCAGTTGTTGAGGGACGCCTGGATCGAGGGATTGCTCAGAGACGAGGAGAGACCTGTGGGGACAGTAAAGACGCGAGCAGATCGATGAGACAAGCAAATGTACATCGGTGTAAAACTAATTGGGGCAGCTGTGAATCCAGAGCAGATATGAGCGCTTAGAAACCAAGCTGAACATGTGGAAGTTATGATGTAGCATGTACTTGATTTTCCAGCGTGCTCTCCAGATCCCAGCCCAAAACACTAGACTTTATTGTGTGACTGGGGAGGGAGAGAAAGATGGAGGGCAGAGAGAAGGAAAATGAGAAGACGGAGGGGAAAAGAAAAGAGCTGATTGTAGTGAGCCAAAACAGGGTCAAAGTTCCTCTGTCACTTTGGAGCTTAGCCAAGCCGAACTGTGTCTGACATGAGAGACCAACCATGCATACATTCACAGAGAGGAAAGAGTGCTGCCTGATCTGATCGCACCCGCCGCTGCTCCCACTCAAGAGTTCACGGTGAGGAAGTCGGAGACAGAAAGATCATTCAATGAGAGTTATCCGTTATGTACGGTTGGCTGGCAGAGGGAGAAATCTGGAACCTGCGCAAAACACTGCAGCTCTGGTTCCCAGCTTAAATCTGAGGCTGGAAGAGACGCCCAGCAGATGATGAGTCACGACCACTGACAGGCACGGATTCTTTAGTGTTGGCAGTCCGAAGGAGCACATGTCCAATGACTAACCGTATCAGATAACACCTGAAAACCCAAAATCCTGCAAGAAGTCAGGTTGTCATCAGTGACAGTACCAAAGCAGAGAAAGGATATAATATCCGAATAATTTCCAGTATGTTGGATTGTTTATTTCCACTGTGAGGTAACTCCCGTCATTCCCTGAAATTTGTACATGTATCGCGTTCCTGCTCGACACTTCTTAAATCTGTATTATAATTATCTATTATAGATCTATAAACCAAGCTGGCCGTAGGTGTGACTTTGAGTGTGAATGGTTGTTTGCCCTCCTGCCCTAAGTCAGCAGGGACCGGCTCCAGTCCCGCCATGACCCTGATGAGGAGAAGCAGCTACAGATAATGGATGGATGATACACAAAGTTCATAGTTCCGACTTTGTCTCAGCTTTTTGAATTATGATTCCTCCTCCTTTATGATGTTTACAGCCCTAAATCTACTTATTTAAAATAACTTAACATGTCAATGAGAAGAAAACGCAGCAAACAATAAGAATCCTTTCACGTCACACGATGGAGGATGATGTGTCTCCTGACTGTCAACACAAACCTGTACAGAACAGACAGGTTCAACTTGGTCTGATCAGGTCTGGACTTAAAATTAAGACTGAGATCTGAGAGCTGAGTAGATGATCTGAAATATCAAGACATTTTCCTTCACCTCACACATCTTAAGCCAACCTGGAGGTCAGGACCTCTTCCATGAGGTTGATAAGATGGCTGACAGGATGAGAAAGCAGTTAGTTTTTCCTGCAAATATTCTACCTGTAATAATAATTAAAAATAATAAACAGGTAAGTCAAGTCACAGGTACACGCTGCTTTGTTTAAGGAGGGTGGGAACCACACATGCAGACACACAAACATAGAGCTCTGCTCCACCCACCCTGCGAGTTGCCGATGCCTAGGTGCATCATGGCAGCTGGCAGGTTTCCGGTGCTGCTGCCCCCGCTGAGGTTCGGGTACCCTCCGTTGTCTTCAGGGTCCAGCGGCGTGGAGAGCGGTGACGGGAAGTGCAGGTTGCTGAGGTCGGGCAGGGAGCCGCCGGTATTTAACAAGCCCTGGTAGTGGGACAGACCGAGGTTCTGCTCTGGAGACGGGAAAATGCTGCAGCAAAGGTGCATAAAGAAGAACAACACTGATGCTTACAATGTGTTTCTGTACAGAATTAAAGGCAGGGGTCGTTAAATGTGCTGCCACGACGTTTCTCTGACTCTCATCCACTTGTTCTGGTCTCTCCTTTCTTTTCCACCCACTCTCCATTTCCTCTATTATTTCTCTAATTTCCATCTCTGCTCATATGCTGCATCAACAACAGCAACAGTGACTCATTGTTGTCTGTCCCGAATACACACAAACTGGCACGATGCAAAACAACGGACAAATGGTGTCTCCACAAACAAACAGTGTGCGCTTATCGCTCGGCGCGAGCTGCGCAGCGTTCTGTCTTGTTTATGAATCGTCAATAATTTACTTCTATATTAAGCAAGAGGTGAATCTCTGAAGGCTCTTTAGAAGATCTGCAACATGGCAATGGAAAACTGTAAAGTTAATGAACTGCTGGTAAAAATGGAACCGTCTGTTTACGTCTGAGTCATGACAGGACACCAGAGGTTGTTCAGGAAGACGACAGTCTCAGCAAACTGTTGCTAAACAATGCCCCGTGGAATCTGATAGTAATAACTGTTCCTCTTATTTCAAAAGGGCTCGACGTGTGAAGAGGAAGGCAGACATCCTGTTTGACGAGGTGAGAATGCGCGGTATGTCATTTCTAGGATTCCATTGTTTCTGTTGACCGGCTCACAAACGGCCACCGCTGCCTGTGAACGTCACGTTAACAGGTGATCCGAGGAAACACGTGTGCTGCTGCCTTCAGACTTACTTGATTCCAGGCACTTCGCATGATTTAGGCCTCGATGCCAGAGACTGGACCTGAAACAGAAGCACAAAAATTAAGAGCACTTGTCTCGATCAGATAACACCGCTCCAGCAGCCCACTGTGACTCCATGCACGTGTGCGGCAGTGGAAAGATTCAAAGAAACTGCTTTTAGTGTATCGTCATGTCACAGGCTGTGCTCGATCTGTCAGAGCACAGTCTGGGGATTCAGTATCTGCGCCGACGCTGAATCCCCTGAAATCCACTGCAAAGTGGAAAGTTCCACATTGATAAAAATTATTCGTCTTTCCAGCGTTGGCTGAGCGAAAAAACTAAAGATTTACTGTCCGGATCAAAGAGATAGCGATAGTCGGGAATAACGAGCACCGTGTATAAAGATTTGTGGTTTCATCTGATGTGGCTGTTCAATAGCGGAAGCAGACGGTTGATGCTGCGTTTAGGTCCAGACGGAAAGAATGAGCATGTATTTTTTTTGTCTTTTCTCGTTGAGTTTGACACCCAGTGTGTGTGTGTGGGGTTTTTTTTGGATGCTGTAGCTGTAGACATTCCTGATCTCTGATATGTGTCTGAGGCTCATTCTGCCTGATCACCTGGCTGGTTCAGTGTGTACTGGCATGTCTCTAACTTGGCGAGGGAGTTGGACTCGCACAAAATCACGGGAGAATCCCTCTTGCCAGGCTTTAAAGCCACGCCTTTGTGTCCGAACCACAGCGGATTTGGTCCAGTCAGCGTTCTATGAAAAACTACTGCATCTATTAAGTTTCTGAACTAGAGGTGATTTTCTCTCTCCAGACTGGCTGCATCACACCTGATTGGTTAAAATTCATCTGTAACAGGCAGGTGCTTCTTCACCTACCAAGTGCGACATCTCTGTAACAAACCATCTGGCGCCGTCAGGTTACAGAAAGAAAGACTAACATGTCAGATTGTTTTCTCGCCTAGGCTGACGTTTGATTTTTTCCATGATGCTTCAGATGTTGCGGTTGTTGACATTCCTGATCCCACAAACTCATTTGGCCCGTTTTTTTTACAGGAAAGACCGGTTCGACGTGTCGTCTTGGCACGTTTCTGACAAGTCAGGAATTTAAGGTGTTGCAATCAACCAAATCCGACACGGCAACCGCTCTGGAAAAGACGTAAATGTTGCACGGGCTGATGTCATCACTTTTATCTGTTTATTGTTGGCATGGCGACAAAACACCCAGATGTGAGGGCACATGATTATCTGCTTTGATATGGACACGGCAAACAACGCGGAAAGCATCGGCACAAGGAAGCGGTGTATGAAGAGAGCAGTGGTCTCACCTTCTTGGCCTCCCAAAGCTGCTTGGGAAGGGGCTTACTGACACCTATTAGACTCTCCTCGTTTGGCAGGGAGGGGAAGGAGAAGACTGCAGAGAAGGAGAAGAAGAAGAAGGTACGCTTTAATGAAACACGTTAATATAATCATCTCTTGATTATGAAAAGGAAAGTGCAACTCACCATTTCCAGAGCCGTCCACCTCCGCTTCATTTACACTAGCTGCATGCCAACCGCCACGTGAAACAAACAAACAAAAAGGAAAGGAGAGAGATGATGGAAGGAGAAATAAAGAAAGACATTAAAAAAAAGCAGAGGAACATTAGAGGATATTCAATATTAACCAGCTGTTTGAATTATCCCGGCATGTCTGGCACAGTAATCAGTCCCTGTGACAGGAAAAAGGGCCCTTCGGAGTACAGACTGCAATTACTGCGCTGTTTCATAAACACAACAGCTGGGCATCTGGCATCGTGTTATTAGTCACAAAGATGAGGAGAAGGAGGAAGAAGAAGTTCATGGTGGTGGGGGGTGTTCATAGACTGATGAGGGATAAAGAGAGAGCCATTGTTTTTCTCATGCCAACAAAGAGCCTCTTTCTCTTCGTCCTCACTGGAGACCCGATGCCAGATACACATGCCTTTGTCTTCCCCGCCTTTTAACTCTTCTCTATTCCGTGTCTGACTCTTGTGTTTAGCAACAACACTTCCACTGCAATCTGTGACTTATTAGGAAAATATCCTTTGTTTCTCTCGTGATGTCTCCTTCAAGCCTCTCGCATCGCCCTGACTTAAACCGAGCTTCTCTTGCATTAGCCTTTGAACCGCTGCCCAACCCGTTCCTTCTCCTTCTCCATGCTCCAAGTCTCTCTAAGGCCCATTCATTTCGAGGAGGCCCGCTGGAAACAGATGGGGACAATGAGGCGATACAACACTCTGGCATTGGTTACATTTCCCCTTCAGAGGTGTCTCGTCGTCGTTGCTCGCGGAGGCGCAACTCGGACGGAAACAGGACAAGTGGGATGGAAAATGGCTGGCTCGTGTCCCTGCCTGGATCACCGAGTAGAAATGTGTATTTCTCTGCGTTGCAAACAATCAGGATCCAGAAAAAACCCCTCACTGTCTGTTGCTGAAGAATGGCAGTAATCAGAGCCCTTCCAGCTGCAGAGGTAACATTAGATTTCTTATGACTGATGCTGCTTCTTTTCCACTGACAGCATTTGGCAGAGCGGAGGAGTTCATGCTACAGTCTTTTTCAGCGTGATCTCTTTTTTAAGTGTTTCCACCTCGGCGGTGTGACTCATAGATGTAATTCCTAGTTAGATGCTTCTTTAATCAGCCGGGGCTTAACACCACTCAAAACCTGCTGGAACCTTTGGAGGTGTCAACAAGGCCCTGGGGGCTTTACTGCCCTCTGTGCTCCTGCGATGTGGAGCAGTAAAGCGACGAGGCTGCGCTGCTCCTTCTCTAACGGTTTGGTGTCTGAGGATATGGAGCCTGTACAGCCATGTGTAGTATGTGCTGGTGGACTATATACAGCAGGCTGCATGTACAGAGTGATCCTTTACAGGCAGCTCAGTTCACCTTTGGGGAAATATAATCGTCTCCTTGCACATGCAGTTTAACTTTAATGATTAAAGTGCAGGTCCGCACAACTGTCGAGCTCGATTAATCGAGAAATCAAGCTAAATTAACTAATTATAGCTTCTTAAACTGAAACATTTAAAGTCCTTCTTTGTCTTCTGTGATATTCTCTTTGGAGTTTGGACAAAACCAGATGTTTTAAAATGTCACCACAGGCGTCGGGGACTACTTATCCGTAGATTACACACTAATGAAAATAAGCATGACACAAAAGTCTCATGGGATACGGGTATAACAAACAAGAGTGCGATCATAAACATGAAATACCTGATATCAGCTATTTTTGTAAGCAACACACAGGCCGACGCGTCCAACTGGGTCTAAGGTGAGCTATCTAAAGCACAACGCGCTGTAATTCATACATCTACACCGAGTTTGATCCTGTTTGTATGTGAAACTCAAACTTGGCGAAGATCTTAAGGCAATATCCTGTTTAAAACTTGTTGGCTAAACACAGTGAGTAGTAATGCACCGCAGGGGCACTTCTCTCATCCACTCCACACTTCATCAGCGCTGAGATCAGACAAACGTGATAAACACTGTTGAAAAACACGCTGGACGCTTGGATGGAAACAGTGGAGATGTGAGGGAACGGACGGAGAGGGAGGAGGGTGAATTATATCACTTAACGGTCAGAACTTTGTCTTTGGACCAATTACAGTTCTGCAAAAAGGTATAAACAGAACATTTTAAAAGCAACAATGGCCTGGTGGTGATTTGTGTGATCGAGCCCAGAGTGGCTTACGAGACTGAAAAGCAGCTGGCTGGCTGGCTGGCCTGTGTTCTCTGTTAATAAATGACCAGAGGAACAGAAACACAAACACCATAAACTAGCATGATTACTATGACATGGGCCCCAGTCTAAGAGCAGCCTGCAAACTGCATGTCGGCCTCTGTGCTGCACTGATCCACAGTTAGAGGTGACGTCTCCATGCACAAGTGGATCTTCATGAGTTTTTCTAGGTGGCTTCCTGGTGCGCATGTCAACATGTGAATATTCCACCTGTTAGTAGATCCTGTCAGCTCAGCTCCTCGTGGTCACTCACACTCAGTCCAATAAAACAGCAACACATGCAAGAGCAAGTTAGTCCTGGTTGATCTGCACTTCCCCCCAAATTTAAAAGAAATGTTTAACAGATCATTTGTGTTGACCGCAGTGGCAGAGCTGAACGCACTGGCTGAAATCTCTGAACGCATCGGCCATCATCTGACAACAATTAGCTGGCTTACTTGCATTTGCATGCAGATATCTGCTAGAGATTGGTAGAATGTGTCTTTCTCGTCATTCTCGTGTAAAGAATTGCTAATCAGACGGGCCTGATATCTGTTATCCAAATATCTACTGGCTACACCAGAACCATTAATCTCCAGAGACTAAATCACGGTGAGATGATAGAAGATAGGTTCAGAGATAACATAAACAGTAAAAATCAGTGCGGCGAGATCTTTTTTCATATTGATGGTTTGGAGGTTGCAGCTCTGTCGACAGGCGGTGATTAAAAGGAACGACATGATTCCTGTGTTTTATTTCCTGAACCGAGATTTTACTCTGTTAAGCCTGTCAGCAAACATCTCACAGAACCACTGGCCGGGTCCATCACCGGCTGATTTTTTTGTTGTTTCGATAATTTAACAGTCTGCTTATGAAGGATGATTGAGAGCCGCTGCTCAGCAGCACAGTACAGACGCTCAGCCAAAGAACGACTGAGAGGAAAAACAGCTGTAGAGCCCGAATATTTTTACATCTAACTCAGTGGATTAAGGGTTTATTTCAACCGAACCAGAGTTGGTGATCGCAGAAACAGTGGAAAGACTAACCTAAGAATTTCCACTGCGGTGATTCCTGCAGGATACAGTATTAGCAACATATTATGAACTCATCAGGTTTCATCTTGGTGAAATGTTTCATTTCTGAACCTCCTCAGTCACCTGCAAACTCTCTCCTCCTGGGTCTGTCGGTGAGTGACTCCGTTATCTGGTGAAGTTCAGCCAATAACAATATGGTGGTAGCAGTGTTAGGCAAGTCACCAGATAACAGGTAACTCATTAAACGGAAACACCAGCGAGCCACAGGAGTGTTAGGGATGGATGGTGTGTTTGAATTTGTCGAGATGGAGCCCTGACAATGTAAGATCTGTAGACAGCCTGACCGAGACCTTCCTGGAGTAATATCATTATACTCTACCTTTAAGAGAAAATACTCAGGTAGAACTGTTTTAAGTCATTGCAAGAGACTTTTAAATTGTGTAGCTGCAGTAGAGAAGAAAATCTAACCTGACGGGGGTGAAACGGTGGAGCGGAGGTACAAGCCTCCATAAGCTGGTGAGTTAATGGACAACAAATTTCCACACAAATAAAGAAAGTGAGCATCTTGGATTCTGTGTGTGTGTTACTCTCACCATTACGCTGCGGGGGACCTCGACCCATCTGCTGGTTCATGCCGAAGGGGTCCTGAGGGTTTGGGTTCATAGCGCTCGTATGCAGAGCAGAGTCTGAGTTGGTTCTGTGTAGGAGGAGGAGGAAGAGGAGGAAGAAGAAAATTATGCAAAGTGTTCCAGCACCTTGGACAGAGGCAGAGAGGATTTCTCAGGGCCGTGAGGTCAGTGAGTCATTTCGCTTCCTGCTCTGCCTCCACACAAGCTGCATTCATCTGAGAGCTCACACTGACCTTACTCATAAACATCCTCACAGCGCTCGACTAAAACGCTCACCGGTCCGTGATGAAAGATCACCTTAAAGCTGAAATTATAGAAATGTGCGTTCTTGCTTCTCTGCGCACAAACGGTTCATTTCTCTCAAACGTTATTGGTCACAATAAAATGGCGCTCAACGACGAGAACAGGCATTTCCAGTCTCATCGGCTTAGCCTCATATTCCAACAAAGGCATTGAGAACTTGCCAAGGCACACCTGTATCAAAGTCATGCTGTTTAATCAGCATTTTGATATGCCACACACCTGTCAGGTGGATGGATTATCTTTGCATAGTGCTCGATGACATGGATTCTAACGAATCTGTGGACAGTTTGAGAGGAATAAACCTTTTGTGTGCACAGAAGTTGCGTTTGTGTTTCTGTTGAGTGTATATTGATACAGGGAAACACATGAAATCGATGCTTCTGCACCTCTGAAGTTCAAATATCTCTCACACAGTTTAGGAATATTATCTTCTGATTTATTTGACAAGGCTGTTCTAGTGTTTCGGGATAGAGTTTCAGTTCACAGTTACAAAAGATTTGAAATCTGCCTCTTCTTTGTTGTATGAATTAGCACACTCACATGTTTGACTTTTCACTTGTACCAGGCCCTTATAAACACATGCATGAGCCAACCCACACAAACCCCTGAGTCCTGTATCACTCCAGCTGCGAGCTTTCTCTAGTGCTATCCATTAAGCCTCAGTGGCTTCTCTCATTTGTTTTTTTCTTCTGGCGGTTTATGGTGGACAGAATTGGTCTAAATATAGTTCGGTTGTCTGGGCAGATGTAAAAGGTAACTGATGGATTTATGCCACGTAAATATTAAATATATATTAAGAATAAATTAAATAAATACAAACACAAACTCAGCACACATATTTCTTCTTACTTTATACAGACTTTAAAGAATACTGACTGTTAGGAAATGTGAGTATTTGCTGTCTTTATTTTTATCCTTGTGTTCCACTTGGCTTAACAAGTGGTTGAGATATGAAGCATTATAAATGTTCAGCTAATAAAAACTGTCATCGAATGCCTCAGAGTTGCAGTCTTGTTTACTTTTTCATTATTTAGTCTAGTCTTCATAAAGGGATGGGCATGAGAACTTGAATATACACATCACTCAGCTAATGTTACAGGCAGAATGGCAACGAGGCATGAAAGTGATGTTTAGAGGCAGACAAAATGAACGTGCGGTGAAAACTGTGTGACATGAATCTTGTTTTTCCTAAAACAAACAGATTAAGCACAAAGAAAAAACAGTGAAGATGGATAACATCTTGTCATCTCATTTGCTAACGTTGTGCATGTGCCGTGGTGATGCTACCCGGGCAGAGAAGATCAGCCGGCTGGAGCACGAGCTACCATCGTGCCGAACAACAACTACAAGAGTGGAGAAGGTGTGTGAGGGAAGTGTGCTGAAACTGAGCGTCGATCTGCAAAGTGTTGAACAAAACAAAAGTAACTGTTGAGCTACGCCTACCGGTCATGGTGGCTTTGTTGTTTCTTCATGTTGATTCATCTCCACAGTAAAACCCAACCTCACCGTCTCTCATCACCAGACTCTGTTTTTATCGTTTTTTTATGAATGGAAATCACTTCAAATGCCCATCCCTAGTTTTTATTTACCTGCTGTATTTAGGCCATCAGTAGAATGATAGAAAAAGAGATTATATTCTTTAATGTAAGGTATTAAAACGATAATTTTCTTGCACTCTGTATGTGTATTTAAAATATATTTTAAAACTTGTTCGACGCGCCGTTAGCTCATGCACTGAGGCCTTTACTCTCTAGCTGGGCACAGTGACAGCACAGCGTTTCAGAAGTCCTGTTGTCCTTACAGTGAAGCTACCGGCTGCGTCACTTTGTAAACCCAGCTGACTCTTGGATGTACTGTCGCCTGCCAGCATCTGGTTTTATGCAAACCGAAGACAAACATGTCACAGAGCTATCCGTGTATTGAACCCAGCGATCAAAATTTATGATCATTGAATAATCCCAAAAAACTTCTCATATTTCCTTCACAATAAGTACAGCTGCTATTGTAAATGTTTCAAAACAAAGCGAGCTTGAGGATGTAATCACAACCTGCCTGCGTGTCCCTACAGTCTACAGCCCATGTGAAAACTTCTCACAGAGAGATCAAAAACAATACAAATACAATACAAGGATGCAAAAAAAAAAAGGCTGAAAGGAAGGAGCCTCGATGTTAGACTGCAAAGGAGCCGTGAGTCCTAAAGCTGGGTTAGTAAGAAGAAAGAGAAACTACTGATTAATGTTTCAGAAATTCCATACTGGAAAGATGAGCGGAAAGCTACAAGAGAAAAAAAAATTAATAAATCAACTGTGACAGTCGTTAGCTGAGATTTTGTAGCCCTCTATCTCAGTGCTTCAAAAGGAAGAAAAGAAGGGATTATTGAGATGTTACAAATCAGGCAGAGATTTACGGAAAGGATAGAAACCAGGACGTAACGCAGTCAGGAGAGATTGCAAAAAGACAAAGGACAGGATTGTTGGCGTCTGTGTGAGCGAGGGATAAAGCGGCAGAGATAGACTGATGGGAAAAGAGAGAGAGAGAGAGTGGGGAGGAGAGAGAGGGGGGTCAAGGGTCACCTGTTGAGTTGTGATATTAATCTAAACCCAGGCCGTTTTTCCTCAGTCCATGGCTGCTGTTCCCTTCAAACAGAGATAGAGGAAAAGAATGACAGACAAATTTACTGGGTGAAAGAAGAGACCCCGGGCTCCTGGTTGTAGAAGAAGAGAAAATATATTGGTGAAAAAAATAAAATATGATGAGTCTGTGTTGGCTCATGTGTGGAAGGAAGAAAGACCCTGGAAAACACTCAGATTCAGCACAATACCGTATTGGAAAATGGGAAGACGGGATAAAATAAAAGCTGAGTGAAGACAGATGAGACGGAAAAACTGAAGACAAACAAAAGACAGGAGTGCTAACGAGAAGAACGACTGCGAGCCAGGTTTATAAACCTGCAGCTGAGAGCACTTACAAGCTGTTCCTTCCATATCTAACAGGGGAGAGAGAGAGAGAGCTGGTGCAACACGAGCGGCTCCCTCCCCGGGGAACGGCTGGCCAGAGACAGAGAAACGACATAAACAAATGGATGTGAAGGGTCATTGTCGAAGCCTGAGTGGGAACGGTGACTAAGTGGATTATTCTGAAGCATTCAGCAAAAAGGGGTCTCGACTCTTCCTTAGGCTGAAAGTACACGAAGAGGAACCACTGCTGGAGTTTTTCTAAAAATACAAGCAACACATAATTTTCTTGTTTGAAATTGAGCTCAGCTTGAATTTAAGAATTAAAGCGGTAATGTCTTTTATGGCACGCAGGTTTAAAGATTTAGTTCACTTATGAAACTTCATTTCATAGTTTTGGCTAGCATTTCTTTTGGTTAGGATAACACTGCAGTCAAAACAATCGCGGGGAACACAGTGACATCTCTACAATGAAGTCAAAAAACTGCATGAGGTCAGTTCATTAGACAGGTTGTAAAGAGAACAAACAAACGAACTCCTTGAGGAGGAAAAAACAGATGATAAAATGGTATTTTATTTACAGTAACAGCATATTATGTTCGGCTTATGTCCCGATAACTGTTTAAAAAAGTGACACGGGTCAGGAAGCCATCCATCCTCCTGCAGGTACTGTGCATCACGTAGATAAAACGTCAGTCCTGCAGGTGGGTGTGTGCACATGACTAACGGGACCACGCCCGTCAGATTGTCCAGGCCTCCCTACCTGCTCTCTCCATGCCTGCATGAAACATCAACACTGGCAGGAGGGAGGCCATGAAACAAACAGCTTGTATTATACTTGATGTATTATATTTAACGCTGTTTTTGACACGGTGTCACTAAATGTGTGAGATCTTTCAAAGGGCTTCAGGTGAACCGCAGTTCTTGGTTACCTAACTCCAGGTTAGCTGTGTTACTTTACCTTCTTATCAGTGTTACAGTGTCGGATGTTCATATGAAGCCTGGCCACGTTTCAATTAATGAGGTAAACATATGTAAACGTTGGCCCAGCTCAGATCTTTAATTGGTCATCTGATCCAGGCACAGCACGGCTGAGCACACCCGTGAATACAGGAACTTCTCTGCTGCGGACTACTCTTTAAGTTCACGCAGAAATAACCTGCAGTGTTAACATTCAGACGGGTCAAGTCAGCCTAATATTTCTCCAGAATGGTCGTGTATAACCGGCTTTTTACATCTGATGACCACAGCTTTTCATCAACAGCCTGGACAGTCTGATTTTTGAAGATTTTTAAAGGGCACAGAGTTCACGATGTGGTGAGAAACAAGTTGGTATTTACAGGCAGAAACACTTTTTAAAATAGGACTGCAGCGATCAGACCACCTAGATGGAGGATAAAACCCCCGCAGAATAGTCACAACACGTCCCATCGAGGACATTTTAAGATCTCTGCACTGGAAGGCCTTTTTCCTACAGAACAATCTACTGGGAGCTTGGTCTGAGATTTCATCCCGAGAGAGGCTGGTACAGGAATAGCAGACCAAAGATGGGTGCATGGACGGGAAGGAGGGCGTGGGACTGGATCAGGGATCTGACCCTGAAACAGATGGTCTCCGAAGGGACGCATGCAGGGCTGTGCTCAGGTCTGATGCCGGACGACGGCAGGAACCAATAAATAAATAAATCCTATTCCCAGACACCAGCATGCAATAACATTGTCACGCTACATTTCCAAGCACTATACTTTCAGTAAGCCAAACTGTGGATACAACAATAGAAAAAAGCTTCACCAAATCCAGAGAAATGATAAAATCTATTGGCCAGACTGCTGGTCAAGGAGCGGTTAAAGGCTATGTGAACAGCTCTGTTCCCCTGCATGTCTGTCGTGCCGGACAATCCCTTAGCACTGGCCCACTGCCTCCAAGTCTCGATCTAAAAAAGAGGCCAGGAAGCTTGGCGTGAGTCATCTCAATACAAACATTCAGCATTAAAAATATAATGCAGCTACACCCGAAACAAAGCAGCCTTTCAAAAAACCCCAGCACAACTCTCTCTGGTCCGTTGTTCTCAGTCGTCAGTTGAGCTGATGACTGTTGTGGTAGTTAAAGCACTGAAACGGTTAAAGAGCTGTGTGGCTCTTCTCCAGAGCTGACTGACGGTAATGCAGTGCAGATGTGGTTGGCGTTGTAAACACTTACCGCCCCGCTCTCCCCTGAGACGGACAAGCAGGGAATCTGTCTCTCACTGCAACAACACAAGAGCATAAGACCATTACCATGGATGGATATCAAGCTGAGGCACTGATCTGGACTGATCTCTGCAAAATGGTTTCATTTATTTTTTTATTAAGAGCACATTAACGACAATCACTCGTAAAGGAGAAACCAAAAGGGAATTTTCTTCAATGGGATTTCCAAACAATCAACTGGCGGAAGAGCCACCCTAATCTGGCTGGACCTCAGTCCAGACTCTGATTTCCCCCATTTCCCCACCAACAATGTGCTTTTACTTTAAAACACAACAATGATTGTGCAAAAAAAACAAACAAGTATGTGTACTCTTTCATTTTGGCCACATGCACGGGAGCGCAGCGTGCAGGACAAGGACACTCTTGCGAAATATCGCTGTTGAAATGACATTAGTCATGAGAGAATTTGTGAAATTACCAGGTCGCAATGGAAACATCTGTCTCAAGCGCATAGCTCTGATAAGTGATGCAACTTTGCTTCTGGATCCATGACGTTCATAAAACGTTACATGACAACTGAAAATTACATATTTACATCGTAGGGATCCGGGAATGGGAATTATGCAGCTGTCAAACTTATTGCGACATATTCTGCATGCCAAAATTGCAAGAGAATATGCACCGACATCCTGTTTTTGAATGATGCTGCTGCTGCCATAGCGTGACATGATGATGCACCAGAATTGTCCAGTGCTTCAGGGGAAATCTTGGCTCGTTTTTCTGTGACCCTTCACTTCAAATATTAGCTCAAGGTGTTAGAAATGTGAGCTTCTTGTCTCATCTGTTCTGTGTTGTCTCCTCCTACCTCTATGTAACATTCACCTCCGGCTTCTTGCTTCATTCTGCTCTTTCACAAGCTCTGTGAAACCCAAGTCCAACTCAACCACAAGTCGTAAAAAAATCTAATTTACTTGTGACATCCTGCCAGATCCAGATAGGCAAAGTTTCAGTGTTTACAAGCCAGCGTTTGCATAGCAGGAGTATGGCGAGCTACTTGAAACGAGAACCTGGGAGCAGCGATGTTTGCATCGGCTGGACCTTCAGAAAAAAGATGCATACAGTCATTTGAAACGCATGTTGGACACCCCTAACTCAACTATGGTCAACACGTAATCGACACTAAAAGCAACCCAGAAGACTAAAATGTGTGGTTTGGTAGGTGGACATGGAGGAAAATGGGTTTGAGCGCTCTCCGAGCTTTCTGACTCAGCCAGGAGAAGGAATGCAAACTTCAACATCTCTGCCTCTGACAGCGAGTTGGGCCAAAATTCACGGCGGAAGGTTTATCCATGTTACACACTGTGACAACAATCTGCTGCAGGTTGGAGCAGGAGGCTTGGCTTGGCCTGCAGAGACTTGACAGAGCTGATGCCAATCACATACGCAGGACTATCGGTGGAGAGATGAGTACGAGTAGAACTAAAGCAGAGATAAATATTATGCTTTCTCACACTGGTTACATGAAAGTACTTCTTGGTTATGTAACCTGGCAGGGAGATTGTGACTTAACAGAGCATGAATGGCTATCAATGGAAAATAATAGTCAGAAACCGCTGTGGTCTATCACTTTACAGCAACACAAGTATGAATGATAGGTCTGCGAGCCAAGCCTGCATGTGTCTTCATGACAGAAATGAAATTATTTAATTAAATGAAAATGGCTGTCATGTTTTTTTTAATGCTCTAACTGAAGTTCAGATGACATGATGCTCAAAGTTTCATTGAGAAACAGTCGGCGCCGCGGAAATTAAATGTGAGAGCCTGTGTTCGGTGCTTTCGTGCCACATGGCTCTCCCACAAACACACCCACTCTGAGAGCAGCACTGACGTCTGGTTGCTCCTTGAGGACGTTTGTCAGCCAACCTGTTTTGTGCTGTCAACAATGACAAGAGGGCGTGGGCCTTATTCAATTCTACAGTACAAGCTGTTATAGTACGCTCAACACGGAGCCTGGCGAATGTCTGCGTCGGCTCTGTGCGAGAAGAAGACGAGGCAGGGTGATTGGCAGCCGGCCAAGCCGGCATACAAACCACAAGTGTGGAGACAGAGCAAGAGTGAAAGAGAGCGAGCGGGGAGGAGGAGGAGGAGGAGGAGGAGCTTGGCTCAGCTTTTTTATCACAGGGCTATAATTCACTCCCTTGTAAACACTGAGGAAAAGCTGTCGACCGGTGCACTGGCTGCTCGACGTGGGCATAACCAGAGCTGGGAAAAAAAGGGATGTTGTAAGCTTACGTCAAGGCCAGCGTGTGTGTGTGGCATTGTTTTTTCCAGCAGGTACTGCTGTTGAGTTTGTGCCAAGTTGGGAGATTCTGCACCACAGGGCAGCGGTGCTGTGACAACATAAAAAAAGGAAAACACAGTAGGATGACTGCTGTTGGGCATGACCTTTAAAGCAAAAGGCTACCTGTCAAACACCTTTAGGTAGACGCAGCCTTCCCAGAGCTGACGCAGCATCGTGAAACGTGAAATATTTGTGCAGAAACAAAGCTCTGAACATTTCAGATTTGTGTTTGATCGTGGCTGCTGGTGCCTGGATGCAGAAAGACAATACTAGTAGGTAGAGAGTGGCTCGATACAGGAAACAGACTGGCAAGAGGAAACAGTTCCTGTTGTAAAATAATCTAGTTAGAGGAAGAAGAGAAGACAATAAGCATTGTCACAGTGACAGATGTGTACTCACCTTCTCCAGTTGTTGTCCAGAGGTGGGGACAGGTACACAGCTCCATAGGGAGAGCTCTCTATGTAGGTTTAGTTAAAGAAATTATTGCCACAAACACACAAATGGGTAATAATACAGCACATTTCTGACCTGAACTCCAAAGTATAATAGCTCACTGTGACTTTTTCCCGTTAAAACGTTAAACATGGAAGATTTCTATGGCGATGCACGCTACAAAATCTTACTGGATGACAGATAACATGAAAAGAAGGCATTCATGTTGCACACACATCCTCATCAAAGTCCTGTTTCTATGAAAGACAAGTGTGAACAATAGAGCTGCCTTTTTCAAATACTTAATGAAACAATGACACCATTATTTGATTTACTACTCAATGCAGAGGGAGTTCCTGGCATTGTCTGCGAGAGGGCAGGACTTCAGAAGGGCGGTGTTTCGTCTTGCCGACACTCACTCTTGTAGCGTTTGTAAGTCGAGCTGCTCTGCTGTAGAAACAGTCTCCTGTCTGGGTTAGTAGTTTTAGAGAGGGGTAACAAATTATAGCAGAGATTTGGTGCCACACAAGGCCGAGCAATGCTCCACACGGCATCTGTTTAGGCCTTGGACAAATTATCAGCAGACAGAGATTTACAGCAAGCTGGAGCCCTGCAATCATGCACTCATCACCCCCAACACAAAACACGGGATAAGCCCCTTTTCAAATATACACAAATACAACAAAGTGGAAAGGACACTATTGTGGTTTCTCCAGACACAGAGGAGGGAAGAGAACAATCCTGTCAAACTGGTTATTTCACTGCTTCCTGAGCTCTTGACACCATTCAACATACAACAACGTTGGGGTCAACCCCAAACTGTAGGTGGCACGCTTACGTTGCGTTTCCAGTATGTAGTAAAGACACTACTACACAAGTAACGTCTGTAAAGTTGGGATATGATAATAAAAAAAAGACGCCCTTTGCTTCTTTAACCAATCAGAGCCACAAACCACTTTCCCATTTTTCAAAAATCTGGCATTATGATTGGATAAGCCAGAGCCACAAACCACACTGCACACTGCACTGCTCTCTGTCATCATCATCATTTAAACCGCTCTCCAGACAAGATGAAGGTCTCGTTTGGAGCTGCCAGGCTCAGTTGATTCTCAGTGGACACTGTATTTTTGAGTTTAGATGTCAATACAAAACATTACTTTTTCAATAACTTGAGCTTTTGAATTTTAAAAGTCTGATGGCAAGACACAAAACAAAGATTTTGCCTCCAGAAAACGGAAAAATCAGCAAAATCACGACAAAGAGTAAAACAAGGCGATGAAACTCAACAGGCATTTGGTGCAAGAAACCCCAATACATATTGATATTGTATATATACATATTGAGCTTTATACAGTATATTTCTGACCTCCACTGTAACACACAAGGCTGCTCAAACAAAGACGCACAAACAGGATTAAAGCCTGACTTAACACATTAAATACAGTCAGAGATAGAGACAGTTCTGTCTATTTTGGCTGCAACAACACCAACAATCTCTTTCAGTGGTGACCTTTACACCACTTTGACCACACCACCTCTACATGTACGGGACACGTGCATGCTGTCCATGCACGTGTGGAGAGAAATGGGCCGACTGTTCCTCTTTTCTTTTTTGATACTCACGAGTGGAGATGACTTTTATAGGAGCGCCTCCACCGAGGCTGTATACATTATAGTGTGCTCTAAATTACGACACATATAAACATGATAACTGAGGACAAACCACACATGCTGGCTTGTATTGTCTGAATACATCTAAATGAAGCTGTTGATCAACCAGAAACCTTTAAAGGAGTCTCTCAAACGTTTGTTTTCATTTAAACTCCCCCCTCAATGTGGCTCCAGAACACAGTACACATGGACAATGTACACAGAGCACACATGACTCTACACAAACACGCAACTTTCTTCAACAATGTCTGACTTGTGCAAAGCTATTTTTGTCGACGCATTGCACACGTCCTAATGACCGTTTCATTATGCCTCTGTTCCGATTGTTCTTCACAGAAATATCCGCTGGCGTGACATCACATGCTGGGACGCAGGACAAAGCTATCGCACAACATAGTGACAGGTCAGTGAATCATCCCGAGGCAGGAAATAAACAGATCTACTTACTAAAACACGAAGAAGTGGGGGCGGCGCGCTGATGTATCAACTGGTGTTTCATGTAAATGTGACATGTTTGGTGCGAATCCAAAGCAGGAAATCGACGTCGCTCTTCAGTAGCTCTTTACTACAAACTATCCCATGAATTAACTATATGTTATTTACAAAGAAGAGTTTTCTCACAAAATAAACATGCGTCTTGCTTTTGTGGGATCATGTTTACAGTTATAATTAAAGGACTGTACCCAGAGGTCTCATTCAAGTTGGGAAGAAGTCCGGAGTCTCAAGGTGCTTTTATCAACTTGTTCTTAAGTGTAGCTGAAATGCAAAGATACATTTAGAAGCAGAGCTTCCATTTTGCTTCATTTTCTGGCTGCTATTTCCAAAATAACAGCTGCTATTTCAACCAATCATTCATGTCTCTATCTATGCTACATGAGATACCTACACAGCTGACTTCTGTCACATGTGACAGCTGACTGGTGATGATATTCATGGCGATTATCTGTACGCTGTGAATGGGAGCAGTTTATGTAACGAAATCTGGCTCATGCAACTGAATGAATTAACTATGTGACTACGCGCGGCGGAGTTTGTAATCGAAACAGCAGATTTTTTTTTTTCTGCCTTTACTCACAAGAATGCTGAGGAAGCTCTGGGGAAATCCATTTCCCAGGGTGTAGCTGAAAGTTTAAGTGCACACACACACACACACACACACACACTCCTCTGTTCCTCATTCTGTCTATTCACACCGTTACAATGGCTGGACCCTTCAGCAGCTTCCTCATAAAAAGAAAATCACATCTGCTCACACACTTAAGCGTAACGTACACACATGATTACACAACCTGAGTGTGCTGAGAATCTCCTATTGTCAAAGTCTAATGTGCATAAGAAAAAGCGCGCGTCACATCCCTCATTAGCATAATGACTAATTCTGCTGCTGAGGCTAAAAAACAGCTGCCTACACTCGGAGGTGTCGTCACGTGTGACGCCACATCACAAACGCAAACCGCCATAAAAAAAAAACAATAGCAATAAAAACTAACCACCCGGAAACCACAACACTTCAACGTCACCGATTCAGCCCTCAAACCTCCAACTGTCAGTGATTTTAGGCTTGGAAGGATATCTGCCGTCCATGCTTGTCGATGGGTCGGCGATGGGGAGAGTTGATGCGGTTGCGGTCCCTGTGGACCCTCTCGACCAATCCGTGGTGGCGGGTCCCTCTGACTGAGTCCAAACCTGAGGGAAATCCACCCTGAGGAAGAGACAGAGACATGACATGTTTTCTACAGGTTGGCAGAGAAGAAAAGGATCATCTGACAATCACTCATTCTGCAGCACTGTGCTGCAATTTTGTTCATTTTGCAAACTGAGTATTTTATTTATTATACTCGCCTCAAGTGAAGTCTAAAGCTTCAGTATTTTATAAAGCAATGTGACAATATACTGAAGGGTATTGAAATAATCACTAGGCTATTATACAGTCATGGGGCGACTGCTACATTTCAAATGTTTTTTTTAGGTCATGATGGCTCTTCAAATCACAAAAGACTGCTGATTAACACTTCAGACACAAGGCTGCAATTAAGTTGTAGTAACGACACACAGTTGTGCATGGCTTATGCGGCCATGTATCAAAAATGGATAGTTCAGCAGTCAGTCCTACGACTCGTTCCCAAAAAAGCTGGGACGGGGGCAACAAAAGACCGGGAAGGATGAATGGGTTGAAAAGAGCGTCCAAACCTTAATGGGTTCTCTCTTGGACCATGCTGCACCCATCCACCACGTTTCATAAAAATCAGGGTAGAATTCTTACTGAGAGACAAACCAGCAGCACAGAAAGCATTACGTCCTTGGCAGAGGGAATAAAATAAAATCTCTGCCCTTGAACGCAGATGAATTTACTTGGAATCAAAGCCCCGAAAGGAGCACAGCACCAGTCAGAGTAAATAAAAGCACGCAGAGGAAAGAAAGCGTACACTGAAGTGAAAACTAAGTTGCACTTTGAAGATCAACATCGCTTTATTTGACAGATTTGTCGCGGAACACACACACACTGCCTCTCGCTAGCTTTCCTTCTTTTACAGCCCCGTTCACACCACCAGCCAGAGACCGAGTGGTTCACACAACAACGACAATGTCTGAATTTGAATATATGATCCACATTTGAATGTTGGTCATGTGCGGACAGCGCGTGAAGGGCATGTTGGAGTTTTAAATGAGCATTTGGTAAGCTCAGAGCTCGCTCTGCATTCGTTTAATTTAATTAGAACTAAAAAACAAAAGAACAAACAAAAGGTTATCATCGAGTGGAATCTAGAAGCCATTTAGTTTGTGGGGTTTTGTTCCCGGTAGAGGAGGTGAATGGACTCCATAAATTAGAGTTGGGGGATTTCTCCCTGCATGTGGGGATTGATTTCGAGACCTGGACCCAGTGTTGCAATTACTGCTCTACCTCAAAGGGCCATTCTTTTAAGTAACAAGGGTACTTTCACCTGGACCCTCTGGATCCAAGCATAGCCCCAGAGAGCTGACACAGATACAGGCCCAGAAGCACTGTTGGATCATACACAGCGCTGACTGGAGCGCTGAGAACGAACGCACTGATCTTTTATTCCATTTTTTTTCCAGTCAGCAGATAAATTATTTAACTCTCGGGAGAGGCTTGTTTGCACTTCTGAAGGTCCAGCACGGAGATTTTTTTTCCTGTTTTTGCAGTTAGAGTAGACCAGTGGCTCCTAAACTAGAGAGGCCAGTTGATAGTTGTCAAAAAAAAAAACACAACCAGGGACTAGCGCTTCTCAACTCTTGTTGCTTTTGTTGTTTTTTAAAGAGATTTTTTGGGGCTTTATTTTTGACAGAGACAGCTGAAGAGTGACAGGAATGTGGGGAGGGAGATGGGCAACGACATGAAGCAAAGGGCTGCAGGTCTGATTCGAACCCTCCCGCTGCTGAGCCTTCGTACATGGGGCGGATGCTCCACCAACTGAGATAATCGACACCCCTTGTAGATGTTTTTTGCTGCCATCAGCTCCAGCCATCTTCTCTGTTCTGGTAGCATCACAATGGCGCTTTCTAACACTGTTAACGTTAGCAAATGAGGTGATAACAGGCTGTCTGTTATCTGTCTCCACTGCTTTCTCCTTGTGGTTAATCATCGAACTGGCTGTTCTGTGATAAGCGAGTTGCACAGCTCGCACTGCGCGTTCGCATCGCCTGTTTTTTCGGGAAAAACAAACAAACTTCCAAACGTCGCTTTTTACGTTAGATGAGTGATGTGCGGCTAAAAGCGCTCAAAGCTATCTGTGCGTGGGTAAATGTGTTGAACAATGCAGACGTACTCATGCTTATCCCTAAACATAACATGCTTTCTGCCAGAGTTCAGCGGCCACAAAAATAGTGACTGTTATATCAATGATATGAAGATTTGAGACAATAAGCAGAGCTCGACTGAATCTCAGGCAACGAAACTAACATCAGACTTCTTGGCTAACGGCTTAATGGACGAGAATCTGTGGGCCTTCTGTTGTTTATCCCTGTGCACCTTAAATTTGGAACAAAATAATGGAAAAACATCTAACATTAATGTATTTTGTTATGCAGTATATATATTTGTTGCTTAAATGAAATATTTATCCGTACATCTGCACCTGTTGGCTTTTGTGAGGGATTCTGAAGAAGCCTATTATTCACCTTAATGCTGATAAAATAAACAACTCATGTAATAATAATACATCTAAAAGTGCTGAAGCCGACAACCATCAGGGTTCATAGAGGCATGATGTAGTCGGGGGTTGGCCAGCTTTGAAAACTCGCTGTGGTCCCAAAAACAAAGTTTGCAAGATGAGAACTGGGGGTCATCGTGGCCAGGCCTTGAAAAACCCTTGAAAAAGAACAAGGCCTTGAATTTGTTAGACGGTAGTCCCAAGGCAAGCAGGGTTTTAAAGTAAACATTCATGTTAGGTTTTACATCCAGCATTCTTCTGCTTAAAGGGAAGCGTTTGAGTACAAAATGAACTGATTTACAGACAGTAGTACAGACTGACAATGGCACTATAAGAAAAAATGCTGCTGAGGTGCTGATGCAGAGGGCGCCATCATTAAAACCAGCAGGGCCATGCATCAAAGAAAGTTTTTGCAACATGGCACATGGGACGTCCGGCAGGCGCACGCAGTTAACAAAGGCGACTGTGTGGTCAGACAGAACGCGAAGCTGCCTACGAAGTCAATGGAAAGTTGCAAATCCACACGGGACAACACAAACTGATGCAAAGACACATCCACGTTAGAGGTGAGCTGAACACAAAACATTCAACTGGTGGAGACGCGATGTTCAACGTTACAGGTACAAAAACAAATAAAAGTTGGAATTTAGCATTTAATGAAGCTGTAAAACTCTTTCATGGGGGGTTGCTGTGTGTTTTGACTGTGTTGAGATATCCCACCTGGAATTCAGTGCTGGTGTTGCCGATCTGATTGACGTTAGGCAGAGAGCCTCCATAGTACGGCGCCCGTGTCTGAGACACACGAAGCTGCTGGATCTTCTGAAACTGGACCTGTGAAGTCAAAAACAAAGAGAGACCACCGTGAGGTTATGAATCCTGGACATGAAAAGATTATATAGCTTCAGGATGAAAATGACTATCTGTTGCTGATTAGGGCTTTTCTTTCCCAGCACTGACTCGGATCTTTGGTAATCTTCTTATTTATGCTTCTGAGGAAACTGTGGATGTACAGGAATCACAGTCATATCGTGACACAAGCAGCTACTCCAGTGTTGAAACAACTCTCACGGTATGCCAAACAACATAAACCAAACAGTCTTATTGTTTAATAGAGCACAGAAGTGATGTTTGAATACACACAGAATAAAAGATGAAAACACAGCAGAGATATTTGCTATTTTTGGGACACAAGTTAAGGGGACACACTCTAGGAAATGGGCAGCTTGGCCTCCAAAGCGGCACCCTACCAAGAGATGCCACACCGATTACCTGGCAGAAAACAGACGGCGGCTTGTTCTGCCAAGGTAAGGTAAACAGATCCAATCATCAACCCTGATCAGGAATAGGCAAATCAGAGGGTCACTTCTTCTTTAGACTGCCGAAAGGGCAAAATTTGAATCTCAAAGACTGACCTTATTCGATTTTATCAGCAGATTTACAGAGGATGGACAGAGATCTGACTGAGGACAGAGATCTCTCAGGGAGATTGAGAAGATGACAAGATTCATTTCAGTTCATCCACCAAAAAAAAGTTAGTAGCTAAAAGTCACATATACAAGCACTAATAGCTTAAATATAAAAGCAAGGTTCACTTAGGAGCTATCTTCAGCGGATATCTTCATCACAACAAGGCTGAACCAACAAAGAAGTTGAGTGTTTTTGTGTGCTGTATTTATTCATCTTGAGAAACTCCACAATCTCTAGAAAGCTTTGACGGGACTAGAAAGTGCCAGGTTTGTCACTAAGGCTCAGACTACTTCCTGGAGTTGTAAACTGGCTTCCATCACTTATAGGAGTCAACTGCTGCTCCAGGTATTAGTCAGACCCTGTGTATCTCCATGGAAACTGAGAAGCGAGCAGAACATGTTTATATTGAGAGAAACTGGCCCCGAAAATATGAAACATTTTGATAATACATTTGATTGAAGTTGGTAATTGTTGTATAACCGTGATATTACATTCCTGGGTGTGCCTTAACGTCATTATTGGCATGACGGTGTCAATAATGACGTTAAAGCACACCCTACAACGTAACATTACTTAATTAAGGAAGTAGTAAGTAGGTAACTTACTCCAGTGTTGATGTTTGCTGTTACCAAATATTAACATGCAACGTATGACTTGCTGCGACGCTAACTCCCTGCAGCACAGCTGAGAGGCGTCTGGAGTGTCTGTACATTCAGCTAGTATGTACAGTGTGTCAGGGGGTTATATTCAGCCATTTATGTCCTGCAGCTACTTTTAATTCCAGCTGTTAGCTGGCAGCGTGTCCTGCGCCCTGGCCAGCCTCCGAGTTCACTGACTGGACTTTTCTGTCTCGCCGGAGGTCACCGACAGTTCATACCTTATGGCAAACTTCATTCAGTGTCGCCTCAAAACCACATCCTCTTTGACAGGCCGTACAGGACTCACCCTGCTCTCACAGAAAGACCACATTGTGAGCCGATGGTATGAGAATGACATGAAAAGGGCCTTTATATCCTCTCAGAGGTCACTATTTTTATAACTGAGAATGTGTAATGTATATACTTGAAATTATTATAAGATGGAGAAAAGATATCAAATATTTAAAAGCAGCATGTGACTAATTAAGATGAGATAATCCTCTGTCTGCTCTGAACCGATCCAACAGATATCTGGAGACCTGTGGGCTAGTCTTGAATGAGCGGTGACCAAACTACAGTAAACTTTGTTGATCTGGGATCAGTTGGGCGTCAGTAACACTAACAAACTCGACTAATATCTGACCTTATAATCGTCAGTGTCGCCATCATTTCCTCAAAACCACAGGCCGTACTATCTCAAGGTTGCCACACTTTCTCCAACATCAAATTCGAGGTCTTTCCAGGCCAGATTTATTCAAATTCAACAACTCAACACAAGCACAGTTTCAAACACAGTTACTGTTACAGCACTGAGAGCTATATATAACAAAAACAGCTTCAAAATAACTTCAGTTTCTCTTCTTGCACAAAATATGTAAATTCAAGCACTTTCAATGACGTGTGTCTATTTTCAGAACCATTCAAG
Source organism: Nibea albiflora (assembly GCA_014281875.1). Classification (NCBI taxonomy): domain Eukaryota; kingdom Metazoa; phylum Chordata; class Actinopteri; family Sciaenidae; genus Nibea; species Nibea albiflora. The sequence goes on along the minus strand of CM024795.1, from coordinate 3,819,475 downwards.
GCCTTGATTTTTTTCAGCCCTCACTCACAAACTTTCAAGGAGTTCAAGGACCTATAACCAGCTGAAGATCAGCTCCTAAGGGCTGCAACTGATGATGTTGCCAGTACCCAGGGTGATGTCTGATATTTACAGTGACAGAAGACAAAGAAGAGCAGCAAACAGTTACGTCTGAGAAGCTGGAAGCAGAGAACACGATGCATTACTGCACTGTTTTTGGCCTGAGATTTTAATTTCATATACTTTTAATGACTTTTGTTAATTATCAAAACAGTTGCAGATTATTTTTCAGTCAAAAACAGTCAAGTTAACTTGACTTTAATGTGTTTCGGTTTCAGGTTCCAATCTTTAATGTGAAGTTTTGGTACTTTTATATCATTTGATATCACGTCTTTGGACATTTGAACACTTTGAATTTAGATTATTTTAACAAATGAATCCCTTAATATGAAAAAAAAAACATGACCTAATAAATCAATACTGATTGATATTCCTGATAAAAATATTAATAGCTATCGTAATGTACGGAAACACGTTTGAGGAAACTTGCACTGCTCAAGTCTGACAAATAAATTCATTGAGCTCAGTGTTACAATAAGCAAACTTTGATTGATTTATCTGAACCAACATGTCATGAGGACACCTGGTGCAGGTAAATAGGAGCACAGCCCAAAACAAATACAAGTGTACATGACCCAAATTATGAACCATCCTCTTAGGCCGGCCCCTTCTCTGCACAGTGTCCGGGATGTAGCGTGCACTTCAGGATTTAACCGCTGGTATAATTCATTAAAAATGACAGTGTGCATACTCTGTCCTTCCTTTGGGCATTTCTAACAAGAGCACCCAAACTTTTGGATGTACTTCCCCCATTTCCTGTTTGACTGCTGACAAAAAAAGTTGTTGTTGTTTATGTGGATTGTTGCAACCCAAACAGCCACTCTCTCTTGCAATGCACGGGGCGAGCAAGGTTTGCCTCTGCTGAATGAATGCACGGAGAGAAACAAGAAGTACTTGTTGAATACCAGAAATCTCAGTAAGGAAATCAAGACAAGCAGCAGCAGCAGCAGCAGCCTGCTCATGTGTGAGCGAAAGAGGGCAGCTTTGTCTGTAATCACCCCCTGAGCCCGTTCGTGCACTAATAAATGACACTTATCTGTAAATGTGTGTTATTTACCCTTGAAACAGTGAGGTCTGTCATCAGCTGTTCAAAGGCCCGCGTCTCCTCTGCTTGCTTCTGGTTGTGCAGCGCTATCTTCTCGCTGAACTTCCTGGGGTTAGAGCCACCTGTGCCCGGGGAGCCGGACATCGTGCGGGCCGCAGTGTTTTCTAACAAACTTCAGCTACTTTTAGGACAGAGGAGCGGGGAAAGTGGAAGGTGCTGCTGAGAGTTCTTAGTCTTCAAAGTCTCTCAGTGAAGCCATAGCACACGTTACTCGGGTTAGCCGAAGTTAATTCAGAGTCTCCTGGCTGCAGTTTCACAACTGCCGAGCTAGTGGCTAAGCTAATGTTTATAAAAAAAAAAAAAAGTTGTCTTCTTCTGCCTCAGAGAGCGAATTAATTAAAACATTTGCAACTTATCTGCCCCGCAAGTCAACTCTAACAACTCCCCTGAAGACTGGCGTGTGAATTACAAGAAGTTAAAGGTGCAATATGATTTCATTTTGACATATTTAAAAGCGAACCACTTGTTTGAATCCGACGCTAGCATCGCGTTAGCCGTCATTGCTAACTTTGACAGTGGGAGCCGAGTAACAGCTGCGGCTAGCCGCGGTTAGCTAAGCTGCTGTCAGTGCCATCTCTCAACGCACTTTGCCGACTCGCAGACGCCCGACATCGGCCACCATTAAACACACACACGCGTATCCAGAAGCTACCCCCCTCAAAAAAAAAATATATATATAAATATATATTTCGCGCTTGTGTCAAGAGAAAGTTGTTAGCCTCGTTAGCTTTTAATTTAGCAACGTTAGCAGAGCTCGCGCACGGCAGTTGGGCAAAGGTTCGCTCGGTTAAATTTGTGTTTCAACAAGTGTCCGCTGGGTCTTTATCCACACTTCCAACGCCGAAACTCGGCGTTTATGTCGGCCACGAACCGGGGAAAACAAGCGAGCAGAAAAATCCAAAAAATCCTCCAGATGATGCGGGAGAATAATCCACAATTTCAACTCTTTGGGTCGGTTATCGCAGCGCTTCTTCAGCCGAGTCTTGTGTGTTAATCCTCGGACAGGCAGACAAACTCCCGACCCCGACGGCTCCGCTGAAGATAAACAAACACACGGTAGCAACAAACACACAAATACAAAATGTTTCTTCGTCGCTGCTAAAAAAAAATCGTCTTGAGAAATGTTTTCAGTTTATCAGCCGTCCGTCGGTTGGTTGACAGGGCTTGTAACCGCAACTCAGATCCGCTGGCTTGTTATCCTCACACTGCTGCGAGAAAAACATTACCTCGTTAAACACCGCCGGTACCGGCCGCGTCCACACGGCGGCGACAAACTCACCGCATCGCCCGGCCCCTCTCTCTCTCTCTGCGGGGATTACTAATGACTGTTATTATCAATATATTTGGGAAGTTAATACAAGAAAGCCGCACGCAGCAATTAATCATTTCACTACATGGTCTGGGTTCAAATTAGATCCTGGATCCGGGCCCAATGTTTCCTTGCTGTGGAGAGAGTCACAGCGGGTTTACCTCAATGAAAGTAAATAAAAATGATTCATTAGGAGACACTACTGACCTTTATCTTTAATGCAACATCAGATATGCTTCAGCTGAAGTCCAAACATTTATTTCCTGCAGTCTAACTTAATTGTATATAGTTTTAGATGTGTTTACAGCTCTATTTCTTATTTCTAAACACGTCCATCCATCCATCGAACCCTTAACTGAAGTATAAAACTAGCAAACTACTCTCCACTACTCTCCAAAAATATCAAAACTAATAAATTATTTAGCAGTATGCCTCCTGTGAATGTTACATTTTATATTTATATATTTATAAAGCACACTTGATTAGCTGATTGAATTTGATTAGCAACCGCAGGACTTCCTTTCATCCTTATTTATATTTTTCCTGTACTGTTTACCGTCATGCACCAATATACCAGGGCAAAGCTACCTGGCAATGAACCAGATTCTGATTATTCATTTGTAAGCAGTATTTTAATTAGCTGGTCGCTGTTGTTTCTTGTTGTTTTTGTTTAATCTAAAATCATCCATCCATTTTCTGTACGACTACTACACAGCTACTTTAGTTAAATCTATAAGCATGCATCATATTTTAACATTACTCACCTAACCATGTGGTTTGCTTGTAAAATATTCTGTACTTACTGTAGTAGAAGTATAAAGTAGCAATAAAAATATAGAAGTTAAGTACAGGTACCTCCAAAGTACTTGAGCCAATGTACACAAATCTATCAGAGCTATCAAAAGTATTTAGCAGTGTGGCTCCTGTGAATGTATTTCTTTATATCGATATGTACTTCCTTTCATTCTTATTTATATTTTTCCTGTACTGTTCCTCGCCGTGCACAGATATACCAAAGTAAACCAGATTCTGATCATTAAGATTTTAACTAGTTGAATCTAAAACCATCTTCCCATTTCCTGTAGCTGCTTATCCTCATCAGGGTCACGGCGAGGCTGGAGCCTATCCCAGCTGACTATAGTCGCCGGTTTATAACAGGGCACACAGACAAACAGGCACTCACACCTACGGGCAATTTAGAGCCACCAGTTGACCTCTTAAGTGCATGTCTTAGGACTGTGGGAAGAAATACTCAGAAGAAGAAAGTCCCCAGACGAGGTTCAAACCGGGAAACTTCTTGCCGTAAGGCGGCAGTGTTAACCACTGCACCACCGTGCTGTCATGCTGAATCTGAAACCATACATCAGATTTTACAAAGTAATTCTTCTTCACCTACTGTAGTAGAGTGGAAGGATGAAGTAGCATAAAATAGAAGTACCTCCAAAGTACTTGAGTCACTGTACACAGAGTCTCTGTAGAGCTTTATTCTAAAACAGGTAAAATACATTTAATGGACTGTGTAAGAGAAAAATAATGTACAGAGAGCACGGTCCCCTCCATTTCAAATAACAGCGTCAACCTCTGATCATGGAAGCTTTACATGAGACAGAAAATCAACATCTAGTTCAATAAGGTCTGCATGAAATCTCAATTTAAGGCTTCTTCTAACAAGTCGACGTGTGATACAACGAACACTAAAGATTGGATGGTGTAGAGTGACCTCTACTGGAGCCACGAGTCGAGTTACTGTAATACTGCACATCCTCCTCCTTAGGTCTTTGCAAACATCAACTACAGTAAAATGTTGACTGACAACATAAAATATAAATAAAAAGGCCAACTTTGTTGAATTATTTTCAACAAGGCATCATAAAAAAACGTCCAGCTTACACGTCTACATCCCATCCTGTTGTACAGATTAACACGATGTTTGTAATGTGACAATATTCTGTGTTTCACTCAGACGGAGAGATAAACAGCCCATGAGAGATAGAAAGAAATCCAATTTCCAGTAAGTCGGCAGCGAAAGCCAATGAATGAGCACATCTGCACAGCTGTGTGTGTGTGTGTGTGTGTGCCACGTGTCTCCTGCTTATTGAACGTTAAGAGCTGAAAGCAGAAAACACACTGCAGGTCAGTTGAGAGCACCAGGGCTGTAGTCACGGCCAGGACCTGGACTGGATCTGAGCGGTGTGATGTGAATTATGTTGCTCGTGCAGCAAAAACATCAAGTTCTGAGTTGAAAAGCTCAATATGAGCTTTTTTTTTTTTTTTTTTTTTTGCAGTTATAGTCAAATACATCGTCCATGTTGTCTTTGCATAGATGTCAAAATATGTGTGTGGGTTGAGGTGGGTCAAATCCAAAGATTCAGAGGGGAATTGAATCATCTTCAAAAATATGTGCAAAATATTTTGACTGCAGTGTTTTTATGATTAAATATGATGGAGGAGGGTGGAGTGCATCTTGTTTTTTTTCTCCTCTCCCCCCCACAACACTTCTTTCTTTCCAATTCGCCTCATGCAGCAACACAAAAATGGTCGTCAGGAGAGCTGACCGAGTCGCCTCGCGCGCTACAGCCCCGGCTAGAAAGTACGCTAGCGCTTCGGTGTTTTTCGGCGGAAGAGATGTTTATCAGACGTTTTATCAGTCAGGTGAGCAAATAATCTAACAGCTAAGAAAGACACAAAACATGATCTCTTTACATAAAACATACAATTCTTTGTTTTTTTTTTATATAATTAATCAAAAGCCCATGCACAAGATATTCAGAATATTTAAAGCAAACACATACAAATCTTTAAACCTCTGACCTAGCTGCAGATACAGACAACAAAAGACAGACAGGAAGAAAAAAAAAAAGACTCAAGCAAGCTCTCTGTGGTGTGCTGGCTCAAGAAAAGTCGCTCAACGGAGTGTTCCATTAAGAATAAAGCACATACGGTGATCCAGGTAATAAAAAATAATGCACATAAATTTGCATAGGCACGTAAGAGAAGTGCAGTAAGGGAATGTGTAGGAAAGCCAGGATGGTTCAGGTCAGGGCTTTCTGCGACCCTTAAAGTGGGTTTTGTGGTTTAAATCAGTGTCTCTAGCCCTTTTATCCTTTTCTCTTTTTCTATTTCCCATAAAATTTCTTGTTGAGGAGGAAAATGAGCAGGTTGACGTTGATGGTGGCCCTGTCGAAGAGCTTCATCACCGCTACACCTTCATACTGCAGCTGGAGGAGATCCTGAGAAATAAACGAACAGAGAGAGAACGATCAGACTCATCCAGCGTGTTTCTACTTTACTGTGGGGAAAACAAAATATGTGACAGGAATAATACCTGATATTCTAACTGTAATGTCTCCAAGTGCACGCCCATTAACTTTGCCTTCACGTCAAAAACTCCGACAGCCTCTGACGGAGAAATCTCAAAAATAACATTCTTGAACCTGCGAAGAGAGCAGAGTAAAAAGGACGTTCACACAGGCACACAATGACAGATAAAACTCTTGTCTTGCAGATTTTGAAGAGCATCTGCAGTCACGAGGAGAAAACAGACTAAATTTTTTGTTTTAAAGATCGACAAATATTCACATAGAGCGACAAGTCCACACAGGACGGAGTTAGCGGTGGAAGAGACTTAAGTTTGTGTTCCATGGAAACCCAAAAGTCTGTTATGATCTTTTAGACTTTGTTGATTTATTATTTTCAGGGTTTCTTTTATTATTATTATTATTTCCAGCTCTGTTAGTTTAGGCAACACTATTAGTTGCTCAGAGTCAGGAAAAGATCGCTGGGTTAAAATAATAAGTCAATGTTTACTTTTGGTTTCACACAAGACACGAACAAGTCCTGGAAGCAAACTTCTCCCACACGCAGAAGCAACTATGGATGGGACTACAGTTTATTTCAAACCAAGTGTCACTCATTTATGTGACGACACTGTGCATGAGTTGATGCTGATTTGGAAAGTGTTAAATTGAAATGTTTTGCTTTGGTTTACGCTGCACAGCTCAGCGATTTCTTTGATTGTAAGTGAAAAGAAGTCAGCGTAGCATGACAAAACTATGAGGTTTTAAAGCACACAGGGAAATCAGCAGCCTCATCGGCAGCCTTTGAAACATCTCATACAGATCTCATGAGGATTTCTCAAATCTAGAGTTGCCATCTACAGCAGACACGGCCATGAAAGCTCTCTGGCTCTTAAAGTGTCTGAGTTACAGGAAGCAGAACTCACTGGTTGGGCTGCAGATCCTCTATCGCGATCAGCACGCCCTTCTCGTGGAGGCGAGAGGCGGTGTATTTCTGTGAGACCTGTTTACTCTTCTTGGCTTTGTTGTCGCCCGGTTTCTTTGACAACCTGAGAGGAGAGAGAAAGACAACATAATACGACCTCTTAGCGCAAAGTATTCATGGCTCTTCAAGTCTCTCTGTCATACTTCAGCTGCATCGTTCAGTGTTTCATATTCTATAGAAATACAAAAGAGAAAATCCACGTGTAGGAGGAGGAGATTCTTATTCATCTTCTGGCCTGCATCTGGTGTTTATCTCTGCTGTCTGTTCAGTATACATTACCCTGTGAATCTGTTTCATATAATCTGATGACGACTTAATTAAAAGGGAGGCGGACCTCCTCTCTGCTGGTTTGGATCCTGGTCCTTGGTGCCCACAGTACTAACCAGGCAGCAGCTGCGCTTAATAGCATTCTGCACTCCAGGAGTCAAACAGCCCCCGATTAAAGGTCCGAAATCAAAACCAGCAGGAGTCTCATTGTGACCCCACTGCCTCTTACAAGTCACCCAGTTCTGAGTCTTGCACGTGTGACACGTCTGTGAGAAATGTGCTTTAAAGAAGACACGTGATGGGAGTCAGAGTTTAGATATTTCATAATACACTGACTGCAGCCTGCAATGTTTCTCCCTCACACTGGGATGTAAACACTTGTACTGTATGAACACCATGCAGATGGCACGGTGAGGCCTCTGTCTGCAGTCTAATCATGTCCGTATAAAAAACATGAATCCTACATGACTCACCTTTAAGCAGGTGGATGTACATGAATAAATATAAAGATAAAAGTTCACTCAGATTACCGAGCACGTGTCAGAGGTGTTACTTACTTGCCCTTGCTGGCCAGGTTGTCCATGCACGTCTTGATATACTGATTGTAAGAATCGATCTGAACATTGAAGAAAGCGGTCTTTGAATTCAGGGCGGAGTTGGTCTGCTGGAGTCTCACCAGCTCGGCTTTCCGGCGCTGACGATACCGCCTCTGATTTCTGATGTCCTGTAACACACACACGTAAAGACACACCACATTTAAATGAAACACTGAGGCTGAGTTGTTTTAACTGTCCACTAACCAGAGTTAATAATTGGTTTTGTTTTTCTACCTTGGCTATGTCGTTGATGAGGTCCTGGTAGCGGTTCTCGGGGTGAACCTTCCCCAGCTCGGCCAGCCTCTGCAGGTTGCTCTTGATCTTGTCCTTCTTGCCTTGCAGCGTCAGGCTGTCGTCCACCACCGGTTTGACCTGCTTCATCTTCTCTGGAGTCTTGGCGTCTCTGATGGCCCTCCTCTGCATGGCACGCTGGTACTCTGCTTCCTGTCATCCAGGGAAACAGGATACATAATAGTTATTATAGCTCCAGTTACACCACAGTTCCTGTTGTTTCAAATCCAGGTTGATCAATAGTGCATTAAAGTTAGGAAGTGTAGTCTTTGTTTGCATCATTATATTGGCACATATCAGCAATGGTTGTGAAAAAAACTTAGTATAACTTGTAACTTGGGAACAATAAATGTAGTCTGAAAAGAATTAAGGGTGTCCTCTGAGATCGTAAATCATGGCGCCGGAATGGACTAATATGGCAATCAGGAAATCCAAATATGGAAAGTGAAAAGTGCTGACACCATTTGGAGACTGGGTGAGCTGCTCTGGTTTACTTATTGTGAAAGAATATCGCCTAAACTCTGTTTATGCTACGAGGATTTTTGTATGTTGCATGCTGGAAAAGGACGATCTGGTCCAGACACGGACTTCTTATCTCCAACAGAACACACAGGACTACAAATATAAAGTACTTCATACAACCCTACTTCATAATACATTCATCTATAATGATATAATAACTGCTTCTGTTGTTGTTGTTCAAATTACAGATGTTCAGCCCATAAACACACAGTACGTGTGTAGCTGGGTCTGACCTGTTCTGTTCCTGCTGATGAGTCCAGAATCTCAGTCAGAGTCTCTCCAGGCTGGAACCTGATCACATCCACGATGAGCCTCTTGGTGCTGAAAGGACATTTAAATTAAATGATTGGATTTTCTTAAAGAGCCACATTAATCTTTTTAACTCGGCTCGAATTTAGAGAATCGGCTTTACTTGAGCAGGAGAGTCCTGGCGTCCATCTCGGCATTGGCTTCGCCGGGGAGATCAAATTTGTTAGTGAGTGTCAGCGAAACTTCGGTTTTCCCCATCAGCTCTTTGTTGGGGTCATCGGGAGGAAGAGGATTTTCACCTGAACGAGACAGACAGCCAATCAGAAGCTGCGATACTGCGCTCCATGATAGCATGCAGGGTGGTTTCTCTGATTTCATCTGTTATCTTTGCTACCACACCGACAAAGAAAGCTTTCCCCGACTCCCTCCACTCACCGATGAGAGACTCTACGGTGGGGACCTCGCCCAGGTCCTCGAGCAGCTCATGGATGGGGTCATTGTGCTCTGGAGCTATGGCGTCCTGATGATCCAGCAGCAGCTAACAGGACAGAAGCACAGTGTGTTAGTCGTACTGCAGGAGACAAAAAACACGTGAGCCAACGTGGGGTGGCGAAAAAACTCACTGTGTGAGTGTTGATAATCTCTCCAATGGAGATGTAGATGACAGGTTTGGTGACAGTGACCAAGTCAGAGTACTGATCCACGTTGAACTTATCTTCAAGCGAGGGAACGTCACACGCTGCCAGGAAGAATCGCCTGTGATGGAAGACGATAAAGTCAGACGAGCCGAGAAAAAAAGGAGCTTCCGATTTTTATTAAAAAACTAACAGCACACCTGAACTTCTGGTAGGAGGTGCTGAGATATTCGTTGATGGGATTGAGGTGGGCGTTGTCTCCCAGGAACATCTTATTGGAGGCGGCGTGCTGCAGCATCTTGGCGACGGAGCCCAGGTTTCGTCGCTGCTCGGTGGTCAGCTGGCCACCCGCCGACACCTCGATGATGTCAAAGGCGTCGGGCGCCACGATGGCCGGGTTCATGTAGCGGTAATACAAGAGGTTCCCCACAATCTGAAAAAAATAAGTCGGGTCAATTATTATGGCGGCTTCATGACACATAAATTAAACTATATACAAAAGTGCCGTGAGATTCAGCCCTCAACATTAAAACTAGTATTTGCAGAACAAACAGAAGCCGGCATCAACCTGCGATTATTTTCATTTAGCTTAATCTTTGTTGTCACACACACACACACACACACACACACAAAAAGAGAGCTGCAAATTACATCTTTGTTGGCATCTTGAGCTGAGATTTAAAAAATGAAGAAAAGCTGTTGAGCGCGTCGCGACACGCAGCCAGAAGAGTGGCACGGTGGCTCGCCTTAATGTCAGCAGACAGAGAGAGAAGGAGGACAAATGCAAACTCCCCGTGCATCCCGACAGAGAGGCTGCAGCTGGATGGCAAGGTGGAAAAAGGAGGAGCGGGCGGAAAGAGAAAAATAAGAAAAGATGTGTAAGAAACAGGGAAATGAGAGCCAGGCAGAAGACAAAGAAGAGGAGCTGTCTCCCCTGAGTTAAGTTGAAAATGGGAAAGTGTTTTTGTGATTTGGGTGAACTGGCCCTTTAAAGTTTTTGCAGCACAAACATTAAGCATGCAAATTAAAAGATACAAACCTTGAGCAGCTCATCCTCTGTAGCATCCGGGAACTTCTCATGCAGAGTGTCCTTCAGCACTTTGGAGATGAAACGCATCCCGTATCTGACAGACAGCGTAGAGACAGACAGACAGACAGCGTTAGACAGGGACAAAATCATTTCTGGTCTGAGGCAGCTGACTTAATGTCTTAAAATATGTGATCCACGCAGAGAGTGACGCTGTAAGCGAGGAACGTACGGAATTTTATCCACCGAGACGACTATGGCAGACAGGAATTTGTCGGTGATGCCCTTCATGTTCTTGATGGAGGCTTCCAGTCTCGTCCTCACCTCCTCGTGGGACATAGCCTGCTCTGGAGTCACGTCGTATGGCAGCTTACTGTTGAGGACAGAGAAGACAGAGGTGGAGAAAAGGAGGAACCATTAATGTTCCTGACTGAAACACTTTGTTTCTCTGTTTTTACTGATTTTTATCTTTGTTCTCCTCCTAGTTTTCTTTTATCATATTTGGCGATATAAAACAAGTCTGCAGATGTCATATATCATTACAAATGGTGCTTGACAACATTCATAAGAAAACATATGATTTAATCCTCCTACAATAAGTTACATAACTTCCTTGATTAGCTGTTTTTCCTATATTTAGCCTCAGTTCAACTCACGCAGCTGCTCTACCGTCAAGTGGAAGCTTCCAGATGGAGCTGACAGTACTGTCGCCACCTGTACACGACAACCTCATCTCCAGCTCACCTGGCCTCTCCGGTCTGCGTCTCCATCTGGTTGACCCAGCTCTTGTAGATGTCCACCGGGTCGGTCTTGATGTTTAGCGTTTTGTCGTCCATGATCTCCTTGACGACCGGTGCCAGGATCTGCCGCAGGGCGTTCTGTCCCCTCGCGCCTCGGTGGAAACTCACCACCATCTTGATGACCGTGGGGTTTCCCGTGACGATCTCCTTCATCTGGTCCACCTTTGACCTGCAGACAGTTTGTTTAAGGCGACATTTTAATGTGCAGTCATGAACCAGTGGTCATAAATGAATGCTGACTGGGTTTAAGTGTCTCGTTTCTTACTTGATCTCCTCCTGCAGGGCAGTTTTGAAGAGCTTGAGCAGCAGGTACTCCTCTCTCTGGTTGGAGGCGTAGTTGTACAGGGTGAAGATGACAGAGTCCATGAACTTTGTGGATCTATTCTGTGGCATCTGGAAGATGAGCTTGGCGAGATACGTTGGGTTGGTCTAGAAGGAGGCAGAAATCTGGTTAAATGACTTGTACCTCAGAGACAGATCCACGGAGACAAATCTGTATCGTAACGTTACCTGTAACAGGTAAAACAGGTACTGGTAGGCTTCCAGTTTGACCCTCTTCTCCTTGCTCAGGGCCTTCAGGCCTCCCCTCTGCTTGTTCATCATCATCATGTTGGACAGCTGGCCCTTTGTTCTTCTTGGTCAGCTTCTTGCTGTGGGACACCACCTCCTGCAGCGTGATCTTGTTCTTCACCAGCAGGCCGATCTTGATGTCCATCAGGTTCAGGTCGTTCTCCAGCTGCTGGTTGGAGCGGATGTTGGTGACCACCTCCTCGCGGAGCCGCATCAGTTCCAGCTCCTCCTGGAAGTCCTGGTCGCTGTGGTCCAGGAGGTGGACGAACTTCCTGACCACCGCCATGGGAGGATCGTCGGCGCTGACTGTGTGAGGGAGGACAGGTGGAGAGTCAGGCGACCACCAAAACTGGAGAGCAGTTAGTTCATGGCAACAAAACTGTTGGGATCTACTCACTCAGTGTCTTGTAGTCATCTCGGGCCTTGTTGGCTCTGATGAAAGCCTGAATCTTCACCACATCATTGATCTGCAGAATGAAACAGCATGAAAACTAGGCGATGAAGACATCTTGCAACCTGCACACTCAGGACAATCCAAGCTTTTCTCATGTGTTGTTCCTCGTTGGTGAAACGTCCTATCAGTTCCTACCAGATCAGGACCATCCCTCTCTACCTTCCTGAAGACCTCCAGCTCTTCAGAAAAGGACCTCCTCTCCAACATTACCAACAACTGGAGATGCCAAATCTGTCCCCCAATTTAGCCTAATTATTAACTGTAATAGACGATTCGTTCAGGAGTATAACACGAGATTTTAAGTGTTTAAAAAATGTATTATTTTACAAGATTCAACCAAAAATAAATGGCAGTTTAGTCCAAAGACTTTCAGAATTAACACTAAAGCATCAATCACATGGCTGATCAATAGCCTTCATTATAAGCAGTAGCACAGGAATCCAATGTGAGCCGGAGTGGAAATGACTTCACACATGTCACTGTGCTAAATGAGCCATCTGCCTCCCTCAAAGCCCACAGGACACCGAGTAAATGTCAGCGGATGTGTCAGGGGAAATTTATGCGCAGTGATTTAAAGCTCCTTATTAGATAACGGCGCCATTCGTTTACGCTAAAGCCGAGTTTTTTTTTGGGTGACGGAAGCGCCTCGTCTCAAGCGCTTTGGCCAAAAACTCACATGATCTTGGAAGTACTTTAGGCGATCCTTGTACTTCTTACGAGCCTGGTGCATCCGAACCATGGACTGGATCTGAGAAAGGCAAACAGTCTCAGCTGTATTTACACTACTCATTCAATATTTTTTAATATATATAGACATTGCATGATAATATTACCTTGACAGCCTCGTCAGTGTGATCTTTCAGATACTGTTTACGCTCCTTAAACTTCTTCCTCTGTTTGTGGCCTTTCCAGTGCGCCTGAGGAAAAAAGATTGAGAGTCAGTAAAGCAGCTGTCAGAACTTTCATGTACAAACTCAGTGTGAGGGTTGTACGTGTGCCTGTCTCACCTGTATGCATGTGACAGCTGGGTCTTGGGATTTCAGGAAGTTCATCCGCTCCTTCAGGCCTTTTCTCACCAGGTAGCCACGGCAACGAGCTTGCAGCTTAGCAATAAGAGTCTCATTGGCCAGCCACAGCTGCTCTCGATTGTAGGCCGTCGTCACCCCGGAAACCACAGACTGACGGGGAGGGGAATAAAAAGCAGTTTAACGCGGTGTTAAAAAGCTACAGCCGTGCAGCGCTGCACCACGGGGACATTTCAGTAACCGACCTGGATCTCCTCCTTGTTGAGCTGGGTGCTGTTTGGTTGGAAGTTCTCTGGCTCCACCCAGGTGCCCTCCTTGGTATTCAGGTTATAGAAGTAGTTGTGTCCTCCCTTTACCCAGTGTTTCACCCAGTCACTGCCACTGTCACCTGCACAGACAGCATTGAACAAGATGGAGGCATTTCAGGGATAAACAAAAACAGATCACTGAGGCTTGCAAGCACAAAATGTGGATATTAAATTAAAATCTTATCAGATTAAATAGTTTGACCTTAAAAAGATGCATCATTCCTATGATTCCTATGACACATCCCAAAGTTTGTCCTCACCTTCTGTCTTTTTCTCGCCTTTAATCTTGGCCAGGTCGTCCTGGTAGGTCTGCGCACACTCGGAAGTGACGCCGTACAGTCCCGCCCCGGAGTTACGCAGAGCAGCCAAAGTCTGAGCTGACTCGCCGCTGTCCACGCCTCGTTGATGGCCTGGATGGCCTGCGAGACTGCGGACACGTGCAAACATCAACCTTTTGCACCGGCAGAGCTTCAACATTCTGCTGTCTCATAAATGCCGTGCAGTAACTGGAAATGAGGGTGTGCTCTTACACTGCAAGGCCTCCTGTGTGTCCTGGTTGGCCTTCAGAATGGCATCCTGGATCTCGTCCAACCACAGCACAGCAGACGGGTCTTGGGTCTCCTGGAAGGACACGGGAAAATATGTTCAGAAACTAACACACACACGTACACACCATCTGTCCTCTAAGTGATCAGGGACTCCAGTCTATGAACGCTAGAGCTTTGCACCGAGGTTGCACTCTTTAAAATGCAAAAAGACAAAATATAGCTAAGTATATAAAACTATCAAGTAGACTTTGTCAGAAACGGAACAATTAGTGATTAACGAGGCATCGCTAACATATTTTAATCAGCTGAGTGCTTGTGTAGTTGCAGGAAAAACACAGACAGGCTGCCACACCGACCACATTTGACCTATTATCCACAGGAACAGAAGAAGAATGCAAGAACCGTCACCAACAGACGTCTTTATTTAACCGTGTGAGTGTGGCTTTTTTATATTGAGCTGTAGTTACGCCTAACTCCGTCCAGATGGCGCTCTCTGTCCCTGTACAAAGTTTGTTGCAGCTGGTTGCTACTCACTGTTGCTTTCTAGAGCCCGGCAACACAGGCAGCTCATTGGGTTTCAATGCCTTCCCCCCTTCAAGCGTCCCGCCCCTTCATGTAGTGCTTCAGGGTAGATGAGAGGAGGTGTGTGTGTGTGTGTGTGTGTGTGTGTGTGTGTGTGTGTGAGAAAGAAGTGGGCGGGTAACACTGATACCTGATCTTGAAAGATTTCTTATGCAATAGGAGGAGGGGAGGCGAGGCAGCTAACATCTGCAGCAGCATGCATGCACGCAGGAGTCGGGCGAGCTCGAGTCTTTATAGTAAACAAAGCCGTGGCTAGATTAGTGTTTGTGTGTTTGCACTTGGCGCTCTAAATTGGTGTTTGCAGGTGATGAGTCACCGCAGCTGGCAGGAGGCGCTAGACAGGGTGTGGTACCCCGAGTGGAGGAGGAGGTGGAGGACTTGGGCGTAGTTTGGTGTAATTCATCGAACGTTAGAAACACACCATGGAAATAGAGGAACTTTCTAAGCTCTTCTTCTGCATCTTATTTTTTCAAACTTCCTCAGAAACTATGAGCTCATTCGCATGTCGCTGCGCGAAGCTCGGGGTGCATGACTCGACTGAAACTCACTCCACCTCGGTTGTGATTGTTGCAGCTACAAAGTGAAGAGATAACCGTCTGAAGAGGCATGCCGTAGTGAGCTATATTCAGCTTGTTAGTCAGTAGAGTCCGGGCGGGACTTCCTGCTGTTTATCTAGGCACAGCCTACAGTCAAAGCCAACTTCTGCCTCGCTGTCTTGCTGACTAACTGCCCTAATTCTGCGGAGTTAATGAGGCGACGCCAAGAAGCCGAGCACAAATTGAACCGTGGGCTGACAAAACAAGCGCCTTCTCCGCAAACTGACCTCGGATCACCTGGAAGCACCTTTCGTACGGCATGACTACGTCATGTGGCTCTAAGCTGTGCTGGTGGCCTCCTGATCCTCTCCCCTCTCAGGAGGGGGAATATCTCCTCTGCAGTGACCCCTTAAAAACAGGAAGCTCCAACAACTTGAAGGTCTTTAGCTCATCAGCTCCACCAGGCACACTCGTAATCAACAAGAGGACGGTGTGTGTGTGTGTGTGTGTGTGTGCCCATGGGTCTGGCCCATTTAATAAAGTGGTCAGCTTTGTGCCCTTTTATGGAAGTAAATGACTGTGGCCCGGCTTGTTATTTCCTACGCCTGTGAAATCGGCAGGAAAATAGTTTTACTTTTTTTTTTTTTTTGGCTTCTGATTTTTTTTCTGGGTCGTGTTGTGCAAGTGTGACGAGTTCCCACATGATATATTCAAGAGTTTAAAATGTAACTCATGAATGTTGACATTTGAAACACTGTTGGCAGCGGCCAAGTATTGTCCAACCTCGATAAGAGACTTCCTTTATCTGTATTTACACAGAATAAAAACAGACTGTGTACTAAAATGGATACACTGAGAACTGTTCTATTTACAGACCTTGTTCTGGAGGAATCGGGGCTTTTTTAAATGCCTGTTAGGGGTTTTCATCTCCTCTTCACCTTTGTGCACTCTGCTGAAATCATACTCCGCTCCTGCACTCTCACCTCACATGCTACCGTGTCAATCTTTGCTTCCCCTGCGACATGGAAACAACCCCAAACATGGCTGTCTTCCTGTAACATCATATGAAAATGTGCGGCACGGGCGCGCACACACACGCACACAGGAGCCACATTCATCGCGCTCGCCTCACTCAAACAATGATAACACAGGCAAATGAGTCAGAGAGAGCAGAGAGCGACGACAGACCGAGAAGAGAGAGAATCAGGACAGGATTCAGTAAACTGAGAGACAGACGGTTCAGATACAGACATACACGACAGGAAGTGAGTGAGTGGTTGGGGGGGAAAAGATGATCGCGCGATGACATCAGCAGTCTGGTGCTGTCATGCGGTGCTCAGAGGCCTGAGTCACATGCTGACATCTGCAACCACAATTTGGATCTGGGATCCCATTGAGCTACAGTACGACCACACATCACAATAATCTATTCAGCATTTGGATATCACAGTGACTTGGACACTTTAATTTGGATTATATATCAAAATATAGCAAATTCCTGCAGCCTGCACAGAATGAACATGTAAAACTATTTATGTGAGGGTAGTAATTAGTAATATTCATAGCAAAAAAAAACAATAATTGTACTTGAGTTGCATGAACTCTGAAGAATACCTCGCTAGAAATCTGAGACGAAGCACTGAACCTCCAGCAGCTGCACATTTTTGGACCTCGCAGCTCGTTTCAGCTGGAAACTGGCCTCTTACAATAACTACAGCTTGGATAACTGTTTGTGTCGCACGTACAGTCCTACTATATATAAACTGCACGCAGGTAACTGTTACCAGTCGCTGTTTGCATGAAATCTTTGCATAATGTTCCTCTGAGTCGTCGATACACACGAAAAAAGCAAATTACAAAGAGAGAGAGGAGACCAGGACACAGTGGGCCGATTTTTAAATCCACCTACAGCAGGTGTAGCATGTTGTGTGTGCGTCTTACGTGAGCCTTCTCCCTGCGGGCCTCCAGCAGTTTATCATGGTAGTGCTGAGCCACAGACGGGTCCACGTCCGTGAGCTTGGCCGAGGGGTTCTGCAGCATGGCGAGGGTCTTCATGGGATCGCCTTCGTCCAGGGCCTCGTTGATCAGGCCGATGGCGGCAATACCTGCAAATACACGAGCAGAACGTACAGATCAATCCAAAGTGTGTTGGTATGTTGTTACATTTCTGAACCAGAGGCTGCCTAAATAAATAAATTTGTGGTATCGAGTCAGTCTCTCACGTTCGTGCTCCTCCTGCACCGTCAGGTTAACTTGGTCGATACAGGCTTGAATGTCGTTCCAGGTCAGATACTCGCATCCGTCCTCTCTGGCTGCTGCCTTCAGACGCATCAGTTCGTCCATGTACCTGAGGAACACACAGGTTAAGAAACCTCAGACTGTCACTCAGCTCACTCCTGGTGTGTGTGTGCCTCTGTGTGTGTGTGTGGTGTGTGTGCACGCTCACCTCTGTGCATATTCGTCCTCCACATTGCTGAGTCCAGTGACCGTGCTGGACAGCTGCTTCCAGAGGGCGGCTCGGTCTCCGACGTCCATCGCCTGGTTCATCAGCACCACCGAGGACAGCATCTCCACGGCAACAAGCAGCTCGGGGTGGGACAGCGAGCCCTGCAGGACACGGGACACAAAATTTACCTCGTGTGTCAAACTGTCAGACTTCCGGGGAAAACAATACGTTTACGGTCAAATCATTGGCCAACTCATGTGTAAGCGATGAAGGTCAAACATTACTTCACCCTTCTGGTAAGATGCTAATCTGCATTTTTTTGTTTATGCGATGACAATAAATCTGATCTAATGACCACACGGTTTGTTTCCCTGATCCTGAGGCACTTCATCAACACGAGGCGGCACTAATGCTGGCAGTTTGATTTAATGTCAAAGGTTTCGACTTAAATCTTAAATCTGTCAAGTTTAATGTGACGTGCGTACTCTTTATTCTCAACATTTTGACTTTATTCTCAAAATATGAAACAGAAAAATGTTCCTCCGCGATCTTACGTCCATACTAGACGGCTGATTCATGACCAGAACTGTGCAGGATTCATTTGTGTTGATCGTTTCAGCATTGTGAAGAGAGAAACAACAAATTTGGTGCCTTGAAGAAGGAAGTTATCGTGTGGAAACTGTTTTTATTTCACTGCTTATCAGTTTAACATAAAATCAACTCTGCTATCAACTGAGAGTCAGACTGTAACACCACACCTGCAGTAATGTAAACTGTGTGATCGTCAGTGTGACGTCGAGGTGAGTGGTTTTCACTTTCAGGTCTAGTTCTTTAATTTAGCCTCGAGATCAGGTTTTTTTTGTGTGTGTGTGTACTTTGTGTGGTTAACTTTCTGAGTGTGTGTTCTTGGCGGGTACCTCCGGGCTCTGCTGCTGCAGGCTGACCAGCTCTCTCTGGTAGAGGTCTGCAGGCGCTGGGGTAAACCTCAGGCAGCTGGGCGTCAGGATTCATCAGCTCCTCCACCGTTTTCTCAGGCACGCCCGCTCTGATGGCGGCGTTGATGCGCTCCACCGCCTTCAACACTACAAACAGACACGGCGAATTAACGATCATGCGTGAATTAGAAGGAACTGTAGCACAACTTCTGCTGAAGTGTGTCGTGCGTACTCTTTAGGTAGCCTTCTGCAATATCATTGGCCACGTCCACGCCGCTCTGCAACTCATCCTTCGTCAGTGCTTCTCCAGGAGACCCCTGATGATGAAGAACCCGAGTTGAGATTATAATGAGGAGACGAGAAGGAGGCGCTTCGCTTCGTTTGCACGCTGTTCCCTACCTGCTCTTTATTCTCTCGCTCGGCCTGCAGCTGTTTGAGGTACCAGCCTTTGTTCTGAGCCTGCAGGTTCTGCAGGCCCATGGCCTTCAGGGCCTCGTACAACTTATTCTCATCGCCGCTCAGTATCGCCTGTTCAGCCGCGCTCAAGGCGTTGCTCACTGCGGGAGAGAAATGGTTGACATTTCACTGCTGCACCGTGGAAACCGAGACGAATCCGTAAACATGTGCTTTGGCGTGACTTACCGTTGACCTTGTTGACGTTGCCCTGGATTTCAGCCTGGGTGAGGAGCTCGTCGTAGATGTCTCTCTCTGCGTCGGCATTCTCCATTTGCTGTTGGAGCGGAGCAGCGAAAAAAATGTGGCCAGGAGCAACATCATTACACTTCAGCACTGCTTATCATCAAAGTAAAACATGCGCTGTCCAAAGGGGACTTCTGTGCCCGTGTTCTGATATTTGGAGGTAATTTTGGTCATTTATTACAAAACTTTTCTCTGACTGACAGAAAAATGCTGATTAACATGTCAAAATAAATGATTTTATTTTCCTTCTCCCCGGACAGTATGAACTGCCCAAAAAACAAATTAATGACTCAATAAATTAATTAATTAATATGGCATAAAATGCACCAAACTAAATGTAGCTGTTAAATGATGTATTATGTAAATTATGTAATTACATACATTGATATTCATGTTTTAATTTGCTTCTTTATTTATTTATCTCCCTTTATTTTTTTTATTTATTCATTTAATAATTTATTTGTGTATTATTATAAAAACAGAAATATCAATTTATGTCACATTTTCTAAATTAATTAATGTCTACATTTATTTTTATTATCATTTTGAATGTATTTAATTGCATATTGATTGATTGATTAATTAATTAATTGAGAGCCTGCATTAAATGCACCAAAAATAATGCAGCCATTAATTAATGTATAAAAACAAAAACATAAATTGATGTTTCTGTTTTAATTTGCTTCTGTGTTTATTTTTAATTCATTAATTATATATTTTATACAGAAATATACATTTATGTCACATTTTTTAAATTAATTAATGCCTATTCGTGTTCATTATCATTTTTTGGTGCATTTAATGGCCTATAGATTTATTTATTCTTTGATTTTTGTGCTCCACAGTGTCAGTCCGTCTCCCATTCTTTACTGGAGTCATTTCTGTTGCTCCACTGGTTGAAACTGTTCTCCAGCTTCAGGCTCGATGTTCAATTACTTTCTAATCAGAAAGTGGACAATTCTTAATTATATAGTTCTTTTATGGTTTCTCGAGGACACTGTGCCCCGGGCCACCAATATTTTCTGGACATGTGGCCATCTGAACCCTGTCACAGCCTTCACTCACACACATACTCACACACACGCTCATCAGTGAAGTTTAAAACCTCGTACCCGTTTGCGTGAGTTGGCCACCTTCTCTCCTTTGGCCTGGTACAGTGTGTCGTGGTACTGACGAGCCGAGCTGGGATCCAGGTTGACCAGCATGGCGTTGGGGTTCTGCATGGCTGCCACCGTCCCCTCTGGTACGCCGTGGTCGATGGCCTCGTTGATGGCGATCACAGCAGCGTGTACTGAGGATGGAGGAGGAGACGGTGAGGAGCTGCTCTTCATCTTAAAGGAATAGTTCGACATTTTGATATACGTTTATTTGACGCTCTCACGCCTGTCTGTTAAATATGAAGCCTCAACCATTAGCTTAGCATAAGGACTACAAATAAGTTTAATAATGACAATTTGTATTTCTTGGCCTGGTTTCACATGGATTAAACTTTAAACTTGTGACAAGAAATTAGATGTTTTCACAGCAAATTCAGCATCAAAATATGATAATTTGAACGCTGTCTATCCTTAAAATTAGTAACTGTGAGTGATTGTGATACATAAAGCAACTTTTAACCTGTGGAGAAGAAAATTCTGATCCCTAAGTCGACTTTAAAGTGTACAGATGGAGTAGAAGTGAAGCAATTATGTTGGGAATTTGGGGCAAATCAGGGTTTTTGGGTGTCGCACAATTGACAGATTGTGTCTCATATTTGAATAAAGCGGTCCTCATTGAAGACTTTCAGTTCATTCAGAGAGAAAAACTACTTGTAGAGGAACTTGTGCTCCAAAGAACGAAAGCGGTTTCCCAGGTAGGCGACCAAATAACGGCTGAATTGACCTCCAGTGGCTTGAGGACATTTGTATCGGTTTCACCGTGAAAGCACGAGTCAACTAAACCAGATAATCTGCAGCTACCAGCTCCCTCCGCCCTCTGTCCTCCCCGTGTCATCTGAGCCCCCTCTCACATGCAGCTTCGTCCACGGACAGCTCATTGGCCAGGATCCCTCCGATCTTGCTGAAGGCGGGCATCTGGATGCCATACTTTTCCAGCTCACTCTTCATGTTGTTGATCTCCTCCTCTGAGAGAGAGGAGAGAAGACAGAGCAGAAGAAACAGATCAATGGAGCGGAGGTGAAAAAAGGAAAAAGGAAAGGGAAGGGGAGCAGGCTGGGTTAGGAAAGTGAGAGAGTGTGGAGACGCTCTGTTCCTGGCTCGTGTGATAATCAGATTTCTGACTCTGGCTCTGGGACAGCGAGCCAAGCGGGAACTCAACTGACAGGAAAAAAGCTCTCACAATTACTAATGACTTTCACATTTCCAGCAGCTCCTCCACACCGCGGGCTCCTGAAAAAGAAGGCCTCCTCGTCCTCCTTCTCAGCGCCGCTTTTATTCAGGGTGCAGACAAATTGCAACACATTTCAAAACTTGATGTTAACTCTGGCGAAATGGTGACATCTGGATTTAAGATGACATAATTAGGTTAACAGTGGAGGGGAGGGATGTGAAAAACAGACGCACACACACACACTCTTACCAGTGAAAGTCCACTTTTCCGTACAGATCCTGGATCTGCGGGGCCAGGCCGAGCTTGAACAGGTACAGGCTGGAAAATGGGACAGAGACACGATGAATAAAGACACTTGTGCTGTGTGTTCGCACACTGAATCATGCTGCAGAATATCGAGAGGCAGATGGAGGGATTAATCAAATATGCAGGGGGAATTATTTGTGTGCTCACCTGCCGACACAGAGTGAGGTGACACAATGAATCTGTGCTGCTTTTCAGGGAGTCTCAGGTGCAAAGCTAATAAACTCAAACACTGCATCATGTTTTGACCTGAATCATATAAATTATGCTTTGTTTAAATCATCCGTGCTGCTGCACAGTTATCCAAAAATTGGAGATACGGCACCACGACAGCAAATTCTGTTGTTTGTTTCCTGTGGTTTTAAAAAGGGAAGCAGCTAATGAGCACACTGCTGTGGCATCTGGGTGTTTCTGGTTTGCACGGCCTGGAACGCGGGCACACACACACACACACAGCACACACGACAAGCGTACAAACACAAACAAACTGTGTGCCTCCGCTCTGCAGCTCGGCCCCTGCGTCCATTTTACCTGAGGTGGAATGCTCTTTTAAAAACAAGCGGCTCCGTGCCTCGCACCGCCGAATGCCTCTCTGGTGAAAAACTGCACTGTTCACCTCATAAAAATGTCACAGACTTGAAACACGGTCAGACCACAGACGTGTACAGACCACAGGGAATACACACACACACACACACACACACACACACACGGCCTGTCAAGTGAGTTGTTTCCGCACCGCTCACACAGTGAATGAGGAATTCGTGTGATTGCTACGACACACAAGTTCTCAGTTTATTGAGCGAAACAGCACAATTAACGAGCCGCACGGCCCGATTGTACGATCAGACGCAGGACGGAGGAAGGGGACAGAAAAAACAGTGAGTACCTGAGTGCGTGTATACAGTAGATGCAGCGTGGCATGTTCTTTCTGTCGTATATGTCTGTGGTTTCAGGGTAGAAGATCTGAAACACAGACAGAGACACTGAGTCAATCAGAGAAGCACTTTCAGCAGCTCCACCATAGCATGCCAGCGTGTCGCAGCATGCATTCAAGAACGATCCAAGCTATTAACGCAGATGAACGGGGGGGTTACACAATGTAAATGTTCATTCACACGCCTTGGCATTGTCTCTGTGGCGTGGCTAAAATAAAACACTCGAAGGCGGGTACTTGTATTTTCTGTCACAGCTGCCCACTGATGATATTTTTGGGCTGATACTGAGTTTCCCCTGAGCTGACATGGTGGAAAGTTCTCAGAAAAGCACCATAACAAGCCACTGTTTACTTAAAAAAGAAGCATTTCAACGTAAAAATACAAAAACATGCACAGTTCTCCTCTGCAGAGAGCTTCAGGTCATTTAGGAAACGTGCACTGACTGGAAACTTTGTTTGAGGTAGGTGAACAATGTTTGTGACCATTCATTGTTTTGAAAATATAATAAAGTGACATGGGAAGCAACTAAAAGCTCCAACATTTAAGATTTTCATCCAGCGTTCTCCTAAATATGACTAGAGCTTTTAAAATCAGCCTGCTTACACCTCAAATACTGAAGTTTGAAGTTGAAGTCTTTAAAGCGTTCCTTAAGAGCAACTACATTACCGTGTGACACAGATTTACTGTATCTTGAGAGAAATTAAAGTCAGTGCAAGTTTATTTTCATACTGTGCTCAAATTATCCGGCACCAACCGATGCCTTAAAGGTAGGAAATCAACCTAAAACCAGTTTAATTCAATAATATTCAGAGTTAACGTTACATAAACGCAGCTAAATCATGCAAAAGTGACGCGGTTCTTCAAGGCAAAGAGACTTGTACCACATAGATTAAGGAGCTAAAATTCATTTACAAAAGCTCTGGTAACAAATGAATAAATACAGAAACCTCACGTGGTCTGAGGGAGCAGCTGGCTACTAAAATACTTGTTAAAGGTGCACAGCTCAATGCTTTTGTTTGTGACACAAACCTTTGGCAGTCCCTTCTCTGACATGGCGTTGAGCCACTGGATGACGTTGTCTGTGTGTCTGAAATGAAGACCCGTCGCCTGTAAGAGAGAGAAACCAAAAGTCAGAACACAACAAGTCACTCAAAACCTCATTCACCCCGACAACAGGAGCTACAAACTGAGGCCCACGTTCAGACCACGACGATCTCATGCTGGCTTTTTGTGGACAAATGCAAAAAGGCTGCGGTTTGACGCGTGAACTCTTTAGAGAATTTGATTGACACTTACAAAGTTGTAAAGTTGTTGATCGGGGTGGAGAAGATGGTGGAAATAGTGGAAAAGAGGCAACAGCAGCAGAGTTATTTCAAAGCACATCACACACTCAAATGCTTGCTTTCACCTTGTAACGCGTCTGCTCGCGGTCGTAGATCTTCTTGAGGGAGACGGTGCGCGGGGCGAAGAAGTTCCCCAACTTGGCCAGGTAGACGCCGTTCCTGAGCCCCTCCTCGAGCTCCGTGGTGGGAGGCAGCTCCTCGTCCAGACAGGCCTCCATCCATCTGAAGGGAAACATACGTTCAGATTTAAACACACAGCTTAAGTTCTTCCTACAGGGAGAATTACTGTCGGCAAAACTTCTACAGTACAAATCGAGACAGGGATTTTATTTCACGAATATTTTTAAGATAAGATTCCACATAAGGTGTAGTGTGTAGTCAAATAAGATCTAGAGCAGAGCGGCTGCATGAAACTGAAACTGAAAATGCTGCTTTGATCGTGTCAACGTTTCCGTTTGAGAGTAAAGATGTACGCAGGTTAAATAATTCTATCAAATTTCAACACTTTCAAGGAAGGCTGAGAGACAACACCTTTGATTCAAGCACTGCAGGTCAGACTGATAAGAGAGTTAATCAGGTCAACGTCTGAGACGCCCATTCTTCGGAAAAACGTTATTGATTTACAAGTTGAGATAACGGCAACGTTATTTTGGTTAACGCAGAGAGAACTGAAGCCAACACACGCCAACGGCCACTCGAAAGGCCGGATAGCTTACGATTTGCATATGACTCACATTTAAACTCAAAGCTATGTATGCTTAAGGACGAGGACATCTGAGTGACAGGTGGGTGTTGTCACGGGTGGCTTGTTTAAACAACCAGCCCGCCTCAGCTCCACCCACGCTCCATGTCTTTACCCATCTTTAGGCTGGAAGCCGGCAGGCTGCCATGCTCTGAGCTTCATAACGGACTTATGGAAACGACGTCACGGAGACTATGTATTTATACTTAAAGATGATGTCTTAAACCGTGGCAGTCAAACTGATCTTCACTTTTATGAACCAGCAGAGTTTTTAATATCAAACCTGCTCAACTTCCCGTTAATAAGGAGCCCTAAGGGAAGATCATGTTATTGAGTTTAACCCTTCAATGCTGTCCTGCACCACCGGTGAGATCCATCTGTCCCTGCAGGATGACAAACACCTAACGTGGACTGTGGTAACCTCCTCAGCATTCCTCATGTGTGACGATTCATTTCTTTTAAGGTCATATTGTGCAGTCACATTCCTGCAAGGTGCCCGTCTCGGCTCTGAGCCACAAAAAAAGAAGACACGCTGCGCTCTCTCGCACCGAGACCGGCCTGGTGGACTGGATTCCACCACCTCATGCCATCACCGTCCAGTAACTATGGACAAAAGCCAGTCCATTTAACTTAATTCTCAACAGGAGACAAATCATGCTGGTGTCTCTTGTAGCTTTCCTGTTCAGTGAACTCACTTTAATTCAATCTGCTTATGTAACTAAGATTTTAAACAAGAAGAGGGCATGAACTCGTGTCACTGTTGGATTTTAAAAGGGTTGACACAAAACCTGGCGTTTATTGTAGAGGTATCTAACTCCACTGTAGCCAGAATTATAAGGTGGATTTAATACTAATGACTCAATTATATCCAATTACATTCACTTCACTTACATTCACACAGCAACACATCTGGACAACTGGGTCAGAGGTGAGTTTTCCTCTGCAGGCAACTGTGCAGAAAATCTACTTTGACTTTATTTCTTCTTTATTCCACATGATCACTTTCTTATTTGAGTTTATTCCTGAAGAAAGTCTCTTAGCATGTCTGGCTGCGCTGTACCGCAAAGTAATAAAGATTAATAGCTACATATCATAAAACAAACATTGTTACCTCCCCTGTGAGGCAGTAGGTGTCTGCCCCGCTTTATTAAGGCCTCTAAATATCAGCTCTGATTATGAAGAAACCTTGAGTTTATCGTCGGCTGTGAGGAATTTCACAGTGTGAGGGCAGACGGAGTGAGGTCAAACATGGCCTTTTGAAAAAGGCAAACAGTCTCTCTCTTTTCATCTGCTAAGAAAACACTCCCACTCTTCTGTAACTGAGGTCTTTGTCGAGCAACAACAAGGTTAACTATATCCTGAGTGAGATTATAAGATTGCTTTCCTCCTACAGACAGACCTTCATCAAATCCACGCTGAGCTTAAAACTAAACCCGAGTCCTCTCCCTGGAAAAAACAGCTTCATTTTCAGGGATTTCCTAACTTTTTTCGATTCTTGTTGAGACACTTGGTCCTCATACAAAATACACCCACACTTTGCAGCGCACAGCGCCAGCTAACCACCAGCTGAAACAACTTCCCTCCCAGGAAGTCGTGACATGGGGTCTCCAGACAGGCCTGCTATTGAGGCCGAGGTGACCGACCCTGTGGAGCAGGGCCTGGGCCTGCCAGCCAGGAACAACCCCCTCCTTTCACTCCACACTGGAGCAGTGAAAGGCTCCATAAAGACTGCAAACTAATGGCTCTTTTATCAGGGCTACACACCCTTTTCCAGGCTAGCACAAACACGGACACACCCTCCACTTAACCAGTGAGGACATTAGCTATGAATGAGATTTTAATGTCAAGAGCAGAAAGCAGTCAAAAGAAATGTCAGGCTGTGATTATGACATAAACAGACATGTCATCCAAAAATATGAAAGCATTGTCCGGAATCTCTGGAATTACTCCATCAGATGAGAGATATGAAGGTGTAAAATCATCCTCTGAGACAAACACAACATTCATGTCATGCCACGCAGAGCAAAATAAATATCAGCGACACTGAACACATATTCACATCTCCTTGTTGTAACTACAAAACTTGGCAAAGCAAATACAGGTGACCCAGCACCAAACTACAAATATTTATAGGTTACTCTTACAGCATGTTTGCACTTAGCCACAAAAACAAGAAGTTTTCTTTACTACTTTATATATATTATCTTATATTAGTCAGCTAACCAGCAAATACAACACATTTTACAAAGGATATTAACTTAAAAGTAAGTTTTTATTTACAAATTCTGGTTTCAAAAAAAGTTCAGCACAACTGTAACCAGGCTAAGAATTAGGCTAACTAGCCGAAAGCTAACTAGCTAGGCTAAGAACTAGCCTCACTAGCCAAAAGCTAACTAGCCTAACTGGCTAAAAGCTAACTAGCTCGGCTAAGAACTAGCCTAACTGACTAATAGCTAACTAGCTCAGCTAAGAACTAGCCTAACTGACAAATAGCTAACTAGCTCAGCTAAGAACTAGCCTAACTGACTAATAGCTAACTCGCTAGGCTAAGAACTAGCCTAACTGACTAATAGCTAACTCGCTAGGCTAAGAACTAGCCTAACTGACTATAAGCTAACTAGCTAAGAATTAGCCTGACTAGCTAGAAGCCAGCTGAGTACAGATATTTACTGTTTACATCCTCAAACACTCATTAATACAGAACTTTCCTTAGTTTGAACTACAGTCTACAGTGTAACCATGGCACACTACAATACACTGCAGTAGAGTCATGGTGGTTAACTAGCAGCCACTGTAGTTAGCATAGCTATGGTGTAACCAAACACTTCACAGTGCAACCACTTTTATTTTCATATCATTGCGGATAAGACTGGATTAAAGACTGTAATACAGTTCGGGTGCATTCACGTCATATCATGCAGACCATAAATATGCACAGACACATGGGAGAAAATGTTTACCACAGCCTCCTTATTATAATTATCATGAAATGTCTGTGGTGAAATTACACATAATAAAAAAATAAGACGACCCCCAGACTGCAAAACCAATATCACTGATGATAAACATCATTAATAAACAGAAACCGTATATCACACAGTCTGCTTTAACTCGTCAGTGCGAGTGCAAAATATGCAAAACAAAAAAAAGCTAATCGGATTCGACTGCAGCGCTAATCTGGTCAGAAATCAATAAACAGCTTGACTAACGTCAGATGTCAACACATTACAGACAAATGTGTCTATGATTATAATCAGATATATATCCTGTGTTAATAACCCTGCAGACTAAACTAATGTGCACAGGCTAGATTTCTGATATCTCCCGTCTCTGCATCAATAATGCATCTCATAAAAAGGTCAAGTGATTGTTTTAATAACATAAATCAAAGAGTGCTACAGCACAGGAAAACATGGAAGCACAGATAATCATGATCTCCTCTCTCTGGAGATCCTGTGTGCCGGCAGGAAGCTGAAGTCAGTGTCGAGGTTCAGAGGTCAGTCTCATAGGAAGAGCTCCGCTACTGACCGCTGTCTCTCCAGGAAGACGCAGACACCTCACCGTCTCCGGAGGGACATCCTCTGTTCTCCTGCACAGTTTACACATATACAGTACAGGGTTTTTGTCTGTAGGGGGTCTGTTAATAAAGTTTACCGATGGAGATGAATAAAACTTTGGTTGCATACTTCCCCTTTCCCGGGTTTCACTCATTGAGCCACAGGCACAATTCCTCTGCTGCAGTTAATGTTTAATAAAAGCAAAGACAATATCAGGCTTGAACTAACAGACCACAAGCCTTGTTATTGTAATGCTAAGCGGCATTGTTCTGTTGTCCCTCTCTGGGAGCGGCCCTAATAGGTTTCATTGCTTCATTGTGTGGAGAAGCTGGGTCAGGGCTGTAAAGAAACAATGACAATCTGTGTCAAGTGCGCCACTATAACGGATGTGTCTTATATTATACGATCCATCATATTCAAGTGATTAAAGGTCAGTTTAATGTAATCAGACCGAGTTGGAGTTCAATTTAATTCAATCAGATAGTCGGTGGAAAGAATGTTGGAACCTAACGGGAGTGTCCAAACAAATTAAGCCAGATTTTTAGCCTCAACATCATTTGTCCTGCAAACGACCAAAACAATCCTCAAGTGGGAAGAAATTCTCTCTAAATACGGAAGCCAGCATCAGTCGGAGGATCTTAACCACGGTGAGTGCATAATTGGCCGTGGCCTAACTGGATTTACACACCCAGATGTCTGCTCAGTCGTGCAATTTATTCAGGCATTCACACACAGTTTGTTTTAGGAGTTTACCTGCAGATGCGTCACCGAAATCAGCTGGAAGACGACATTAAAAACTAAATGCTGCACCCAAACAAAGTCCCGTAAGCTTTCACACAGACAAAACATGTAAAAGGTTTAATTAACATTAATGAATTATTAGCAGCGTGAGCAGAGCCGATAAACTCGCTTCCTGTCGCTGTTTCACAATAAAACGCTTCCAGCAAAAAGAGCCAATTATGTCATTTACTGTGACAGAGCTGCAGGAAAGGTCGGGGGATGTAGATAAGCACCGGCTGTTTATAGTTCTGGAAAATCAGTTGATTAATTGATTTGTTGATAGAAAAGGATTTGGTGCTGTTCTTCAGAGCACGGTGAAGTTATGATGACACTACAAATCAACATAATAATTGATAACGCCAGTTTCAGCTGCTGTTAGGCTTCGACCGAGGCGAACCGTACGAGCCTGTATCATCCACATTTGGATAGATTTCACCGTATTATTGTCAGAGATGCTCTAACACTGGTGAACTGTCAGGTTACAGCCTCAAACCAAGACGTTAAGCAGCCAATGAACCCCACCCTCAAGTTAAGTCAAGGAAACTGTGCATGGAAAACTGAAGCAGAAAACTGTCTTTACAGGGCCAAATATTACACTATTCTTAGACAACAGAGGGACTGCAGTGTGACGTAAAGCAGGAAAAGGTTGAGGGACGGTTCAATATGAGGAATTAACCGGTACTTTTCAACAATGTCCCGTTGTGTATTATAAATACATCTGGGTCCAAAAATGAAAGACAAGGAAGCGCGGTGTGTTTATAGAATCACTGGAAAGGCAAAGCATGTGTGGGAAGCCTTATCTGGCATCAGCACAATGTCAAGGTACAGATACTATTATCACAAACACACACACACACACACACACACACACACACACACACACACACACACACACACACACACACACACACACACACACACACACACACACACACACACACACACACACACACACACACACACACACACACACACGTCCCTGTCCCCGGCCCTGTTTGCAACCACCCACCTCCTCCATTGTGATGATCAACTGGAGTCTAATTAAAGACCGAATGTTAGGCGTTGACCGCGAAGACGAGCTCTGAAATTAAAGCCAGCGTTTCATGAATGTGCTGCTGTTTGACGTCCAAGTGCAAAGGAAAGGAAAAAAGGATGGAAGGAAACATGGAGGGAAGTGACAAGAGGGAACACACACACCCACACTCAAAAAAAAAAAAGATGTGTGAGAGCCAAGTTGTCCATTACATGCTTTGCTGCAACACTGGAATCTGTGCACCAACTGACCTCGTCCTCTCAGCGCTCTCTGATAGCAGCTGGGCTGAAACTGTACTCACTGTGCGGCCGCGTGAAATCAAAGCTCAGTGCGTTAAAAGTGAGAGGAAACAAACAACCGTGTTTCCTTTTTCGGTCAGGCATGAGATGCATACTGCAGCAACACTCACAGCTACTAACACTGACCTCTTTGTGTGCGTTTGGCAACGAGAGCCACAGAGAGAAACGGTAATATTAACTCACATATGGGCCTTTTTAACAGTGAACCTGCATCATGAAGTCTTTGCAAATCAAAAAATCTCGAAGAATTAATGTAAGTTAGAGCTGAAATAAGCAGTACAAGCAGCAGAAAGTCTAAGTCTGACTCCGAGGTTGCAAGACCGGTTTGAAAAAAAACATACTCACTTAACTTTACTGCAGACTTTTGTGTTTTTCTAATGAATTACTCAATACGGCTTGTAAAATAATCCACAAATAATCGATGTAGACGTTTTATGGGTTCGCAAATAAATAAAAAAGCCATCAACATTCACAGTCCACCTTCCTAAATCTGAAGTTTCGCTGATTTCGAGCTTTATGTGGCCGGAACTGAATATTTTGCTGGAAATCTGACTGACTGACTTTTGGTCAGATTTTAAAACAGAACAACAACCGCCAAAAAAAGAAACACGAGGATGTGAAAAAGGACTCTTGAGAAATGACTTCACGTTTTGATCCAGGAAATCTGATGCAGAAATCAGCATATAAAATGTCAACGCTGACAAGAAAGCTGAATTATTCAGAATCAGATTTTTAGCATTCGATGCATCATGTTTTCATCTTTTAGCGCTTTCTGTTCGATTTAGTTTGAGACTCTTTTCGTGTAATAAAAACAGGACTGATAACGACTGCAACCTTTGACCCATGTGTTGCTGTGAGGACACTTATCCATCACATCTGACCTGCGGACTTCGAGCCATTACTGTCCCCAGCTACGCTCACCTGAGTGCAAATACCAGCCGAGGGGCTGACGTAGAAATCTGCAGGCCTGAGGTGAAGGGGGTGAGGTGGGGGTGGTAATCAGTCAGATTAAACTGCAGCGTCAGCTCAGCTCTCCACAGCTGACAGGTTTCATCACCAACGTGGATTCAGAGACAGTTCCCGGGCTGTGACGAATATCCAAACCTGAAGAGTAACTTGTAATCTCAGATTTCACAGACCGCCAGGTGAGAGGAGAGGCGGTGGAGGTGGAGGAGGGGTGGAGAGCGTGACGGATCCCTCTCTCTCTTTTCAATCCCTATTCATTCCCGCGCTCTCGACTGTTGAGGTTGCATGACTCAGGCCTGTTTACTGGGAGCCTCAGCAGGTAACATTTACACAACGTTCAGCAGTGTGTAGAAGACGTGGACCTCAAAGGCAGATTCAAAAGCAGAGTTATGTTGATTTAAACAGGCGGTTCACAAGATTACAGTTTTTCTGTGAGTGTTTATGCCTCTGAGAATCAGAGCTTTATTCCACTTTACATCCACGCTGACGCCGTGGAAGTGAGGACGGCTACGTCTGCATGCTGGCCCAGAAAAACGCCAACACTTCAATTCATGACACTTACTGTTGACTTGTTGTGTTTAAACTCTTTTTTTGTGAAGTCATGGTCATTACTGTCTCTTCTTACTTCCCATTTTTCTTCTTCTCGCTTAAAAAGTAAACAACAAATAACAAAAGTCTCATATTTTCACTATTTTCTGAGTCAGTCGGTCTATAAAATGTCAGAAAATAGCAGAAAACATCCACCGCAGTTTCCTGAGGCTGAAAGTGACGTCTTCAAATGTCTTGTTTTGTTCAAACCAACAGTCTAAAAACCAAAAATATTCAGTTTGTTATTCTAAAAAGAAAACTAGCACATATTCCCATCTGGAGCCAGAGAGGAAGCTGAGTTTCAGAAAACAGAAAGAAAATGTTGTTTCCAGGGGAGCCAGCCATCGTCAGGATCAGTCACCAGAGGACAGATCGTATCACCATGAAAAGGTTTGACCACGTCACCTCTTGGGCCCATTGTTCTCCTTGGAGCAGCACAATGTCGGGATCTGACATTACATAACAGCCATTGCAGCAGCAGCTACACACAGGAGTGTTTGGAAACTGTTTGAAAACAGGAAATTACAGGCGAATGGCCAAAGCTTCAGGAGGAACTGGGCTGGTGAGAAAGATGGAGCTTCTGTAAAGCTTTAAAATGATGTTGCAAGGCGGCTCACCTGTAACTTCACTTTAAAATGAGAATTCAGAGATAAATGGAGCCTTTTGCTAAAGTTTGTGTCACGTCTCCTCCCACATGTCATTTTGCAATACACAAAGTGAGTAACGTCCTTTCACAAAATCCATATTTCGCAAGATTTTTTTGCACAAACTTGTCCAAACTGTGACGCACAAAGCAGCGACACGGCTGCAACGGCGGGATCTGTAAAGTGGCGTGGAGGGATGGAGGAGCGTAGTAGTCGAACGCAGCGATGGTATGAAAACGTTCGACGCTGCATGATGGATTAAAGATAAAACAGATTATCAGATTATCTGTTTACTGTGACGGATTATCTCACTGTCTTCTTGTCTTCTTTACACAGACAGCCTTTCTTGAGAAGAAGATACAAACACAGAGGCGCTGCACAATCATGTAAGCTCCCACACTCTGAGAAGAGAGTGGCTTGGTGTGTTGAAACTTTGGTTATCGTGTCACAACTTGATGGTGTCTGCACTCTGACTCTGACAACATAAACTACAGCGTTTAGCAGCGAGAGCAGCGTCGTAGACGTCTTAAAATCCTGCGTTCATGCAGGTGTTTTCCCCAGGAGAGGCAGAAGTTTGCAGAGAATTCAACTTTGTTTCTTCATAATGTTGTGGAAGATGCAAAATGTGTGTTTGTACTCCAAAAACTCCAAAAGATTTCCACCCTGAGGCATGTTACCTCACTGTGATGTAATCCAATAAAAATACCACTGTGATATTTGTGGCTGTTCTTCTCAGGGTAAACGCCGATCATTCTTCAGTGTCAGTTTCTTTTAACACGAAGGGTTAAAACCTTTTTTTGTGGATTTTTCTTTCGTAATTTTGTCATCCATCACTCAAAGCTCACATCTCTGCTGTCACGCAAACAAAAGCCGCACACACGCCGTTGATAATGACCTAACCGGGATGGATTCCGTGTTCGACCGCAGCGAAGCAACTTTGCATCACAACATCACAGAGTCAATAAAAAACGCCAACGTGTTGGGCTGTCGAGTCGGTGACAGCGAGGAGGAGGAAAAAAACCTGCCAACAGGGTAAACTCTGCTGTCACCACGCAACGCTAACTACACTGAACACACACACACCCGCGGGCCTGCCGGATTCTGATGAAAACCCTCAAACGTTCGTGTAAACAGCACCCAATCCCAAGAAAGGTCATAGTCAGTCAGCAAAATCTAATTATGATGAGGCGTGTTTTAGTCACATACACAGTTTAACCTCTAAAGAAGACTCTCTATGACAATATGATCACAGTACCGAACATACAGAGGCTAAAATGTATTTTTACTGTGATATTTTGGATGCTTTTGGAAGTTTTACAGAGATGGAATGGTGAATCGTGAATTTACAACCTTGCGATAGTCTTCAGACGCCTCCAGGAACCCCCAAAAGTTCAAGTCATGTCAAAGCAGAGCATCTCAACTCATGACAAACTGGCACACGGTTACCCACAAGGCTACCACAGTCGCAACACGACAGACTGATCAGGTTTGAGGTTGAATGCTGGAGGGAAACCCGACGGTGCAAGAAAAGAAGAAGTCTTTCCAGTTATTTCTCAGCCGCTCGGTAACATGCAAAAGAAGAATTTGAATGATAGCGTTACGTAAAAGCTAAAAGGCAAACACCACGATCCTGACTGCAGTTTTATCTAGAACAAAAAGGCACCAAGGGCAAAACTAAAATGACTCTTTTGTGGGAGGTTAAGCTTAAAAATTCATCTGTAGAGATCAAAGCTGAAAACCAAGAAAGAAAACACAACTTCTGCTGTTTGTGCGGATTCATTAAAAAAGGATATAACCTGATAAGTGAGCTTTACAGGTTGCCTCCCATTTCAAGTCTTTATGCTAAGCTAAGCTAACTGGTTGGCTCCCTGCTTCATATTTAAATTAGATTTTCCTTTTAACAGAAGAGAAAAGAGAACCAAGACTTTCTGTCATCTTGGCCGGAACTAAGAACTAGTGTGGTCAGTGAAAAACAAACTGATCTGGCAACCAATGAGGTTAGAGGATATATAGACAGACAGACGGTGATGCTACATTTTGCAGTTTAAACGTGGCCTCTGTGTGACGTTAATTTACTTCTGCTGGACAAAGAAAACGTTGTGTCGAAACACAATGACTCAAACGTTTCCTGCATTTCAATGAGACCTGATCTCGTCTTAATCTGGTTGAAATAATTCATTTTGAAAACAGGAATTTGATGCCTTAGTTAAAGTTTTAAAGAGATTTGCGCTGTATTTTCGGGATTCTGCTCATTTTCAGGGCTGCATGGAACCCTGTCATTTCAAAAAATTTACACAAAACACTAATTAGACACCAATCTGACTCCGGAGCATCTGTGCGTGCTGTAAATAGAGCTGAATGTGAACCAGCCCGCTCTGTATTTCTCCTCACCGCACTGACAGGAGGGCGGCCGAGCAGCACAGACAGGGACGAGCGGTGATGTGGTGAATGAACGAAGAGTGTTTGCGGGTAGTTAAGGTAGCAGCGACGAGGCCGGAGGAGGGAGGGAGTGTTCTGCATCACGTCAGGCAGGCCGGCACTTGTGGTGGAGTAAAATCCCCCTGGTTCAACTTTCAGCTGCGACTCTAAAGCCGTCATTACTGTAACTCACACTGTTTAGAGACGTCTAAACAAGGACTCACACAAACACAAGATCCAGCGTTAGGTGATGATGATGCAGGTTTCTGCTGATATCTGGAGGACTGCTCATCCTTTTTTCAGATGTTTCAAGTGACAAATAAGTTCTTTATTTGTATTTTTGGGGTACAGTACTGTAGCATACATCATATTTCTTAATAAACAGTGGCATGCCCGAGGTAAAGTCTTGCTGCCACTCCGACCTGACTCCAAATAAGCAGGAGAGAAGGACGGACTGTTACATCGTCCAATATTCGGATCCATCAAACGTGGTAATCAAACACTGACAAAGATGAAGTAGAGGAGGGAGGATATTTAAATGACATCATATTTAGAAATAACTGCACACGAAAAACTACAAATATGAAATAACTAGTAGATCTAAATTATATATCAGCTCATATCAGACTCGACGGATCTCGTGATAGGCCAACACCAGCCGATGAAATCAGCCTACTAATAAATGGGTCAGGGTTAGATCTCTATTTGTTTTGCATGTTAAATATTTTCCACTCAGGTGGACAATAAAGTGACCGGGCCGATCTAACTGATTAGATCTTCAGAGATTGAAATCTTTTAAATGTAAATGAACGTAAACAAAGTGGACGTCATGCATGCATTCGGGCGTTTTTGAAACAATCTTGTCACTTGGGTCTAATTATCGTTCCAATTTGTTTCATTTGCATTTAAATTCATGCAGATCTGGTTAATTACCAAGCTAATTGCAGAGATGCTTCAAACTGGAACCAGCGCGTCCAGTAAGGCGGCAACACGAGACCAAACACGGGCCGTAAACAAACGCTTCATCAGCACTTGAAACTGAAAGGGAACACACCCGAATGATCTGTTAGCAGACGTCTATCATTTGTTTTGTGTGTGTGTGTGTGTGTGTGTGTGTGTGTGTGTGTGTGTGTGTGTGTGTGTGTGTGTGTGTGTGTGTGTGTGTGTGATAGAAGTCTGATGAAACTGGCCGTTTGTTTGCAACCTGACTGATCAAACTATAAAATTACAAAAAACCACCAAGAAGCAGAGAGAAGAAAAGTCACTGAAGGTTTTCTGTTTCTGTAACGGTTCGATATCACCACACACACGCTGTCGTCTCCTCCCCAAAGACAAATCAAACGCTCCCCTTCCACTTTCACAGCTGTCACTGCGCTGTCACATTCATGCGGAAACCGGTTCACCTGTGGAGTCAAACCCCTCGACGCCCGAACATCTGCTGAGTGAGCGTTCAGTAACCTTCCTGACAGGAAGAGGAGATGAGCGTGGACGGCATCCTGACTTCAAACTGTGTCATTCATCGTCACCGAAACTACCTGTAAAGGTTTGCGGCGTGCTGGTGCGACGGGGAGGGAATGTGCAGTCAGCAGCGAGCACGGATCAATAAACACAAGTAACCGTGCTGAAAACACGTCCAACGGCATTCCCAGAGAGTCTGAAGCGAAAGAGTGAAAGAGTGAAAGGAGGAGAGAATGAGCAAGAATGTGGCTAGTTAAAGGAGCTGGTTGACAATTTCTGATAATTGATTGAGTAACTGAGTCAGTTATCGAGAAACGACGAGCTCCTCGGTGTGAGAAGTTGACAAAACCATCAAAGCGGAGGAAACAAATGATGCAGCGATCGATGGAGAAAGTAGTAACAGTTGTAGCCAAGCAACATATGGAGCACATCTACTGTTTGACAAGAGATGAGCAGGCCACCGAGCATTCAAATATGGAGTGATAACACGCACAGCAGGTCACTTTGACG
Source organism: Nibea albiflora (assembly GCA_014281875.1). Classification (NCBI taxonomy): domain Eukaryota; kingdom Metazoa; phylum Chordata; class Actinopteri; family Sciaenidae; genus Nibea; species Nibea albiflora. Next base: position 3,782,266 of record CM024795.1, on the reverse strand, counting down.
GGAACATGAAAATAAGAGTGATAACACATAGTTTGCATCTCTCCAGCGAGCCCATAAAGATGGACTCAAACACACAGCTGACTGTCGCAGTGACAGCACCACAATGCATTCCTGCAGCCGTCCCCACAGGTGAGCCCTCACGCCCTGCAGTGCACCTGTCGGAGGCATTCCCATCATACTGCGCAGCGACGGAACGCTCTCCCAGCATTCCTGCTCACAGCGGTTTTTTTCCCTGAAGGCTCAGGTGTTCTTCGCATCCACCTGAAACAACAGTAACAACACGTCCCGCAGCTCACAGCGTCGGGAAGAACGTGTGCGGCAAGTTCAGGTCTTAATGCTGAATATTTCTGGTCGGGAGGCGACACCTTTGGTGACTAATCGAGTGTTTTCATAACAGATCCTGGAGCTCCCTTGGAAACAAATCCTGGATCAATTAGAGCGGGGTTAGCACAAGAGGAAACAGACAAACTGAACATTTAGCTGCTACCGTATTTTCCCTTTCCTGCTAAGAAGGAGAGGGCGAGGAGAAGAGCCCTGCTAGGTGCCGCTAAAGCCTACATACTAGTCCTTTAAAGAAGACGCAGTAGCTCACTTCTAATTAGCCAAAAGGTGTTGAGTCATTAGCCCTTGGCCTGTCAATATAATTACACATTAACTTTCATTCAGCAGAGCATCGTGCCAGACAGAGGTGAAACTGTTCCAACGTGCCCCGTCGCACTGCGTTGAGACAAAGACCATGTTTGGTCATCGAGGACGTAGGAAAGTGAGCAAAGCACGCAAGCACCCCGACCGATATGCAAATCTGTGAGGGAAACCCTGTCACGACACCGAGCGCCGGGTCTTTCACACGAAGGAGGCAGGAGGGGGACGGTGTGATTTACACCGCTGTTCAAAGTTAAAAGAAAATCCAGTTTGTTGCTCTTATTTGACTCCTGATTTATACACACAGCAAGAACAAAAAGTTCTGGGACACGAGTTTGTGAGGCACAAGTGTCAGGTGGAAGAAAAAAATACATATTCAGTCAGAACATAAGTCATTCCAGGAACTTCCTGAAGAGCACGGCTGGACGATAATAACAGAGCAGGTGAGAGATGTGGGACAGCGAACGCCACGCCTCACACGTACAACCGCTCGGCTCTTCTTCTTCTTCTTTTTTTCTTTTAATCAGGCCGCACAAACCTCGCAGCACAGCGCGGACTCACACCGGAAAACATGTTGCTATGACGACTGCGGGTTTCTGTGGCAACAGTAGGAGATACTAAAATCAACAGGGACTGAGTCACTTCCTGTCTCGCACGAGGCTTCCTCTTTTGAACGCGCGAGCGCCGCGCCACACAGCGCATCAGGGTCGAGTCAGAAAACAGCTCTCTGGCTGCCCGGGCAGCTCCACTCATGGAGCGGCCTTGCTCATTTAACATCATTTAACATTTGAGGTGTTTCTACCACAACAACAACGGCTGAGTTTCAGATCTCACAAGAGCAGACAAAGTCCTCAAAAGCGAGCAACTATCACAGGACACGGAAACAAGATAAAGTCTGACCAGACGTTTAGATTTTCATTCTGTGTCACAGCCGGTGCAGAGAGAGCAAGAACGAAAGTTTGACAGCCCGGGCCGAAGAAATATGTCAAAGAATTTTATCAGAGAGGAGCATAAATAATCCTACAGCTGTGAAAGGTGAGCTGTGAATAAATAACTGCACCACTGGAGCATGAAAGGAAGTCTGAATGGACTCAAATCGACAGATTTCAATGAGTGAAACTGCAACGGCAGCTGGTTGAAGCGATAGGCCGATTAACCAGTTAAATGAGCGACAGAAAATGAACTGATTTCGAGAATATGACACTTTTTTTCATAGTTGCAGCTTCTAAGTTTGTGAGGATTTTTCATTTCTGATCATCTTTGGAGTTTTGGACTGTTGGTCAGACAAAATAAGCTACGTGAAGAACTTTCTCTGGCTTCTAGGAGGCCGTTTTCACCATTTCTATTAGTTTGCTGACCAAACAGTTAACGGAGAAAATGATCTGTGTGTGAATATTGCTTTCAACACTCCTGAATTCTTTAGAAAGACGACATCCAGTGAATAAATACTGGAGTTTCCAGTGTGCTTGTGCAAGAATCTGTGAATCAGAGCCAGAATCATCACAGGTTCTTCCCCCTCTTTCTTTCTTTCTTTCTCTGAGACGTTCAGCCAGCTTGCAGGTGAGCGTTCATCCAGCTCTTACCTTTTGGCTTCCTCCAGGTGACACAGGTACTCGTAGGCCATGTTCTGCTGCCGCCGTTCATCCATCTCCTCCGCTGTAAGACGCTCCACGCCATCCAGGACAGCTGGAGCCCAAAACAAACAGAAAAATGAGACTTTCAAGCAGCAGCAGAAGAAAGAGGAATGCATGTAATGATTTAAAGCAGTATCACCAGAAAGGTCCGGATCGAAAGAATAATTCACGCATGTTGTGTTATTCTTTAGATTTTGGCCAATTTCTTAACAAATAGCTGTTTGTCTTGGTTGCATAAGCAGGGAAAAGTTTCCATCCAGCTTCCTGGCCTCTCCAGAATGCCATACACTGAGGTGTTTTACAAAGGAAACAGCCCCGTTTATTAGTCATCTGTGCAGCCAGTTAACACATGAGCTCAATCTGGCTCAGGGCTGTCGGACTGTAAGATGTGGGCATGCCTTTGTCTGTGAATTGCATGCTTATTCATACAGCGAAAACAAAACACAATGCAGGGGAGTTTATGGGGGCGACTCCCATGAGATTTCACTGGAGTGGAGCCGTGATTCCGCCTGCAGAGAAATAGTTCCCCAAAGAGGTTTTTTCCCCTAAATTATGAAGAGAGGGGGGATGGGGGACAGGAAGGGCGCGCAATACAAAGAGGCCCCATTTTAGCCTCCTCCTGTCACATCTGAGGAGAGGAGAGCTGATCCTGGGTGAGAGCTCAGGCAGGTAAATCCTGATTTCAACAAAAACTCAGACAACAACCATTAAAAGTTTACAAATGCACCATTTTCTGTGTTTGTGTGTTTAAAACGTGTCAGCTGAGCAAACTACTTCTTATTTCCCACATTTTAAGTTTTCTTGTGCACTCCAGATGAAAGTTGGAGGATTAAATCAGACATTCATGCCTGTGAAGTCAAACACAGAGTAAACGTCCATCAGCGCGTCCTGCTTTTTGTAATGTGTCATAACTAACATGTATGTGGCAGCTTGGACTGTATAAACTAACATGTACGCAGTGTGGAAAAAGTGAAGTCTGAAAGCAGGCCTCCCTCCCTGCCTCTCCACTCTGCGATGCATTATTATAAAAACGCGGAAGTCATAATTAGTAACCATGCTGTCAGAAATAAAACCTCCGCTGTGGCTGTGTGCGCTTTCTACGAAATAAATGGGACTTTTTTCTCAACTTTGGCGCCGTTTGCATGCGTAAAAATGCAGTTTGGAGCTGCGATCCGGAGCTGCTTCTCCGCTCTGAGGAGAAAAAAACAGCCCGCCTGGCATCTCAAAGGTGAGCAGAGAAATGAGAGAGTCTGAAACTTACAGCCATATCTCGGCCTGAGCCCGTCTGTCTCGTCTGAAGTTGACATCCTCCTCCTGTGTTGAGAAACGCGACTCTCCGCGCTCCACGGCTCGCGTACAGTGTTTAAAAAAAAAAAGTTTACGCGCAGTCTGGACGGGTTGGTTCCAGAACTTTTCACAGCTGGAAAAAAAAAGACTCAGAAACGAGAGAAAACCGTGGAAGGACCTTCCGGCCCTCTTGTTCCTCTTCTGCACAGTCTGACTTTCAGACTTTTCTCTTCTTCTTCTTCTTCAGACCTCACTGATGTCACTGGGTGTGTTCTTCCTAATCCTGAAGTATGCGTTTCAGGAAACAGAGCTCGGTTTTTGCCTCCGGGCGGCCCAAACTGTAAGCGCAGCGACCCCTGCTGTCCCCTGCGCGCAGGTTTCCAAACTGAGGGTCCGGGGACCGTCCGGGGGCCGACATGTGAGAGAAAGCACCAACTCTGCATGTGCAGGCTTAATAGATGGAACTATTGTTGAGTTTTTCACCAGTTTAGTTTAATGTACCGCACTCGCCCATTGCCTGCTGGGATTGGCTCCTCCTGCAACCCAGATAAAGATAATCGATTATGGAAAATGGATGTATGGTTGGACAATATGCAAACTTTAATAAAACAATAATAATATTTTAATCATGTTTTTCTTGCATAACAACTAACGTTTTTGGAAGAAATACATTAGTAACATTTAGCTTGGTGTCCTTGTACAACGTTAAACGTGTTGCTATGATGAAGATTAGAGCTGCAGTGTTCAAGATTTATAAATAAAGTGAATGAAAAATATTCTGCTCGCTCATTTCAAGACATTTGTGCACACCGATGAAGAAAACGTCCAAACCAGCATAACAAAACAGTTGATATCTGTTTACTGGAGCACGCCTTGAATAAATCAGTGTTTGTCAGACAATGCTGCAAACCACACGGTCGGTTTTTCATGCTGGATCAGTGCACGGTGTTCACTGTGTTTAATTAACAGTATGAACAAATACTACACTATGTTTCATAGGTCCAGGGAAGAGACAATACTTTATGTTGCTTCTTTTCTTCCTCGTTTACCTTTAACCCTTTCTTTTGTAGTTAAAGCACAGGTTTAACTAACAACATTAAAGGAAGAATATCTAACATATTTACTGTGTTATATCTTAAAATGGTCATGCCGTGTCATCATCATCATCTTGGCCTTTGGGTCCGGGTCTGGTTGTGTTTTGTCCTGTGTGATTCTGCACACTGCGTCGTTATTTTCAGCGAGTTTCCACCTGGAAATCAAAAAATATCTCCACTGTGATCGTCTCTGTTTTTATAATCTTCTGGATGCTGTAAGAATTTGTCGTGACACAGATCCTGACCCATGGTTGATGGTTCAGAGATCCCTCCCTCACACACACACACACACACACACACACACACACACACACACACACACACACACACACACACACACACACACACACTTGAGCTGTAATGTAAATCGGCGAGCAGTCCTGTGGGACAGACAGCCTCATCAGCAGCTTTATTAACAGCATTAATAGTTAAGAAGTCTGAAAACCAGCAGCTTTCATCTGCTCTTCTGCTGTTTTATTATAATAATATTATCATTATTATTATAATGATTCTATGATGTGCCAGTAATACTCCTGAAAGCGCTATGATGTGTTTAAAATGAATTTATGTCGACTTAAATGAAGTTTTCTACATTCAGGAACAAAGGTCGTGCCTTGAACTCATCGCATGTCTGCACCTGAAGTACTTTTCCGTCTACTTCCTTTTTATTTCTCTCTGTTCCCCTTTCTTTCTTCTTTTTTTTAAACCTCTGTTTGTCTAATCCTGTCCATCAGTTTCAGTCACCATCTCTGACCTCCTCCATCCATCTACAACCCTGATTTTTCCTCTCATCTGTTACCAACTTCATCCTTCATCCATAGTATGCAATAAACCTGTCCAAATCTACAGCCACATCGGCATTAGTTGGGGAATTAAGTCTTAGTTACTGACTCAGACTCTTCAGAGTTGCAGAGGGACACCGGCTGAACGCAGCAGAAAGTCGTGAAGCGTTTACTGTGGAACAACAAACCGTGTGTGAGATTTAATGTGTGAGTAACTGCTGCATCTGTGTAATAAAACTGTACTTCATAAAGACAGACTCGTGATGAAGTGACATTGCCCTGGACTTCGCTTCATCATGTTTCATCTGCCATCTTCTGCTCAGCGTCTGAGCGCCGCTTCCCGTCTGTTCGGATGATGTTTTGTCACAGTCACACTGCAGTGAGTGAGTTTTACTTTGGGCTACATTTATTGCAAAGACTGATGTTTGTAATTATCACCGAGCCTCTGAGGACTGAAGCCTGACTGCACCCAAAGGCAACAACACAATCCAACTAAAAATCAATTTCACTTCCAGAGATTCGTTTATTAGTTTCCTCACTCTCGCACGGCCAAGTCACCTCTGAGAGCTTTACTACGCCCACCAGAGAGACCTGGATCTATTTTGTTTGCCTACCGGTGGTTCATCTGTACTTTCAATGATCTGAAGAAAATCCACAGTGAGTGTGTGTGTTTGCATGTTTTACACTGTAAAAAAAACAACAACTTGTTTTTACGGTTTAAAAAAGGGCAGCTAACATTTTCTAATATGACAGTAAAAAATATTGTTAATTTAATAATTGTTGGTGTTTTATTCCATATATAAAATATATCATTATAAGCTGAAGAACTGCCAAACTATGACAGTAAAAGGCCGTAAAATATGGCATCAAACATTACAGTGTCTCTAATATAGAATACTCCTTTATTATGAACAACTCCCCTTAAAATTCAGAGTAAATAAAGCTTTTGAAATAAGACTGTGTTTTATTAAACACAGTCACACTTCATGGCTTATTTTACGGTAATTTACCGTGATGGTTTGGCAGTTTTTCTTTTTACAGTGTACAGAACATGAAACTTTAATTTATTGTTAGATGACAGTGGATTATTATTAAATTAGCATTAAACTCACCCTTAATTTACCTGGCAGAGCATCACGTGAGCAGGAAGCTCCCGTGTTTGACTTTTTGTCAGTTCCTGTTGGATTTAGGCTGATATGTGACTACAAACACACTTTCTGAAAGTGTGAGTGTGTGTGTGTGTCAGTGGATTTATCCTCCAACCATCCACCCGTGACATCCCTGCCCACAAAGCCAACACTCCCCTGCGTGTTGATCCTGCGGTGGCCTCTCGGGCGGGGCTTTATGAGTCAGTATAAGACAAGAGAAGGTCCAGTGGGTGGAGGGAGAATCTCTTGTGGACCTGCTGCGACCCTCTCTGCTCCTCCAGTCACTGATCCGCTGCCTCCTCCCGTCGGGACCTCCACCCTCCTCCACCCAGCACCATGGATAGCTCCGGGATGCTCCGCGGTCTGCTGTTCGTCGGCCTGCTGTCCGTCATGTGTCACGGCCAGGCGTCCCAGGAAGTCTCCGCAGAGGACTTGGGAGTGGATAAACCCGAACCAGCCGCAGACAGAGACCTGGTCAGTATCTGAAGAGCTCCATGCATGTGCGTTTATGGACGAATGCCACGATGCTCCAGGTTAATGTTGGGGAACACCTAAAACTGTGTGTGTGTGTGTGTGTGTGTGTGTGTGTGTGTGTGTGTGTGTGTGTGTGTGTACAGGCCTACTGCATCTGCTCTTTTCTTATGTTTATATTTTCTACAATAAAAATAAGAACCACAAAGAACTCGAAGAAGAACATCTGGAAACCAAAAGTCTTCATTGGTTTAAGTGTCTTATGATTGCTAAACTCTGCAGAACATTATTTTGAACTTTCAGTGGAGAAGTTTCCAAATTTATCAGGCTGGATTTGAGGGGAAATGTGCTATGAAATTATGCACACAATGCTCATCAGGACATCTAGAATATTTTCCTCAGTGGTGCAGCTCTAAACAGCACGGCATCCTGGGCTTGAAGGTGTCAGGACACACATCTTTACAAAAACAGCTCACAGATAAATAGTTTCATGTTTTACAAAGGTCTGTTTTAATATTTAAGAGTTCCAGAGTTTAACGTGCACGTGGAGTTCTCCTCAGGTCAAACGTTTCTTGTCTTTGTGATCCATCTTTGCTGAGCAGATCGAAGCGCTGGAGGCTCTGCTGGGCAGGATGCACAGCCGGATTTCTTCCCCTGAGAAAAGAGGAAGCATCCCGCTGGTAACGTGACTCTGTTTGTGTTTGTGCAGCATTATGTAGCAGATAAATACTCAAGAAAAGATTATTTACTTAAATACAAGTACAACAGCGTACAAGTAAAAGTCCTGCATTCATCATCGCTAAGAAAAAGTACAAATATCATCATTAAAATATATTTAAAGAATCATATCTATTATTGAATCCAATCATTGACAGATTAATGTACATGTCAGCTGGTAGAGACAGACTTATTGTAACTACTTTATATCCTGCAGCGCAGCGACTCTTTAATAATAAATCATCATTTATTAGCTGGTAATATATTAGATATATATAATTTCAAGCTAAAGTAAAGTAACTAAACTGATCAGATACATGTAGTATGCTCATAATGCAGTAATATTTCTCCCTGAGATGCAGGGGGAAGAATAAAGCAACATGAAACTGTATAAATGAATTAAAAAGTAACTAAATGTACTTAGTTACCCTGCAGCGCTGCCCTGTGCTGGAAAGCAGAGTGTAATTTAGTGATTATTTAACGACCCTCGGCCATGTGGATTCTGTTACAGCTGTTTAATTAAAGCAGTTGGCAAAAGAAAGCTGCCAGTAATTAAAAGATAACAAGAAAATGCCAGCAACTGTCTTTTACTCTGTGCAATTACAGACTAATCAAGATGGCTGCTCGACTCCAATTAGCTGAAAGGCTACAAAAACCTTTGAGTCGTCCCGTGCTCCTCGGTGGAAATGAATGGCCGAGAAATGAGACAGAATCAGCTAATGAAGGGGATTTAATTATTCCAGTCTTGTGCCAATTACATCAGAAGAATTAACAGAAGATTAAAAACAATTAAAGTAACTAATGGAACATGTGTGAGTGACCTCTCCATCTCCCTCCCTCCTGTCAGTGCGGGATGGGCGACCGGTGTGCCATGAAGTTCGGCCCTCGCATCGGGAAGCTCTGCGACTGCGGCAGAGGAGCCAACTGCAACTCCTACCTGCTCAAGTGCATCTGAAGCTCTTTTTCACACACACGGCATCATCGGACGACCTCTGCAGCCTCCACACGCCCTCTCCAACCCCGAGTCTGCGTCTCTAATGTCATCAGTTATATCCATCGCGTATTGTCGTCCGTCTGGCAGCTGTTGCTCGAGGATAAGCATGGTCGCATGTGAATGTTTCATGTTCAATAAACACATTTCTAACACAAGCTTTTGTTCCTTTATTTGCTCAAAGTGTGCTCGCTCACATAAGGTCTTTTGTTCTTCGTGTTTAATTTTTTATTTGGAATATTGCAGCTGCATACTCACATAAATAAATCCATATATCAACACACTCTTCAAGTTGTTAACCGAAGTTTTGTTGAACTTGTTTTAGGCTGTCGAGCTTCCTCTGAAATGATTTTAGGAGTTCCAAACTGCCAATAGTTCCTGTCAAGTTGTACACAAACATCATCGATCAGATTTATTAGGCTCGTTAAAATCCAATTTTCCAAACATAATATTTTACATTGGAAATGGGGCCTGACCATGTGACCTGTTACGCAAAGGTTGCTTGCACTGGCAGCACACGGCAGCTTTTGCAGAGCGGCTGGAGTTTGTCAGCGCTCCTGCACACGTCTGTCATGAAGAAACAATCACACAAAGTCTCAGGTGACGGTTAGGCAGGTGAAGGCCAGCTACGGCTATCAGTCACACAGTGAATGTATTTTGTTTGGTTCTGTGTTACGGAGACGTGAACTGAGACGTTTCTTTTTAAAAGGGAGCGTTTCTAAACTGGCATGTCGTACAGCTGCTTGTTGCGGCTGGAACTGATAAGAGCGAACCAAAACAAGCTAAAAGAGGCTAAAATTACCTGACATGGATGACACCTTAAACTATCGAGATTTGATGTCATCTATCTGAAGTTTCTTGGTCTGATTAAATATTCATCTGTGTAGAAAACCACCTGCCGTGATGTTTTATTTCTTTTTAAATCGACTTTAAATTCTTTCCCGCGGTCAGAAAACTGCTGCAGCACCAAACTGAAGTCACAGCAGAGTTTTGTTTTTGATGGTGGATGGAAAATAACCTGCTGCTGGGTCATCGCTGCTGGGGTGGAGCCAAGTGAAACATGCTTATAAAGTCTAATGCAGCGCTTTATGAATTTGACTTTTGAAAGTCAAAATATACAAACAACACTCTCGCCGGCGTGGCAGCTGAACGTTTGTGGAAGTGTCTGAACCTGAAAATGTTTTGCACTTGCAGAAAAACGGAGCTTTGTCAAAGTTTTCCCTCTGTCAGAGTCTGTGCTCCCCGCTGCTGCACACATTCAACGACAGCTCGTCATAAATATTGTTCGCTCGCAGTATTTCCGCTGTAGACTGACAAATGAAAGCAAAGCATCCAGCTGTGACAAAAGCAACGCTCCAAATAATAACAACAAAAAAAACGCTGATCCGGCACGCCGACTCATGATGCCTGCAGCCAGCAGATACATGCTTTTCATTTGTCTCAGGAGTCTTAATCCTCAGAACCATAAAAGACTGAAGAGCTCATTTAAGATAGGAGACAAACAGCAGTGTAATGTTTCCCCCCCGTTCAATGCCTGAAGCAATTTAGTCTGTAATAAAAAAAAAAAAAGTCAATAATGAATGAAAAGTGTTCAATTCAGCTTCGCTCGAGCGAGACGGCCTGTGCCTGTTGCAGGAGAGGAGGAAGTCTGAAGGAAGTCATCATATTTTACACACCAATGAGCACATTTTAAATATTCTCTCTATTTATGATAATACCTTATGTATTACAATATATGTGACTCTTTAAGGATATTTACATATACATACTGCAGGTGCAAAGATTTGCTAACGTTTGTTGTTGTTAGATTTTAGTTTTGGGTTTTGGGTTAGACCTCTGACCTCTGCAGCCGTTTTCTAGAAGGTACGTGGTCGTAATTGTCCTAAATTAACAGTTTGTAACCAAGCAGCAACCTCTGTGGCTGTGAAAGCTGCAGTTCCTCAAACGCCCACTTGAGGCTGGCTGCAGAAGTCTCCATAAGTCCCCATGTTAGACAGCAGAAATAAACATGTTTACAGCCTGGTACAAAATGACAGCTGTACTGAGGGTGAATTTTGTAATTCAATACCGCTGTCTGCTCAGCTGTATTGTTTCCATCCACAAACTTAATCCAGTTTTATTGAAAGCCTTCCAAAATCTATCAATACTCTTTCAGTCTGCCTCCGCACGCAGACACGGCGGCTCACCTGAGCTCTCTGAGCCTTTATGCCGGCTCCAGCCTGCCGAGAGCCACAAAGCGCTCCCGTGTTTGTGCAAACAGCTGTCACACGGAGCAGAGAGCTCTGTTTGAGCAGCTCGAACAGCTGGCAAACAGGCAGCTGCTGTTTCCTGGGTACACCGAACGTAATCTATCAAAGGTACCAAACTACATGCCAGCTGCGATTAAAGGAAAGTAAGCCGGTCGCATATATATATGAACTCAGCTTCAGTTTATTAAAGTGCACGTCTCCTCAGGGAGCGTGTGTACAAAAGGACAAACAGAAAAAAAGAAGTGAAGTCTGAGGCACAGGCAGACAATCACACAGGTGTGGCTGGACACAAGCTATGCTGGGATGGTGTGAACAGGTGAGCAGGAGGGTGGGGCAGTCAGGTGGGAACAGGAGTTATAGCGGGTCAGGAGGGGGAGTTAGTGTGCAGGTAACTGAGCAGGCAGGGCTCCTGCTCAGAGCCTGTCCGTCAGAGTTAATCCCGAGGATTCCTTCTGATCACTCTCTAGGTGAATATTGATCATTGGAAGTTTCTTCTATCGGCGCTTCAGGCAGGCAGCACATTTATGTTTCCCCAGAGATACAGAGATGTATGGAGCAATTACCGGCGCAGACCTCACATTACTTTGTTCTGCTCTTTAATTTGAGGACCAACAGAGACAGACAGTCGTTCAGCGACCGCCCAGAGGCAACATTCAGAGGGTCAGCTGTTAACCTTTAACCCCTGCGATGAAATGAAGCTGAATGACTGAGGCTCCCTGCTGCTGCCTGCCCTCCAGTCCGACTGTTTTACTTCACTCTTATTATTGATTAGAGGCTCGGTGAAATCCCCAGATGAGCTCATGCCAACGGCACAATCAAGTCCTGTAACCTGATGACGAGGAACTAACAATGAGTCAACACTGCATGGATACCGGTTAAAAAGAAAAGAGCATCTCTCTTCCTTGATTGTGTATTGTATGCAGGAGACTGATCTAACGGGCATATATCGAGTGCAGCAGAAGTTTTAAGAAGTTATAAAGTCACCTTATAAAGTCGATCTAGCCAACAGTCGCCTATTTACATATCTATCAGATGCAGAGCAACATTATCATTCATTTAGCGTCATGTTTGTGTCCACCTGATGAATGCAAATCCAATATCCGCCCTCGATGGGGCTCTGATTTTGTTCTCCATCAGCTCCAGAGGGAAATATCTGCCTCCTTAGCTGCTCTCTAACTGTGTCCGTGGGCTGCTGTCGGTGTCAAACAGGTAGTTATTGCAGGTTTTTGGTGCAAACAGCCGCAGCTGGAAACAGGCTTGGTGAACCAGAGGGAACCGACACAGAACGAAACAACCAGCACAAAGATGCTAAAACCTGAAACACGAGACTGTTTGTTTCAAACGGCGGAGTTCTTTATAAAAATGGATCCCGTCTGAATGTGTGTCATTTAATTACACCGAGGTACCAATTACCACAGGCTGCGATAAGCCTCTGCTCTTGTTCATGTTGCCGAGGGATTAGTGACGAGCCAGAGCCACGAAACAAGCAAACTAATTATTTCACTCGACACATTTTTACGTCAGAATATTATTAGAATGTGAGAGCGCTGTGGTGAGTTCAGGCGGTGGAGAGAAAGTGCACGGGACGTCTAATTGAAGCTTGATCAATCCTGACGAAGCTGCGTGAGACAGCCCTGTCCGCTGACTCCGGTTACCGTAGTAACGCTCATCATGGCAGCTGCGTCTCCATAATAATCTATCCCAACAGCGACCTCGATACTGTGAATCTTATTTCACGGGTTGCCTTGTGTGAATCACACAAACACAAAAGGACAATGAGGGAGACATGTCAAGTGGATGATCCTGTTTGTGATTTGTTTACTTCACATATAGCATCAAA